>CM030795.1:8345756-9545756 GCA_018127125.1 Rhododendron griersonianum
TGTTCTAAAGTAGATGTCTTTATTATAAAGAATTGTGCCCGTTGAATCAATAGGAAGCTACAATCCTGTAGGTAAGTTAACTGAAGGAATAAGAAAGGGATTACTATGACAAAAGAGAGAGAAATCAGATGTGATATGATCCGTAGCTCCACTGTCAAGAATCCAGGAATTAGAAAAAAATGGAATTAATGGATGGAAGAGATGGTTGAAACTGCCCTGCTGAATTAGCAAAGACATCTGAGTTTTCGGAGGATGGTTTGGACAAGTTTACCATGGTGGTGGTGAGTTGTTTGCGTTGCTCCTCATAAAGCCCAGCAAGAACCTGGTGCAAGCTATGGGTTGCCGAAACAGAAGCGCCCATAAAAGTTGTGGACTGATGTTGTGTGGAAGGGTCTATGAAGTGAACCTGGTGCGTGGAAGGATGTCCACGCGTATTGTTGCTGCTGTGTCTGCCCCTATTGCACAACTGTTGCTGAACATTTCCATGGATTTCTTAATTAGAGCCCCCTCCATGAAACAATCTGTGTCTGGGCGGGTATCCATGTAATTTGTAACAAGTTTTGATGGTGTGTCTGTCACGATCACAATAAGTGCAATGGAAATCAGAAGAGGATGAACTATCTCCCGACCGATTTTGATTTTCGAAACCAGAAGGGTTATTAAAGGATGAATGATCTCCTGACATATTTTGGGTTCCAAGATGAGAAGGGTTGGAGCCTTTGTACTTTTGCACTGCTGCGGCAAGAGAAAAAATTTCAGTTGAGGAGGAACCAATTTCCCATTGTTTTTCTTCCTAAATAATTAAGGAGTACGCCTTCTGAACGCTTAGTAAAGGATTCATGAGAAGAATATGACCGCTTATGGGATTGTAGGTATCATTCAGACCCATGAGAAATTGCATAATTTGATCATGTTCCCGTTGTTCATGGTAGATCTTCATTCCACCACAAGAACAAGTGGGTTGAGTTTTATAGGATGCAAGTTCATCCCATAAAGCTTTGAATTTTGTATAGTATATAGAGACTGGCATAGAACCTTGTGCATGTGAACCGATTGATTTTTGAATCTGGAAAATTCGTGGAGCATTGCCTTGTGAGAAACGATCATGGAAATTGTCCCAAATTTCCTGTGCCGTCTCAGTGTACACAACACCATCCGCTAAATCTGCTTTGATGGAATTGAGAAGCCATGAGAGAACCATTTTGTCACAGCACTCCCATAGGGCATAATCGACAGGTTTCTTGGCTGCGTCCGGAGCTTTGATCGCTCCGTTAAGAAAAACCAATTTTGTTTTTGGCAATGAGTGCAATTACCATGGAGCGTCTCAATGTTGCATAATTGTTACCGTCAAGACGTTTCGTGACTAGTTAAAGTCTCAATGTTGCATAATTGTTACCGTCAAGACGTTTCGTGACTAGTTAAAGGCCCGGATAATCTGACGGATGAATAAAGAAAGGACTTGAGGATTCAACCGTGAAGTCATTAATCTGGTTGTCGCCCATGTCGAGTGAAGGCAAGGATGTGGAAACCCTTGAAAACTTCAAACGATAAAGATAAGGAAAAATCAAGAGCCACCAGATTGTTGCTTTGATACCATGAAAATAATAAGGTATAGAAGAGAACTTCTGTATATTGAATTGAATTGAAATACGGGTACAAGGAATATATATACAATCTTTCTAAGCCTATTCTAGGACAATACTAATTTACTGCTACAATTAAGGATGACCCTGGGATCTAATACAAGAAAGGTAAATTACTTCAATTACTCGAACACTGTCCTTGTTAATGGTTCAGGAGTAATGACGAATTTAACGTCCAGCAAGAATCATACCTTCCCCAAAACGGAATCATAATAATAAACCTGGTATTTGACCTCTGTTGTCACTTTCTCCTCTCCCAAACAGTACTCATCGCACCCACTTTCGCTGCCGTCCCAAATCACATAGACGTAAAACAGCAACACGCTGCCCACAACCGAAACAACGTAGAGAGAGTACCCACAAACAGGATCATCGAAAAGCGGGCCGAAATAGGTCGAAATTCCGAACACGATGGCCGAGTACAAAACCCAAATGGCCAACTGCAAAAACGTCCTCCACTTGGTCCTTTTCTGCGAAGGCAGTTTATGAAACGCCGTCAAACAGAGGTCCAGTAAGAGGAAAGCAGAGTATTCGAACACGACGAAGCCGACCGTGTAGTAGTCGCGGCTGTAGTAGGCCCGGTAGATGGTGCCGATGCTGTTCGACGCTAAGAAGAAGAAAGCTATCGAAGGAGACAAGGTGGTTGTCAGGGAATTTGTGTTCGTTCCGAAATTGGGAGCAGCCATGGTGGAATTGAGAAACTTGAGTTGTTTTTGATCCACCAACAGATGATTGAGTTTTCGGGGGGGGGGGGGGGGGTTTTTTTTATGGGATTGTGATGACGGAAGCAAAGTGATGTAGGAATAACGAGTGACGATTATTGTGAATTGTGATGTGGAGATGAAGGTTTGATCCGGATGCTATATAGTAGTATATTTTGGACAAAGGGGAAATTGCCCAGGAAGCTCCAAATTAAAGGATATTAAGGAGAGAGCGACACGACAGGTGAGATGCTTGGAAATTACATGGCAAGTGCATAAGAAAGTGTGATGGCGAGATTCACGAGAGTCTTCCGCGGAAAAAAGATGATCTGACCAAGAGGAAGTTTCCTCGAGGTTTACTTAACTTTACACAGCCCTTTGAATTGAAGGATTTCATTAGGAAAATAAGAGAAGAAATGACTAAAGTTTCTCGCCAAATTAAGCATTTGAATAAAGTACTTTCTTAATTATTTTTTTTGATCTGCTATATAATTTCTTAATTTGATCTGTTTACTTTCTCGCCAAATCTCATCATTTGTTTTTTTTATTAAGAAAAAACTTACAGTTCTTATCTTTCTCTCATTCCAAACTCTCCTTTTGTATCTCATTACTTGTCACCGTAGTCTTTGTTTGCTTTTGGATTAAAAGTGCATCTCCAACCCTAACACCCTTTAAATCTCTATATCTGATCGAATTGAGGATGGTGCTGTGCAGTAGTGTACGCAGCACTAACGAAAATTTATCGTAGCCGTTGTGAATTTTTGAATGTCATTTTTAGAGAAAAAAATTTAATGCCAAAATCACCATTAACAATCGAGTATCGGCTGTGACGGTCGTGAATCGGTAAATCAAAAACGGGTCGTTACGTAACGAGAACCGGCCGATAAGCATACGATTTTCCCCTCTCTCCAATATATCGAGGTGTAACGGTATCGGAAGACCGAAAAACGGTAACGTATTTGCCGTTACATTACTCTAGAAACTTGGGATGAAATCAATTCGTACGTTCAATTGCGTACCGTCTTTTTTTACACCAACTGCGCGCATCCTTTTGTTTGGGATGAAAACCATTCCGTTCGGTGTATATATTCCAGGCGATTCGATTCGGTCCGTTTCTTCGTTGTGCACTGATTCAGAAGTTTAAGCAAAAAAAGTTCGAAAATTAACCAAACGAACTGTTGAGACTTGAGAGTCTTGAGATGACCTGTTGAAAGCTAAGCTTGAGAAGTATGAAAAGTACTCTTCAGATCTAGACTTTGTGAAATGAAGAGATCGACGAGCCCACACCCACTCACTAGAGAGGTAATATGTGATTCTATATGTTGTGTTTGAGGGAGAGAGAGAGAAGGGAGCGCTGAAGATGGAAGGCGGAGGACTTTTGACGATGATTGGGCAAAATTGATAAATTTGTGTTGGATGAGAGAGAGAGAGAGAGAGAGAGAGGCTGAAGATGGAAGTTGGAGGAGTGAGAAGATGATTGGGTTGAAACCTGAACGTGAAAGGAAGGAGGGGAAGAAGGGATTATATATAACACTTGGGTAATTTACACCAACCTTCCTTGGGTTTCTTGTAAGGCAAAATCTACGGCACCGGATCCCAAGTCCTAGTTTGCTTGTCCCAGTTCTCTTCTTGCGCCACCTGTCCACTCTTTTCTCCCCCTAACAGCGTTACTTACCCAGTTAAACTCCAACTGCTCCCTTTCCTATTCCCTTTTATGTTCCCCGTTCCCCACTTCTGGCGCGAAATTTTTTTGTCTGTTTCCATCGGTTTTGTTTTTGCAGTCTCTGATTTGGATTTCGCGGCATCCCGAGGCAGCTAGATGGACAGATTGTTGGCTTTTCATGTGTAATATCTCTGTGATGGGTTGGTGTTGTTTTTCCTTGTCGCTATTTTCAGATGGAATCGCTGTAAGTGTCGTTTGGCATTTTAATGGAATATATTTCGATTAAAAAAATGGACAGATTGTTGGCTTTTCATATGTAATTTCTCTGTGATAGGTTGGTGTTGTTTTTCCTTGTCGCTATTTTCAGATGGAATCGCTGTAAGTGTCGTTTGGCATTTTAATGGAATATATTTCGATTAAAAAAATGGACAAATTGTTGGCTTTTCATGTGTAATTTCTCTGTGATGGGTTGGTGTTGTTTTTCCTTGTCACTATTTTCGGATGGAATCGCTGTAAGTGCCGTTTCACATTTTAATGAAATATACTTCGATTAAAAAAAATCTACGGGCCGTTCGGCTAAATAAGCTAAGTGGCTTATTTTTTTGTCCTTATTCAAAAAAAATTCGTATCACTTGGCTTATCATCAATTTTTTGGGGATTATTGCATTCTCGTGACAAGAGAAATCTAAAAAGTAAAAAATTTTGATCAAAATCTAATTTTTTTTGAATAAAGACAAAAAAATTGACTTATTGGCTTATTTTCATCTTTATTCAAAAAAAATTGGATTTCGGTTAAATTTTTTTACTTTTTAGATTTCTCTTGTCATGAGAATGCAATAATCCCCAAAAAATTGATGATAGCCAAGTGATACGAAAAAAATTTGAATAAGAACAAAAAAATAAGTCACTTGGCTTATTTAGCCAAACGGACGTTGATTTTTCAAATTCTATGTTTTTTGGTCTTGATGTTTGTTTATAGTATGAGTAGTACACACCAGATAAAAAGAAAAACATCGTGCAAAAGAGAGAAGTGGAACAGAAGAATAGTATCTTGGACAGGGGAAGTGGGGGACGTAAAAGGGAATAGGAAAGAAGTTAGAGATTAACTGGGCAAGTAACTCTGTTAGTTGGACAAGGTAAATGGACACGTGGCACAAAGAGAGGACTGGGACAGGGGAATGGGACAGCCAAACTAGGACAGAGGATCCGGACTCACAATCTACAGGCAGCCCTCAGGGCTGATTATATCTTTACCTCTTAAATTTTGTACGTTTTCTCTGAGCTTGTGCAGGTAAAAGGTCTACTTCCAAAATGACAGAAATAACCCACCATTTCCTATAAATAACAAAAAGAGTATGTGGTTATTTTTTCCACAAAATCACGCACACTTTTCCACAAAAATAACTTTCCCTACTTTTTTTTTTTACTTTACTACTACTACTAGTTTCTTTTACCATTTCAGGCTGCGTGCTTAAGAGCACGTACACTGATAAATACTGTAGATAAACTACCTGTACAGTACATGTTTTTGGTTTAACTATCAATTTTTTTTTTCATAACTACACTAACACTATTTATCATCAATTAAAATTTACAATTTTTGTCTGTTTAATTTTTCTTAGACTGTATTAAGTGCTCCAATTTTAAATTCGTTTGAATCGGTGCGAAAATTTTATTTTTTGGACATTTTATCTTAAAGGGTCATAATTAATTTTAGTCTGTATGGCTCTCATAATTAAGTATGGAGTATTTGTTCTTTATTTGAGACCCTGTAGAGTAAATACTTGATTATGATAGTCCTAGAGACAAAAATTAATTACGACCCTTTAGGATAAAATGATCAAAAAAATAAGATCTTCGCACCCATTCAAATGAAATAAAAATTGGAGCACTTAATTTTTTAGACTTTCTGTATATTTAAAATATGATTAAAAAATTAAGTGCTCAAATTTTTAATCCGTTTGACCCAAGGCAAATATCTTATTTTTTTAATCATTTTATTCTAAGGGATTATGATTAATTTTTGTTTATAGGACTGTCATAATCAAGTATCTACTCTACATGATTCTAAATAAAGAGTAGAGACTTAACTATGAGAGCTTTAAAAATAAAAATAATATTTTAATAAATAACTCATGAACCACTATGGTTCGATATTTGCAGTGAACTTTTTTTGTAATGGAAAAATAGCTAATTGTTTACCTAAGTTGATGCAAGCTTGTTTTAGTGTCCAAATTTGGTAAACAGTAAGTCTATCCACACAGACAAATTGTACACAAATTAGACAAATTTTGTTGTGGGATCCACCACAGATCTCACACAAATAATTCGAACCGTTCATTAAATATACATTTTTTAAAGGTCCCCGCGATAAATCATCTCAATCCGATACCTATAGATACAGTCGAAAATCTGAATAAAAAGTTGGATGATTGGATTGAGCACCTATAAGTATCGGATTGAGTTGATTTTTCACGGGAACAATTGAAAAAATATTTTATATTTAATGAACGGATCGGATTGTTTGTGTGGAACCCGTGATCGACCCTACAATAAAATCTATGCACAATCTGCGTGTGGTTAGCAGCGTTGTTTGGTAAAATAGCTTGATTTCGAAAGTCGAAAAAAAATATTCACATTGAAGCTGTGGAAAGAAAATTAATGAACCATTGGTCGTTGGACTAGGAAAAAAGGAGGTACATCTCATATGGGGAAAAAGGGTAATGAGGTCAATTTACCTTAACAACTCACATAAGTCAACATGGGAGGAATAGACTGGCAATGCTTTGAAATTGGGCGGAAGTACAGCCCTTTTTGGGCGCGTGCAGGACACTACCGTCAGCCCACTAGGCTGACTATAGAGGAACCGATAGATCTATGTAGGAGTATTACAATTTCTTGTCACCAATGTTTTCAAAAAAGGAAAAAGGATCCAACGACATGTTTCACAAAACAGAAGCTAGCCAGGCTTAGATATGATGATTCTAAACAGAAACTATCAAAATTGCGAGCAAACAGGACGTGCAATGCCACAATCTGCAATTTTCCCCACTTGATGCCACACCCAGCAGTTTGATCATATTCGATCACCATAGCAACGTATCTTTATGTTAAAGACTCGTCAACTGTCATGAATCATGAAGCTTTTCTGGATAAATTCGTCAATCCCCATCCTACACATTTGAGTATGACCGTCCCTGTTGATGGTTCTGGATTAATGACGAATTTAACATCCAGAAATTCTCTGATGTTTCTGAGTGTCTCTATTCCATATGGTGACAGTATACCCACACGAATCTTCGAAACATCTTGTGGACATAATGCACAAAGAAGGAACAATAAACCCTGCCAATTTGAATATAACAGCAACGAATATCAGATGGTAGAATACTATTGAAATAACGACGATCTTGAAAACAAGCCAAACGAAAGCAATAATATTTGATAAAAAGTCTTGAAGTAGGTACAGAGTATATATATGCCATCAGCCTCTGTTTGTTAACTAAGGATGCATTTTGTATCAATCAAACCTCATTTTTCCGTATTTTCTAAACTTCAACTTATTCTCAGGTTTTGGTTTGGAACGCATCAACAATTTAAAAGCACCAAAGCACCTCCTCTGTTGACGGTTTAACACTTAGAGCAACTCCAAAGGTTCCAGCCAAAAATGTCATCTTTTGGTTATAGTGGTCCGATGGTTGACATGCCATTTTGGCACAACCAACTCCGCATCACTTTTTACTCAATGGGTCTACTCCACAAAAAATCTATTGATTATGGCATGGTTTTGTTCATGTTGCAAACTTGGCTAGGATTTTGGGCCTTTTGGCAAGGGATTTTTTGAGGGTCTAAGCCAAAAAAAAAAAAGCCTTTGGCAAGAATTTCACTTGCCATTGGAGATACTCCTGTAAGAGCTCAATCTCTAGCCGAGCAGAAAAATAAAAAAGAGCTCAGCTCACTCACTATTTCAACAATTAGATTGTTTGAAACAATAATATTCTAAGTGATCGCCCTCTAAACGATAACATTGTAGCTGTTTGACTGTTTAACTGCCCTTATAAATGCTCACCCTCTAGCTGATTGGAAACTTTTACATACTTGAATTCCTAGAAAGCAGCAATTTGGTTGAGAGAGAGAGAGAGAGAGAGAGAGAGCAGCAAACCTGATGTGTTGAATCAACTACTCCCCCTTGCTCAATCTCCCCAAGCAGAGCAGAAGCAATTTGCTCTCCAACATCCTCTGGAGGCATGAGCTCTTTGTTCTCTGTGTCTTCAATATCACCCTCTTCCTCCCCCCGTGCATAAGATACTGCAGTATCGGCAGAGATGAAGCAACCAGAAGTAGTTTCAGCAACTAGTGAAATTCCATAACCAGGTGACCTGCCATAAAATATCCACATATGAGAGAAATCATGCCAACTGTCCAAATAAACTCAAGACCTAATTTTGGTGTATTCCAAACAAGTAAACCATGCACCATTAGATGATGTATACTCAAAACCTAAACATACTTTCCAGCTTGAGCTCCAGCTTTATGATCTGTAAATATGTGAACATCTGGTAGCAAGCGATTGAAAATACCACGAGCTGCATGTAGCATGGTGTTCTCAAACTGAACAGACACTCTAGTCGAAAAAGTAATTCCCCTAATCCTCTTCACCATCCCCTCATCCATCCAAGTAACTGCCTGTAACACAACACATTACTTATTAGAGGGAAAAAAATGCCAAAAAAGAAGGATAATACAGCCCTTGAATGAAGAAATTTTCTGTCGAGCCTTTTTGGGCAGCAGGAATCTGAAGAAACTAATAGAAACAGAACCAGGAATACCATCTGTACAAGAGCAACAAAATTTTAATAAAATTAGCATGAAGAAACTCACATTTAAACTTTTCTGGACAACCGGAACTGAAAGAACAACTTCTCCACCACCATGAGGAGGAACACCACGACTCTCTATCTTCAGGTCCAGTCCTTCTGAAGGAACTCCAAAACGCTTCAGGATCGGTAAGGTTGTTGATCGGAAAGTATCAACAGATGGATCCTTAGAATCATTTGTAATCCCTGAGAGAAACAGAAACACACAAAATTTCATATAAGTTTCTACTTACAGTGGTGATGGACCACCATGTGAAGCATTAATATGATAATTCTACAATCTTTTCACATCACAACTGCACTGGGGGCTATACACAGCCCAAACCTATGCATGGATTTGACCCATACAGAGCAATGAGTACACCTATACATTCTGGTGTTTAAGGCTCAGCGCTCAACCTATGCTAACAAAGCCACGAATCAACCTCGATAAAAGATGTCATCATGAAATCATTGCTCCAGGCAACAGGACAATGTGCTGCGGCCAAAGCTAGGCAATTAAGTGCTATCCGGCCCATGTACCCAGGTTTGAGCATGGGAGACCCTACTCCCACCGCATCACCGGTAATATCAA
Organism: Rhododendron griersonianum; assembly: GCA_018127125.1. Classification (NCBI taxonomy): domain Eukaryota; kingdom Viridiplantae; phylum Streptophyta; class Magnoliopsida; order Ericales; family Ericaceae; genus Rhododendron; species Rhododendron griersonianum. Next base: position 8,355,215 of record CM030795.1, read on the forward strand.
AAAACAAAAGGAATCATTACTCCTAGAAAGGTGATGGACAAAAACTAGTAGTAAAAATGATTTCAGTGCAGTGGCCATTGGACACCACGTGCAAAATCGCCACATAATCATGCCATCAGCTACCGAATGCGACTCGAGTATTCATCAACAAGACAAAACATAGTACAAAAAAAAAACCAGAAACAAAAAGAAAAAGAAAATTACAGTACCTTTGAGCCTTATTGAAAGGGGTTTCTTCCCGAACAATCCAAGCACAACTAATGGCTCTAAGAAATAGCCAATGGACCGACTAGCACCACAATCATGCACAAGATGTTTCCCACCCATCAAAACCCCAGGCTTGTACTTCAACTTTGTTCCTGCCAACATACAAATTAACCCTATCGCCCAAGCCTAAACAAAGATATATAAATATGTGCAAAATACATACTACTGATTCTTAAATTACCTGTTTCGTTGATTTCGACAGCGCAATCGTCGGAGATTTTTTCGAGGAGGCGGAGGAAGGAGACCTCGTGAGGGCGTAGACCGGGCCAGGTTTCATTTACCCGGATGTCCTCGATGAGAACCGGTTTGGAAGAGAGTGCGGAGAGTAGAAGACGCTGCCGAATATTCTGGCTTCCCTTTACCCTCTTGTACGTCGTCTTCCCCATTTTCTCTGCTCTCTCTCTCTCTCTCTCGTTCAAGCCGTCTTCAACAGCACTGCAATTAGGGTAAGATTCAGCGATGGGTCAGAACCGCACGACGTCGTCTTTTGTGGGACGTAAACAACGTGCCAAATGTGGGATTCCATTTTGGCTTAGGCTGCGTTCCCTAAGCCTTCTTAAAAAATAAGTACTTAATTACAATTTTTAAACTTAAAAATAATGTATTTAAGAAAATAATTTTTCAATTTTTTTCAAGGTTCAGAATACCATACCGGCCATGGTTCCAGTTTTTCTACTGATACGGTACGTACCGGTACCGGTTAAATACCGGGTACCATTTCAGATTTACCACAACTACAATTATATATAATTATAACTCAAAAATTTCTTCATACCATGCAATTCATCATAAAATAAATATTCATAAGACATCAAAATCCACATAATTGAGTTCAAACTAACAAGAAAAACATATCCATCATAACAGAACACACGCAAAGTAAATTAATTGTGTATAGTGATCTATTTGTTACCAGTTTCACTCTGTATAGTGATAAACATTCAGAGAGAGAGACTGAGAGAGATATTGCAGTGGAGAATTCGGCATGTGTTGGCTATTGGGTGTTCAGAACCGATTGAATGGGGTATTCAAATTGAAGAGTAGAACACATACGTATTAATTATCAATGCATACATACATGAAACTAGGTGTTAAAAATCAAAATCAAACTGGGTTTAACAGTGTACACGACGACCAAATAGAGTGTTGGAGCCTGGAGGGAGTACCTTCGGTTGAAGGTGGCTTAGATCCCGGCGGGCGGCGGGGTCTAGCTGCGCTGCACTGACTCCGCCGTGTATGAGATTCGACCGCGACAAGCTGGGGATGAGGTGAAAAGGGAAGAACTTGAATGATGAGTGTTGAGGGATTCACTGATCGATGTATGCGTGATTTGGGTTTTAGGGTTTATTAGATACAATAGAGTTGGGTTTTAGGGTTTATTAGATACGGTAGAGTAGATACACCGAATTGAAGGGAAAATACGGTTTTAGGACTTAATTTGGACGTTATTACGGAATGACCCAACATTGCAAAAAGACGGCCGGAATTTCCGGTATTTACCGAAACGGCCGGTACCAAGCGGTATCGTCTGGTATTGAGACCAGTACAGTATTGGAGGGTCATGGTACCCGTTTACTCGTCAATCTTGTATGTACTGGTCGGTATGGATCGGTATTCACAACCTTGATTTTTTTTTGCATTGTTCAAAAGATCTCATCGAAATCTATCAAACAATATACCCATATTGCACAAAAAAAATTATTTCAATAAATCTATTATTTTTAAGCTTGAAAATTACAAATAAGTACTTATTCTTTAAGAAGTCTTAGCGGAACACAGCCTTAATAATCCATTTGCGTTAATTTTTTTTTGTTCTTTGAAGAAGATTCCAGATGTGATGGAATGGGAAAAGGCAACAAGAATATCATTTTATGGATCAGTGCAATTTGCCAAATTCGCACTGTCCAGAGCTTTTGACATTCTTGCTAGTTGCTTCAAAGAAATGATTATTTAGAGGTGATTCTAGAAACCTTCTTTAACAATATGCCTAACCTCCGAGATTTGGATCACTCGTATTAGAGCATCCCCAATGGGGATGTAAAACCAGGTGCTATAGTTATAATAGCACCCAGATGTAAAAAAAATTGCTCCAATGGGGATGTAAAATAGCAATTTCAGAGATGTAAAATAGCACAAATGGAAAGGGAGATGTATATTTGCATCCCCTTTTGGCTGCAGCTATAAATGGACAGGTCATCACCAACTGATTCTACCAGATTTTTAGAGAGCCGGAGTTACCTAATCTCGTCGGAAAGTCAGTCGGAATTTGCAGGAACACGCCGGAATTGCAAGAACACGCCGGAAGGTCGCCGGAAACAGATTTCAGAGACGGGTTGGATCGTCGTCGCCGTCCAAAGCCCTCGTCGCCATACGAAACCCTCGTCGCCGTACGAGTTCGGTCCCTGGCTGCGCCGGCCGAAACTGATTTCAGAGAAAGCTCGGTTCAGGGCGGTGTGGTTCTCATCAGAGAGAGAGAGAGAGAGAGAGAGGAGGGGGTGCGGAGGTTTCTGGTTCAAAAGCAGATCCAGAGGGTGTGGATCTTCTTCTGCTCTTCGTATAAAGAGAGAGAGAGAGAGAGAAGAGTAAAGTTGGGGTTTTGATCCGACCGTTGGGCTTTTTTCTTTTTCTTTTTAATTATGAGGATCCGACTGAAATAAATGGTGACGAGGGTTTTGATCTTTCTTTTTTTTTTTTTAATTATGACTGAAATAAATGGTGTAATTGTGGGTGGCGAGTAAATGGATCAGGTAAATGATGTGGTTGAGAGTTGATGAGAGTAAATGGATGAAGTAAATGGTGTAATTGAAGTGGATGAGAAGTAAAAAATAATAATTTTGGACGAAAGTATTTTTTTTTTAAGTCCTCGATTATCGGATACCAAAATTATTTTTCAACGGAAGTAATACTTGAATTAGGATTAAGAAAGTTGGAAAAAATTAAGGATGAGAGAAAATTAATTATCCATCCCTTTTTTACATCTCACCATTGGAGAGGGATGGGTTCTATTTTACATCCAACTAGGGATGGCAATCTCGGCCGACCCGTTCGAACCCTCTCCGTTCCCCGCCCCGAAAATCCCCGAACTTCGGGGATTCGTTTGGGGATTGGGTAGGGTATGGGGATTTTTTTTTTTTAAATTCGGGGATCGGGTAGGAGGCGGGGATAGGTCTGTCCCGCCCCGAATCCTACCCGTCCCCGTTCCCCGTTCGTTACCCGCCCCGCCCCCGAATCCCCGAAATATATTTATTTATTTATTTTCAAATAAATAAATATATATTATATTATATATACCCCTTCAGTAGTATTACTAGGAAAAGCATGCCACTCCCCATGAATATTTTGGTTGCACTACTTTGGTCCATGACTGTTTTTTGTTTGGAACTATGGAATTGTGCACTGTTTCTTTATTTGCTTAATATTTGCTCCGGTTATGAGCTGTTTAGAACTATGGAAATATGAAATTAGTGCTGGAATTAACTTAGTGCTAGAACTATGGCTCCTAACTTCCTGGCCAATTGACAACCGTTACTAGTACTGTTTCCTTAGCCCTTTTCCCTGGAAAAAAAATACAAAACAATCCAAGTCCTTTCGGCTTTCACATGCTAGTATATGCTGTTAGGTGCTGAAATTGTGAAATACAGGTGCCTAAATCTTGAATCCCCGAATCCCCGTTTTGGATCCCCGTTCCCCGTTTGGGTCGGGGATGGAGGAAAAAAACAAATCTCCGTTGGGGATCGGGTCGGGGATGGGGATGGGGTAGGGGGTGGAGGTAGTACCCCCGTCCCCGACCCGTCCCCATTGCCATCCCTACATCCAACTAACTTTTAACCACTTTTTACATCTAAAATAATTATCCATCCCCTTCTAAAATACATATACTTATAATACAACCCAGATTTAAAAAAACTTGCTCCAATGGGGATGTAAAATAGCAAAAACGGAGATGTAAAATAGCACAAATGGAAAAGGAGATGTATATTTCCATCCCTTTTGGCTGCAGCTATAAATTGACAGGTCATCACCCAACTGATACTACCAGATTTTTAGACAGCCGGAGTTACCTGACTTCGTCGGAACACGTCGGAATCTGCAAGAACACGCTGGAAGCTCGCCGAAAACTGATTCGAGACGGAACTGGTGTAGCTGATTTCATCGGAACTGGCGTAGCTTTCTGGCGTAGAGAGAGAGGGGGGGGGGGGTTGTGGGTTCTGGTTCAGAGAGAGAGAGAGGATCTGGTTCTGTATCTTCTGTTCTTCTTAGAGAGAGAGAGAGAAAAAAAAAAGAGTAAAGTTGGGTTGTAATCTCAGCCAACGGGTTTTTTGATCCGACCGTTTGGCTGTTTTTTTTTTTGAGGATCCGACCGTTTTTTTTTGTTTGGAATAATTTTTTTTTTTAAGTCCTTGACTACCGGATACCAAAATTATTTTTCAACGGAAGTAGTACTTGAATTAGGGTCGAGAAAGTTGGAGAAAATTAAGGAGAAGGGAAAGTTAGTTAATTATCCATCCCTTTCTTACATCTCACCATTGGAGAGGGATGAGTTCTATTTTACATACAACTAATTTTTAACCACTTTTTTCATTTAAAATAACTATCCATCCGATTCTAAAATACATCTCCATTGGAGATGCTCTTAAATCTTTGCCAACTTCCATATCTAAATTTGACAGTCTGCGAGAACTAGTCCTTTTAGATTGCTACTCTTTGGAGGCTCTCCCTGCTGGAGCGATATGCAGACTATCCCACATTGAAGTATTAAAACTTATAAGTGGGCTGAGCAATGAAAGTGTAGAGATAGTTATGAAAGAACTGAGCAATTTGAGTTCACTTTCTTCTCTTGAATTCGACTTATGCAGAGTATGTAATCTGCAGCACCTCCTGGAAAATAGCATATCATGGAAAGAGAGAAGATTGACGCACTTCTATTTTTCTGTTGATGAAGACCAGTCCAGCAACTTTGAGCATAATTGGAAAACGTTAAAAAAGTATACGAGGAGGCGCCTACATTTTTTTTTTTTGGGTAAGCACGAGGCACCTACGTTATGAAGGAAGGGGGAGCGGCCTTCCCTCAGCCATTGAGGACGCACTCAATCATTCAAACTGTTTTGGATTAAAGGGTCATGAAAAACTCTAACACTCACTCTATCAAAAGTGGGCGTGCACAACACCAATGAGTTAAGAGATTGCTGTATTAATTGAAGAATGTGTTGCGCTAGCTTGAAAAAATTGTCGATAGAAACGGGCTTGAAATGGGTGCTTTTCCAAATTTAGAACATTTATCTTTACTCAGCCTTGCGAATTTGAAGTCCATTCTTTGTTCGAGGACGGAGGAGGGACCGTCACTACCGCCGCCGCCAAATGCAATAAGCTTTTCCAGTCTAAAATCATTGGTACTAAACTACGGTCCATAGTCAGCAATTGTGTGTGTGTTTAAAAGGGTCCATTATGCCTCTCCCTAATCAGCAATTGCCTAGGTGAGTTGGTATGTAAAATTACCCTCTTGGCCTCCTCCAAAATTACTGTCCATAGATTGAGCAGCTTTTCTCGAGCGGATTCATGGTTCAGCAACTATCCAACTTGGGAGTATTGGACGTCCGTAACTGTCAAGGATTCAAGAGGATGCATGATTCCAGATGATCAAAAGGTCTACCATGAGGCTCTACCCAAATTGAGGATATTGTGGCTCACTACTTACCTGAATTTGTTGGCTTTTTCAAAGGTGTTCCCATGTCTTGGCAGTCACTGAAGAAGGTGGTTGTACAGAGGTGTCCGAAGCTGAGAGAGCTCCCGTTCCATGCGAATAGTGCTCCTTATTTGAAGGATATTATCAGAACTGGCGGGATGCATTAGAGTGGGACAACGATGCCATCTGATTAAAATGTCAGCCTTTGACTTCACTGATTCAACTTGACAAGTAGAATCAAAATGTGCAAAATTATGATCAAAATTACAATAAAAATCACTAAAGATAAATAAGTCAACAAAAAAAATATACAGACCGGTTATTTGCTTCCTTTTTTTGGTTTTCTCTGATTCCTTATGATTGGCCTGAGTTTTTTGACTTTTTGACGCAGCGGAATTCACAAAAGACTAGTTAGCGTACTAATTCAAACGAGATAAACAACTCGTCGCAACGAGCAAATCTTGCGCACAAGAAAGAAAGACAAAAGTCTGAATATTATTGATGAAAAAGTTGTATAAACTCTAAGTTATAAACCCTTATATAGGCCGAAACTGTCACGCCCTCGATTTTCAACATAAATAAATAAACCATTTCAATAAAAGATTCTCGCTTTAAGTAAATATTACCCCAAAAGGGAGTTTCCACCTGTTTAATTACAAATCAAGTCCCCAAGTTTACATAAATAACAACCTTGGCTCCGAGGCCCAAATTAAACTAATTATAAGTACGGAACGTTTAGAATATTACAAACCGTTACCAAAAGATATTACAAGTGCAAAATTAGTTACAGAGCCATCTTTAATCAAAAGGAGTCATTACTAAGATGGTTTCGTAACTAAGAGATTTTTAGCTTCCAAAAGGGTCTTCATATCACTATACTCGAGGCATGCTCGCTACTGACCGGCATTTAAACTTGAAAAGAAGGATTTTGTTGAGCTACTAGAGCCCAGTAGGAAATTCTCTACAGATTCTATATACAATAAGATGATAAGCATGAATGTGGCAAATTGAATTACATGACAAGGTCCAACAACGCAAGTCAATGCTATTTCATGTAACATACCAATTCTCACACACACACACACACACTCACACACGCTTCCTCCAACCCATTTCCACCCCTTGCGAGTTGTGTTTCCACCCCTTGCGTCACAATATAATCCACCCCTTGCGATTCTTGTGTTTCCACCCCTTGCGTCACAATATACACCACATTCACTTCATCACAACAAATCCGCTATTTCCATGATCATTTCCGATGCTCCAACCACATGTTACACGTACGAACATTATCACACACATTACACGTAACCCATGAACTATAACAATCATGACCATTTTACCCCTTTTTGATAAAATAAGCAACTACCAAGCCACAAGCACTCCATTCGAACATAAATAGCAATCAATCACCAATATCACTCTTAATCACCATAAAACATGTAGAGAGAGAGAGAAATCCCTACCAAAGTGGGTTTTGAGCAAAACCCTAGGTCTATCGAGAGCCAAACACTTGAATCCTTCGAAAATGAGCTTCACCCAAGCTTAGGTACAAGATCTAGAGTGAATACGACCCAAAACATGATAAACAAACGAGGATCAACAAGTGATTGAGAGGAGAGAGAGAAAAAAAACGTGGGTGAGAGCCCCAAGACAAGAGTGAGAACACAAACTTACCTCTTGTTCTCCAAAAGCAAGATTCAAGTGAGATTTGAGGTTGGAAACCCTTGGATCTTGAAGATTTGATTTTGAAATCAAGGATCTTGGGTGAGATTGGAGTGAGGTGGGTGAGAGGGGGGTGTTTCCAAGTGTTTTTCGTGGGTTTGGAGTGAGAAAAGCCAAAAAGGAGGTATTTATAGTGGTTCAAAAAGCGTGCTGAAAAAGTGCAGAAAACAGGGCATGTACCGGTACGGGTAAAAGCTGTACCGGTTCATGAACCTTCAAACTGTCAGAAGACACAACTTCTGGACACCATGTACTGGTACGGGGAAAAGCTGTACCGGTTCATGAAGGGCAGAAAAAAAGAATTTTTCAACGGACACCGAAACGAACCCAACTTAGTACCAACACTTTCAAACATCAATACAACATCAAAACTAACATTTTACCATCCTCCAAGAGTCCGATACACACCCGAATACGTATCTCCATACACCCCGCAACATACGAGCGATTTTACTAACAATACAACTACTTAACGAAATAAACGATTTTCTGAAATTGAAACAAATTTGCGAGTCTCTACAGAAACCCTAGAAACCCTAAAAATAAACTTGAAAAATAAAAAGTCTCAGAATTTGGGACTTTTCCTAAAATTGAAATCGGGAAAGAAAACAAGACTTTTCAAAAAAGAATCAACGTAAAAGGAATTACGGTCTAAGAGTTACGGAGTATTAACGAAATAAATCTTTCCTAAAACGGCAAAATAACGCAATTGAAGGCCTAAACGAATGAATTAGGCCGAAAAACACCAGGGCTCACGAATTTAAGGTGGTGAGCCTTGACCGGAGCCCGAAAATAAGTCAGCTCACCAAGTTTGGGCCTATTCCGAGCTCTCCCGAATTTTGTCAAATTGGGTAATCTGAAATTAAACACCGTTTGGGCTTCCGGAGCTTGGCTCGGTCCAGCTGATCATGAAATTGGGCCTCCACATGTTCTACATCACTTTTCTAAAAAAATTTCGTCAAGTAGAACCAAAAGAACATATTTTGATGAAAATATTTTTAAAAAGGGGAGTAATTTCTACACACCCTTTTTTGATATCCACACTCTCTTTTGTTTTTTAGTGATGATAATGTATGTATTTTTTAAGACAAAAAAGAATGTGAAAATCATTTCCAAAAAAAAAAACTTCATTTCCAACAAAAGTAAGCTAACTGCAAAATTTATACTAATAAAGTTGATCCAAACTCATAGTAGAAGAAGATGTACCATCACAAGGCTATCCGTATGTCACTGTGAAGATGTAGTCTGAACTGACATGTTACGAATTTTTTGTTGTGTGTTATGTTAAGCTTTTTTTTTATTATTAGTTATATAAAAGGGCGTATCCAGAGATTGTATGCTACTCATAAATTTGTAGGATGGTACGTATATATTTTTGTGCATAGAACAAATGATAATTTTACCGGAGAGAAACTTATTCACGGCTTCGCGCAATATCACCCGTCCATTCGCGCAATCAATGGCTCAGATGTGTTTTCAATTTTGACCGGTAAAAATAACAGAAAGTCTATTGGTACGGCAATCTGTGCACATATTTTTTGTGGGGTCCACTACGGGTCCCACACAAGTGATCCAAACCGTTCATTATGTTTAAAACATTTTTTCAAGTGCCCCTACGAAAAATCAGCTCAATCCGACACCTATAAATACTTGATCTAATCGTCTAACTTTTCATTCTCTAAAAATCCGAATGAAAAGTTAGATGATTAGATCAAGCACTTATAGGTATCGGATTGAGCTAATTTTTTGCGGAGGCCCTTGAAAAAATATTTTAAACATAATTAACGGTTCAGATCACTTGTGTGGGACCCGTAGTGGACCCCACAAAAAAATCTGTGCACAGATTACTGTACCAGTAGCAAGATTTTAAAAATAATTGATTTTCAATCCGAACCGTTCAAAATACTTTTGGACGCGCGCATAAATCTTCTTTACTGAAGCGTACGGTAAAGAAGATTTACTCATTTTTTATAGACTAAAGACAGGAAAACTAAGCTGGCAAGATTCATTCAATTATTCAAAGAACCAATAATGTAATAATTAATTATTATTATTATTATTCTAAATTATCAAATGAACAAAAACTGCCGTAGCTGTCTAGCAGCTAGGATATCTCTATTATAAAACAGAAGGGTGTGGGGACAAGTTGTTGGAACGGCTTAGATTCATTTGATCCAAAGGCTGTAGTGCATCCTCCCACTTCTCGGTTAAGTACCCATGGTTTTCACCTAAATCACACAACTGTCATCCCCTTCAACCGGGATGCGTAGTGCCGTAGGCACGGGATACCACTAGTTTTAGTATAATTTACTCCATTCGTTATCGTGAAAGAAAAAAGGGGCACAAGTAGCGTGTCCGAGCTCGATCCACCGTGGGAATTGCTGGCGGTTGTTATGCATATTAAGACAGCTCTGTGTTGAAGAAGGATTTCAGTGTGCTTAAGCATACATCAAAAGAGGGTTATCAATTTCCAAACAGGGACAATAACCAAACATAAACCAAGTCTTAAAATCTAAAACCTCCAATACGGCGATCCTTTGATCAGCAGCCAGCAACAACCTCCTAGACGAAGACAAGCCGGCATCGAGGGTAGTTGACAAACCCTCGCGGCCACGGCAGCCAAATGAGCTTGTTCATGTGGTAGTTTGTAGGGCAATTTAGGGGTCTTCTTCCTCTTAATTGGGTGGCGTCTCCCCCTTCTTTTGTTTCTTCTGTTGGGCACAGTTCTGGATATAAATAATAATAAAAAAACACGGTAATTTTTTAAAAGAGTTTGATTATGGCACTCCAGTTTCAATCGTTGGCACTCCACTTTTGTGTCTTGATTATGTGAGAAAACAAAACAAAAAATTGAGTGCCATTGATTAAAATTGGAGTGCCAAAATCACATCCCTTTCTGAAAACATAAAACAAATCAGGACAAGATAGTTCCTGTTTATACTATAATTCCGAAGCATAATTGCCAAGCATTTCGTGCGGTTTGAGTTTCTTTGACCTACTTTAAATTGCGGGTCATTGTCTTCTTTAGTCGTGATAACGGCTAAACGCATCCAATTTGTCAAAGAAGCCATCGATAGTCTCTCTTTCTTTTCGGGATTGGAAGGGTCGAGGAGTGTTCGGGTTAACTTACGCGCACCTCGATTAATCTCATTTCCGGTCCAGTCATGGACAAGTCATCCACACCAAAATTGTGAAATTTACAAAAAATTACTTTCTCAGAAGCCATCGATACTCTGAAATCTAAATACCATTGAGATCGATAAAGAGAGCAATCCGATGTGCGATAGTCGAAACACCCCCAAAGCAACCGATTTCCTCTTACCTCCCCCCCCCCCGGGTAAAAACTGATGAGGTTTATTTGTTAGCCTTAAGTCAATGTCATCAATGTTTTAAAATAGGAGCATCCGAGTACAAGAAAAAATTATCGATTGCAATTTATACTTTTAGTTTCGTTTTGCCATTCAATGATGTATGAGTCATGACACAAGGAGTGGGGCTCACCATATCTTATCTAAATTTTAAAGGACCAGAAATTTCCGCGCTTGCGGTTTTAATAACCCCAAATGAGATAGACTACACATGGTTTATTTATTTATTTATTTTAATCGATAGAAGATATTATTTTAAAACAAAGTACAAATTCGGGAGACACTATATCAATTGTGAGAGTTTACGAGACAACCAAGTCTGACATCTCAACCGATACAAAAAAAAATAAGCCCATTATAGGAGGGAAACAAAGAAAGAAATGGAAAACCCGTTACGGAAAGAACACCCACAAACAGGTGGGGAGATTCGAACTCCTGACCTCCTAGCGAGATGCAAGAGTCCTGACGAGCTGAGGTAGCCTCAATTAATTACTATATGGTAATGGTTGGCAGGTTGGTATCAACATACAATTACAACGAAGCAATCCGGAGTAAGGCAATACGGAGTAAGGTCAACTTTATCTGATTTTGAAATTTTAAGGATGAAACCACCTCCCCAAATACTATAGCAACCCAATACTACTACTAGTGGTAATCTGGTATCGAGAAACAATTAGAGCATCTCCAGCCTTGACCCAAAATTTTATTCAAATTTGGGTCAAAATTTAGGTAAAAACCCATTTTGGGTCAAGCTCACTCCAATGGCAAAATGATCAATTACCCAAATATATTGTTTTTTTATGCTTTCAAGATTATTTCCCTCCATTTTTGTTTCCCCCAACGATTTCGGCCAAAAAAGTAGTACACATCTCTCCTCAACGACGCGGTTCTTATTCCGCAACCAGCTTCAAGATTCTTCCAGAGAGAATAGGGAGAGATCGTCAAGACTTCAGCATTCAAATATCCACAGAGAGAGAGATAGAGAGGAGTATCCAAGCTTGAGAAAGCCATGGCGATGCCATGCTCTCAGAATGGCATGGAAGGTGCCGTTGAAAAGAGAAAAGAGCCGTTGGAATATTGGGGAAAAAAATGGGGAAAGACTTGGGTATTCTCAAATTTGGGGAAAGAAATGGGTAAAACCCAAAATGGGAAAGGGTTTTGGTCAAAGATTAGAGAGGGTTTTTTGTGGGTTTTGCCCAAATTTTAAATTTGGGTCTTAAAATGGGTCAAGGTTGGAGATGCTCTTACAGACTCAATATCAAAAATCAATGTCAAGTTTGGAAACATTTCAAAATAGTTTAGTGCAATTACGTTATTAGAAATTTTCACAGTGGATAGTAGTTGTTCTAAATTCAAACTAAGCAAAAATTAATGACCATACAAAACGATGAGAAGTTGATAAATCTTCAACCAAATTTTCCTTAAGATGCGGCTGTCCGCACCTTTGACAAAGGATGGATACGCTCTTTGATTTTGCATTAATAGGTTTTATTAATGGAAACAGTTATCTTTTTGACAAAAAAAAACACAAAAATTCTTGAAGAAGCTCCGTTCGATACGCAAGCCCCCCTTGTTTCAAACGCCACTTGGTCTCTAAATGTATATAACTAGATCGAGATCAAATTTTGTATATATAAATATAAATATCCAAATCTATATTATAATCATTAGAGAGTTGATTTTTCACTTTTCAAATTACGTACTAACCGCGCCCCAAAGAGGGAGTACGGTTAGTAAAAACTAGTTAGGCATTGCATGGGAAGTGCGACATCACTGGCCTAATCATTATGCCATTTTTTAAATTACAGCCCAAAGCACCTTTGATCCTTGCCTAATTTTGTGGGGATCGCGGGCTGCTGTGATATTGTGTCCTCTAATGGGTCTCGTCTTAAGTTCGAAAAGGTGATCTAAATCTTTCACTTCATATAGCTCGGTGCATGGAACTACCTCGCTAAAAATCAAGTTGATCGAAAGCCAATACGCAAACAATCTAATCAAATTATCTTTAAAGTGCATTTTTAAAATCAACATGCCACTCATTTGTTAAAGACAAATACAATTCGTTGCACTATGATTTTTTGTATCTGCAAAACTAAGGCTTCAAATCATATTCCCGGGAACACAACTAGAGTCGCAACAAATTGAGCTGTTCGCGAGTAGCCCTAAAGGCCCTGCTCGTTATGAAATTTGACTTGGTTCGTTAATTAACTAGTGAACTTGGAGGAGCTAAAAGTTTAGTAAAAGAACGAGCCGAGTTCATAAAAACTTGTTCATTAAGAAACCGAGCTAGCTCAATTACTCAGGCTCGACTCGAGCTCGAACACTTCAAAAGTTCGGTTCGATTCGCTTGCAGCCCGGTTCCAATTTCGTGAGGAGCATGCATAACCGATATTAAGCCACGCGAAGGGTAAATCCGCCATTTCACGAGCTCCGAAGTTACCGTGTGGCCCCCCTGAAGGGCCTGAACCATGAAAGCTCAACCCCTCATCCTGGAAAATCCCTCATCCTTATCCTTTTTATCTCCAACGGGAAAAGTGCGATGGCGACTACCGAAGGATCCGTATAATAAAACGAATAGTTTTCCACATCGATACTCACACAAAAGAGAGACGGCCGTATCTCTCTCTCTCTCTCTCTCTCCTTTCCCATCTGCAATTGCACAAGCAAATTCTTCGAAAGAGACGGCCTTAAATCTCTCTCTCATTGTCTCCGTCGTCTCTTCACGCGTTTACTCAAAAGGTATTTAATCATTTGAGCCCGTATATATATACATGTATTTGCGGTACGCGAACAATTACTCGCAGTTGTTAGGGTTTCTTTATTTTAAGTAGACGGAAAACCAATCGTAAGTTTTTTTTTTTTAATTTTGCGGTTGCGAGTTTGATTTTCGTGGCTTGTTTTTATGAGATCCTGATGTCTGAATTACGAATTTCGGTGGTTGTATTCTGTTACAATCTGTGATTCCGACCTGAATTGTCTTGTTCATATCAGAGAGTTTGTGGTTATGCTTCAAAATTTCGTTGGAAATTGAAAATTAGGGTTTCCTAGCCCGAAAACAGAACAAATGACAATTGCGACTTGGGAGTAGTTGATTTGCTTTACGAAATTTGGTGTTTATGAGCCTTGATTTGCTTGTTTATGTGGTCAATGGTCGTGATGAGTGAAGGACGTTGCAACTTTTATGGTCTGTCACAGATGGGAAGTTAGGGTCACATGTAGCGTTGATTCACATGGTAGACTTGGCTATATGTCATAATTGTAGTTAACATCAATTTGATTTCTTCTTATTTTGATCTCACCGCAATGCCTTTTTGGTGTCCTTTGAAACTTAAACATGCTACCAGAGAGTGGGGTCTTGGTTTTTGTTTTGTTTTCTTCTAATCTAATTTCTGTCTTGTCCTCTCTCTTTCAACACGCACACACAAATGCGCACTCAAACACAGAGGCAACAGAATTTGTTTTCTCCCAAATAGAAGATAAAGAGCTATTGCATTTGTCTGATTTAAGTTATTCATTTTCTACAAGGACAAGTGGGCTTGAAAGTAGAATGTCAGGCAAGGGGAAAATCCATCATTTGTTGATTTTTGTTTATTACTTAGGGTGAGTTTTAAAGAAATTTTTTGAGAAAATTCCTCGAAGGTAAAATATTCGCCATCCGCCGCGTAGAAAGTAATTGAAAATTGTCCTGGTATGACAATTGTGCTTGTTTTGTTCTTTTCCCTTGATCAATTGTAGAAACTAATTGACAATTTAATATCTGATTAAAGATTCCTAACAAATGAAGAATATATTGGGAGTTAATGTTGAAATATTGCGACGAATGAAATAGGCAAGTAGCTGATTTATATCTATACTATCCAAGTGCTAGAATAAGCGCATGTTGCTTTATGCTTGCAACTATCCAAAGGGTTGAAAAAGAAAAGAAGAAAAGCAATCTCTCTCTTGATTTATGAGTGTCGCAATTCTATTTATAATTTGTTATCATTAGTGTATAATTTTTACTGGAACTTATTATTTAAACAGCATAAGTTCATCTCACTTCCCAGATTGAACGATGGGTCAAGCCTTGGGTTGCGTTCAAGTGGACCAGTCTACAGTTGCTATTAAGGAGCATTTTGGAAAGTTTGATCAAGTGCTTGAGCCTGGCTGTCACTGCTTACCCTGGTGTTGTGGGTACCAGGTAGCTGGGGAGTTGTCATTACGTGTGCAGCAGCTTGATGTTCGGTGTGAAACAAAAACTAAGGCAAGGAAGTTTGTTTACTCTGCTAGAATTTCTCATTACTACTGTTATTTCGTATGCTTGTTCTAGCAACTTTCAATTTGTTAAATCACATATAATCGGCATGTACCAGTAAAACTGCTTCCCGAAACTTTTAAAATCCAGGTGTAAGGCATGGGCTAGAAAAGAGGCAATGCAGTCACTACTTTATGATGTCATTATAACATGGCTTCTAAATATCTTGGACAATCTGTTAGCTTTAATGGTTTCATGTAGCTGACGGTTTAAAATTATTTAGTTGCATAATGAATTGTGTTGCTATTAGCATCATTATAAATTTTCTTTTTGCCTATTTGGTCATTATAATGCCTGCTTTAGGAGTCCACAACTTTTCGTTTTTTTATATTCAACCTCCCCTCCTCCCAGCTCCCAGGGCTGTGTTTCAGTTCCTTGTCCCTTATGTTGGAGGATTCCTCTCTTGGTCATTGGAGTTTCTTCTTTTGCATGGATGCATTTTTATCTTTTACATTGAAACAAAAACTGACGAGTGACGCGTGTTTGTTATTTGGTTTAATAATTTATCTGCGATCTAGTGTGATCAGCTATGAACTGGGATTGTTGTTTTCTTTCAGGATAATGTCTTTGTTAATGTGGTTGCATCCATTCAATACCGTGCCATGGCAGATAATGCATCTGATGCTTTCTACAAGCTTTCCAATACCAAGGGACAAATCCAAGCTTATGTTTTTGACGGTATTGATAAGGCCTTCAATTTTGATTTCCTTGTTATATTAAGGTGGATTCAACATTTTTTTGTATTGATTTCCCGCACACTTTTGGAGCATCGAAAGTTCTTAATTTTTCCCTTCTAGTGGGGCTGGATAAATTGTCTTTCGTGAACTTTTATTTGGCTACCAAAAATACAAAAGTTTGCTCAGAGAGAGACTGCATGTAATGTTTTCTAAAGTCTATTACCTACTGAAAAGAGGAATTTGCTTCTAGATTTAAGACTTGATTATGGTCAGTTCCATGGATCATGTTCTTATTGCCGTCGTTGATTCTGAATTATCAGAAATTCTTCCTTTTGCAGCCAAAGGTTGAAGTCTTGACTAGTAGTTGCACGCTCTTTGCCAGTTTCTTGGCGTTTTATTAGTTTAGACTTAAGTGATCTTGAAAGTCTAGAGAAAGAAGTCTTCCTAAACAAAGTGGGTCGAATGCTGCCCAACATGTAGTGTAATAGTTCTGAATGTCAAAAAGTAGTTTCAGTTTTTGTGTAGGCGCTGATATGTAAAGGAACGGACCTGGTGAACTAATGGTACAAATGATGCATTCTTTTATCCCCTCTAATAGAATCGTTTTACGGTACTGGATTATTGTTAAGATTATGTTGAAACTAATGAGTACCCCTCCATCAAACTGTTCAGTCATCAGGGCAAGTGTACCAAAGATGGAGTTGGATTCTGCTTTTGAGCAGAAGAATGACATAGCAAGAGCTGTGGAGGAAGAACTTGAAAAGGTAACAAATTGCCTTGACGATGATATACAAATTATCATCTATTTTGCATGAAAATCAGATCAATAATTACACTGTTTTTCACCCCTCCCTTTCTTAAGTTAATTGTATAATACATGTAGGCCATGTCTGCTTATGGGTTCGAAATAGTCCAGACTCTTATCGTGGATATTGAGCCAGATATTAATGTCAAGAGGGCAATGAATGAGATAAATGCAGGTACGGTGCACATGCCTGAATGATTTTGACTGCAATATATACCACTTACTTTCTCTTACACCGAAAGTAGAATTGCAATTGCCTACGTCTTACATTGGTCAATTGATGCAAGTTTAGGAACCATTTTTTTCACGTTTAAAGAAACATAAGATGGAAAATACCTTTTGCATGTATAATGACTACAAAGCAATATTTGGGTAGTTTAAGTTGTGATGGACTTATGATGTAGCAATATGCTGTATTTCATCACCCAGCTTAGTTTTTGGCTATAGTACCTTGTCTTACAGTAATATCTTCATTTCTTTCCATTTAAATGTAATCTTGGTAACTCAAAATTTGTTCTCTAAGGTTGTATTTGGATCATAGATCTAGGAAGGGATTTTTGTTATGATTATGGTCCTATGGAACAAATGTGAACCGTCAGATTTATTTTCCTTTTCCCCCACGAGAGCCTTCATCCAAACACATCTGAGACTCAAGAGGACTTTAGTTACTTTGATATTGCCAACCCCCATTCATTCTGTACCTTTTTATGCTGGGTTGACCAGTTGTAAATTGTAGTTATCCGAATTAACCTTTTTGGTTGCCATCGCAGCTGCTAGAATGAGGGTTGCAGCAAATGAGAAGGCTGAAGCAGAGAAAATACTGCAGATCAAGCGAGCTGAGGGAGAGGCAGAGTCTAAGTACCTCTCAGGGCTAGGTATTGCTAGGCAGCGCCAAGCCATTGTGGATGGGCTGAGGGACAGTGTGCTTGCCTTCTCTGAGAATGTCCCCGGAACAACAGCCAAGGATATTATGGATATGGTGTTGGTCACTCAATACTTCGACACCATGAAGGAGATTGGAGCTTCCTCTAAGACCTCTGCAGTTTTCATCCCACATGGACCCGGTGCAGTGAGAGACGTCGCATCGCAGATCCGAGACGGCCTTCTTCAGGGCCAAAGTGCTCAGGTTTAGCTTTTGAGCAATCGTGAAGTTGGCGGTTGGACTTCCTGGGGTTCCTTTCCTATAGCCTATGATTGGGTGTGGTTATATGTCTTGTGTTCAGTTCCTTGTTATTAAAGTGGTAAAAAACTGTAGGATGTGAATCCCGGGTATATGCTGCAGATATAGGTCAAAATTGTGCAGTACAGGATGGCTTTTGAGTGGATATGTTTTCCCGTATGAGTGGATAAAGTTTATAGTGTTACTTATTTGAAGTTTGGTTTCCTGTTGAGAATCTTGCCATTGTTAATTCTACTTTCTTTAAAACAAGTTATCAGCCTGAGTTAATACAGAGGTGGAATCATTGGGGGACTGGAAGATAAAAGGAGGACAGGATCCAAGCTTCCTACCAATCTAACAAGGGCTTGTTGGGTAACCATTGCTTATTTATCTATTCGTTTTAGGTCTGAATCAAAAGACAAAATAAGAGAAGATTAAGAGCCAAAAGAATCACATAAGCTTATAAGCAAGGTTCCAGAAAGGACCCTAACGTTCCACGAGGATTCACCTTGGCTGGCGAAAGGTCCTAGTGAAGTTTTGAAGTCCTACGCCGATATATCCTGGGAGATTAGGTTCTGCAGTTGATGTCTTCTGATCTTCGAATTTTAACCTTAAACCCATTTGGCAAAATGACCGGAACAATCAGACTATTGCTAGGAACTTGGGGCTAGTCCAGTTGGTGAGAACCAAAACTGGTCTTAAATGTGAACCTTGCTCCATGAACTATGACTGGTCTTAAATTTTGAATTGAACCTTGCTCCGTGCAAGGTGCTGTGCTGTCGGTCGTGGACTTAGGCTCCAGGGGCGGTTGAGGGCGATCCCCTTTCTTTTCTTTTGTAGTTATATAGGCTTAATGTAGGACCTAACAATTTTCAATTCCGTAAATTCTGGAGAGAGAGAGAGAGAGAGAGAGACACACACACACGTCATTGTTGGCAATTTGAGGAAATACGCAGCAATTTATAACTTTAACGCAGCAATTAAATTGCAATGGGCTTGGTCTTCAGTTTACCGCCGAATCGAAATAATCAAAGTGAAGCTTCAAGTGCTTCACATGTTCTGCTTCCTCCAACTAGTAACTAAAGGGTAGGTCCTCTATGTCGTCAGTTAAGTGAGTTATTCCTAGTCCCCTAAAAAAGGCTCTGACTTAAAGATGATCTTTCTTTCTGGACTACAATTGAAAGAACTCACTAAAATCATTAAATTACCAGGTGGAACAACTTACAACCTTAACGTGGGAAAAAACTAGTCATGCATTGGCTAAGCATATGCAGCAACCATGATGTATCAGCTTTTGGACCCGAACCCATCCCTAGTTGAAAATTACCACCAAAACCTCCATTTTCCATCAACAAACCAAAACCAAAACCAACAACAACAAAGCAGATAACCATAGAATAGGACAAAATCTCAAGTCAACGACGCAAAGCTCTTCAAATATCAAGAGCTCTGTTCCATGTTTTGACAAGGGATGAATCGAGGAAACATACGAACCACGCACTGAAACACATTTCATAAACGATCTAGCATTATCTTCCCCGTCCAAAAACCACAAAAAAAGAAAGAAAGAAAGAGACAAGAATCAACTGATACTAACAGAAGAAAGTTTGAACAGACCACTATAGTACCTTGCTGTGCTAACTGCACACCTTCTTGGTCTTAACCATACTAGGCTGAATAGAACACCTAGGGTTTGAGAGCCAAGGCCAACCCAAACTTCGCAGACTTGTCAAGAGCTTTGGTGTCCACTTCCCCAGATAAGGTGATAAGTGACTTTAGTCGCCACTCGTGCTGGATGAGGGCACTTACCTTGCCGAAGTTGTTAACTCGTGCCTTCGCAGTAGTCAATGGGTCCAATGAGTGTTGGGTGCCGACAGTGATGGTGTTCTCATTGGTGGAGAAGCTGTGGGACACCTCTCCCCCAACAGCTGTGTTGGTCAGGGGCCTCACTGTGTGGTAGTATGAAGCATTGAGAGTTTCGCCCTTGTCATTCCTGAATGAAGAAACACAAGCGCATTGCATTATGACGAGAAAACCCAACATAGAAAGTACTGGCCGGGCACCAACTCAGGCACATACAATTAAAATTGAAAAACGAAGGATGCAAATTATCATCCTGCAGAATAAACAACTCACAGGGTCAAAGAAGCAATAAGGTCAGCGTTGGAGACGCTAAATCCAGCATTGCACTTGGTGAAGTTCCCTGTCTGAGAGTCAAAGGCGACATCTGTACCAAGTGCAACCACATTTGTTCCCACCACACCCGAGAAATTGACAATAGGGTTAGCTGTCAACCCCACACTTGTGCTTATCCCCGCATAGTCATGCAAGTATTGAACTTCAAACTATCACAAATCACTTAGCAATCAGTAAAAATACCGCAATACCTCAAACCTAACCATGTAAACAGAATTAGACATTACATAACAGAGTGAACAGATGGACCGCACGAGGAACAATCCATTCGAAGCATTACATGCAGGGGTGATAAACAAGCCAAACGAGCCAAGCACGTGGTTGATCAAGCTTGGTTTGAAAACTTAACAAACTTCAAAAATATGTTCAAGCTTAGCTTGCTTATTAGACGAGCCGAGATCAAACGAGCTTAACCAAGCCAAACACGTGCCAATCTCGAGTAGCTTGAATTTTTTATACTTCATAAGCCGAACGAGCCAAGAAGTAGTTTGTTTAAGCTTGGTTTGAAACTTAACGAGCTTCAAAAAATGTTCAAGCTTGGTTTGTTTACGAAACAAACTGATCTTGAACATGCTTTTAACAAACGAGCTCAAACTCAAGTAGCTTGGTTAAATTACCAGCCCTAATTACATGTGGAAACAGGAATGTGATTGAACCAATTATAGTTCAAAATGTTTTCGTACAACGAACAATTATGAATTGCTTACCTTGCCAGATCTTTGATCAGGAATTTTGCAGCTAAAGATTGTCTTCAATCCAGGAGCCGGCTCATCAACCGTGATAGTAGTAAAAAGCTGGTAAAACATCATTTTATAGATGGTCAAAGCCATGGCAAAGAAAATGGAACTAAATGTGGTTTTCAATAATATTGTAATACAAGTGCTTTGTAGCCTAAAATGGAAGGCATGAGAGAGAAACACTCACACCATCGCAAACAAAGTCAAAAAACCAGACATACTCAAGCAAAAGGAAAAACAAAATAGTTGCTATATAGAGATAGCAGGTCAACATAATAATGCTCATGGGGCAAAGCCTATGATACAACTATAAGTCTATAATCATCCATGAGTAGGTAAAGCATGGAGATAAGCAATCAAAATTTGCGTTCATGATCGTGTCAATTCTGAACAAGTCAAGCATGCATCCATTTACTTTATCTAACTCATATGTTATGAAAGTCAATATAGTGAGAAAGATTGAATACAAGCATACTGGTAAACAGATATACAGGAAACTATAAAATGTAACTCACATGAGAGTTTGAGTCCACTTTGATATCAGTGGTGACATTCTTGTTCTTCAACACGGTATTAACATCAGCAATAAATAGCTCACCTTTCTTTGTTCCCGATGTAGTAATGGCCTGAAATGACGAAAAAGGGATTACCTATCATTACATTTCTCAAACTAAATCAATGCAACAAAATCAATGCAATTAATGATCCATTAAAACGCCCATAAAGAAAAACAAAAAACCAAACCAGAGGAATGAGCAACTGTGTGCTAAACCTTCACACATAACAAGGATTGCCATTTCATTATTCTGGAACATACTAACCATAATGGCTAATTATCCAGTAGATATACAAAGAAAGCCCTTGCCTCTTAGGATTTACAGCATAAAAACTTTAGACCAGTTCTCGCAGAAGATAATCACGACACATTCCAATTTAGAATCCAAATGACAAGCCACGTGACGAATTTCATAGAAAATTACTACTTAATGAAATCCTTGTACTTCATCATTGAACATGTTATAACTTAAAAGCATCTTTCCGTTTAACGGCTAAAAATGTTCTAAATTCTTTGATTCCAATTTTTTAACCACAGTAACTAAGGCATTCTGGAACAGAACAAAAGGCATCAATTTTCAACATTGCTTCTTCCCTCTTTGAATGTACTGCAAGTCGTTATTAAGCGACAGCCTTGGAAAATGATTAAATCCACTTTGGGATCTCTAAATAAAATGAAATTAGAATTTCTCGCACGAGGGGCTTCCTGTCGGATTTTCAACCCTGATTCCGAAGACTTCAGATTTGAGTTTTTTTGGAGTTTGTTTATGGGTGATGCCTAAGTAGCAACCTGCGCGAATGGTTTAACGACTTCCCTACTGTCTCCGACATGGACACAGTGAAATTGAATTCTCCGTGAAGATGCAGAGTACCAAGAGGTAGACAAGTGTGCGAGCAGGATAGGTGAGTGAATGGATTGAAGCACGTGAAGGAGACTAGTGAGGAAGAGGAAGGAGCTCGGACCTATATAGTAGTGTTTGTACAATTTGGCATTAAGTAAAGAGTGAACCAAATCAAGTGATCCAGTAAAAAGATTAAACAGAGCCAATCAAGCTAAACCTACTAATGAAAATGAAAACGCTCCGAGTTCTCAGAGCTTTGTAAACCTGTGCAAACAATATTGTGCAAGTCACTAAACAATATTGTGCAATAAACCATGCAATTTATTGAAAACTATTAGTCTACCAAAATTGGCTTATTCTAACTTATTCCAAGTTCCAACCAAATAACAAATAAAAATGATTAGCCATTAATAAACCTATTGCCTTTCAGGAAAACCCATAAGCACCAAAGTCATACTTATAAAGCAAAAATATTCCAATACCATTTTTATCCTAATTTTGTAATTGGCTTCATCGAAACCATTAGCATCACATTCGCCTGAACTATCTAACTGTAACCTTAAAACCCATGGTATATACCATTCTTCTTCTTTTTTGATAAGTCATGTTATACACCATTCCACATGAATATAACCAGGAATAATAATAGCCAACTCACAAATCTAGGAATCTGATTTCAAACTTGCTAAAACATATAGCAAGAAGTAATCCCTTGCTAAATGTATCAGCTCAAACTGACAGTGTCACCTTTGTCACAAAATCCTTCAGTAGGGTGTCTGGCGCTTCGCTCCTGCTCTCAATCCTCGCTCTGCAATCGCACTCTTAATTCTCATTCTCGTGGATTTTAGCAGTTTGAAATATTTTTAAAAGACGCTTTTACGCTCGCCCTCCCGCGCCCACACACCCTCCCGCGCCCACACACACACACATTACGTGACTCGGACTATCACGCAGATGAAATCACACAGACTTGACGATAAATAAAAACAACAGTAGATTCAACCAGTAAAAACTGATACGAAAAGGAGGAAATAACTTACAACACCAGTTGGAGAGTAGGTCGTGAGGACGAACTTCTGGTCGCTGTGGTAGTCCTTGTACAGAAGATCTAGCACAACGATTACACAAATCAAATCAACATAAACTCTTCACAACAAAACACTAGAACTCGATACGAATCAATCCTCCAAGCAGATACAATATACATATTTACAATTTCGACATGCCACCAAATATACAATTGCGCAAGCGTGTATATATATATATATATATAGAGAGAGAGAGAGAGAGAGAGAGAGAGAGAGAGAGAGAGAGGGGACCTCGAGCTTTCTTGCCAATATCGGTGTACAGACCTGGACCCTTGGCCATGGCTTACAGCAGAGAGAAAGCAAATGCACAGATTCTAGAGAGAGAGAGAGAGAGAGAGAGAGAGATGTGATGCCCCGAAGAGGTTAGATATGGGCCTACATATATACTACTAACCGAGAGCCCTAAAGTATTTTTGTATTTTTTTCCTGAGCGGTTTGTTGTATTTTTTTCGGAAAATATGGATCGTCGATCTGGCGGGGGTTTGGGTTGTAGAGCAATTTGGGCCGTCGATGGAGGTACGGAGGGCATCGGTAATCTTCTTCCGCGAGGGTATTTTGGGAATACAAGAGACACGTGTCTCGTCGTTTTGTCTGATATAATCGAATAAACAATACTAGTAATAATAAAAAAAAATCAAATTTTTATAATTTTCTTTTCTTTGGCGAAAAGAAATGGGGAGGTATATTGGCAAACAAGAAATCTTTCTTTTTTCTTTTTCTTTTTTTTTTTTTTTAATTTTGTAGATATCTAACTGGGCCGGATCATACTTGATTATATACCCAAATAAACCACCCAAGGAATTCAAATAACTTTTATTTTTCGGACCGAAGGGCGATTCTGTTTTTTTTCATTATAACCCGTTATCTGTGCTAATTTACGCTAACGTCGTCTAATAGCGAAATTTCGAAATTAATAACCGGACAGACCTTCAACAGCTCCAAAGATTTTCTGTTGACGGTGAGAACCGAACTTGCAACTTTAAGAGACTTTACTTGCAGTCATGCTCCCACTCGACCAACCCCGTTCGTAATTAACTTTCCTCTCATTTTCTATTTGTATTGTTCCGATGTGTCTTGAATATAAAAGACATGAGAATAGAATTCAATAGTTCTTGTTATTCTCATGAGATAATGTATGATTTGGTGCCAAGCATTTCGGTACGTAGCTCAAATGTTCAAAACATAACAAGTGACAACTACTCTCCTTAGAGCTTTTTCAATGCATTGCTAAATGAAGTAACATGCATATAAACCGGTGAATCGTTTCTCGAAATGACGTCATTTTTTTCGAATCTTGGTAGTCATAAGACTAGAAAGACTACCGCCATTTGAAAGTTGTTTTCACGAAACAAATTTCAACCGGCCGGGTACAAAATGCAGGGACAAGAGGGCAGAGAAATGCAAATTTCATTGAAGTGATGATGCTCCAAACCTCTACTAGATGCTCCAAATGCTCCAGACATGTTTCGTTAATAAAAGAGAAAAAAAACAAGATTTGCATCATTTGAGCAAACACTTACTACAACAGTTGAAACAATTTATTGCCAAATTCTAGCTTTCGTTACCCATTTGACTACACCAACATTGGTGAATGGTGATACTCCTAGGTGTTGTGCACTTATTATCGGGCCAGACCCGGTTGTGTAATTTGAACCTTCTTTCGTGTCGTCTCGTTCAATAGGAATTCATGAAAAATTTCAAGTTTATCGTATCTATGCGATCAAAACGCATTTGTCTTGAAAAAACACAATAGCTAGAATGATTTCGAAACTAAAAGGTTACCAATGTCTGATAAATCTAATATATTTTTTTTAAAGTCGCCTTCCTCACGAGTCGAGAAAGACGAACGATTCAGATATGAATCCGGGGTAGGCCGAATAATGGGAGCACAACACTGAACCTGACCCAGGGAAAAGTAAGAGAGAACTATGACTAACAGCAGCCAGATCCAAGCCTACAACCTCAATTGATCTGTGAAAAAAACACAGCCCAATAAAGAAGCCCATGCTGCTCATGTAACAGCCACATAAAGGTCTGTATAAATAAGCTAGTAATAAACACATCAGTTCCAGATTTTCCAACAGTTTTAAAGAATACAAAAGTAATTGATGAGAGAGAGAATTCCCAGTCTTTTTTTTTTCAGTATTTTACCAAAGATAATTTCGCTTTGAATCAAGTTGGCATTTGCAATTTGCAGGGATGAAACTCTAGCTAATTGAAGATGTCAACACCTTCAAATTCCAATGGGGTTTGGTGCCTTCAGATGTGAGAAGCTGTGGATTATGCTCTTAATCCAAGGTGGGTATAGACTCTTCCTAGCTAGGTCTTGGTCGCAATATTACTTGATATATGCAGGAAGAGGAACTATATGTATCCACGAATTGGTTGGGGTTAAGCCATCATCGTCTTTTTCAGCTAAAAAAAAAACGTAATGCTAACGCCAAATTGCCGTAGACATTTTTTGAATCAATTTTTAAAAGTTCGGCTTTCCTAACCTGTTACGTACTTATTATATGCTCAAGTAGATGATTTATATTGAACCTTGCTACTGACACAACAAATATGTGCACAGATTGCGTTGTGGGGCTCACTAAGGGTCCCATACAAACAATTCGATCCGTTAATTATGTTTAAAACATTTTTCCAAGGGTCTCTGCGAAAAATTAGCTCAATCCGATACCTATAAGTGCTTGATCTAATCATCTAACTTTTCATTCAGATTTTTAGAGAATGAAAAGTTGGACGATTAGATCAAGTACTTATAGGTATCGGATTGAGCTGATTTTTCGCGAGAGACCTTGAAAAAATGTTTTAAACATAATGAACGGCTAGGATCACTTGTGTGGGACCCGTAGTAGGCCCCACATAGAAATTTGTGCACGATCTATGCACAGATTTGCTATGTCCACAGACTTTCTGATTTAAATTAGTTGTAGTTAGCAGTTAAGTAGTGATAAGAGCTGTGTATAGTGGGTTTGGTATTTGGGTAGTTATCCTATTTTGCAGGTAATGACTTAGGCCATCCACAGTGGTATAATCAAAAAAGGATAATCAAAAGTTGACACATCAGCTTTTGATTATTCATTTAAGAGGTTGCTAAGCTTAACAATGTTGAGCTTCACAATGGTCATTTCTAGTCCATAACCAAAACAATGGTCCACTACAATTTCACTCTCTCTACCCCTCTGTTTCTTGCCATTCACTTCTCTCCATTTACGTTTTTTTTGGGCAAAAATATATCGATCCCCTCTCTTAATTTTGGAGAAAAATCGGTGATTTTCTTCACTCATATTATGAATTTTTTTAGGGAAAAAAAAAAGAAACGGGAAAGAAGAGTGAAATACCTTAATCCGGGGATGATGGGTTGAATTGTAGATGATTGAGATAAGCTTTACTTTTTGAGGGAAATGAAGAGAAAATAGTTTGTGGGTGAAGTGAAGAAGATATAGAGTAGGCGAATAAGAGAATAAAAAAATACCAATTGAAACACGTGTATATATAAATTTTGGAACTAGTTAACTTATGTGGTGTGAAGTCCACAAATTTTGATTATTGAAAAAGGTTGCTAGTTTTGGTTATC
This sequence comes from Rhododendron griersonianum, assembly GCA_018127125.1. Lineage (NCBI taxonomy): Eukaryota > Viridiplantae > Streptophyta > Magnoliopsida > Ericales > Ericaceae > Rhododendron > Rhododendron griersonianum. Next base: position 8,382,191 of record CM030795.1, read on the forward strand.
CAAAGCCCAAAATTTGATTATTTCTAAGGATGTTGCTAAGTTTGATTATACCATTGTGAGCCATCTTTTGCACCAACATTGTTAACTTTAAAAACAATTGACTTTTGATTATACCACTGTGGATGGCCTTAGTAGGGTAATGTTTTTTTTGTACACATACACCATTTTGTGAATCAATTAATGGAAAGAGAATTGAATGTTATTAAAAAGCCTTCCATTTTGAAGAAGATGTCCGGTTCTCCTCAATCAGAGCCAATCGGAGGTCTTCCCCCTCGAAATGGGACTCTTCTCTCCCCTCGTTTTTGTCACGAGAAAGTTCGTAACATAACCGGGCAAACTATGATGAATTGCTCAAAACGTAGTACTATTATTTTTTAATAATTTTTTTCAATTTTCAAACACGTCACTCGATTTTTCAAGTAGAAAGAGATGGACAATGGTTCAGTGTAACCGTGGTTGCTGAATCAAAACCCTGGCAACCTTTGATGCATGTCCCGTTATTGTCATTCCGAGGATCTGAATTTGTGGTTGTTAGGGGTAGGGAGGTTTTCTCCTCGTTCGCGAAGAATTTTGACTAATAACTAATTCTTTGCGTCGAGGGGAAAAACAAGGATAAAATATAGGGTACAATACAGTCATGAGTCGCGGATCAAAAAAAAAAAATACAGTCATGAGTCAGGAGCATATCTCTAAAATGACAACTCTTTGACTTTTTTTATTTCAAACCCTTTCCAACTAATTTCACAATAACTTGACTAGTATTTTATTTGCAATTGTAGTCTTTCTCATGACCCTCTTAATTCGGACAAAGCCATGCAAGTCCAGTTGTAAAGAAGACAAATATAGGGATTCGAATCCTATCTTTCCCCGATTCTCGTTCCGACGTCTTGTTTTAGACTCTTCGCTGAAAGTATTTAAACAGCTTTCTGGACGTATAATCAAACAACTCTAGATTCTAATTCGTTGTGTCGCAACTCGATTCTGTGACAGGAATATGTCCCTTGCCTAGGAATTGTTAGGTCGGCACCAAGGGGCTCGAGCTCGACCCTACGCCATTTTGGGTTACCAAATTTATTCTACCCTTGACAATTGAATTGGTAACGAAGGCTACGAATCGAAATGGAGACAACAAAATTCAATTGGTTCGCCTTGTTTATCACCTTTGCTGCATTGCTTCCGACCCTGATGGCCAACATTGCTGATTTCGACGAGGTGTGGCAAAAGCGAGCCGAGGAAGCGAGGGAGGCCGCCCTCAAAGCCTACGTACCAGACCCTTCGGAAGTCACCGATACCTTGAACAGAGAAGTCCACAGGTACGCGATGAGACATTGTTCTCCTTTCGCAAATTCCGTTTTATTTCTCAACACTGAACGAGTCATGAATTAATATCCAAGAATTGGCGATACGAAGCAATGATATAAGAAGAGAAAAACCCCGGTGACATGCATCGTTTTCTATTCTTCTTTAATTTCAAACCAACCATTTCATTTCCAAAACCCCGGTCTCACTCATCATTCTGGATTGACTTTCAAAACAAGAAATTTGTTCGTAAATTGGAATGTATTGTACCATATGTAGGAATTTACGCACATTTTGTTGTGCAGGACTCTGAGGAGCATCACATCCATGAGCAATGCCACTGCCTTAATCGAACATTTGACAAGCAACAACACCACCAGGAGGCACCTATTAGAAGGTACACCGGTCCATGCTTGGCCACGAACCCAATCGACGGGTGCTGGAGGTGCCAACGCGACTGGCACCTCAACCGCAAGCGGCTAGCCGATTGCGCCCTTGGGTTCGGCTACAATACCACTGGCGGCAAGGCCGGAAAACTCTATTGGGTGACCGACAACTCTGACGACAGCACGAACCCTAAACCCGGGACCCTCCGACACGCCGTGATTCAGAAGGAGCCGTTGTGGATCGTTTTCAAGCAGAGCATGAATATTAGGCTGGCCCAGGAACTCATAATGCAGGTAAGGGCAGAGCAAAATGTTTCTCTTGCCGATAAAAAAAAAAAAAAAAGAAAAGGGCAGAGCAACCTTATGGCAAATAGAGTCAATTAGCATTATCAAAAAAAAATAGAGTCAATTAGCCCCCTTATGTTTTGAAAACTCTCACTTTTAACCCAATTGTATTTTCAAATCGCCCCAGCTAAATTTTGATCATTGGCCCCCTAATATGTTCAAAAATGATACTACTAACAATTCTTTATGGGATTCTAATATAGTACAATTCTGAATATTATTTTTGCCAAAATTGAAATATTACCCCTCATTTTATTCCCCCTTGTACATCAACTCCTTCATTGACTCGCAATTTCATCCATATATGTGAATTTTCAACCTGTCTTTTTCTTTCTCCCTATAAGATCTTCCAACATGTCCGCTTATTTAAGTTGAACTTTTCACATTGTTGCCAGTCAGGAAAAAAAAAAAAAAAAAACTTTTCACTTTGTTGAATGAAAGTTCCGACGCTATGCAGGGGGACAAAACAATCGATGGGCGTGGGGCTTACGTGACAATTGCAAATGGGGCCGGGATTACAATCCAATTTGTGAAGAATGTGATTATTCATAATATCAAGATTAAGAACATTATGGTTGGAAGTGGAGGATATGTTAGGGATGGTGTTGATCATTTGGGAATAAGAACACGTAGCGACGGCGATGGAATTTCCATATTCGGATCGTCCAATGTCTGGATTGATCATGTTTCCATGTCTAGGTGCATGGACGGGCTCGTTGATGCTATTGAGGGATGTACTGCTATCACCATTTCGAATAGTCACTTCACCGATCATAATGAGGTACAAATACCAAATTTGCGAATCTTTTTGGCTCATGTAGTGAATTATTAGTTGTTCGAAGGCTTAGAATTGCAATAGAGACATCACGCTTGATACAAAAAAAGGATCTCAGTCGCCTCCATTTTGTTTTATTGAATAGTGTAATACTAATACCTGTATTTTATTCGTTTACCTCAAGTTTCGTCCTTGTAGTCTTGTACTATAGATTGGCTCAATTTTGACCCTGATTCTTTTGTGTCATTTTGGTCCAATCAATAACGGTTGATGGCCATATTTTTTCCAGAATGCATTTCGTGTCTATGTGTGGTCCAGATTAAATGTTTTATAGTGGGATCAGAACCACGTCGTATCTGAGCAAACTCATTGTTTTTTTTTTCGGGTATGTGAATTTGGCATTGTTCTGTTAAATTAATTAAGGACAATGAAATTGTTGGCATTAATATCAAAGATGATAAATTGGGTTGGCGTGGCGCAGGTGATGCTATTTGGGGCACATGATTCAAGCTCAAACGACAAGAATATGCAAGTCACAGTCGCATTCAACCATTTTGGCCGGAGGCTAGTGCAGAGAATGCCCAGGTGCCGGTGGGGATTGTTCCACGTCGTCAACAACGATTACACTCATTGGGAAATGTATGCCATCGGAGGCAGTAGCAATCCTACCATCATTAGCCAGGGCAACCGCTTCATTGCCCCACCCAACCCGAGGGCAAAAGAGGTATTAAAAAAAACACTATGTGGATATGTTCGTTCCCTTAATTTGGTTATTATACAAATTCAAAATACATTTAAATGTTGTTGTTGACAATCTTGCCCTCTGAATATTTGTGACAGAGAAATGAAAACAATCTATTGTGTTGCATCTGATATTGGAATGAAGAAATATCGAGTGATGCAATTGCCCTCCCGTCTTCAAAAATCACACGTTTACCGACACTTTTTAAGAAGTTTCAACACGCACTACATAGTTATTAATGTACTTGTGTCGATATCTTATATGAAGTACAAGGGTAATAGGTATATTTTTTTCTAGGCAAGCAGGATCACTTACCTATTGTTTTTGTTTGTGGGATGGGATAGGTTACAAAGAGGGAGACTACTAAGGAAGTATGGCAGAATTGGACATGGACATCAGAGGGAGACCTTATGATGAATGGAGCATTCTTTGTGGAATCTGGAGACCGAAATGGGGCTTATAAGGCCTTGTCAAGATTTGAGAGCAAAGCCAGTACAAAAGCACAGCCCGGGACCGCAACCGCGGTGATCACACGCTTTGCCGGCCCGCTTGCTTGCATCCCCAGAAGGCCGTGTTAAAATCTGAAGAATCTGTAACTCTGTTGTTGATTCGAAGCGCAATTTTTATAACACTGTAAATGAGATGAGAAAGTATTTCAAGAAAATGAAGTTGAGGGGGCTAGCTAATGTATCAAATATGTTTTATTTTTGCCAACTCTGGTTTGTGAGTAAGCAAACATCAACTATACCATTTTAATTTGGCACACAATCTAATCCAAGTATTTTCATGTGACATTTTGTAAACTTTGTTGGTTTGAATAGCATTTCTCATACATACATGACGTAGTGATAGTTTTTTTTTATTATTTTTATCCGAAGCAGAAACTTCATTCATTCGTAAAAGCCATACGGCCATCTACATGATTTCCATATAAATACAGAGATAAGAAAGAACATGTTGATAGTATGATACACGCAATTTTTCACAGCCGAATCTTTGAGGTTCTGTTTCATTAAGGAATGATAGTCACTAGTGGCGGCTCCAGGAATTTGTGATAGGGTGTTCAAAAATTACATTTAACTCTACTAGCTGATGTATCAACCAATAATATATGTGCAAAACCTCATGTATTAATATAAATAGTGCAGACAAAAAAACATGACTTTTATTTTAAGAAAATTAACTACGAGGCAAACCGAGAACTTAAAAATATGTACCATATTTTTGGGTAGTGATTTTGCCACACCCTTTTTTGATAATGCCACACCCTACAAGTGTATTTTTTGGTGCAAAAATACATTTGCAGGGTGTGGCATTATCAAAAAATGGTGTGGCAAAATCATTTCCCTATTTTTTTAACAAAAAATCAATTTTTTTTAAGTTGTTGTATTGCGTAGTCAATAGTGTTTCGAGAATGGAGGGACTTTAAATTTTAGAGTTATTCTAGACGAGTTATCATATTTTTTGCCAACATTTAATCGGTGTATTAATCTACTAAAACCATTTTGAAAGAAATCATAGAGAGTATGTTGAGGCCGACCTTTTTCAAAAATATATTGTTCATTAGGATGCCATGATGAGATTTTCTATCTTAATCTTAAATTCGAAGGAATATTATTCAAGCTAACGGGGAATGTATGTTATTGAATTTTTTAAAGCTTTGTCTTTAATTCTATAAGCTAACTAGATAAAAAATAATAATAAAGTAGTTATTGTTACGAATGCAAAAAATTAACACATTAAGACCATCGACAATAGGGAGGGAGAGAGAACACAGATATAATACTTAAACCACTAAATTCTTCTTTTTCTCATTCTTTTTTTTCAATTAGGATTGTGAGTTTTATTTGAGATAATGCGTTAGGTGTTCAACTATGAATAATTTGGATTGATGGAATGTAATTGGGTTGTGATTAAGTGTTCAATTGCTTGAGTTGGGTGTTCAATTGTTTTTGGGTTAGGTGTTCAAGACTATAATTATTAGAATTGGGTGTTCATTGATATTTGAGTTGGGTGTTCAAAGAGAGGTTAGCCCATAATTTTTACATGTATTCTAAGCAAAAAAATATTTATTTGGGTGTTCATGTGATCATGGAATGGTGAATGTAAAGCCGCCTTTGAATTAGTCACCTTCATATTATCACAGATTTATAGCCTAGAGGGATGAAAAAAGAGTACGGAATGCACCAAAATACAATACATAAGATAGCTACAATGCAGTGCATTTGCTTTACGACGAAAATGATACTCCGATATATGTCGCCAAATGAATCATACTATTGTTATCCGTCACATAACAACATTGCCAATTTCGATCTTTCTCTCTCCCCTATTGCGATAAATACTCACAATTGATAAAAAAAAAATAACGACCATTGCTTTACTATATGTGAATTTGGGTACATTTAAAAAAGATGTTTGTCTATTGTAAATTGGTAATGACTTGGTCAAGAAGGGTATGTAACAATTTTGTCACCGTCAATTTCCTATTTTCACACAAACTCCGCTCTATCCAACAAAATATAGGGTCTCCCTCGTTTCCCGCCCGTCATGGCTTGTTTTAGAATCCAAGGAATAGTATTTCAACAAATCATTGCCAAGAAAAGCTAATCACTTCATTTGAAACTCCCTTAAAGCCAGCATAATGTCTCTCTGAGAATTGAAGTGAGTCTGATACGGTTTGGTCTAGCGAGGTCCGTGCCCGTATCGTATCAAGGTTCGAACCCTAGACCTTAAACCGTAGCCAGGCTCACTTCAATTTCTCAAGATGCAGCCAAATTGTCTCTTCGTCTTATTTTTCACATTTGCTGCAATAATTCCAACTCTCACAGCCCATATTGGCGATTTTGATGAGGTATGGCAAAAGCGAGCAGAAGAAGCAAAGAAGGCTGCCCTTGAAGCCAACAGCCGCAACCCTGCCGACTTTAACCAACACTTTCACAAGTGGGTCAATAATTTGATATCATTTTCTCTTGGCTTATCATTCTTTGTTTTTTAACATTTGTAAGAGTCCAATCATCAAAAGGGAAATAAGTGCGCGAAGGACACAGATATCTGGTCACAAATTCGTACATCAACGACTTTGGAACCATCTGACGCACTTGAGTTTCACGATGCACGTGCAACCCACACGTCCAAGTTTTGATATTCAGACATCTGTGTTTGGACCATTTTCCTTCTGAGCGTCTCTAATCCAATACTTTATCTTTTACCTCTATTTCTCTGTTTAGGAGTGTCATTGTGTGCATTTCATGGTGGCAGGGCTTTATCTAACGGCACCCATTTGGCAACGAACGCCACGGCTACTAGGAGAAGCCTAGTTATGAGGAGAACGTACAGGGGCGGATGTGTGGCCACCAACTCAATCGACAGCTGCTGGAGATGCGACCCGAATTGGCATCTCAACCGTAAGAAGCTGGCGCAATGCGCCCTTGGGTTCGGCCACGGCACCACTGGCGGCATGGCCGGAAAGTTCTATGTCGTCACCGATCCTTCCGACAACGACGTTGCCAACCCCAGACCCGGCACCCTCCGCCACGCCGTCATTCAAAAGGTATTTCGAAACTTCGAAACCCGTATGATTGCCCCAATAAGAGTTTGATTACACTAGAAAGTTTCAAACCTGATATCTATGAGAGGGAGCAAACCCCTAAGCCTACGGAATGGACCTGCATGAATAGAGGCGAATACGACTTTAGAATGACTTGTTATGCCTCGACCTCATTATTTTCACTCATTGTTTCTTTTCTTATACTCTTGAAGGGTAATTTTATTCGTGGCATAATTCATGGTTTCTGTGATGGAATTGGATCCTCCTCGGTCTTTAATTTGGTCTGGACGCGACAGTCTTAATCTAGATCGTTCATTGTTGCAATCAATAGTACGGATTTACTCGGAGACCACCTGCAGAATAGACGATCCGGATTTGCACTGTCCCGAAAGTTAGACCGGAGAGAGATCCAAACCCTTCTCTTATGCACATATACTTATTCAAACTTTCTCGCTAATTTGACCAATGAATCACACTTGTGTTCTCTATTTTGCTATGTTTTTTGCGTGTCAAATCCCCAACAAAGGAGCCACTGTGGATCATATTCAAGACCAGCATGACGATCACGCTGAAGCAGGAGCTGATGATGCAGAGCCACAAGACGATCGACGGCCGCGGAGCTAAGGTCCACATCGCTTACGGCGCGGGCATCACCATCCAATTTGTTAGGAACATCATCATTCACAACATTTACGTACACGATATTAAGGTGACTTATGGGGGCATGGTCAGAGACTCTGTGGACCACGTCGGGATCAGGACGGTGGCCGACGGAGACGGGGTTTCGCTCTTCGGGGCTTCCAATGTTTGGGTTGATCATCTGTCCATGCACAGGTGCGCCGACGGGATTGTTGATGTTATCGAGGGTTCAACTGCCGTCACCATTTCGAATTGCCACTGGACTGATCATGACAAGGTAACCTGTTTATTTACTATACCTCATTATAGAGTTGTTTAGCTATGAACATAATGTGGAGGGAGCCTGGAATGAATCTGCATGGTGTGTTATTGATGAAGTTGGAATGTTGGATGCATTTTTGAAGCCGATTAACGATCTTATGATTATCCAATTTCAAGATGAGCACGGTATTTGGACCCAAAGTTGATCTGAAGCGAGCTGTAGAGTTGCTCGTGTTATTACCGGACATTGCAAGAAGTCGCTCATTTTTTCCTTTGGAATTGGCCCAAAAACCGTCATTTTAATTTCTTGATGGAATTAGCGCGGTGTCATATTACAAATCTTCTGAAAAAAAAAGCTTAAACTATTAGGAAATGAGGCTAACAGTCACAGAGAGTCGCGAGTCTTCTGTCCCCAAAATCCATGTTCATCATTTCCACTGCAGTCTCAATTTCCTGATTTGAGAATTACGAAACGACAAATTGCGAGGCTAAATTGTATGGGTTGAGACTTGAGAGTGCATTTGAGACATGCCTAAGATTTTGCGAGGCAAATCATAATTGCTTCAGAAGCTTAAACTATAACATCTTAGCCTGATGATATGTGTACAGTTATCCAGCATTTGACAGTTACCGACGCTTTCTATGGTTTTTTGCATGGTGTGGTGCAGGTCTTGCTATTTGGCGCCCGCGACAACAACATCCAGGATGACTCCATGCGTATTACGGTTGCATACAACCATTTCGGAAAAAGGCTAGTTCAAAGGATGCCGAGAGTCCGATCAGGAATCGTCCATGTCGTGAACAACGACTACACCCACTGGGAGATGTATGCCATCGGCGGAAGCAACCATGCTACCCTCATTAGCCAGGGCAACCGGTTCATTGCCCCAGACAGACCTGAATTCAAACAGGTACTGAAATGCCAAGACACAACGCAGTATGACATCGTTAAGATGAAAATGAGGGACCTATTAGTACTTACTACTCATAAGTTATGGCTGTGCAATCTAGATTCTCCCATTTCTTCTTGTTTCAACCCTCCCTCTTATTGTGTGAGAGTGAAGGGTTTCGGGACAAGAAAGCTCGAATAGTTGAAGAGTAGTACCTGATCTTTCATTTGTTTGGCATTGTACAGATTACGCATAGGGATGCCCCCGAGTTTGAGTGGAGGAAATGGACATGGAGATCGCAGGGAGATCTGTTCATAAACGGCGCCTTCTTCGTTCAATCTGGAGATCCTAATGGGCCTAAAAGACTGGGAACCCTTGACCACGTCCAAGCGAAGCCCGGGGCAATGGTCAGGAGACTGACCCAATTTGCTGGTGTCCTCGGCGGTTGCAGACCCGGCGTTGCCTGTTAAGTTTGGAATGTTTGCGAACGGATTTTGCGAAAGAAAAATTCGCAAAGTTTGCAGTGTTGATAAGATGAGAAGCAAGGGAACAGAAAAGGAGGGCAATGGAGTGAGGAAGTGAGAAGGGAGGGAAAATGAGTTGCCACAACATAACTCTTTGTAGTAATTTTATGTGGTCCACTGGCTCTGCCCAATTTGTTTGTTTAGGGAATTGAATACAGAATTTTGTACCAACAGACAAACCCTTCTTCTTTTTCTTGAAGATCAGTGTGATAGATAAACTGGCAATGCCATTTTTGTAATTACAATAAAGAGATCTTTTGTGTGATTTTGTTCTGAATTGTTAGGTCTCACTTGAACCATGCCATTTTTAAACTGTGTCCATTGGATTTTATCTTCTTTATCGCTTCTGGTAACCGAATGTTTAAATTATGAATCAATCGACGACTACACCCATGTTTAAACATCCGACGTACAAGTGCGCACACAACCCAGTACTCATGTGTTGAATGTGTGTGTAAAATGAGTATGATTGTAGAATGACTGTTAAGATTATTATGTTCGGTACACTAACATTTAAAAGGGGCATACAAAAACACAAAATAGAAATGAAGATTATCTACCTTTTGGTCCCTACTAAATACATTAAGTTTCGAAATCCTCCCTACAAAAAATTTACGCGTAAATTGAATCCTTAATATTTTGCGATTTGACTTCTTAGAGCATCCCCAATGGGGATGTAAAAGTGGGTTGTATACTTATAATAGCACCAGATGCCAAAAAAAACCCCTCCAATGGGGATGTAAAATAGAAAAAAACAGGTGCTAAAATGGCAGAGATGGAAAAGGGGATGGATATTTCCATCCCCATTTAACTACAGCTATAATGGACAGGTCACACCCAACTGAAAATACCAGAATTTTGGACAGCCGGAGGTTACCTGGTATCGTCGGAAAGTCGTCGGAAAGTCGTCGGAAATGGGAAGAACTCGCCGGAATCTGGTAGAACATGCTGGAATCCGGAGATGACCGTCTCCTACCCCGATTCTTGACGATCCATGGACGGCACAGATGCATGCCGCCGGCCTGCCCTTCTGAAACTCTCGCCGGTTGTTCCCTTTCGGCTGTGAGTTCCCTTTTCGGTTCAGAGAGAGAGAGAGAGAGGGAGGTCTGCGAGAGAGAGAGAGAGAGAGAGAGAGAGAGGGAGGTCGTCTGGTTTGGTTTGGCCGTGGGTGTGGTGGTAGAGAGAGAGAGAGAGAGAGAGGGGTCTGCAGATGAGGGTTTTTGAGAGAGTAAAGTTTTGGTCTGTTTTTTGATCCGAGAGAGAGAGAGAGATGAGGGTTTGGTTGGGTTGGGTTGGAATCTCACAGCCAATCCAACCGTTGGCCCTTTTTTTTTTTTGATTGAATCTGACCGTTGGGAAGCCAACGGGTGAAAAAATTGCAACGGTAATTTTTTTTTCCTTACCTATAAATATGTGTGTTTTGAGTAGGATTTTTCACAAAAAAAAATTTCTCCATTCTCCACAAACACACTCCAAAAAAAATAGTGTATCAATTATGGCAGATGGAAGTCGTAGTGCGAGAGGAAAATCGTTCACCTCCGATCAAGATGAAGCAATTTGTAATGCTTACTTGTGCGTTAGTCAAGACCCAATTGTCGGTACCAATCAAGCACGATCTAAATTATGGGATCGGGTTGCAAAAAAATACACCGAATTCACAGGAGGCGATGTACGTTCGGATGCTTCTATCAAGTCTCGATGGCAAATCATCCAGCAGGCTTGCAACAAATATCGTGGAATTTTAAGACAAATTCAAAGGCAACATCAAAGTGGAATGACAGAACAAAATGAGGTATTATTATTTTGTTAATATTATTATTTTGTTTTCATAAGAATTTATTTGTATAACAAAATGAGGAATTATTTTGGTTCTATCAAGTTTCTGTTTTCATAAGAATTTTGTTAATATTATTATTTTGATAATTAATTAAATAATTTTTTTATCATGTGTATAGATTGATCTAGCGAAGAGACAGTACAAAGACACTGAGAAAAAACCTTTCGCCAATTTGGATTGTTGCTGGGCAATCTTAGAACACAGTATGAAGTGGGCAGATTTAACCCCACCCCGGTCCGACCCAAGATCTTCACAAATGGATACGAGTTCGGTCCCTCTATCTCCTGATTTCTCTCAAAATCCAAACGAGTCTCCTGATTTCTCTCAAGTTCCAAACACAGCGACTTCATTGGAAGATAGCAATCCTACGAGTGGAGGTAGTGTTCAGTCTCCAAGAAAGAGGCCTCTTGGATGTAAAGCATCAAAGGCAAAATTATTGAAGACCAAAAAAACAGATAATGAGGAACGTGAATGGATAAACTTGATGGAAAAATTCAACCAAACTACATCTGACAAGGAAGATAGGAGAGCTGAAATGGAAGCAAGAAGACTCGCGGCTTTGGAAAAGAGTACGGCAAATGATGAGAGGAGGGTGGCGCTTGAGGAGAGGAAGGCAGCAATAAAAGAAAAAGAGATGGAAGATAGGATTATGCAAATGGACTTGAATTTGGTTCAAGACCCCCAAATGAAGGCTTATTACCAGTATCGCAAGGGTGAAATCTTGGCTAAATGGACGGCTAGCTCAAGTTCGAACGGTTATTTTCCTAGTTTTCCCGATTATTGATTGTAATAAAGTTTTATTATCATATGTAATAGTCTTTAGCAATTATGACTTTGATGTAATCGTTAGGTACTATTCGATAATAAAATGCATTTTATTTAGCTAATGAAGTACAAGACTCGAAAATGAAGTACAAGACTCGATAATGAAGTACAAGACTCGATAATGAAGTACAAGACTCGAAAATGAAGTACAAGACTCGATAATAAAATGCATTTTATTTAGCTAATGTCCACGACACGGGAACCTCAGTCTTCATTTCCATTACGGGCCCATAGATGTTCAATAAGATCGTTGCGGAGCGAATGATGTGCCTCATTTGATCGAATCCTGCGGTTATTTGTAAAGAAATCAACCAATGCAGGTGTCACATCTCTCGAGACTTGAATTGGGCTGGAAGAAAGAAGTTCAGTAATTTCATCACTAACATCGTGATCACGTTGGTCTTCAATTATCATGTTATGCAAAATGACACATGTTTTCATGATGTAGCCTAGATCCTTCTCATTCCAGAATCGCGCCGGTCCTCTCACAATTGCCCAGCGTGCTTGGAGTACGCCAAATGCCCTTTCAACATCCTTGCGACATGCCTCCTGCATCCTCGCAAAGTGTTGCTTCTTTCTTCCTTGTGGTTGAGAAATGGTTTGAACGAGAGTCGCCCATTTTGGATAGATACCATCAGCAAGGTAGTACCCCATGTCGTACTGACTACCGTTAACGACAAAAAGGGCTGGAGGGGCACGACTGGCACTGAGATCATCAAAGAGATGAGATTGATCAAGTACGTTGATGTCGTTGAATGACCCAGGCATGCCAAAGAAAGCATGCCAAATCCACAAATCATACGATGCAACTGCTTCAAGTACGATAGTTGGTTTTCCGCTGCGGCCGCTGAAGAATCCATGGTAAGCAGTTGGACATTTGTCCCACTGCCAATGCATACAATCCAAGCTGCCTAGCATTCCAGGAAAACCACGTTGATTTCCCACATGTAGGAGCCTTGCAGTATCTGCTTCATTTGGTTTTCTCAGGTATTCTGCTTCAAAAATGGAGATAACGCCCTTACAAAAACTTTGAAGAGACTCAACTGCTGTACTTTCCCCAATCTTGAGATACTCATCAAGACTATCAGCAGGCGTCCCGTATGCCAGCATCCTCAGAGCTGCTGTCATCTTTTGGATACCAGAAAGACCTGCAGCTCCCGTCGCATCATTCCTTTGGACAAACGTCACGTCATGTTGTTGGAGTTTACCCAAGATCTTGTGAAATAAGGGTCGACTCATTCGAAAACGTTGCTGAAACAAGTTTTCGTCATAGAGCGGATACTCACAAAAGTAATCAGCATTGAGTCGTTGGTCGGCACCAACTCTGTCACGGGGGATCCAGGCTCGACCGCTTGTAGAACCAACATGACCTCCTTGTTGGCGTCTTTTATGAAATTTTCGGTACTGCCTCATCATGATCAATTGCGCCATTGCAATCTCATCATCATCGGAGGAAGATCCGTCAAATTCTCCCAATAATATTCTTTGGGTTAAACTGCTCATGACGATTTTTTTTTGAAAGAGGAGACTGTATGTATATTTGAGTGTGAGAATGAATAATGGGGAGGATAGGTCTATATATAGATGGTAACTAAATGCTGTAGTTGAGAGTGGGTGAGAGTAAATGCTGTAGTTGAGAGTGGGTGAGAGTAAATGCTGTAGTTGAGAGTAAATGACTAAATTAAATGGTGTAGTTGGGAGTAGATGACTGAAATAAATGGTGTAGTTGAGAGGGGAGTAAATGGATCAGGTAAATGATGTGGTTGAGAGTTTGATGAGAGTAAATGGATGAAGTAAATGGTGTAATTGAAGTGGATGAGAAGTTAAAAAAAAAAAATTAGAACGGAGTTTTTTTTTTTTTCGGAATAATTTTTTTTTAAGTCCTCGATTACCGGATACGGCAAATTATTTTTCAACGGAAGTAATACTTGAATTAGGGTTAAGAAAGTTAGGGAAAATTAAGGAGGAGTGAAAGTTAGTTAATTATCCATCTCTTTTTTACATCTCACCATTGGATGGAGGTGGGTTCTATTTTACATCCAACTAACTTTTAACCACTTTTTACATCTAAAATAACTATCCAACCACTTCTATTTTACAACCCCATTGGGGTTGCTCTTATGTAGGTATTTCATGTATTTAAGATCAGGTTGTCTTCTTGAAAAACATTGCGGTGTTTGTACTACGGACATGTATCAAAGTGAAAAAATCTAAACACAAACACGTTCAATTGTCCGATGCACATAAGTCGTACAAATCGACAGCACTTTAAACGATTTCTAACATATCTATATCTGTACACTTTAGTCTATGTTCGTAGTACTTTTGCAATGATCGTACATTTCTACGGACCCAAACAAAAGTGAACAGATCCAGACATAAATATGTTCAATATAAGAGCATGTACATCAGGTTGCAAATTAGTCATTTCACCAAACCCAAAATGAAGAAAACTCAACTGCAGCAGCTTAGGTAAAACCTTATGTATTTTACATTTTGCTACGGTTCTTAGCTACAAATATCTAAGCACTGTACACCTGTCATTTATTTGTTTATTTGTATTCACCCACTCTCTCTCTCCTCCTCCCGTGCAAGAACGCCTCTCTCTCCTCTCAATGATAAACCCAGTGTTTTTACAAGATGACAAAAGTAGAAATACAATATTTTAATAGAGGATTGGTAAAATAGATAATGTATTGTTAAGTGTTCGTTGAGATGTGAGAAGGTAAAATATAAAATGTGTACTGTTCACTATCATTTTTTGCTTGTGACCGGTAAACTTGCTCTAATCCGATAAAAATAGCTCATACCCATTAGATACGAGATCTATACTCATCGAACGATTTCGGATAAATCTGTACCAGAATGAACTTTAATAACCGATCAAAAAAAAGAATGAACTTTAAAAGAATGAGTCCGACTACTGACACAGATTTTCTGTGCACAGATTGTGCACAGATCACTGTGTGGGGCCCACTAAGGGGTCCCACACAAACGATCCGAACCGTTCATTAAATTTAAAACACTTTTTCAAGGGTCCCCGTAAAAAATCAGCTCAATCCGATACCTATTGATACTCGATCCATACATCTAAACTTTCATTCAGACTGTGTGGGACCCTCAGTGGGCCCCACACAGTGATCTGTGCACAATCTGTGCACAGAAAATCTGTGTCAGTAGACTTTCTGCAATTTTTACGATGATTAGCGTAACATTGGTTTGTCAAAGGACTCACATCCCTACTTGACTGTGACTCAGTTCTACCTCTCTCAACAGGCCTCCCGCCTCCCCAATCCCCACCCAAAAAAAATGCTCTCCGCCACCGCCACCGCCGCCGCCGTCGTGCTCCTCCTTCTTCTCCAACTAACTGTCTCCCTCTCCGCCCCAATCCCCGGCCTAGACTCCTTCCTAAACCAACAAGCCCGCCTCGACCCACAAGCCACCAACGACTCCTTCCTCTACCTCCCCTCCTCCCTCAAGAAACCCCTCTCTCTCTCCTCCCCCCACCTCCCTCCACCCACCCCCTCCTCTCTCCTCTCCCTCTCCCTCTCCGTCCCCATCACCGTCTCCCTCGTCGGCTCCTCCTTCTCCTCCTCCACCCCCTCCCTCCTCCACTCCTTCCTCTCCGCCTCCGTCTCCTCCGACCACTTCCACGTCACCTCCCCCTTCCCCCCCAACACCCACCAGCTCGCCCTCTCCCACTCCCTCCACCTCGACGTCTCTCTCTCCTCCCCTTCACTCTCCTCCATCCTCTCCCAAACCCTAAAATCCCAAATCTCCAACACCCCTTCCTCCCTCCGGTCCCCTCACACCCTCTCCATCCCTTACGCCTCCGTCGACCAGATCATCAAACAAGACTTCGAGAAACAGAAACCCGTCCGAGGGTTCTACATCTACATCCTCAACCTGGGCCCCCAGTCCAAGCCCTACGCTTACAACTACGGATCTGGGGAATCCTCCCCTGCTTTCAGCAGATGTACGGGGACTATCTGGGCCGGGAAAGATCGCTACTTGTGGATCGATTTGGCTGCCGGGCCGATTGATTACGGGCCGGGCCTGTCCGGCGACGGCGTGGTTCCCACGGGCGAGTTCCACCCTCTTATGTCATTGCACGGTCGACCCAAATCACAGAAAGCTTTATTGGCTGATCTGGCTTCATTGGTTTGGAGTGCTTATCAGGTACTCATCGTGCCTTCTTTGAGAATTCCAGTTCCTTTTGAGAGTTCATTGATTGTAGAGTTCATTCATGTATACGCGAATAAGGGTGGTAACGCGGTCGGTTTGGACTTTAAATCGATCGAGAAGACGTTCATGGACGAGGTCAACGAGGGTGGGTTGTTGTTAGGCGATCAGTCATTGAGTTTTAGGAAATACGAGGTGGGTTATTCCGATTGTTCTATTTGTTCGTTGGCCGTGTCTAGGGCGATCACGACCTACACTTCTAGGTACTTGTTTGATAACTACACCTTGATTGTGAGTGAGTACTTGGATTCGAAGCGTTTGCATCATGTGTTGTCGGAGTCGGCTGAGGAGTTCAGGAGGGCGGCTGGGTTGCCGGAAGAGGATTTCGGTAGGGTTCTTCCGGTTTATGTTTTTGACTTGGATTACAACTCGATACTGTTGCTTGATCGGTACCACCAGTCTGTTTCGTTCAAAGACATGGTTATTGCAGTCCGGACTAAGAGTACTCAGACTGTGAGTGATTATAGTTGTAACGGTCGTCATGTGTTTACTCAAACGAGGGAGCTCGAGAGGCCTCTTGTGGGTTCCATTTTACAGAGTATGTGGGGGGTTTCGCCCACTCATCTTACTTGGAGCCCTAGGCATAATGACACTTTGGTGGATTATACATGGAGCGTTGGGCAGACTCCGTTTGGGCCATTTTCAGAGATTTCGTCGCTGTCTTTTGTGCAAAAGGATGCAGCGAGGAGGAATGTCCTTTTGACGTCGTTGAATTACAGTATTTCCAGTGCCATTGAGGTACTTGAATCTGTTGCAGCACATGGTGGGGAGAGAAAGCTTCTTAAGCGGAGTCAACAAACGGAATTTATACAGAGGTGGAATTTGTTCAAGTACAAGATTGACAAAGCAGTTTCTGCCTTGTCTCATTTGGATTTTGAGATGGCTTTGTATTTCTTGAGATCTTCTGATTACGACATGTACGCGATCCACTCTCTTGTTTACCAGGCGTCCCAAGATATCGAGGCATCTCTTGTTTGTTTCAAGGACCCTCCTGTTCCATGGGCATCGGTTTCAATGTCTGCAGTAGTTTTTGTCGCAGTTGTTTATGTTTATGTGAAAAAGGACAAGTTTTTTAGCAACAAAAGAAAGCAGTTTTGAGATTCTTAAGCAACTGAGGATTGTAATAGTTGAACATGATTTGGCAGATGTATTTCTTCGGCAGAGCTAAGTTGGAAGGTGCCTTCATAATCAGTTCCTTAGAAATGTACGGTAGTTTAATAAGCAATTTGACCTGTGTTCATTTGTTTTCTGCTTCTTATCAATGCCAGCTTTACGCTTTAACTTCGCAACGGATGATCTTTAGATTTTGAATTCGTCTGCAACTTTTGTGAGCAGTAATGCTGATAACAATTTCATTTTCTTAGATAGATTACGCAAGATTTATATAGCTATTTGGTGAAGATTGCCCGACTGCTACTTTAAAGAAAAAAACATTCAAAACTATCAGATCTTATCCCACATTGATTAATTATTGCCCGAGACTAATATATTCACCTGGACAGTCTCTTCTATCATTGTCAATTGATTTTGAGTTGGATGCTAAATGTGTTATCAGAGATAGACTTTGCTCCATTGTTTGTGCCTTAGGTGCATCATATTTTCTTGTGATTCTTATATTATGGATCCTTTGTTTACCTGTCCACATGTGAGTTAGGAGTCGGACATGCGGGAGAGTGTTATCTTGTCCACATTGATTCGTGATTACCTCCCAAAATAGTAGATAGGCATGGATGGTCCCTTCACTCTTGTCAATTAGTTTAAAGTTAGATGCTTTAACAAAGATCTTGGAGTTCCTTGAACTCTTTACTTTACTTCCACGGGTCCACCTGCTACCAGTGCTGACTGCCAATGCCTAATAGGAATTTGGTGAGGTTGTTTGACAGGTTACAGATACAGATGTTTTATTCTACTCAAACGCGTATAACATTCTGGTAATGTATCATGGAACCTGGAAAACTGTTCCATAGTTTCTTTTTCATTCCATCATTTCAAACACTTATAAAAAAGGTGTATCCCCATACAACATTCCATCGGTTTTTTGTTTTTTGATCTAACTAGGTTTATCCCCAGATAATGTTCAATCGACTTGGTTTATTCTTAGCAAACTTCTCTTTAGTCCCTTTTAGTTTCATTTTGCTGATAAAGGGCTCTCACGACGCGCAGAATTGATACAAGTTTAGGTTTCATTTGGGCTGCACATGACTTTGAGTTGAGAATGCTCGTTTGCTTTTCTGATGAAGAACTATCTTGACATCCAAGAGTACCCCCCCTAGAGCTTCCGTGTTCGGTCTATTTTTGTTTTGGGTAACTGAAGAAATTTTATTAAAGAGCAACTAACAAGAGGAGGAGCCTATAGAATACAACTAATACCAAGGCAGAGATCCTTAACAAATGAAAAGGGATCTATACGGTAAAGAATCAGACTAAGTAGAAAATTTTCAGTGTGAAATCTGCCAGTTATTACAGATAAAGAAGATAGAGCTGTAGATTTGACATTCCTACTTTGGGTAGGCTTAATCCTCTCATCAAATTTAACCTGACCGATGATGGAGGAAGGTGGCCTTGAATGCCTCTGAAAATTCTGTTGTTCCTCTCTTGCCAAAGGGAATAAAACCACGGCAGCTAGAGCAAGTCTCCTAAGAGTACACTAGGGAATACTTTCCCTTTGAAATGGGAGCAAAACCAGTCAATTTTCTGTGACCACAGAGAGAGACCAGTAGGAATGCAACTTAAAATTTGCTATGGCAGCCCAAACTTGCTTAGAGAAGAGACACTCAAAAGAAGAGATGATCTTTAGAGATTGATGGTGCTGGTTGCAGGGAGTGCAAATAGTGTTGTGCGGTCTGCCAGTCTTTTATCTTGTAAATTATATTTGTCAATCTAATTTGCAGAAGTTGAAGCTGATTAGCTGCAGTGTGTTGGATTTCCCTTATGGTTGGAGTATTACTCTGTGGAAGAAATATTCAGATTTAGGGGTAGAGTTTGGAAAGCAGATCTCAGTCTCAGTCGGGGGTGTTTGGTTCCCTCTTTTTCAACTTCTCATTATCTCCTTTTTCCCATTTTAGTTGTGTGGACAGAGGCCAAGAGGTGTTTTTTCCATTCTGGGATTAATAGCTTTTTTTTCTAGCAATGTACAATTACCAGACTACCCACTCCTTTATTTGACATATACCAAATCCATCCCTCACAGTAAACACGTTTCTGTCCAACGCGCACAACCGGTGCGTAGGTTGTGTAACTAATTCTGGCCGTCCAAATGTGTTTGGATGGTCCAGATTTTTAAAAAAAACTCTTCCACGGAAAACATAACTTTTCCGGGAAAGAGTTTAAGCGAATTATGACCATTAATTACAATAATGGACGGCTGAAGGTTGGTTGTGTTTCTGAAGATTGGTTGTGTTTCTTATTGTGTGTCTTTGTTGTGCGTCTATCACTGTTGGTGTTAATATGTACTAGTTTTGTGGGTATTTCTTTTCTTAGAAATTAATTCCGGGTTGGGAGATCTAAAGTTTTGTGTTCAATTAAACTACATTTTGTGTTCGATTTTGCTAGTATTACCTATTCAGTGTGGATTTTTTAAGCTTGTGTTTGCTTTGTTTTTTCTAGTAGATATTACACACAGAACTAAAAATATATTTCATAATATATAAATTTTATTTAAATGACTAAAAATATTATTCCTACAAATTTTAGAGTGATGCTACGGGTACCGACGGTTTCCATAGGGAAACCGTACCGACGGCCGCGCCGGGCCGTCTCCGGCCACCGGATGGCCGATCCAAGCCGTCCAAAAATTTTTAAAAAAAAACCGAGGGGGCTTTCGCGGGAATCAACGGCATCCGATGTGTGTGTAGGGTGCTTGATCTATACACAAAAAAAGAGTGTGGACGGCTCGGATCGGCCGTCCAGTGGCCGGAGACGGCCCGGCGCGGCCGTCGGTACGGTTTCCCTACGGAAACCGTCGGTACCTATATCATTTTCGCATATTTTAATACAATACTAATAAAGAACAAAGAGCAACATGGTAAAAATGAACTCATAATTCATTTTCATCGTTTATCTACCAAACACTACCCTTGTTCCAAAATACTTTCTGCACATATCTCCCAAACACACTACTTGAATGCATCAAGTAGCACTTGGGACAGAATCTATTTCGTCCTCCATTATGGACTCGGGGAGCCTGTGGTGAGCTCCCTCACCACAGGGTTGTAGTGAGTTCAAAACGACATCGTTTTGATTACTAAGTCACACCCCTCAAACTCTAACATATGCTCTGCAAAGTAGGGGATAATAATTCCAAAATACCGATGAAAATCGAATACGAGCCCTACAGTTTTCCCGCTCCTGATCGATTCACTCCTCCTGCGTATAATGGCTCCCCTGTCGCCGACACCCACTTCCTTCCCACCACCGGCGTCGTCCACCGTCGATCCTTTCCCTCCGGTGTCTCCCATCTCCATGGCTTCATCCCCACCTTCGTCACCCAGAACCGCCACCGATTCATCCCAACCGGCGTCTCCATCTCCACCTTCGTCGCCGAGAACCGCCACCGATTCATCCCAACCGGGGTCTCCAAAACGGTAAGAATCCCTTATTCACATTGTTTAAGGCAATCAAGACATTGTTTAGTACTCCAATTTTTAACAATCATTGTTTAATACGCCCTATGCATAATATTTTATTCACCATTGTATAAAGTTAAGCTTTACTGTTCCTTTCTTATTAACCTTAATGTTCTCAACATAATTTTAGAATGGACGATGGTGGACTTGAAGAGCGAGAAATTGATTGGTCCAAAGATTACTCTCTTGGAATTGGAATGGAGTTTGACACAGAGACTGCTGCGTATGATTTTTACAATGATCACGGAAGGGTTATGGGATTTAGCGTTAGGAAAAGTTATTTTACACGAAGCAAGAAAGATGGTATTTTGATAAATCGAAAGTTTGTTTGTAGTAAACAAGGTAAAAGGGGAATAGACAAACGGAGCCTGGTAGTTGAACAACCTCGAAAAGAGACGAGAACCAATTGCGGTGCGTTCATGTATAGATGTTTGTTGATTGGTCCAATGTTTGTCTAGATGTTCGTTGTGCTTGTCGAAAATTTGAGAATTTTGGAATTTTATGTGGTCATGCAATTAAAGGACTTGATAGAATGGGAATTTTGGAAATTCCTGAAAGTTATATTTTAGGTCGATGGAGATTAGATGCAAAGGATTGTGCATCTAAGGGGAGCAATGTTAGTGTGGAGGAGAAGGATTCCAAATTGATAAAAGCTGCGCGTTACAGGAATCTATGTCCAAAGATGGTAAAACTAGGAGCTCGGGCATGCCATTTGAAAGTTGCATATGATTTTGTGAACACCACGGTCAACTATATGTGTGACACTGTAGACAAAATGTTTCTTGAGGAGGGAGACTCAATTGAAGAGGGAATCAAAGAGCTAGACGTTATTCATTCTAACCTTGTACAAGCCAAGGGCTTGAAAAGAAAAACCGCCCCACGCAAAGGTGGAGCTAGGCTAAAACCTTGGCATGAGAAGATTGGAAAGAGAAGAAGAGTTGCTTCAAAACCTACTCACCTTAGTCAGGTATTAAACTTAATTAACTGCTTGATTTCAAATTTTTAGGTTTTAGAAATTGTGTTAACACGTCCTTTTTTGGCAAGGATGTTCCGATTCCGTACATACCAGAAATGATCAATTGCGGTTCTAATTCTCAATCAACACCTTCGTCCTCCGAGGTATGTAATGTAGTTAGATTTATAGTAAATTCTTTTGATGTATGGTATGATTTATTTTTATTTATGGGCTTTGTGTTAACTTCATATTTATCTTTTTGTTTTTTAGGCGACGGCAGCCCAGACATTCTTGCCGGATGATATCTTTTTTAATTTGTTGAGTGATCCACAATATTCTCCACGGAATTGAAGTATAAAGTACTTTTGACTTGGTTGTTTTTATCTTTTGTACTTGGATAGATGAAACTTGTTAACTATGGATTGAATGGATCTTTCTTTGGCATAATGGATGATTTCATTTTGGGAATGCAGGTTTGGAAGACAAGTAGGTTGATCATTTATCTTTGTTGCAAATGGGATTAATTAGTTTGATCAATGGAAGTTCCATCTGGACAAGCATACTGCAGATTTAGGACTGGTGCTTGAATGGACTTCTTTTTGGGGAGGCGACTGGAAGACCAATCAGTTTGATCAAATGAAGCTCACTGCAGACTTTGGGACTGATGCTTACTCATCTACAAGCACCATATCTATCTTTTGGCATAGTTCTTGGAACACTTCTGTGGGTTAATCCACAATCTTTTATGTACTTTTTATTTTTTTCATTTCTTCACTTGTTGGGATGCTAATTTTTTGTTGTGATGTCATATGCACTAGCCTCTTATCGTTGTACGTCGCTATGTAACTCTTTGTTTTGGCTTATTAGTAATATCATTTGCTTTTCTTTGGATCTGCTCATGTGGTGAGTTTATATTGTGAAGTGCACTCATGTCGCACTCATGGAACTTTTATCCCTGCACAATAAGGGGATTTTGATCATGATTCTACCAATCTGTTTTGTTAACAGGTCACTACAATCATCCGAAACTGCTTGATAGGTCCATAAAATAAAATAAAAAAAAAAAAAAACTGCTTGACACACTATTCTCAATTCTAACTCTACAGCTCAATGAATGAAAGGAGCTGCCTAGTGATGCAATGCCCTCGTGGTCATCAAACATTCAAGAGCAGGCTTCTAATCCCTTCCAAATTCCACTTGAAATCCTCCACTACATAATCTCTGATGTTGTATTTTTGTTGGATCCACACAACCATCCTTGTTTTAGCAATATCCTACAAGGTCACGCACGACCTTACAACAAGAGAAAAACAAACTTTAGCACCGATTTTGTTGCAATTTTGTTTTGAACTGCAAGCCACACAAAAATTCTACTTTGGTTGGACATAGACCCATCCAAATGTCAAACAAGTTCTGGTTTTCAGTAAATTCCAAATTCTCCCAGCTCATATATGCAGATTGTACCATGTGCACAGTATTCTGATTCCCAAATCCATATCCGTTTATGTTCTCTAGCATTATTCAACCTGAAACCTCTCAATCTCTGTTCTAGCTCAGCCAATTGCTTTTCTTCCCAAAACTTCACCAATCTGCTCTTGATTGTTTCTAAGAAGTTCATATCTATTGGAGACGCCGGTCGGGATGAATTGGTGGCAGTTCTGGGCGACGAAAGTGGGGAGATGGGAGACACCGGAGGGAACAGATCGACGGTGGGACGCCGGTGGGGATGAATCGGTGGCGGTTCTGGGCGACGAAAGTGGGGAGATGGGAGACACCGGAGAGAACAGATCGACGGTGACGCCGGTGGTGGTGAGGAAGTGGTTGTTGGCGACTGGGGAGCCATTGATTAGCACGAGGAGTGATCTGTTCGATCTGATTAGGGCTCGTTCCATTTACAGCGATATTTAGGAATTATTATCCCCTACTTTGCAGAGCATATGTTAGAGTTTGAGGGGGTGTGGCTTATTAATCAAAACGACGTAGTTTGAACTCACTACAACCCTGTGGTGAGGGAGCTCACCACAGGCTCCCCGATTCCCTCCATTATATGGATAATTTATGTTACTTGAGAGTCAGGTGCTGGTATGTGTCATTGTATAATTCAAAATAGTATGTACAAAATGATAAAATTTCTTACTCAGGTGTAGGGTATGTGCACACAAATTAATTTGGAGCCAAGATCGGAGATGCTAAGGTGTGTTTAATGCCCAATTCGATTGATAAATTACATGTATCCTTGGCTACTACAAAATTTATTGATCTTTTCGCGCTTTCTTTTTTTGGGGTCATATTTGCCTTTTTTTTGTCAATATTCCACAGGTCTTATCTTTCTACGCGTCAAAAAGTACTTAAACACAAATAATTCAAGTTCACATTCAGATAGCAGAACAATGAAAAACGTCAAAACACGCTTGAATGTTTTCTTTCGGTCTTTTTGAGCGTTGATTATAAAATTGTTCGATATTTTGATAAATATTACTGTACTAATTTGCATGTGCATAAATTTTAAAATTTCTTTGAACAAAGTTAAAGATCTCAATAACTTATTTAGAGTGGTTCAAATTTAAAAAAAAAATTATGCACAAACATTATTTTTTTATAATTATAGAAGTTTCAATTTTTTTTTTTTTTTTTTTACTTTTCAAAACAAATGCTACAGTACCTTCAAAGGAACGGAGTAGGCAGAACCCACCCCTAAAATTGCGTTGCCTGAGTGGAATGACATTTGTGACGTGGTCACGTGGCTAAATATTTATTACTGTAATAAACTAATAATTAATTGGTAAATTTAACTAACACCCCCTGAGTTTTTCTTTAACGACAGATACCCTCTTCACTTATGAGAAATGATAATAAACCTCCTATAGTTTCAATATTCATTTCACCAACACTCATCAATAATTGTTCGACTAAACACGTGATTAAATCATCTAGAAGAGGCTTACATTGACTAATTTTCACACCTTTTGATAATAACTCTAACGAAATGACTTTTTTCCCATTGACATAATTTTCTTGATTAGAAAATATAAAATTCATTAATAACTTTTTTTTGCCCTTTGAACAAATTGTTTTGGTTAAAAGAACAAATTTTATGCCTTTTGGGTCTAAAAATATTATAATAATTGAGATTTTTTTTTTTTTGATCCGCAATTGAGAGTTTGATATTGTCTATTCTATTACTCCCATCCGTCCCATTTTCATTGTCTATTATTCTGTTGTCTCTTTTATATTTTTTGCATGTATCTTTTGGTGTGGTTTTTGAAAAATATACAATATGGATCTTGTTTAATAGATCTCGATTAGTTCTATAATACAAAATTTTCAAAATTATGAAAAATATTATAGATTGAAAGATATAAGCAATTAAAAAATGACACGCAATTAAAAAATGGACAATATAAATGGGACGAAAGAAGTATTAAAAAGGACAAATGAATCAATATAAAACAATTTTGGCTAATTCTACCAATTGTTTGTTCAAAAAATTCTTAGTTCCGTTGTCGATAAAATAAACATTGAAATCCCGGTGAATTTATTGTCATTTCTCATACACAAAGGCCCCGTTTGATAACCCTCCAAGGGGTTGGGATTGGATTGGTAGAGTGTTGATATAATTAATACCTTGTTTGGTAACCAAAAATGGTTCGGACTAGTAGTCCGATGGGATTAAAAATCCGGGTAATAGGGGGTATTGCTAATACCCCGTGGGACTTGGTATTGAGAGGTATTAATAGTCCAATCCCAACTCCTTCACATTACCAATCCCTTTTCATTACCAATTTCTTCTATCAATCCAATCCCATCATCTAATCCCATCTCAAACAAACATGATATTAATAATCCCATCATTTAATCCCATCCCAAACAAACATACTCATTATCAATCCCTTCTCATTACCAATCCCATCTCCTTACGAATCCCAATCCTAATTTTATCTCCTTACGAATCTCATCCATCTATCACTGTTATCAAACGAGGTCAAAGAGATTATTTTTTGTCATCATTAAAAAAAACTCTCAGGGCAGGGGGTGCAAGTGAATTTAAGTATTAATTTATACTACTATACTTTAAATTATTTAATCTGAACGCGAGAAGACAAATCTAAAAGCAGGATGGGATTGGTTCAAAATCCGCCGTTGGGAAACTCAGCCCATTGGAATTTCCAAACATTGGCCCCTGGTTTTCCCTCTCCTCCAACCCCCCACTCTGTAGAAAGACCAACTGTATCTCTCTCTCTCTCTTAACCCTAGTCTCTCTCTCTCTCTCTCCATTTTATACCCACCTCGTTACATCCCTCCCTATCCATCACCTTCATCCACAGATGCCAAATCTCCCATCTTTCTTTTCCTCAAGTACAACTACCGTAACCTAGTACTACCTACCTTTCCAAGAGCACACATACAAGTGTACCCTGTTCGTGCCCTTTACTCTTCATCCCAGATTTTCACAATTTTCCGATCTTTCTTCGCTACCCAGATCGTAATTTCCCACTTTTTATAGAAAAGAATTGGATATTCTTTATTTATACTCTGGATTGGGATTCCTCTGTTTCTTGAGGGAATTCTTTATTAGTTTCTTTTTGGAGATTTGGGTTTTTGTTGAGATTGAATGGGAATAGAGAAAACTGTGGCTACTCAAAAGGGAAAAGAGTGTTTGCAATTGTCAAGCGAGACGAATAGCAAGAATAGCAAGTCGTCGAAGAAGAACCGGCGGCGGCAGAGGAAGATGACGGCGGTGCAGAGGCTGTATGATATATGTAATGAAGTGTTTGGTGCGGGTAGGCATGGCATTGTTCCTGCCCCAGATGATATCCAACGGATTAAATCCGTGTTGGGTATGTGTTTTTTTTTGTTCAATTTGGTTTTTGGCTATTGCTCTGTTATTTCAGTTCTAGATTTGCTTATTTGATCGGAACGGTTGAATTAGCGCAGTGGTAGGCACGGTGTACTTTCATTCATTTGACCGGGGTTCGAACATATCTGACTACAACTAACATTATTGACATTCGCCAAGAAAAAAAGTTCATAAGTAAATTGCTTTAGGCATTGAACTATTTAGTAGGTCACAGAATAACTAGTTTGATTCTTTCCAAAAGTTATTCCAATGAACTAAACACGAATCGGGCCCTCGTTCCCCATGAATGGCGATTTGCGTTTACTTCAATTGGGTACGTCTCAAAAAGTTGACTAAGACGAATTGGTTTGTATGTCTTTTCGGCAATGACGATTATAAATCTCACGCAGGCGACTTTGGTGTGATTTTCTTTCATTCTCTTCGCTTTGTCCCATAGTGGAAATTGTTTCCATTTGACCCGTAGTTCTTTGATTCTTGAAGCTTTTAGTACAAGCAATGTGGTATATAGTGAGAGTAAGTACAATCATGAGACATGTACCCTGTCAAAGCCCAATTTGACAGATTTGTTGAAACATTTGAGGCTTTGTTTGTTGCCAGAGAAGCCACCAAACCGGTGCAGTAACATGTATACTTTTTGGTAAAGTGTCAGCAAGTTGAAAAACGACTTTGATAAAAGTGATTTTGGCACGAATGCGTGGACATGCCCTCATCTCGAAACACTCAAGTCTAAGGAAAATGGCCATGATGATACCTTTTATTTTTTCATTTAGGCTCAATGTACTAATGGTCAATCATGCCTTTTAACTCCCTGCAATTGGAACTCGCGTTTTCGTTTCAATTCCTTTTGCGTTCCGGTATATGTGGCTATCCCATATTGTATTCCCTTTGGCTGTGACCATGGATGCAGTCGCGGGCATGCTCAAGTGCTTCTGTGCGTTTATGCTAATAAGGTTCTTTTGAGATTTTTTGATAGGCCTAAGTTTGTGGGCAGTCGCGTAATGGTTGAGCCACCTTTGCGAGTGTGCATGTAGAAGTCTGTGGCAAATGATCCATAATTATACTGTTGTCGCGTAAAGCTTAGGTTACTTAAATGTTGAACTGAATCTCCCAAAAACTCTTGGAAATTTGGATCACTAAAAAATCTAGGAACAAAATTCTGGACACAACCGTGTTTGGAGCCGTCTGATGTATGTGGGCCCATGTTCATCGAACTGCTCTAGATGCAATTTTGTTTTGAAGTTGTGTTCCTAGTATTGCTCTTTGCATTACAATAATTTTGTGTAACTACAAGTTGACTCCTGGAAGTTCTTTTTGGGTTTTTGAAGTTTTGGTCCTGTAGTTTGTTGACTCTTGTTTTGGGGGTTCTACATGTAATCACCCTTTCCTGTTTTTGTACTTTGTGCTAAAGAACTTGGTTGTTCTCTTGTGTAGATGGAATGACTGAAGTGGATGTTGGTCTGAGACCAAATATGCCATATTTCCGAAGGGCATCAACTGATCAACTTCCAAAAATAACATACCTCCACATCCACGAATGTGACAAGTTCTCGGTAGGTACATTTGAGGTCATTTCATTGTATTAGCACAGTACACCATGAGAAAAAAGCATTTGCCCGGGGAAAGTCCCACACTGGTAAGGGAGAGGGGTTCATTAATAGAGAGTGGGGAGGGGTATAGTCTAGTAATTGGGCAAAGTGAATGCACCCATTAGATAGGATTAATGGTAGAGTTGTACAAGTGGTGAAATGTGTAAATTTAGAAACAAAACCGTGAAACCGTCGAATCCTCAGTGTCCAATTTTGTTTGTACCTATGTTTCGGTGCAAATTCAGCTATTGGTCACTTGAAGAAATTTTCACATGATACAAAATATTCAGGAATATCGGTACCGACTAGAGACAAAATTAGGTACAGAAGATTAGAGCTCATCAAGAGATGTTATCACGTTACATTTCTTTTCAATTGGAGTAGTTGACCGGATATTGTGCAAAACAATAAAAAATTGTACTGCTTGAAATTCTGTACATCCCTATTGAAACAGTAATCTTCTGTTTCAAAATTCCCCTCCCTTAACTCAGTTATGTATCTTGCCCTGAAGGAGTCCTGACTACGTTGCATTGCAGATTGGGATCTTCTGCTTGCCACCAATGGGCATCATCCCGCTTCACAATCACCCGGGAATGACGGTATTCAGTAAGCTTCTCTTTGGGACAATGCACATCAAATCATATGACTGGGCAGTTGATGTCGGTTCTGACTGTAAGTTTTCCCGTTCCTTGTTCGTTTTTGTCTTCAAACCTTCCTTCCCTGATTGAGGCGATATAAACATATCAAGTGGAAAATCCATGTGTTTGTCTCTGTTTGGATCTTATTTCAGTAGTGATAGAGTGCGAATTCTTTAACCGTTAGAATAGTCTCAACTACAATTTTCAGTGCCCCCCCACTCGGTGAATGGTGAAAGATGATTCTCACTAAATTTAGCATCGTAAAGACACAACTGAATAGAATGTTGTACGAGAGGTCATCAAACTACAAGGCGGGTTTGTTTCTCTTTTATGAAGCTTGAATGCAATAGCCTTTCCTTGGAATGCTCTTTTCAATGTGTCATCATTGACCAATTTCTATGAATGGTCATTCCATTCCTTCTTTAATCCTTCCGGAAAACCAAACTCCACCAAAATCATTATGTTAAATCCGTTGTTTTCATAGGCATCATTTCTGGGTTTTTTCCCTTCCACTCTCCTTTCCTATTCGTGAGACAAACTTGACAGCTCACAGTAAGTTTTGTTTGTCAAATGCAGCCACGCCCCCTCCTGGATTGCGGTTGGCGAAGGTTAAGGTCAATTCAGACTTCACGGCTCCTTGCAACACCTCTGTACTTTATCCAGCTGATGGGGGGAACATGCATTGCTTCACTGCGGTGACCCCTTGCGCTGTGCTGGATGTGTTGTGCCCACCTTACTCTGATCCTGATGGAAGGCACTGCGCCTACTACCTTGACTCTCCCTTTTCCCGTTTCCCAGGTACTTCGCATCATTCTTTTACTTGACCTTTGGGCTTTTGGCTCAATATGAACTTTGGTAAATAGGAATATTTTAGGCCATATCTCTTTTAAATCTGGACCGAGAAACTCGTGTTTCCAAAAATTCAAGATTCAAATGCAGTCTCAAAATTCCACACGATTACTATAGCCTTGTAAGATGTTGGCCGAGGATTATATCGTTCTCTAGAACAAGAATGAAAAGAGAGAAACTATAGAAAGAAGGACCTGGCCTGTGGAGGCTGCTTAGATCATTTTTTTGAACACGATTGAAAGGAAAGCAAGTTGAGAAACCGGCCTCTGGGGGTTGCTTACCTGGAAATTTTAATTTCATGTGATATCCTAATTAAAATGCTTAATAGTTAATTCGATCGCTTGTCGTGGGATTCCACACCAGTTGGTTTTAGCTTGAGTACCACTTGTTTTCATCACAAAGTATTTATGATGTGCAATCGTGGGTGCCCATCATCTTGTCTAAGGGAATATTGTATCCATGTTGACTTCCACATATGGCTTCCCAAGAAAGTGTAATATTTTCACCTTATATTTAGGTTGATGAACAAGCACGATGCATAGCATTTTCAAAATCACGTATTGCAGTGTCTCCCGTCATAACATTCGCTCATATAGAGTTGAAATGTGCGTAGACTGCCTGACTCGGACACGTTATCAAGAAAATTCACCAAAAAGTATCTTAGTATTTTATGATTTAACACGTCATAAAGTGTGCGGGCACCTTGGAACTTTCCGTAGTTGTGTATGGAAATGTGCCTTCCAAGGGGGGCAAGTCTTCCTTGTTCTTAGCATGAAATCCTGATTGCCCAATTCTTTACTTTTGAATACTCAGTTGATGGAGCACCAGTGCCTGATGAGGAGAAAGAAAGCCATGCCTGGCTCCAAGAGAGAGATGATCTAGAGGACTTGACTGTAGTTGGAGCACCGTACAACGGCCCCAGGATTGTGGAGAGGTGATACAAAATCAGTAGGGATTGTTTCCGGAAAAGAAAATGTTTTCCACTGGTTTTTTTTTTTTCACCTACCATGTGTATTTAACGACCCGGAAATTTTTCAAAAAAATAAAGGGGTCTGTTATATAACATACCAACATAGAAGGTGAAAAAATTCATCGCAATGTTTCAGTAGCGGTTCGGAGCAGTTTCTCATGAAAAACTTCATACCATCTTTCATCCCCACTTCTTAGCATAAGAATTTGGTTCCTTGTAAGCTTTATTTCCCGGTTAGACGGTTGTATGTAAATAATCTGATAGAATGAACAGATAAAAGTGACGAGCACTATAAAGCACCGGCGCTTGTAGAGACGTGTCGTATTCTTCAAGTATGTACTCTATATTCTTATTGGTTATCATACTAGTGAATACTCATTCGATTGTACGTTCAAAATGTACTCCTGTTGGATTTTTTCCCCTTCCTATTTAAGCCAATCTCAGTCTGAGCTTTTGGTACTGAACTGCTACGAACCCTTTGTATGACATAGCAAAATTAGAAATAAGGTTCCTAAACAAGTTATCTAGTTCCTAATATTTCTAATTTTTTTCGTCAAGTATTGGAAAGATTCTCGCTATTCTTGAATATCTGCATAATTTGCGTAATTGCATTCATCGACGAATGTATTCTAGTTGTATCCATCACTCTTTATTTGATTCTGGATTCTTGTGCAGCTAGGTAGAATACCTTATCTCGTACTCTTATAGTACACGGTTCTAAGGCCATCCACAGTGGTATAATCAAAAGTCAATTGTTTTTAAAGTTAACAATGTTGATGCAAAAGATGGCTCACAATGGTATAATCAAACTTAACAACATCCTTAGAAATAATCAAATTTTGGGCTTTGGATAACCAAAACTAGCAACCTTTTTCAATAATCAAAATTTGTGGACTCCACACCACATAAGTTAATTAGTTCCAAAATTTGTATACACGCGTGTTTCAATTGATATTTTTTTCTTCTCTTCTTCGCCTACTTTATTTCTTCTTCACTTCACCCACAAACTATTTCTCTTTCTTTCCCTCAAAAATTGAAGCTCATATCTCTCGATCATCTACAATTCAATTCATCATCGCCGGATTAAGGTATTTCACTCTTTTTTCCCTTTTCTTTTTTTTTTCCCAAAAAAATTTATAATATGAGAGAAGAAAATCACCGATTTTTCCCCAAAATTAAGAGAGGAGATCGATATATTTTTGCCAAAAAAAAAACGTAAATGGAGAGAAGTGAATGGTAGGA
Organism: Rhododendron griersonianum; assembly: GCA_018127125.1. Taxonomy (NCBI): domain Eukaryota; kingdom Viridiplantae; phylum Streptophyta; class Magnoliopsida; order Ericales; family Ericaceae; genus Rhododendron; species Rhododendron griersonianum. The sequence goes on from CM030795.1 coordinate 8,414,229, forward strand.
AACAGAGGGGTAGAGAGAGTGAAATTGTAGTGGACTCTTATTTTGGTTATGGACTAGAAGTAACCATTGTGAAGCTCAACATTGTTAAGCTTATCAACCTCTTAAATGAATAATCAAAAGCTGATGTGTCAACTTTTGATTATCCTTTTTTGATTATACCACTGTGGATGGCCTAAGAGTAGAGTATGCGGCGCCAGATCCTCTGTGTCTAATATGGACCTTTGCAACTTCATTTCATACTTTTATAATATTCCGATTGATTAATCTAAAAAAAATTGGCGAAAGGCTGAATAAAAAATCTCTAAACATCAATATGTACTCTCTTCAAGGAAAATTTAATTGGTGTGTTTGACTCTCTTCAAGGAAAATTTAATTTTTGTCCAAACACACCCTTCAAAGGAAGTTGTTATTTGGATGTAGGGAGCACCAGATATGAGAGTGAACTGTGGTCATTGATGCCCATTATTTAGTAGGAAAAATCTAGGGACGCACTTTCTTCCGAACACAACTTTGGAACCGTTAGATGTGTCTGAATTCATGTGTATCGAACGGCTTTGGATGCAATTGTGTCTGGAGTTGTGCTTTAAAGTTGTGTTCGTGTTATTGCTCTTTCTAGTATGGTAGTTTTGCTGTCAAATTGTGTTTGGGTTGCTTAAGTAGATGGTATCCTGTGACATGCGCTGTGTTAAGATTATCAAAACGTTTGACTGGAACTAGCAAAAATTTGTAGGTCTCATGAATTATCTACAAATCAGAACTTATAAACCGGGACGGCTCCAGGATTTTAATTCAGCATGTTGGGAATTCAAGCTTCTCTACCTTATTATAATCCGACTTGTTTTACTTATTTTATAACTTGTTGCGTTAATAAATATTTTGTACTATATATAAATTCATCACCGAGTTCTATGAAAATAACCAAAATCCAATAAATAATTTCCAAATAAAAAACCTATATTAGTTTTTTTTTTTTTTTCAATCATCATACATCAGCGGGGGTTAGTGGGGGGTGTTAGAGTTAACACGGAGTCCAGAAGCTATCCATAGCTTGGGACCCCAAGGGTGTTGCTCCAGCAGGAATCGAACCCAGGACCTTCCCCTTAGGGGAGAGATGACATACCAACTGCACTGGGCAGTGGTTGTCAAACTATATTAGTTGATCATCCTTGGTAAGGAGTGTGTAGAAGTATATACTTTCCACCTCTCCGAGAAATAAACACAGCATAAAACTATCAGAAATGATACGCCCACCACACGGCCACCGCACGCCGTGTGGGGCCCACTTCAGGGCACACACGGATGATTCGAGTCGTTTAATTAATTAATTTATTTTTAAACGAGTGGGCTTGTGAAAAAACAGCTCAACTGATATGTGTAGGTACTCGATCCAATCTTTCCATTTTTGAAAAATCGGAAAAACTGGAAAGATTGGATTTTTCGAAAATGAAAAGATAAGATCGAGCACATACACATATCGGATTGAGCTGTTTTTCAAGGGCCCATTCGGGTTTTTAAAAAAAATATTAAACAACTCGGATCATCCGTGTGGACCCGTAGTGGGCCCCACACGGCGTGCGGTGGCCAAATGGTGCGGCGGGCATATCATTTATGTAAGACTATTTATTCACCTATTTGCGTGAATCCATTTACAGAAAAGGGAAAAAAAATAACTAGTCAAAAAAATCCTGTTATTTGGTGCTCTCTTATTGGTTGAGCAGCGTCTGTCCCATAAATATGTATTTCTTGTGGGAATTGATAATACCAAAACATTTTTTATTTTTGTCAAAACTTAAGGTGTACCTTTCATTGCATGACTTAATTGCCCTTGCATGTTTTCGTTTGATAATGGATTTAATATCCAAAAGAATCCACAAACAACCAAAAGAATGCTTGAACCCAACCTATCAGTCTAAGAAAGAGAAATATCAAGAGAAATTGTTCTTTCCTCTTGCAGCTACCCCACAGCTATTGTGATTGATAAAAACTGCGGTACCCATAATTTTTGTGTTCATATAGTAGATATGTGGCATGTTGTGATTGATGTGGAACATTATTTCTAGAGCACTAATTAATAACCTATCGGTCTATGAAAGGTCGCCGCACAAGGTTTCGAATCAACAATTAATGGAGCAAATCCTTAAATTCCAAGTCTTGACCATTAGGCCAACCGCTTCGGTTAATTCATCACTTTCAGTTTCAGTGTTATCATGAAGCTCTTTCTTTTTTCTGAAAAACAAAATACATTCGGTAGTGTCCCGACCCCTCCTCGAATCCTATGTACCTAAGAATGCATGTACCAGTTTCCTCGTTCATTTTCGACCATTAGATCAAACGAAAATCTAGAGAGATACGAAGATTCTTACATGATTTAAATAACTGGCAAAATGTATTTTTGGGTACATAGGATTCCTGATCAGAGTGAGGATATTTCCGAGAGCGCTAATTCAACATGCATGTTGCTTAGCTGGAGGAATGAATTATTGATGAATTATTATCTTCTAATTTACATCTATTGGCTTAGCTATAATGTCGAATTCAGGTGATAGCAAGGGGGGAACCTTTCTCTCTATATGATGCATTTCCTCATTCATTCATTTGTCTTTTTTTTTTTTACCTGGATGTTCCGATTAGCTTGCGCACACCTCGACTAATTCCGGGACGCAAGCCCTTTGATTGTTTTAATTCTCATACCCGCTCGGCCAAACCCCTTCGTGTTTCCTTCTTTATTTGTTTGGTTGGAACCTTATTCTAAATGCAATTGACCTTATGTTTTTTGGTGGAGGTTGTAACATGGCTGGAAAACCTTCATATTTTCTATAATCAGAGCAGCTAAATAGTGCCTAAAATCCACACACTTTAAACCATTAATTTGTTATTTCCGCATTCTCCGCTTCTGTTGTTCTGTCACGATCCTAACCAACAAATACCAATATTGTTGACTTTTAAGTGCATTCGTATTTGTTCTCTCGTAACATATCATAACGGAGTTAGTAGTCGATATTTTTTAACCTAGGAGTGAAAGCGAAAGTACATAGTACTTAGGTCCCGTTCCAGAATCCTTCTTATTTTATAAGTTCTTATTTCACTACTTCTTTTTTGAAAAATAAGGACACCTTCTTATTTTTCCCAAACAAAAACTTTCTTTCACATTTTCAAACTCAAATATAACATAAATGAAAAAAAAATTTTTTTATTTTGCACCGTATTAAAGATCTCAATGAGATCTATCAAACAAGATCCATAGTGATCGGAAAATTATTTGGCCCCCGCATGATTTTTGAGCTTCAAGTTGCCTTATACAAAAAAATTGACTGTTGGTATGGTAATTGGCGGCCACCGGACGGAAATCATACCGGTGGCCGCGCGTACGAAAAATGGGTGCTCGGATCAAGCATCCTACACACCTTGGATGACGTTGATTCCCGCGTTAGCCCCCTTGGTTTTAATTTTTAGAATTTTTGGACGGCTCGGATCGGCCGTCCGGTGGCCGGAGACGGCCACGCGCGGCCACCGGACCGATTTCTCTTCCGCCTGCCATACTACCTAAGGATGAACAAAAAATAAGTTCTTATTTTCTGGAACAGGACTTCTTTTTCAACAAAAAATAAGTTCTTAATGGTTTTCTGGAACACAGCCTTAGTTAGTAGTAAGAGATGTTGCACGCCACGACAATTCGATCTCTTATTCAACCCCAAAATGCTACTGATAGCTGAAATCTAATATGCGAGGTTAATAATACTCTGTAGCGTAGTCCATGATTTTTTAACTTTAGAGCTTTTTTTTCAATGATACAGGGTATATTATGATCGGTGTGAAACATTGCTCCAAGAACACTCGATGAACTCTCAAGCTATCAAAGGTTGGCCCACCGCTATTGAGCCCAACTTTTCAATAATTTACAGTAATTTAGGGCCTTGTTTTACTTAACTTTACAATTAGTGCAGTCATAATCTATTGACCCTACAAGCAGTGTTGTGTAAAACAAGCCCTAAATTATTTACACTGGCAGGCAATTGTTTATACCAAAAGAAATGTAATTAAATCTTGGTTCACATATAAGAGAGAGAGAATTTAGTGATTTGACCACTTTACAATCTCTAGAACCCTGCTTTAATAACACCTTTATTTATTAGAAATGGATTATTTTTTCACTCTTCTTCCAAACTCTAAAAATGCTGTCACATTCGGCCCTTTCTTCAAAAAAAAAAAATCCTTCATTAATAAAGTATATTTTTTGGGAGTGATTATCGCACTCTCCAAATTGTTAACTTTTGGGAAGTGCGAAAACCAATAAATTTGGAGAGAGCGAAAATTACTTTTTTTTTTTTTACTATTTGTTGACGAACAAAATCAATGCAGATATATTAGAAACACAATACAAAAAATGGACACTATCGGTCCCGAAAAACAACAAACAAAAACAAAACAAAGGAAAAGCCGCCTGGAACAAAGACGCCGAAGTCGGACCTGTTAATCATACTCGTGAAGAGGGTTGGAGTGACCAAGTCTGGAGTGGTCAGGTATGGATGCAGAGCAACCTCGTGGAAGACCTGCCGCACCAACTTGAGCTCGTTCCCGCTGCAGACCGAAGGCTCCAAACATTTCCATTGGGTTGACTCTCGCGGATGGGGAAGGTGGACCGGTCAAACGGCGTCGTAACCAAGGCGCGAGTTAAAAAATGAAAAAAAAAAATTCTATTAATCGCTAGATTCAAAATTTGCCCTTTTGTTTTTGGGTGGCAAACTTTTAAATTTATTTGAATTCTCTCTTCTGAGGTGTCCTCCCCAAGTCCCAAACTTTACCAAAAGCGACTGCATACCTGCAGACACATTAAACACTCTCACAGAGGAGAGAGAGAGAGAGAGAGAGAGAGAGAGCCGATGGAGGGGTCCAGGCCCATCACTGAGGAAACCTAAACCCAAATTGGTAGGGGCAATTCTTCTTTGCTTGCATCTCAAACAATCTTTCACCTGAATAAAAAATCCCTTAATCAATCCCTTGTACGATTCCCTTACCATTTTCGCGAATCTGTTTCAGGACCGGTAGTTTTCAGGCCTCGAACCCCGTCATTGTTCAGGTAGCTCTCAGATCTGAAAACGCATTTTCCTCCGACCCCATTTACCTACCTCACATTTATGCTAGACTTTACGCTATATGTTTTTTTTTTTTCATTTACCTTTTTGCAGATCTTATATTATGTGTCAAGACTGCTCTGGTGGTTTGTTTACAGTATTTCTCTTCACTTTCCACTTCTGGGTTTTATTTTTGAAATGTGGCTGGGGTTTCATTTCTGATGGATTTGCGCTTTCTATTTTATGGGTGAATTTAAATGGCGGAGGTTTTGGATTGGTTGTTTCAGCTGCTTGATTAACTATTGTGAGTAGTGTAAGTTTTGGTATTTTGGTTTGGTGGTTGTCTTATCTCTCTAGTCTTCTGTTTGTAATTTAAATAAGGAATGTTGTGTTGCACTGCTAGTCTATTGTTCTTTTTCATCAGCTATAGTAGGGTTAGCGGTCAATAATGGCAGATGATCTTCTCGGGGAAGTATTGATTATCCCTTAACTCTCTGTGACTGTTGTGCTGTTGTCCTGTTTTGATTCTGGTTTATCACTTCTTTGTTTAATTATCGCGGTTAAAAATTTCTGGGTTTTAGCTATTTAAATGCTGACTATTTGGTTTTCAGTTTATTTGTATGTTGATTTAACCTGAGTTTGCAGTTCAATACTCTTATAGCTTATTGGGTTCCTTTCTCTGCCTTGTGCCCTATGTTTCTAATTTCTTTTTATTTTATTGGGAACAATGCAGGGTGAAGGTTTTTCTGCTTTTCTTATCGACCTTTGAAAGATGGGGAAATCTCCAGGGAAATGGATCAAGGCCGTTCTTTTCGGGAAGAAGTCGTCAAAATCTAGTTCTGCCAAAGTAAGAGGGGTCTCATTAACCTGATATATTTGCTTTTGTAGTAATGCTTTTGAATTCATATTGGCTACTGCAAGTAGCATGTACAAGTTCTAATTTCTAGTAATGATCTCATTTGAAGAATGCTGCAATTGGAAAAAGGGCATCCTCTGATGCAAAGGCTCCTGCTGGAGATTTGGTGGTGGGTCCTCCTGTGCCCGTAGATCTGCCACCTCATATCACTCGTGGGGCTAGTGGTGAAAACACACAGTTGGAAAAGTGTGCTAGTGGCAATTTGTCATGTGGTGTAGTGTTGTTGCCTGGAAAGCAAGGGGCAGAAACGGGAGGTGATGTGAGGCTAGTCTCTGCAGACAATGGTGAGATACTCCGGCTAGAGCAAGCTGCCACAAAGGCACAGGCAGCCTTTAGGGGCTACATGGTAATATCTTTTGGTGTTGAGAATTGCAATTTATCTTTGCGGATTCATGGAATGGCAAGGCTAATTCCAAGAAGTCTTAGTTTCACCATTGTAGCTTTAGGTATCATGTAAATCCCAAATTTTCACAAATTACACATCTTACCAGGTCAGTACCGTTGAACATGTGATTCTCAAATCTGTGTTCCAATTTATTTTGCTTATTTTCCCCCTGGAATGGGTCTTTATTTTTCACTTTTAAATCTGTGTACAAACTTATTTTGTGTTGTTTTACTCTTTTTGGGTATCCTTTTAACTGTTTTGTAAGAAATGCATTGTTTTACCAAATTTCAATGCAAAACACATGCTTGGAAGCTTAATTATGTCAATTGGATGAATGGTTCCAAGCATTAAGACTAGTTATTTTCACTTGCATTTTTATTGTTGTAATAGGTACCAAATTTTCTTTGACATTTTATCACTTGCTAATGATTAGTTATACTTTGGGAGTACCTAATCATACATGGACATATATAATACATTGTCCTCTTTGGGAAAACTTTTGTCCTACTCCGTATTTCTTTGAAAACGATAGGTTTTTACCATGAGTGTTGGATTGAATGGTGTATATCCTGATTTTCTGGGAACATATCTCTCCTTGAAGGCACGCCGGGCATTTTGGGCTCTCAAGGGCATCATAAGGTTGCAAGCACTTATTCGCGGGCACTTGGTCAGGAGACAGGCTGTTGCTACTTTGCGTTGCATGCAAGCAGTTGTTAAGCTGCAGTCAGTAGTTCGTGGCCGACGAGTCAGACTTTCTCATGCTGGGTCTGAAGTACTTAAAAAATGCAGATCAGGGTTAGCCATGGTAATCCCCAAAGGACATATTCATTTGCTTTTGCATCCATAATTTCTACCTCCCTCCCTCATCCCTAGTTCCTTAGTGATTTACCCTGCTCAGTTTTATCTTTTTTTTTTACTACTCTGCATGCCTTCACAAAAATATGTTTTGGCTTGCCTTCTTGATTGATGTTAACATTTGGTTCTACATCTCCTCTCATATAATTAGGTTAGTCAGCCCCAATCTCTTATTTACTTCTCATTGGACTTTATCATTTCTTACTGGTAAAGCCATTACTGCTGGCTTCCACTCTCATTTCCTATTGATAACTCAGACTTCTTAAACATATGATCATTGTAAGAACAATTGACGTCATGCCAGTAATCTATCTCCATCTTAGTGTAGACCTTGATTCAGTATCTGCCCATATTTCAATGTTTAAAGATTGGTTGTTGCTTTATTGTGTGCCATTCTTCACTGAGAAATGTGTCTTTCGTACCGCTAATCTTTTTATTTTTTTTTACTTTATGGAAGGTCAGTTTATTGTAACCCTGTCATCTTTAATTTTTCAGGAATCCCTTGCAGTAAATACACTTCTTAAGTCAGAGAAGCTATCAAGAAATGCATTTGTTTCTAAGGTATGTTCAGCTTTTGGTGGTCTCTTGAATAGTTTATTTACTTCCAGTCTTCTACCCCATACCATATTCAACAGTTCAGAAAATTGACTATTGTTACTTTTAAACATTTTCCCGCTTCCTGGGTGCTGGAAACTTGGTCGGTTTCTCATTCCCCTTGAGATCCCATTCCCCTTTTGATTGTTGATTAGGGTACTTTATACATTCAGAAGAGTCCATGTAACGTAGGTTGTATGCTGTCGCTACGAGTAATGGGAGTTGATATTCCATGTTTCTTTGTTTCAGCTTGTTACTTCATCACCTTCTGTTATGCACCTGAGCCTCCAATATGATCCGGTGGAACCAAATTCTGTTGCAAACTGGCTAGAACGTTGGTCATCATCCCGCTTCTGGGAACCAGTTGCACGACCAAAGAAGAGTATTAAGTCAAAACAACAGAAAAAGCAAGCTAACATGCAAAGTGCGGAATCAGGAAGGCCAAAAAGAGCTGCCCAAAGTAATCCACTGAATTCTTCATCTGAATATGACAAACCGAAGCGCAGCCAGAGGAAAATTCTGAGCCATCAAACAGAAACGGTACAAGAACCCCCTCAAAATGAACTTGAGAGGGTTAAACGCAGTCTGAGAAAAGTATCTGTATCAGCTGAAGAGGCTTCTGACAAGCCAGAAGCTGGAACTGAGAAGCTTCAACGAAGTCTAGAGAAAATAGCCAAAGGTAAGGATAATTCTTCAGAAAAAGCAACGAGCAATCCAACAATGGCGGTTTCTGAACAGCCTGTGTTGGTAGAACCACCTCTAAACTCCTTGGCAGCGGATGAACCAGTTGAGATGGTGCATGAGGATCATCCTTCCGTTGAACTAGTGTCCTCGGAAGTCGGTGAACAGGTCATAATCGGTGATAAAGTGAATGAGGATATAAGCTCCAAGGAAGATCAGACTAAGGAGAACATTAAAACTGGGAGGAGGAGATCTTTACCAGGAAAACAGGAATACCCTGAGAATGTTCCACAGAACACTCCTCCAACCTTGCCAAGTTATATGGCTGCGACTCAATCTGCAAAGGCAAAACTTAGATCACAAGGGACACCAAGACTTGTTGTTCAAGATGGTAGTGCAGAAAATGGTTTTGTCAGGCGGCACTCTTTGCCTTCTTCCACGAATGGCAAAAGCTCCCTGTCACCTAGGGTTCAGAAGCTAGTTGTACAAGCGAATGGCAAAGGAGGAAGCAGAAGTGATAAATCACTTTCAACCTCTAGAGACAGTAACGGTATGAAACCTGAACTTTTTGCCGTATATTCTTGCTATTTAAAGCGATTTCTGGTATCCTTCGTCATGATCTATTCATGTTTGGTTACTGAATCTTAGTTTTTACGTTGTCAATTGCTCCGGTGCATTCAAATGTGTTATGGTTTGAGATAGTTTTTGAATTATGGAATTAGGGCTAGCATGAGTTGGATAGTCTACATTATCTCTGGAGACTTTCTTGTTTTTATTCGAACTCCCTTCCCGTTTTACCTATATTGCATTTCAGACAAGAAATCAACTTCTAGGATGATTTCTTATAGCTTAGTTCTGCAATTTTTCTAACTTTTTGAAATCAGTTTTGTTAAAATGGTTTGGTTTTGATTCTCTGATAGATTCTTTTGTTTAAATTCCTACTTTCAGAGAAGTTGCTACAGCCCGGGTGGAGGAGGTGAGTGCCGGATGCTGCTTTTGGAGCATTATGGAGTTGAGAAGGTGAAAAATGTGAGTGCTTGGTCGTAGTTCTTCACTTTAATTCTGTTATGTGAGATCAAACTTCACAACCGTAGTTTGATTATCTGTGTTTAATTTCGCTTTGAGGCACACTGTAAGGGAACATGTATAGTCATATATACTCATGAGTGGGTTGGAGTTTCGTTTGATATTATCCGTGTGCTTCATTCTTTGTTTTCTGTTTCCCTGCAGCATTGTAAGACGCAAGAAACCTTGAATTACACATCTTGTTTGTTTCTAAAACTTGCGTATACGTCTTGTTTTCTTGTTTGTATTGTGGAAGATTACTCGGCTCATTGGCCTATGCCTGTTTACATTACAACTGCATTGAAGAGAAAAAAAATAAAATGAAATGCCGGTAGTTGGTTTGTTGTGAATCCATATCAGTGGCACCCTTCAATTACACATCTCTGTCATCGAAGAAAGAAATATCAATGTTTTTTAGCCCCATGATTCTATGTTTGTTGTTTCAAGTAGCAATTCTGCGTAATATTGCCTTTTATGATTATCGCATTTCTATCTGTGTTGATAGGTTGTGCTTGCCACTTTATTCGCTGCATGAATAATTGCTGTGATTGCGTTCATACATAAAATCTGCAATTTTGGGCCTAAGAGAGGCAAAGGCTTACCTACTAAATTTTTTGAAAACACTGAAAAGACCCAGAATAGAACTGGAAGTATCACATACCCTGGAAATGCATGTGAGAAGTGATATGTATTTAGTGATACTTAGGCGGCGTTTCCGGTAAGCTAGACAACGTGGACAACTTCTATTATTATTATTTTTTGATCCGAGTGGACAACTTCTATTAGCTATTTGGTTTTTTTTTTGGTAAGTAGTTTTTTATTAGCTACTTGTTGTTAAGTTGTTTCTAGTAAACTAAAAGTTGTAGAAATGTGTTGGGTGTTTGTGAGAGAAAACGTCTTGGATGTTTTAATGCCAAAAGTTGTGCAAAAAGTTTTAGTTTAGTATGAACAACTTAAGAAAAGCCTAAAGTTGTGCAAAATTTAGAAACGGGGCCTTGAGCTCAAGGTGTACGTTATCCATGTAAATACTCCCTCTGTTCCAATTTTTTAGTCCCTTTTGGGAGTTTATGTCACTTTTCAATTGATTATAACTTGCAATCTACTATAATCTTTTAGGTGATTTGAAAACATTGTTTAAAAGAGCTTATTGAGATCTATTAAACAAGATTCATATTGTATATAAACAGTATTACCAATTACTAAAAGTTATACAGTAGTTAGTTTTTTATCCGGTTGGGAAAGGACGATAGACAAAAGAATGGAGACGAAAGGAGTACAATAAGTCTACGGAACTGGCTCCCAACCCCCCGACGCTGATGTGGTGGTGGATCCCATGTTAACTATAGCCAAAAGAGAGAGAGATGCTAGGTATATAGTCATTCGAACACAACACCAAACACAATATCTCATATACACGTGGGTCTCATACACAACAATGCTATTCACACAACAATTTACACAATCTCTCACATACATGTGGGGCCCACACATAGTAGTGTGTGTAGAGTCCATATGTATGTGAGAGGTTGTGTAAGTTGTTGTGTTTGGATTGTTGTGTAAGTAGCATTTATACACATTTAACACACGGGATGCACGTGTATGCAAGGGGTTGTGTTCGGAATCCGGATAGTTGTGCACCTAGCATTTTTGAAAAAAAAAAAATGCTCAATCAAAATCGGATCCTTTCTCCTGAGTTGCGACTTTCCTCCTCTCTCTCTCCCCCCGCCGACAACTCCACATCCGCTGACGCCACCACTAACAACCACCCCTCTCTCTCCTGGTTCTTCCCAGACCACCCAAAAACTACCATCATCGCCACCCACCTGGCTTTGTCTTAGCTGTTAGATTAATTACCAGAATATGGTCCCATCGCTTTTTTAGGGGCAAAGAAAATAGAAAAAGGAAAAAAAATATAGCTGAACTCATCAATGAGTTGAATCAAGACAATATTTGAATCCGGTGCCCGTGTGCATATTCTTTTCTTTTTTGTTGTTAATTAGAGCTAACAAGTAAGACAAGCCTTTCTTAGAGCTTGTCTATAACATTGACGTTGCGTCAAAAATTATGTTGATCCGAAACTGGTTGATATGATTCGAAACGCATCTATCTTGAAATAAATGAGTCCGATGGATTGCAATCTTAGGTTAATCTTTTTGCTTTTCATGATAAAAGTATACAGAAATCATATCAACCAGTTTCCGATCAACTTGATCAATTTCCATCACGAAGTTTGAAATGCAAACGGGTAATTAGATCGTCGAAATAGACAAAATAAACTATTCAATTCATTTTCATGGACCGGAGAGAATCTCTTGTCATATAGTTGTGTCAACCAATCCCCTATTTGTCACTAGAATCAACTTTGTTTTATGCAATTCTCGGCAAACTAAATGTACGAAAATTGTATTGATTTTTGTTCACATTATGAATGAACACTTATGTGTATTCTCCCATTTCAAACGCGGAATGCAATTGCAGTATAAATGTAGACGAATTAAAGTAAAACTAAGAGAACTGTTTTTCTCACTCCTCCTTTACTCTTTCATGTACGAAAAAATACACTAATGGAAAGATAACATGGTAGATTTACATAATTAGAGAATCCAAGTGCAAGCTGAAGAAATAGTTCAATGAAATCAAACTTCTCAAAATAATAATAGTATTGGCCATATCTAATGAATACAGAACAAGTACTTTTAAGTTGCTAACAAGAGGCATAAAACTCTATTCAGCCAAGTAGCAAATGGCTCAAGACTAGTAAAATGCTCATACACATGCAATTTTACTAGAGTAATGTTGCAACTTGCAACATCTAATACTCGATACATGTTTCCGACACAAACGATAGGCATGACTTCTATGAAAACCTTGGAAATCGATAGAAACGAGTAGTAAAGGTCATACACCAGAAATTTTACCAGAGCTGCCCTTCTCTTCATCCTCCACTCCATCCTCATTCTCGCTATCAGTGAGCTTAGAAGCAGCAGAATCACGCTGTGATGGAGCAGTGCTTGCGGCTCCAGTTACCGACTGCTGATAAAGAACACCTCCGGCGATGGTGACGAGGAGGCAAACCAAACCAAAGGGGCCTGCATGTTTATCCCAAATCAACACGTTGATTAGAACAGTCAAAAACTTATTAACAACACCGGTGACAGTAAAAGCCGTGGCGGAGATTGCCTTTCTGGCAGCGAATCCAAAGAAACTGATGAGCAACCCAAACACGCACGAAAGCGACACTGCAGAAAATGCATCAAACTTAAACCAGTTCTCTGATCTTGATCCCACAGCAGCGAAAACATCGGCATATTCTCCCGTAACAATCCAAAACAATGGAGCCATCATCAAAGACAACAAGTTGTTATAGAACACGAAACCCCAAGTGTTCAACCCGAGATTCATAACCATGTGTTTGATATAAACCATCTCACTCGTAATTGTGATCAAGTAAGCAAATGCCCACGAATACGCGGTGAGGGTAAAACCAGAATCTGTGGCAACATACCCAACAGCACCGCCCAAGATAATGACCAAGGACAGAAAGGTACGCTTCGAAGGGCACGGCTGCTTTCTAAATGCGGTATCGGCAATGGCAACCAGAAGGGGCGTCAATGATCGGAAAACTATGAATGTATCCACATTGGCATGGCGAAGAAGATTGGTGTTGGTGAAGATTGCGAGATAGAACACTACTGCCGCGGGCAGGAACTTCTTTGCAGTACCATATACGAATGGATCATGGTGCAGAAAACCCAACTTCCCCAGAACCCACACTCCTAGAGTTGATGTTAAGTACTGCAATGCAGTTAGAAGACCTGGGTAGTTGAATTTGGTAATGGCGAATTTGTTTATCACGGCAAGCAAGCTAGAACAGAGAGCATAACCAACTACAAGACTGCTGGTTGCGTAATACTGCTTCGATGCATCAAGTCGAATCGAAGCCATAGCTTTACTCCCCCAAATCCAATGTTAGATGCAGTAAATCTGAAGAAAAATTTGGAATTTCAGTACACAATTTGACATTGCAAGCGATAGCATTATGGTTTTCCACATGAAGAGAGAACTAAATGACTTCATTGCTCAAAGAAATGCACTAATCTGTTTAATTAGCAGCAGAAGCCACTAAATTTAGCAAAAGATTGCAATATTAAAAGAGTACTGCTAGTGTCGAAATGAAGACAAACATAACAATATTCGAACCCTATACTTGTGCAAAATCCTACTCAAATACAAGTTGGGTTTTACGTAGAACATTGTAAGAATGGAGAAAAGAGTACACTAAAACAATATTTGAGTACTAAAAGATAAACCCTCGTATTAGTGGTAAATCTAGCCCCCAAATTCAATGCTATATATATGAAATTTTATATTTCTGTCGTACCAAAGAAAAAAATGAAATTCCAAGAGACAGAATATAGATTGCAAGCGATGCAAGTATGACATTGCACATGACTAGAGCAACTAAATAACTTCCTTGCTCCAAGAAATGCATTGATCCGCTAAATTTACATCAGAATCCCCGAAATTTAACAGAAATGCAAAATTTCTTTGCTCCATCACAGATTTCTGTACACATGCACATCACTTCTATTTCATTAAAACCTTAAAGCAGGGGTTTTAGGGGGCGGACAAAGGGGGTGCTATTACGATTGTGTAAGAATGGAATTTTGTTGTTAAATGAGTACACGTGATTCGATCCCGCAATAAGAATCCTGCGCCGCTGAGGGGTTAGCATTTTTTTCCAAAAAAGAACTGGGCATTGCTAGATCACTCATTAAAAACAGGGATAACGACAACTACGTGGAAACCCCAGTCAAAAAAATGCGAAATCAAGCTCAAATTCGAACTGGGTAAGCCATAGATAAGTGTTAAAGCAGAGAAAAAAGAGTGGTAAATCGAAACCATAGTGAAATCAGAAATGTGTATAGATCGATACCGAACAAAATGCTAAAATAAAACAGAGAGAGAGAGAGAGAGAGAGACTGATGAGAGAGTGTCGGTGGGTTCATCGAACTTCGCGACCAAGTGATGACTGATGAGAGAGAGAGAGAGAGGACAGCTTTGTAGATGGAATCATGGAGCTTCAGTGTAGGGGACGAAAATGGCCCTGGAATACCGCAAGAAACGTCGCCGTGTGGCCAAATATGGCTGGTTGACGTCGAAGTAAATCGGATGGGTGAGAAACGGTTGATTCGGTGCGCTAGAGGATAAGTTGTGTTCCAGAACCAAGAATAAGGACTTATTTTTTAAGAAGACAATTTCAAGCTCAAAAATTATGTGTTTACGTAAATAATTTTCCTACCACTATAGATTTTGTTTGATAGAGCTCATTGAGATTTTTAATATGGTGCAAAAAAAATTGAAAAATTATTTTCCATTTACATTATTTTTTAATTTGAAAATGTGAAATAAGCTACTTATTTTTTAAGAAGGTTTCTGGAACGGAGCCTTAACGACCGATATCCCGGTTTTTCTTATTTCGAAAAACAACCCATATACGGATCCCAACCAGCATGCATTGATGGTGCACAAATCGGTGTGTGAAGTCTATTTTCGGATTCTACGCAAATGATTCAAACTGCAAATTACATTTTTGTAAAATATGAGAATTACGCTCAATTAAGAGAAATAAAGGTAGGTTGCCTCTTAGTATGGAGTATTTGTTACTTGACACACCACCAAAAATATGTAAATTTTTTTTTTTTTAAACATACAAAAAAAAAAAACTATGTTGGAAAAATGGTTTGATGAACTTTTATGTGTGAATGAAATTTATAGAGTTGGATTAGTTATTTTTAAAGAGTTACCATTGGAGGGTTTTTACTTTTTAGCGGCATACCGGTAATTTCTTACTCCCGAATAAGCTAACGATGGAGGGTTGCAGGGGTCGTAGCTTATCCTCGGAATAAACAATCAGGGTGCTAAGGGGCGAACTAAATACCCCATAAAAGCTTACAAAATTAGCTTATCTCACCCTGCCATTTATCTCATGATGTTCTCCCACCTCCAAACAGGCCATAAGGATTGAATCGTGGTCGAAACTTAGACGTATTTGTCAATGGTCGATCAACCCTTGTGAGTCAGATTCATACAATTAGTCGGGCTTTCACCAACGGCCGGATTGTACCTAAGAATTAGTAATTGAGTTCCGTGTAAGTTTATCCGGACACTTGAACCAAAAAAGAGCCACGGATTTTGGCACCACTATGGTATCTTCCAAATGAAGTGGTTTTGAACGAGGAGTTGAATAGAAAGGTTATTATTCTCAAGGGATTGACAAAGCCAACGAACTTGTTCGTTTGGGGTTTGAATACTCCTTCTGCCTGCTTACGGTATTCAATATATTTTCTCTATTTATTTTTCTCCATCCAAACCTCCTTCAAAACGCAAAATGAACGAGGAACAAGCCCGTTAACAACTTAACATGATCTCCCACCACCCCTCCCAGTTTCTCAAGTCCATATCCCGCCACCTCGTCTCCAAACCGTTAAACTTCTCAACCACAAGACTCACGAAACAAGAATGCATACACTACCTCAAAACCTGCAAATCAATGCAACAACTCAAACAAATCCAAACCCAAGTCTTCAGAATTGGCCTCCACCAAAACCCAGACACCCTCAACAAGCTCATGGTCTTCTGCACAGACCCAAAAAATGGGAACTTTTTACAGTATTCCGAAAGAATCTTCAATTATATTGAAAACCCGTCTTTGTTTATTTACAATGTGATGATCAAGGCATTTGTTAAAGGTGGTAGCTTTGGGAGAGCTATTGGGTTTTTTCATCAATTGAGAGTACATGGGTTGTGGCCGGACAATTTCACTTACCCTTTTGTTTTTAAGGCAGTTGGGTGCTTGAGGAATGTTTATGTGGGAGAAAAGGTTCATGCGTATGTGTTAAAAAGCGGGGTTGAGTTCGATTGTTACGTGTGTAACTCGATTATGGACATGTATGGTGAATTGGGTTGCGTTGAGAATGCGAGGAAGTTGTTTGATGAAATGCCGGAGAGAGATTTGGTTTCTTGGAATGTATTGATTTCTGGGTTTGTTAAGTGTGCCCGGTTTGAGGATGCTGTTAGTGTATTCCGGCGGATGCAACAGGAGGAAAGTGTGAAGCCTGATGAAGCTACTGTTGTAAGTACTCTTTCAGCTTGTACAGCTACGAAAGATTCGGAACTTGGCAGGGAAATTCACCGCTATGTCGTAAATGAAATTGGGTTTACCCCTACAATTAGCAATGCCTTGTTGGATATGTACTCTAAGTGTGGATATTTGAGTATAGCTCGACAAATTTTTGATATAATGCCAGCAAAGAATGTTATCAGTTGGACTAGTATGGTCTCTGGGTACGTGAACTGTGGTAAGTTGGATGAAGCAAGAGATTTTTTTGAGAGAAGTCCAGTAAGGGATACTGTCCTTTGGACAGCTATGATTAATGGGTATGTGCAGTTTAATCGCGTTGATGAAGCAGTTGCCCTTTTTCGGGAGATGCAAATTAGAGGGATTAAACCAGATATGTTTACGGTGGTCGCTCTCCTGACAGGTTGTGCTCAGGTGGGAGCTTTAGAGCAAGGGAAATGGATCCACAGCTACATTGACGAAAACAGAATACCAGTTGATGCTGTTGTTGGTACTGCTCTTATAGTCATGTATTCTAAATGCGGGTGCATAGACAAGTCCATTGAGATTTTTCATAGGCTGAAAGAGAAAGATACGGCAGTATGGACTTCAATTATTTGTGGGCTTGCCATGAATGGGCAAAGCAGCAAAGCATTGACTTTGTTTTCAGAAATGAAACAAGCAGGGTTTAAACCTGATGATATCACGTTTATTGGCGTTTTGAGCGCATGTAATCATGGAGGACTAGTAGAGGAAGGCCGTAGGTATTTTGATTCTATGAAAAAAATGTATAGGATCGAACCCAAGTTAGAACACTATGGGTGTCTAATAGACATCCTTGGTCGTGCGGGCCTACTAGATGAAGCAGAGGAAATCATTGAAAAGATACCAAAAGAAAGTAACGAAATTTTAGGTCCGGTTTATGGTGCTTTGCTGAGTGCTTGCAGAATTTATGGCAATGTTGTCATTGGTGAACGCATGGCTACACGACTTGCGGAAATGGACTATAGTGGTTCGAGTCTTCATACACTTATGGCCAATATATATGCATCTGCTGACAGATGGGATGATGTAACAAAGGTGAAGGGGAAAATGAAAGCAATTGGAGTCAAGAAGGCGCCTGGGTGTAGTTCAATTGAAGTTGATGGTCACGTTCATGAGTTCCTAGTTGGCGATGCATCTCACCGAGAAATGAAGGAAGTCCATGCCATGCTGGATGGCATCACTAAACCATTGTCAGGCTTAGAAGATACTGAAATGGAAGCAGATAACAAAGTTGCAGGAATTTCGTGACTGGGGCGATATTTTGGGAAGCTCAAACAGTGGTTTTCTGTATAGTATTAGCAATGAAGTTTTTATTCCAGAATGTATGATAAAATTTGAGAGTCGGGTATCTGTGTAAAGTCGTGTGGTTTATCCATTTTTTGAAAGATGGGTTGAAACCACTTGCAGGAGAGGGCATAAGTTACTCCTAAGACGTGGGCACTGAGGCGATTGTTATGAAAATGTTGATCTGTAATGTGCATAACAACTGCTCAGGAAAGTTCCAGCTACTTGGGCAAGCAAGACAACAAATTGTAAAGCTGCCCAAATGATTCACTGGCGAACATAGTAACTTGACTTGCTAAGTGAACAAGGGTGCGCCTGGTAAGCTGATGTACTATGTGTAGGTAATTTTCAACAGAATGATTGAAGTGCTTCACAGAAACTGCAAACGGAAAATCATATGCATTTGATGCTGAAATCTGAACAATGGACATGCTTATCTACTCTGCATCCATGATGATGTTTATGTACATTCCTTTTAGTCATGAATTTTGCCTTTGTTTGTGTGGTAATTTGTATCTTGGAAGTTGTAAATGTCAGGGAGAATATGTGATAGTATGTTGAATAGAGAAACAATAGTTTTAGGTCAGCTAAGTGAGCTTCCAACACTGGAAAATCCAGCATTTGGATAAATTTAAACTGATTGCAAAGCGCTGCACAAAGTCCTTCTCATGATGTGTATGTACTCAACACCTTATAGTTGATATGTGCCGGTAGAACTACAAAAAATAGGTATCACAGACTCACTGAGTGAGATATAGCATCCTCCCAGATGCATGCATGTACAGCAAGTTTGTGGCCTTCATAGTTTTTATTTGTTATTTTTTAGTTTTTCTTGAAGGGTGTGACCATCGTTTCATTTCGTAGAACCATAGGGGTGGATGAAGCTCGAACCCAGGACCAAATCCTGAGAAATGCTACCCTTACCATTTGTGCTCAGCCTTGGCTTTGGGTTGCCTTCGTAGTTGGTATGCAATATTATCCCTTAATTTGAGGGAAAGTCTCTTGGACCTATTGCAACCTTTTAGCTGTGACAACCAGAAATAGAGATTATCTGAGCTTGTCTCTTGTTTCCAAAGGAAAACAATTTCTTTAGTCGATCATTTTGTGATAGCAATAAAGAAAGTTGATCATGTGGACTTTAGTATAACCTCCGTCATTCACTCTCAAGGTATATAGTAAAGGGTGACTCTGATCTTTATGGAGAACACTAGATCAAGTGTCGCAAATGGCTAGTACCTTTACTTCAGATTCTTTGAGGTTTCTAGTTTTTGGTTCCCTATTCTCTTATATTTAGAAATTTGTTCTTGGGTATTGGTGTAATGCATTGGACCCTATCAGAGCACTTAACTCACCTATTGGTTAGTACCCAGAAACTTTCCCATTAAATATAATACTCTCCCTGTCCCAATTTGTTTGTCCAATTTCGACATACGTGCATTTCAAAAAATTGTCTATATCTTATAATCCACTCCCTCCGTCCCATTTTCATTGTCCATTATTCCTTTTGTCACTTTTGTGTCTATTGCGTATATCTTTCAATCTATAATATTTTTCATGATTTTGATATCTTTGTATTATAGAACAAATTGAAATCTGTCAAATAATATCCATATTGCATATTTTTGGAGATTCACATTGGAAGATATAAGGGATTGAAAATTGACACGAATATCAAAAAAGGACAATGAAAATGGGACGGAGGGAGTATAATGTTTTACATAATTTCGAGAACATCATATTTTAGACCTAATTGTGATCTATCAAACAAGATCCATACTGCATATGAAAAAACATTATAAATTGAAACATATAGACAATTTTGTAGGAGGTCCCAAATAGTGAAAAGGGACAAACGAATCGGGACGGAGGGAGCAGCAAACAGCAACCATTTTGAAAAATGGTCCCGTGTCTATAACATAGCACTACAGTACTATTGATCATATCATGCATTTCAAATTAAAATCATCTATCTGAGTAGGAACTTCTTATTATGTTACTATTATATTGCAAAAACATAAAATTACAGGACTTGCATTATGTCGGGATTTGTATGATGATTTGTAAGATGACGTAAGTCCTTTAATTGCATCAATTCCTTCAGTTCCTATTATAACGGCATTCATCATCAGCATTAGCTAGACCTTGATTCACTAATATGTGTGCCTCACATCCTATCATAGCTAAAGAAAGTTTTGGGTTCATGGAGATGGAAAAGAAACAACCACCCCCCAGGAATAGGTTTAGAAGTCAGAAACCAGCTTTTTTGAAGTCACCTCACCGATTAAGTACTACTAATAGTCGACCATCCACTTATGCGCCGGAGTAGAGTCATAGCCATTGTCATGATCATCGTCATCCTCAATGGATGCTGCAGGGGCATAGTCATAATCTCCATCATCATCGTCGTCGTCGTCGTCATCGCCATCCCCTTCCATGCCTATTGACGGGGCAGAATAGCATCCATGATCACCATCTGGATGCTTCTTGCAACATGTCCATGAGGACCATGACACAAGGGCTTTGGAAATTGGAGACATTTTATTTTTTGGGATATTTTGGTGAAGAAAAGAAAAGTGGGACTAGTGGTGTTGTCCTAAGGTCTTTGTGGTTTGGACTGAGCATTGCTTGGAGGTGAAACCAATGCTTATATAAATGGAAGGGAAGGTGTTAGGCTCATGTTGGCACAAGCTAGCCACATGGGAAGTGTGGAGTGCTACTTGAAGGGCGTGCGAGACACGGCACAGGCAACACGTGGAGCCGTATTGTCCAGCCGCGTAGGAAATTCGGGTGACAGTTCAGCATACACGTTGGTGCGCCAATAGGTGGTCACATTTTAACCAGTAATAAGGCATCTTTGTGCATGGTCGGGTCAGAGATATCAGAGAAGAGTAGGATTTTTGTGCAGGTTGGTGACAATGAAAGCTCAAAAAAGTGTGGTGCATTATTCTCTAGAATGGCTTTGAAGGGACACTTTAGTCACTTTATCAATTGTCTCAGTCTTCGTCGATTGAAAAAATTTGGCTGTTGAGCTATATGTGGCATGCCATGATTGGTAACCAATTTTTGCTTCAACAAGAACTAACCAATTTTTGCTAGAAAAAAGGCCATGTATTCAGATGTAATTAGCAATCTATAGCAACATTCTAGAGTTACTCATGAGCGACGAGCTAACCAACTTTTGGTAGAGAACATGCCATTTATTCAGATGTATTTAGCTTAGGGAGTAAGGTTCATTGAATCTTCATCACTCAACTTTAGATCGGGATAATGTTACCAATATCAATTTTTGATAATTCTAATGATCAGAAAAAGAATGCTATGTGACTTCATTTTTTAGTTCGCCAATGTTGTGAATCATGCCCATCACCATTATGTTTCCTTTTCAATGTTAGCGGCATGGTCATCCATCTACACTGCCCCTTAATCCCTACTCTTCTTCCTGATGAGTCGAGTTGTTTTTGTATTGTTTAATTTGTTTTAGCACCACAGGCTTGAAGATATCAGAAGGTTAGGGAGAAAATGCATCTTTGTGCTTGTATAGTTCTATTTGTGTGAAGATGCTATATGTGCTCTTTGTAGCTTTATATTTTAAAATAATTACTGTCCCAGTTTAGCATATTATCATTGCAAAGAAACTCTCAAAGTGGGGTAGAGAAACCCAGACAATAAGGTGAGAGATTTCTGCCTTTTGGAATTCGTACGAAGTTTAGCGGATGCATGGTTTTGTGTTTCCTTTTGAAACGTGGGTGTTGAGGCAAATGTTATGAAGACATTGATCAAAAATTTGCATGACAGGTGCTCAAGAAAGCTTCATCTATTTGGACAAGCAAGTTAATGAACTCCAATCCTCTCCAAAGCAATTAATGACAAAAGTATCCTGGAAGGCACAACAATTTGACTTGCCAACTTGCACTGGTAAGCTGCTGTAACACACTCTTTGGTAATTTTAGGCAATTGAGTGAAGAACTTAGTAGAATATTTTATGATATGTAGTGTTACAGAGATGCATCCAAGTCGTGAATTTCTGCCTTCATGGGTCGAGCTGTAGTTGGGAAAAAACCCAAAGGTGGGGGTCAATTTTCATTTTTTCCCTCAAAGATCCAGAACTAAGTTGAGAAGTAGTACTCTTGTGTTCCCAACCTCTGTTGTTACATATAATTTGACAAGCTGTATAACTGTTACTGATGTTGTTCGATATACGTGATCACATATATTCATGATGCTTCTATTTGTCATGTCAAAGTTGGTTTCGGTATGGAATTTGAAATCTGACATCGGCTGTGTCTTTCTGAATGACCCACTGAATGAAAATTTTGGCTCTGTTTGTGGAGTAATTCGGACCTTGTAAATGCTTCAGAGAATTAATGTCGTGTCGGTTGACATAGAAAAGAGAATGTTTGGATCAAACAATATTAGCTTTTATGTGGGTAGTAATGTATTCCTCCCCTTTTGTAAGTTGGTTTAGGCACAAGAATAGTAAAAGGGAGGGTCTTATGACGCTCGTCTTTATGAGGAAAACTAGGTCAAGGTCGAGTGTGTCAAATGGCTGGTCCCTTTATCAGATTCTATAAGGTTTTTTTAACTCTTGGTTCCCTCATTTTCTTCAGTTTTTAATTTTTTTGTTCTGTTCCCTCATTTTGTTCTATTTTTTATTTTTCTGTTCTTGGTGTGCATGGGTCCCTTTCAAAGCACTTAAGTCACGGATTGACTCATGCTGTCATGCCTGTTCTTTTCCTCAAATAAAAAATATACTAGCAGACTCCCCTACTGGATTAGTATAACATAGGAAATCACATGCACACCGGAAACATTATTTTATGTCCTGCGTATAAAATAAAGAAGCTCTAGTATGAAATGGTTATTTTAAAATAATTAATTTTGGGTTTTCTAATTCACGGTACCTAAATATATGTCGGTATCACTGAGATGACAATTGTATGGATCCATATCAGGCCTAAACAGCCATTTCATATGCAAATACCAGTATGGAAAGTGAAATCCCGTCATGTATCAACCGGTAACGGCCATATTTAGAACATTTGCGATCCTCCGATATATGATTTGCATTATGTCATGGGTCGCATGATGAGTTATGAGCATTACATAGAGAAGTTCATTTTTATTCATTATATCAATTCCTACAATTTCCCACTACTAAAAGGTGGTTCATCTTCATCATTATTCATTAGATAGATAAGATAAACCTTAGACACTAATACATAGCCTCAAATCGTAGCATAGCCTACAAAATGTTTAGGATTCTATGGGAGAAAAATACCCAGGAATAGAGTTGGAACGCAGCCTCTTGAAGTCACTCTATCAAGAATATTTAGTTCTAATTATTTAGCCGCCATTCATGCAGCTGGAGCATAATCATAATCACCATCGTCATCGTCGCCATCACCCTCCAAGGGTGCTGCAGGGGCATAGTCGTAATCTCCATCGTCGTCGTCGTCGTCGCCATCTCCTTCCATGCATGCTGCCGGGGCATAGTCATAGCCGTCGTCGCCATTGTCATCCCCATCTGGATGCTTCCTGCACCATGACACAATGACCTTTGAAATGAGAGGCATTGTGTTTTCTCTGGAAAATCTTGAGAAGGAAAAAGAAAAGTTGGACTGGTGTTTTTCTCAAGGTCTTTGTGTTCTGCGATCCAACATGAAGTCAGGAGCCAATGCTTATATAAAGGTGAGAGAAGGTGTTGGGCTCATTTTGGCACAAGTCAGACACGTGGGAAGTGTGGACTGATGCTAAGAGGGTGTGCGAGACCCGACGCTGTTGACACGTGGCGCTACCTTGTCCAGACAGGTGGGAAATCCAGGTGACACTTCAGCATACACGTTGGAGTAAAAGCATCTTTGTGCATAAAATCGGAATAGTGTGAGATTTTTCTGCAGACTTGTGTGACAATGAAAACTCAAAAGGTGCCTTTTTCAGGACAGAGCATGTGAGGTTCATAATCAACTATAAATGGGAATATGACTAGGAATTTGAAGAGCAATTTAAGTCACTTCAATATGGGTTTTGTTGCAGATTAAATATTTTTAGAATTATATTTGGCACTGGAGCACTTGAACGGTCAAGTGTCTTCCGTAAACGGACGAAAATCCAAATTTTTTTTTTTCTCAGCAGACGAAAATTCAAATTACGAAGCAATGTGTATCAGGAATTATTCGATACACATGCGGATTTTGATATCACCGATATAGCACAGTGTAACGATATTAGAGGGCTAAAAAACGAATACGTAACTCCAATCGATACGCTAGGTAGTAGTAGTCTTTATGTTAACCTTGGTTGCACCAAAAAGTTCAGAATGAAAAAAAGCTAAAAGCTGGCTTTATTAGTTGCAACAGACACCTCTAAGCTCGATTAAAACTTTGCCTGTTCATCGTTCTGGCATCAATCATTGGTTTTTGTAGAGGCAATATACATATGAAGATTAGCCTTTCTCTACAGGATGGGCATTCTGTTTATGATTTTTTGAAATTTTTTATATCACTTGTTATATTCTTCTTCGTGATTCAATTTTCAGAAGGGGAAACATAGATGTAAATCACCTTCTAAGAGTGGGAAAGTTGATTGCAAATGAAAAATACTGCCAAATTGACATTACACTGGTGGAGCAATCTAGTTAATTTTTTTTGACAAAATGGCATGGCAGCCAATCAAAACTGACTTTGTCAATGTCATTTTGACACCGACGGATGAACGCGCTCTTAATGTGCTCTTCTTTCTTTTGAAAGAATTAGATGTGCATTTTGTATAGTTGCCACTAGATACATTTTATGGTCAACTCTAGTTTTTCTATGGTGGTTGGTGTTGCAATAACCGTTTGACTAGACCACTGTTCGCATACCCATCGATTTGTCACTCAAATAGCTGTAATAATTAAGAGGTTGTTGGGTAATAAGTGAAAATAGATAGATGTGAGTAATAGGCGGAGAGAAAATTTATTGAAACTTGTGGTGAGAGAGCGAGTGGTTCTGAGAATGCTCGATATCTATGGTAAGCCATTACAAATTGAAACCATAATCTAGGAAGAAAAGCAGAATATTAAGGCTCTGTTTGGTAAAGTTATCAGTTTTTTGTTTTTCGTTTATGAAAAACAAGAAATTAGTTTTTGTTTATTTATTAAAAAAAATTTAAAAAATTGTTTGCTAAACATAATAGTTTTTGTTTATTTATTTTTTGGGCTGCCGAAAGTGTTTTCAAAACAACTGAAAACGCAGTTTTTGTGTTTCTAAAATTTCCGTAAACTAGTGGAATTGATTATGTATTTTGTAAACAAAAACAGTAACACAAACATGTTTATGGTGCCTGTTTCAAAAAATATCGGAAACAAGTTCCAAAGATTGAAAATCAAGCTTCAATGCACTCCCAATAATATGATACAACTTGATACTTAAAACACAATTACGCGGCTTAAAAAATGTATTGAAATAAGAAGAGAGAAAAATTAACACTATTTTTTAACCAAAAAAAAAAGCACTACTATGTTGGATATATTCATTAAATACAGGACTCAGTGAGTGAGTTCATATTAACCTTGCTACTCTTCATACCTAATCCCTTCATATCCCTTGAATCTCTCAATTATTGGATCTATTTTGGGGTGATAATTGATTTGTTCCTCTCGTTGAAACATAAAAGGAGAAAATGTTTGCAAAAAAATTAATTTGATCGAAAACCTATGCGTCCGTGAACAACTTGTACTATTTTATATTGTAAAATGTAAAATAAACGGTTTGAGAAGGAGTATAATTTATATTTGTCATCCCTTTTACAAATCAAAATAGTAAAATTTATTCACGTACTTATTGATATTCTATCAAATTAAAATTTATGACCCGTTCTTTTTTAGGGGCCTACGAGACAACCTTTCAAAACATCATTGTGAGGCACACAAACTGAGAGTTTAGAACAAAGTTGTGAAATCCGTTCTGTACCGGCCGGTACGTACCGTACCGGTGCTTAAACGGAACACAAAAACTCAAGATCCGTTCCGGTTGAAATACCGGCCTGTTCCGGCCAATACTGGATGTACCGGACGATACCGGTCTGTTTCGGACATTTTCCAGTGTTCCGTTCCGGTCTTTTTTTTTTTTTAACTTGTGGGCTCTAAACTAATATATATTGTAGATATATTTTAAATATATATAAAATATTAATTGCGGTAAATCCGGAACGGCCGGTACGGGATTGACAACTTTGGTTTAGAAGCCATTTGATTCTCTTGTAAAAGAAATACAAGTAAAAAAAATACAAAAAGGATCTGGTTTGTCTACAGTTAAAACCGGACTGCAGAGGTACAATTCGAGTGATTGCAACAATCAGTTAGCGTTTTCAATAGTTCAGATTTATTTTGAATCTTTTATCGATCATAATATACTTTTCCCGATAAAAAATTTAAGAGATTTGAATCAATAATTATCATAATGAACAGCTTAGATTGGATGGATCCATACATAAGGATAACAAAGGAAAAGGAAAGGAAGCATATCATTTGAAGCCCTATGGCTCCTACAACTACAAGTAAACAAATGCCAACCAATCATTTTATGGCTAAGACAACCACCATGTGTCCTCCTCCTCTCCTTACCAAAATGGCTAAACACAAAAACTCAAACAATCCCATATCAAAATGGCCAATACCTATCTCTCCGACCACATTCTCCGGCCAATCCCCTGCACTTCCCGGCGACTTAACCACACCGGAATTTCTCTCTCTCCTCCCAACAATTCCAAAGCTAAATCCGTAACAGTCAAAACTGGCCAAAAACCCAAGTGGGTGGTTAGGCTGAGCTTGGTGGAGCAAAATATCCAGCCGAAAAAATCGACGACGGTGGACGTTGAACGGCTGGTGGGGTTCTTGTACGAGGACTTGCCACATCTGTTTGATGATCAGGGGATTGACCGGACGGCTTACGACGAACGGGTTAAGTTCAGAGACCCAATCACCAAGCATGATTCGAGTAGTGGGTACCTGTTTAACATTGCCCTGTTGAAGAAGGTCTTCAGGCCGGATTTTCAGTTGCATTGGGTTAAACAGGTATGCTTTCTTTCTTGCTTCTTGTTACTCCATGTGAGACTATTGTTGTTTATGCTCCACAAAAATTACAAATATAAGTTTGAGTTACAATAAGGAGATATTATTATAAACACCTAGGGTTGCCCATGTGGTTTGGGCAGATGCCCAGACTTTAGTGTACTCCTCAAGGTCTGGGGTTTGATTCTCCACTGGGCGAATACCCTGAAGTAAGTGGGGAGTCGTGACTGGTGTAGCCGCGCTAGTCCTCCAGAGGTTTGGGCTGTGTAGTCGGGTCTATATAGTGGTCTGGCTGTAGAGCTGTTCCTTCGTTAAAAAAAAAAATGAAGGAGATATTACATCAATCATGTCTAGTTCATAATTTTAATAAGATAACTCAACAAATAGTATAAATAAACTAACACTCATATCCAGAAAAACTAGTAAATTAGTAATCAATTACCATCAAATTTGACCGGTCGACCTTGCAGTAGAGAGTGTATAAGGTTGACTATTCCGTTTGGCAAAAAAAACCGAGAGTGTATAAGGTTGGCCAACTAGGCTAATAATTTGGTTATTATAAAAGCATATTAGCCACATTGAGATGGAAGTGCTACTAATAATGTTGAATGAAATATTCAATTACAATTCTAATACTCCTACTGTAAGGAGAGTTTTTTATTTATTTTTTGGTCGACGAGGGTGTTCCTTATTTTTGGTAGGTGTAGTCTCCATCCAAGTATCGTCAGAAGAATGAGCAATGCATTCAGGAACGGGGCCGAGATTTTAAGCTGGATTGCCTAGCAAACATGTATTCAAAAGTCTAATGGAAAGATGGACAATCTATAAATTTTTGTTGAATTTAAAAAAAATATTACTAGCAAATTAAAATAAATATAATGAACAATTAATATCTCTATACACGTGTAGAGTTCCAAAAAAAGTTAATTGTAACTTGACTCAATCACTTTACTAAATTGAAATATCTTGAATTGTGCTTGATACTCTTTTATATGTTATGAAAAGTATCGATAAGAGAAACGATATCAAAATCTTTAGCAATATGATTCAATGCACGAGTCCAAGAAACAAAGTTTATCATGTATTGCACAATGTGTCTTCACAAGTTTCATGACTGAAAATGCCCTAGATCTTTAGGGACGAAGTATCATGTATTACATAGTTTAGGGACGAAGTAGACAAAACGTGGATAGTTTAGGGGATAAAAGCAAAATTAACTCCAAAATCTAAGCTTTTGGAACCCCCCATTACTGCTAACTCCATGTATCTCATGATAAGTCCATTGTTTTCTGTGACAAAAAAGGTCTCTTGAAGTACAAATTTGTTATGATTTCAGTTTCTAAAGTAAATATGCATATCAGTTTTATGCAATCACCTTAGATCTTGAATCTCTATAAGATCTCAAGTGGACAAGTTTGTGTTGGGCCATCCGATCCTCTTAACAAAACGTAACGTTGTAAAATGCTAAGAAAGTTTGAATGAATTCGTCTGTGACTGATTGAGTTGATATAGACAGGACCCTTTGATATAACTACCAGATGGACAATGGTAATGACGTTTGCTCTGCTGCCATGGAAACCAGAATTGGTTTTCACGGGGACTTCGATTATGGGCATCAATCCTGAGACCGGGAAGTTTTGCAGCCATGTGGTATGCTTCAAATTAAGGCAGAGATAGCAATTAGTGTTTCTACTCTTTTTGTTTTAGTTAATCCTTCATTGCCTTTTAATCCCTATGATTTCGCATTTCCCTCTCCATTTTGTAGGACTTCTGGGACTCTATAACAAACAACAACTATTTTTCTTCGGAAGGTCTAATGGATGTAATAAAGCAGGTATTTCCCAGTAAATCTTCAAACTTCTGAGTCCACTGTTTGATGCCCCTTCTTACTGATGACTAATATACGTACGTGAGATTTGTTGCAGTTACGGATTTACAAGACTCCAAATTTGGACTCGCCAAAATATCAGATACTTAAGAGGACTGCAAACTATGAGGTTTGCTAGTCTATTACCCGAAGGATTGTCGTAGCCTTCATCACCTTATATGCTTTTACTGTATGTGTCAATGGTATCAGTTGTACGTCTGTCCGTTCTTTTTGGCCCAAAAGCTGAATCAGAAGATGTGACACAAATGTCGGCATAACTTCCTCAGTACCATAATCTAAATCAATCCCCAAAATGTAACGGCCTACCACTTGCTGGCCTAATAACCTATGAAAGTGGACTAACCACACTGCCCAAAAGAACTTAAGCTCAAAGTTATTTAGTAGCACGTTTGTGTTTCATAACATATCGAATACACCCTTGATGGCACCCGATGTGGGACTAGACGATGGGCCTCGTTCTGGGTTGTCACACAAGCTTTCGCAAAGTGTTGTAATGAAGTTATTTGACTGGGAAACTATTAAGCTTTCAACCAGCAGCAGAATAATGTTTCTGTGGTTTGTTTTTCTGCTATACAGCAGAATATCAAATTTATTGTCAACCGGAACATAAGTAGTGGGTAGCATTTTCAACTGCATGGAAATGTGAAAGCTTTGGTTGCTGTTTCCATATTCATTTCCGTTTGCTCTTCGTTATAAGTCCAAGCATGGGAAAATGACTCGTGCTGCCAATATTAACTTTTCAAGTTTATGTTTCACAAAACGTCAGGTATGAATACGAAAGTTTTTTATAGGCTTGAATAGATTTCCCAAATTCATTTTCAGGTCCGAAAGTATTCTCCATTCGTCGTTGTGGAAACAGATGGTGACAAGCTTTCTGGGTCAGCTGGGTTCAATGCAGTAACTGGGTTAGTATGCTTCCTTCTACCAATTCATCCACATAGCTTGCTTTTTGTTTGTTCCTTTTCCTTTTGGTCCGTAGAAATTGAAATCTAATTCTATGTATATCTACAGGTACATCTTTGGGAAGAATTCGACAAAGGAGAAGATTCCTATGACGACTCCTGTCTTCACTCAGACAGTTGACAGTGAAATGTCCAAAATTTCCATCCAAGTAGTTCTTCCATCAGAAAAGGAAATGACCAGGTGAAGTATTGCCACTCCCTTGGGGTCCGTTTGATTAACCGGAATAGACACGATATCTAAATAAATACTGTTTGAACTAACGGTGGGATTACATACATGTTGTATACCAATCCTAGATAAAAATGGAATACAAGTATGTTGGGAATGTGGGAATAGTAATTCCTTCATTATTAGTCCTGTCGGATCACTCACCCTAATTTATTGATCACACCAACCAAACAAGGCCTAGTTTCTCAATCACTTAGAAGAAATGAGACAACTTGAAAGTTCAGATAAACTCGCAGATTTTCAGTAAAACTAACACATGCTAATGTAATGAACGTGTATCTTCACCAGTTTACCAGTTCCAGATGAAGAAAAAACCAAATTGAGGAAAGTGGAAGGAGGCATTGCTGCAGTATCAAAATTCAGTGGAAAGCCAACGGAGGATGTTGTTCGAGAGAAAGAGAAATCGCTACGCTCTAGTCTTATCAAGGACGGTCTTAGACCTGAAACAGGTTGTTTGCTCGCTCGCTACAATGATCCTGGCCGAACAAAGAGCTTTCTCATGGTATGAAAAAGAAGTCCCTTCATCTTTATGTTTTCAAGTACTTTTAAGTATGTTC
The DNA here is from genome assembly GCA_018127125.1 of Rhododendron griersonianum. Classification (NCBI taxonomy): domain Eukaryota; kingdom Viridiplantae; phylum Streptophyta; class Magnoliopsida; order Ericales; family Ericaceae; genus Rhododendron; species Rhododendron griersonianum. The sequence goes on from CM030795.1 coordinate 8,444,931, forward strand.
TTCTGTTTCTTAACTTGGAAACTAAGTCTAACCGTTGGATAGGCGATAGTCTGATTTACTACTCTCGAATGTGGAGACTACAAACTACCCTAGCAGCGGGAATAGTCGTTCCAATGCTAAAAATCCTTAATTCAATCCGAGAGTAAAGTCAGAGGAAGCAGAACAGCATAACTTACTGTAACGAGTAAGGTCTTGGTGGTGTCATATCCAGCAACTTTTACTCTGTACTCAACTCAAAGCAGGAATCCACCTGCACTAAAATTTTCATCTATTTCTAGTACGTTGCCAATTTTCGGTAATTTAGACCATGGATTAAACATGAAGGCTCTGGAACTTGGGGATGGAAGGGGAAAAGAACGGAATAATAATGAGGAAAATGAAAGAGAAAGTTAAGAAGAAATTGGAGAGAAAATTGAACTTGTTTTTCAAACTTTCCTTTCTCTTTCTCTAGAAACCAAACAATGGAAAGAATTTTTTTAAAACGTTCTCTTTCTTTCTATTTCGTTCCCTGAGTTCCAAACACAGCCGAAAGCTTCAAATATTTTCCCCCTTTCGGTTGAAATTGTAAAACTAGGTTCCCAATACCATATGGAAATTCTGAACTTCATTCTGCTGAGGATATCCTTATAAGTATTTTCTTCACTGCATGCAACATCCACTGAACCACTTGTTATATGGCGATATAATTCTATTTACTAGCTTGCATAATTCTACTGAGACGGGACTTTCTATGTGGTTTACTTTTGTGCAACGTTTTACAACTGTAGTCTCTCTTACGATTCATTTGCCAAAATCTGTCTATTTTTTTCCTTTTTGCCTTAACTTATATATTGATCTCTGTCTTTGGCGGCGGGTTGTTGTATTGAAGAGGAATGAGGTGCTCATATGGCTTGAGGAATTTACATTGGAGTAGCTCATCGCCTAATGCTAGTTCATCTTGGTTATGACTGTCTTCTATTGTTGTAAGAGGTAAATTTCTGCTACAACATAATCGCGGGAATAGTGTTATGAAAGCTGGAAAGAATATTGTTCATTTGCAAAAGGAGATTGACTTACTTTCGATACTTGTATAGAAAAAATCACAGAAGAAATGTATGTCAAACTACTTGTCAAAAAAAAAATGTATGTTAAACTTAATAAACTATGCATTATACCCTCTTAAGCTTTCATTGTCTTGCCTTAATAGTGAATTTTTTGTCCGGCCAAAATAGAACTAAGAAGAATAAAACAGTTCAAGTACCGCCCCCGACAGATTGATAGAAAGACAAAAATGCCTACTGAAAACACTAAAACAAAGGGAGTGTTAGAAACTCTGATACCATGTTAAAAGATGAAATGCGCGTCGGTTTCAGCTCCAAAATTTTGCATCCAAGGCTTGAGTTTTTATCCTTGTTCATCCATTATCAATTGTAGTACTACTAGGGTTTGCCCGTGCCTGAAGGCACGACAGAACTCGTTTTGAATACAACTAAAATAAATTACGAAACTATGACCATCCTCGCCAACGAAACTGATTTTTACAGGAAGATTTTTTCTGAAATTAGGTTCAAACAAAGTTTCTTCTAGTGCATGCTTGTACCCGAAGGCCTGGATCAAACAATCAGCACATGCAAATCAACACTGTAACACTAAGGGGTCGTTCAAAATTTTAAAATAGCGAACACATACAGTATATGGAACGTTTGGTCTTCTTTTATTTTTATTTTTTGGGGGAAGGGAGGGATCACAGAGGACTACAATGTAAATATATCTGAAATTAAAATAAAATTGCAAAATCAAACCTTGACCCAAAGGTAGACAATCCCATGACAGATTGGACAATGGTGGGAGCTTTGCAATCGAAATAGCCATTGAAACTGAGGAAAAAAAATGGAGTCAACCTGGTTTCGAATCGGCTACGATTGGGAGTGTGTGTATTCAAGAGAGAGAGAGAGAGAAGAGAGTGAGATCTGAATTTTGAACTTGAGATCTGATTAGTAGCAACTGTGCAATTACCACTATTTGAGAGAGAGAGAGAGAGAGAGAGAGAGAGAGGAGTAGTATTTATAGGGCAAATCAATGGTTAGGATTTATAGAGAGATAGGATTTGAAAAGTGAGCTAACTTATTAGCCGTAGGATCTAGGGTTTGCTCATGCCTGAAGGCACGGCGCAACACATTTTTTAACACAACTAAAATGAATTACAGAACTATTGACCATCCCCATGAAAGTTCAAAGCTCAACCTAAAAAAACCACATTAATTGGCTACGGGTACACCACCATTAGCTGCACATGAAACCATAAAAATATTGAAACCAAACTCAACAACCAGCAATCATAAAATTGAAGGGGAGATTGGTTACTAAAATGCTTCATAATGTCCCTACTTAACTCATCATCACTGCATAGATCATCATGATGAATATGGTTAGTAGGAGTAGGCCTGTAAAATTTTTATACTTGAAAAGTAAGGGTGTGTAACATCGCGAGAATTTTGCAGAGTGCAGAGTAAAATATAGGTTTACCTAATATTTGGAGGAGGATACAATGAGTTTGGCCTAGATAATGATCTTGTAATTGACTGGGTTACCAGTTGTCGCTTTTGTGCGGATAGAGTGACAGTTGTTGCATTTGGGTCTGGGTCCAAGCTCTCTAAATGACGGCGTCTAGTAAGGGTCATCATCGGGCCGGGCCGGGCCAGCCCACCAAGGCACTGCCCGAGCCCGCCCACGGGCCGGGCCGAGCGGGCTTTTTCTTTTTTTTCGGGCCAGGCGAGCCGGGCTACCTACCATAAATTGAAGCCCAGGCCCAGCCCACGGGCTAGCGGGCCAACGGGCGGGCTTAAATTTCCTTGGGTACAAACTAAACCAAGAGAAAAAAGAAAGGGTTTTGTGGGATTTCGGGCTAATGGGCGGGTACCACGAACGGGCTTGTGGACGGGCTCACGGGCCGGGCCTACGGGCGGGCCGAGTAAAAATTCATAAGCCCAAGCCCACCCATTACAAACTACGGGCTGGGCTAGCCCGCTCGTTGGACGGGCTCGGGCCGGGCAAAATCCCGATGGGCGGGCGGGCCGCGGGCTAAATGATGACCTTTAGCGTCTAGGAGTCAATGAAGGTAAATCTATATGTTGTCTCGTTTGAAGACTTTTGCTAGGTCGCTCACAATCTCCTGGTAAGCATTGGCCCATTTGTGCAGTGCTTTGTTTTATAGTATTCTTTCTCGTTCTCGTCGTGCACGTTGCGCCAATGCTTTTACTTTTGATATCACATTACCAGCTTGAAGACACTCACCAAGTCGCTCAATGCCTTGCTTTAAAATTCTTTCTCGCTTTCGACGTATACGTTGCGCCAATGCCACTTTTGATATCACATTATCAGCCTAAAGTAGTACAACTATGCTTTTAAAAAAAATAGGAGTACTTGTACAAACATAAAAGTAAAAAATGGAAATTACAAAAATCTAAGAAGGCAAAAGGCATAGTTTAGAGATGCTCCTCATTTTGCTACAAAGCTACCAAAAGAAAGCTAGAAGGTGTAAACCCGTGAATTTTCCTTTCCATTGCATACGTGTGTTGCCTTCCCTTTCTTCCTAGCCATTGCTTCTTTTCTTGGTCTATCTCCTATTAATAAATACGTAAAATGTATTAAGGGTACTAAATATGGTTTGAAAGAAACTTTTTTATTTGTATGGAGTCGTACCTCATGGGTATGGATGTCATTTTGGTCCCAGTCATTACGGATTACAATTTTGATATTTTTGTCTCGGAGGGTTGAACCCGCATGTACAAATTCAGTTGAAAAATGTCAACAAAAAAAAAAAAAACCCTTGTTCGAAGATTTAAAAAAGGAGTTTAAAAAAATTTAAGGGTCATACCTTTGCATTCTCGTTTACTTTTTCTTTTTCTTTCCCTGTGACATTTGTTTTGCCGAAACTGTTACTTTTTCTCTTTCCCTGAACTATCAATTCCTATAAACGTAGGGTATGGAGTATTGGCAAAGTTTACCAAAGATAATAGTGAAAAAATTGTGAAACATGAAAAAAGAAGAAGAAGCACTTAAACGACACGTTGGGAACACGCGCGTCTAATGAATAGCAACTTGTAACCATAAACTCGAGAAAACCAACACACGTTACAAACTATTGATAAACCCAATTGTTCACAGGGTATTGATCACAACCGGCAAAACCCAATTGATACTACATGGGAACACGCGTGTCCAACTCATTACTTTTTTTTTGAATCTGGGACAACTTACGCACATCTCGACTAATTCCACGACCTTGAAAGTGATCTCAATTAGTTTTACGGTCCCGCTAATAGGTGCCCCTGGGGCAATACTTTAGATGCAATAAATATACTTAAAAGTATGAGTTGTGTTTATGGATACTCACAATTTCACCACTATTTTTTAAACTACCCATAAATGTTTGTAATGCTTTTTTAATGACAACACTACCCTCATTTCATTTTAAAAATTAGGTAGGTGAAGGGTTTTCATTGCAAATAAAAAGATTACGTACAAGGAAGAGGGGTTTTTTTAATGACAACACTACCCTCATTTCGTTTTAAAAATTAGGTAGGTGAAAGGTTTTCATTGCAAATAAAAAGATTACGTACTAGGAAGAGGGTTTTTTTAATGACAACACTACCCTCATTTCCTTTTAAAAATTAGGTAGGTGAAAGGTTTTCATTTCAAATAAAAAATTACGTACAAGGAAGAGGGGTTTCTTTAATGACAACACTACCCTCATTTCCTTTTAAAAATTAGGTAGGTGAAAGGTTTTCATTGCAAATAAAAAGATTACGAACTAGGAAGAGGGTTTTTTTAATGACAACACTACCCTCATTTCCTTTTAAAAATTAGGTAGGTGAAAGGTTTTCATTGCAAATAAAAAGATTACGTACAAGGAAGAGGGGTTTTTTTTTTTTGGGTGGCTACGAGGAGATGGATTTTTTTTTTCCAGTCAGCTACAAAAAGATTACGTGCAAATAAAAAAATTAGGTAGGTCATAGGTGCATGTGTTCTACTATTGTTCCCGTAACTAATTAATTTATTCCTTAATATTATTTCGACAATATAAATTTAAAAAAATAAAAACAAGCTAGATTTAATTAGAGAATGGGATGGGTACTACTCATTATATTGTTTTTTGAAACCAGATGCTTGCATAACTCAACTAATCTCAAAGCCCTGAAGTTAATGACTAGACAAACCCTCTAGTGGAACCGAGGTTTAGAGTTTTAATTTTGGCCTCTGGCCAAATCACTTATTTGTTTTCTTATACCCACTTGGCCAAATCCCTTGGGGTTGGTTCTACTCATTGTTCTCCTCCTCAACCTCACTAACAAGGAATTTTATAACCTGTAAAAATCAGTTCATTACAAATAATTGCCCGCCAATACATTCAATTATAATTTACGTACCCACAAAAATTTCAGTCATAAATTATTTTAACATAACCGTATAAAGCAAACATAAAACATGGAGTAGTTAATAGTTATGAATTTTTTATAACCAAACTACATAAGTATTACAGAGATAGTAAAATTTGATACAGGGGTAGATTTGACGCTATTTGATACTACTACGATCATTAATGACAGTAATTGGAGAACTCTTAATTTATGGGAAATGATATTGGCACTCCAAAAATTGATGCAGGCACTCCAAAATCATTATAACTCCAAAGCCACTTTCCTTTGTTTTTTGGAGTGGCTGCATCAATTTTTGGAGTGCCAATATCATTTCCCTAATTTATCATTGTACGTCATTAATTATTCTACCAAGTTAGAATGGTGCATATAACCTTTTACCTCATTTAATATGATTAAAGTTGTGCCCCAGGGGCACCGGTTAGAATTGGCCTTAGTTTTATTATACAAAGTTTTCAAAATCATGAAAAATATTATAAATTGAAAAATATTTTCAATCTAAAAATAAAACAAATATAAAAAGCTGTCAAATCAATTAGGAAGGAAATGTTATTTTTTAGGTGTAAAATTGAAAGTTTGGCATACTTTGATATTTTTAGAAAATGGACACTTATTTTGGGATATTCCAAAATAGAAATGTGGACACTTAAATTTAGACGGAGGGAGTATAAATTTAGGAGGTTAATGTGTGTTGTAGGAGATTACATTCTTCCCACCTTAGGTGGAAAACTCATGATTTCCACCACCTGTTGTGGGCCCCATTGTGCGTTCGTTATAAAGATCTGAACCGTTGATTTTGTAGGACCCGCAGTATAATATATCGACGCAAAAAATTAGTTTGATTGAAAATTGATAGATGTATCAAAAATTGAATTTTAGTTTATTAAATAGAAGGCCATGGAAAAGGAGTCCCTTTTCTCTCTGCTAGGTTATCCCAAAAGCCACGGTAGCCCCCTCCTTCCCAATGGGTTTTACACTCATTTTTGGCGGTAGGAGGGGAGGGATTTCTCTCCCGCGGGGTTTTTCTCTCCCAATCTTTTGATTTGGAGTTTTTTTTGGGTGTTTTTGCACACAGATTATTCCTACCTCATTTGTTCTTATTATTCAAAACTTGTTCTTTCCACTTTTTTTCCAGATCCGAAGTTCCTACTACGCGTGTGGTGGTGGATGGGTTCGGTGGTGGCTATGGTGGTGAGGCTGCGACGGTCTTTGGTCGGGGTAGAGGCAGACGTTTTTGGGCTCTCTGGTTCCGTTTGGAGCTCGATCTGGCGTTAACAGGATACAAGGCACGTTGATCCAGAGTCGGTTCGGCTCTTCTGGCGTTTCTTATATTTCGGCGTTGGGGGCAGAGCGTCTGCAAACAGCGCCGATGTTGCTTGGCGTTTCCTGTGGAGTGATGTCTTGTTTTCTGTTAGGGTTGGGTTTGGATTGATTTTTCTTTTTGGTCTCTTGGTTCTTTTCTTTGGTGTCTCCAGATTTCTCCCCATTTGTGGGCTTCTCTCATCCCTACGTGGGTGGTTCTGTTACTTTCTGCTGTGCTCCGCCTGTTTGGAGTTGAGGATTTAGTTGGAATTGAGTGTAGTCTTTGGACGGAGGCCCTTCCTTTTGATTTCTTGATCCTTGTGTTAGGGATTGAGTTTTCTCTTGATGTTCTGTTCTCTTGATCTATAATATTACCTGTTATCGTTGTGGCAAAAAAAAAAATAGAATGCCATGGACAACTTAACTTTAAAGAATCATACCGTCCATTTTACAAATCAAAATTTAATTTTTAATATATCTATCGATATCTGATGAAGCTAATTTTTTGCATAGATATACTATTCTGCGAGTCCTACAAGATAAACAGTTCGGATTAATGTGAAAAATTCACAATGGAGCCCACAAATTGCGGTGGTGGAAACTTGAGTTGTCCACCTAAGCTGGAAAGAATTTAATCTCGTGTTGTAGTGATATAATTAAAATGTAAAAAATGAGTCCCAATGTGTTTGTTACTTCGTATTACTCATATGAAAACAAAAGATAACGGCAAATTCGCATTGTCATTTACTGCTTCTCGAGAGTGAAGGACAAGTCTCTGCCTCCAATCACAGACACCAATTCCCACCCTCCTCCTTTTTTTTCCCCTCTCTCTCTCTCTTTGATAAACTAAAAAGGTACGAGGGGGCGACCGGCGTAGCAACTTTCATTGGGCGTGACCATAGGGGCTCCCGACCAACTGCGAAATGTCCGATTCGAGCCATAGCTACTATCAGTGAGGACATGCCAATGATGCCATCACCACTTAGACGCACAGCTGGCACAGAGCCCTCCACGCGTCCCTCCAGCTCATATATTTTTTTTGCAACTGGAGGGGCTCGAACCCGAATGTACGCGGAGGGAAAGGCACTAAAGCCCCATCACCCGTGCCAACTGGGTTACCACCCTCGGTTAGCTCAACTACATTTGTCTCTCTCTTCCTCTCTTCATTTATCTGCTCCACTACAGTTAGCTCACCTGTAGTGTTTGTTAAAATTAGTCAAGTGTTAACAAACTCACTAGGAAGCCCAAACTAGAGTTAGACCAAGAGGTGACAAATTGAACCTAGACCTATTAATAAATCCAAGTTCATCCACTTAAAAATACACCCAACCCAATTCATTTATTAATTGGGTTAGAATGGGTCCAAACACAACTAACCTATTTATTAGTGGGTCTTAATTGGATCAATTTAAATGACCCAATAAGACACGAGAATAACCCACCAAAAAAATAGTAGAGCTGAACGGGAGTTAGCTTCTCCGACCGCATCAGATCCATGACTTATGTACTCCATTGTCCATCAACCAAATGGAGTGATTCTCAATGGGAAGGGAGTGCGCGCTCTCTCTCTCTCTCCTTTTTCTGTGTAGCGTCCATTCAATTCTTCTGTGGACGGTTTGTTTCCAAAAACGTTAATTTGTCACCGCCGTGTGGGTTCAAGCCATATCCAGCAACAACTACACCTTCTCGAATTACTCCGACCACCGAGACCGAAAGCGAAAGCGAGCAGTAATTTACAATTCACGTTATCTTGAAGATGGAAGAACTATTTTCTGACACAAGACTTGCTGTCTGTCCAGTTTTTGTTTCAAGTACTTGAGAGCTGTAAATTTTTTTTGGATTTCTCTGGATGTTTATGTTATTGCTCATCTTAAGCCTCCTGAAGATGGCGTCCATTTTCAAAGTGCATTTTCCTCGTATATACATGTGGTTAGTATTTGCTGGTTGGGTTCAAGTATTTTTTTTCTTTTTTTTAGTGTACAAGGCTATTTTAGTCATTTATGTGTACAAAGGTAATATGGTACATTTTAGTCATTTTAAATTTTACTAATATATATGTAATTGGGCTAATGGGCTGGTCGGGTTTGATTTTAAATAAATGGGTCGAGATGGGTATGGGTAATTAGGCTCGTAACTAATGGGTTCTAAATGGGTCAATGACCCATTAAAGACCCAACCCATTTACAACTTACCCAATTTGGTCCAAACCCACCCATTTGACACCCTTAAACCAAACCAAGCCCTTACCTCTACCACTAGAGATGTTTTACCATTCTTATTGTACGTCCACTAGACTGATTTTAGATGGACCATTTTTCAATTTAAATGTTATTTTTTAGATTATTTCATCGTTATATTTTTCTAACCGGATTTATTCTAATGCGCCATATTTGCAATAGCTAGTATATTTTAACGGTCATAATAGCTATATTTCAATGGCCATATTTTCGTAATGAGTATTTTGGTGTTTGTGCGTTCATTTTTTTTTGGCCAAATAAAAGAAACTTATTCTGGAACTTGATCCATTTAAAATTAGGAGAACTATTAAAAGAAGAGATAAACTTATTCACGGCTTCGCTCAATCTCAACCGCCTAAAACACTTTTGGATGGCCGAGATTGAACGCCGTAAACTTTACTTACGACTCCGCCATAAGTAAGATTTTCTCTTAAAAGAATGAAGTGAAGATGGCTTGTTTCATATGGACTGATTAATAGCGTGCATGTGAATAGTAACCTCGAGGCACTGTTGCAATGGCAATTTAAAGCCAAGCAGAGGTTAGGCTCGTGCAAGCCTATAAATGAAGCTTTCCTCAATTGTTTAACGTAATGGGGCAGGTAGAGATCCTAATGTGGATGCTCTAAACACAAAATCTTAAACAATCCCATATCAAAATGGCCAATACCTATCTCTCCGGCCACATTTTCCGGCCAATCCCCTGCACCCCTATCACTTCCCGGCGACTCAACCATGCCGGAATTTCTCTCTCTCCTCCCAACAATTCCAAAGCTAAATCCGTAACTGTCAGAACTGGCCAAAAACCCAAGTGGGTGGTTAGGCTGAGCTTGGTTGATCAAAACATCCAGCCGAAAAAGTCAACGGTGGACGTTGAAGGGCTGGTGGGGTTCTTGTACGAGGACTTGCCACATATGTTTGATGAACAGGGGATTGATCGGACAGCTTACGAAGAACGTGTTAAGTTCAGAGACCCAATCACCAAGTATGATTCGATTCGTGGGTACCTGTTTAACATTGCTCTGTTGAAGAAGCTCTTCAGGCCTGATTTTCAGTTGCATTGGGTTAAACAGGTATGCTTTCTAGTTTCTTGCTTCTTGTTACTCCATGTGAGACTATTGTTGTTTGAGAATTTTTTTTGGTGCAAATAGAGTATAGTCCACGTGGTACCCGAGCGCACATTTGAGCCGTCCAAACGTGTTTTGGACAGCCAGGATTTAGAGGCGGAGAAAGATGAGAGAGAGTGGTTGGCTGAGTAAGAGAGAGTGCTCGGATCTGGACCATCCAAAACACGTTTGGACGGCTCAGATGCTTATATCAATCATGTCTAGTTCATAATTAAAATAAAATACTAACTCAACAAATAGTATAAATAAACTAGGAGGTCTAAGAGTTCGAGTCTTCCTATCTGCGTGTGAGTATTCTTTCCTTTATATTGGTTGAGATTATTTCTCCCCTTGATGGGGCTTATAGTTGAGTTGGGCTTATAATGATTGTAGTTCATTTGATGAGCTTATTTATCCCGTTGGTTCAGTTGTTGGGTTTGATTATCTCTTGGACTCTCACACCATAGATGTAGTGTCTCAATGATTTGTTCTTTGTACTTCATACATGATGTAACGATCTCTCGTACCGATTGGAAAAAAAAAACTAACACTCATCTAGAAAAACTAGTACTAAAGTAGTAATCAATTTTCATCAAATTTGACCAGTTGATCTCGTAGTAGAGATCAACACGTGTAGAGTTCCAAAAAGCTAATTGTAACTTGACTCAATCAATTTGCTAAATTGAAATATCTTGAATTATGCTCAATACTCTTTTATATTACGATACGAAAAATATCGATAAGAGAATAGATATCAAAATCAATATGTTTCAATGTATGTGTCCAAGAAACAAAGTTTATCATGTATTGCGCAATGTATCTTCCCAAGTTTCATGACTGAAAATTCCTGCTCTATCGTAGGCGTTGACACGGGCAATATCAATACAAGATATATCAATCTGCTAACAAAAAGATAATTCACGAATTTTTTTTGTTGTTCAACACCCGACACATCTCTCAAATTGTAGCCAGTTTTTTTATACTCGGATAATCGGATGCTTAGAAACACCAAGCTATTATTTTGCACATTATTTTGATGTCAAAGTATGTATGTTTTTCTCTTTGCCTAACCCCCCGTATCTCATGATAAGTCCATTGTTTTCTATGATAAAAAAAGGTCTCCCTTGAAGTACAAATTTGTTATGATTTCAGTTTCTAAAGTAAATACGCCTATCAAATAGGTGGCGAGCGCCAGCCGATGGATCTCATCCATTGGCTACGGCACTGTCCCTTCGGTAATCTTCTTCGATGACACATTGGTGTTCCCTTTGGGGGATGCCTCCCTGTTGAGAGGTAAGCTTTATGCAATCACCTTAGACCTTCAATCTTTAAGATCTCAAGTGGACAAGTTTATGTTGGGCCATCCGATCCTCTTAACAAAATGTAACATCGTAAAATGCTGAGAAAGTTTGACGTTGTATGCTTTTCTGAACTCCTAATTGATAAATGAATTCGTCTGTGACTGATTGAGTTGATATAGACGGGACCTTTTGATATTACCACCAGATGGACAGTGGAAATGACGTTTGTTCTGCTGCCGTGGAAACCAGAATTGGTTTTGACGGGGACTTCGATTATGGGCATCAATCCTGAGACCGGGAAGTTTTGCAGCCATGCGGTATGCTTCAAATTAAGGCAGAGATAGCAATTAGTGTTTCTATTCTTTTTGTTTTAGTTAATCCTTCATTGCCTTTTAATCCCTATGATTTCGCATTTCCCCCTCCATTTTGTAGGACTTCTGGGACTCTATAACAAACAACAACTATTTTTCTTGGGAAGGTCTAATGGATGTAATAAACCAGGTATTTCCCAGTAAATTTTCATACTTCTGAGTCCACTGTATGATGTCCCTTCTTACGGACAGCTAATATACGCAAGTGAGATTTGTTGCAGTCACGGATTTACAAGACTCCAAATTTGGAATCACCAAAATATCAGATACTGAAGAGGACTGCGAACTATGAGGTTTGTTAGTCTCTTGCCCGAAGGATTGTTGTAGCCTTCATCACCTGATATGCTTTTACTATATGTGTCAATGGTATCAGTTGTACGTCTGTCCGCTCTTTTTGGCCCAAAAGCTGAATCAGAAGATGTGACACAAATAACTTCCTCGGTACCATAATCTAAATCAATCCCCAAAATGTAACGACCCACAACTTGCTGGCCTAATAACCTATGAAAGTGGACTAACCACATTGCCCAAAAGAACTTAAGCTCAAAGTTATTTAGTAGCACGTTTGTGTTTCATAACATATCGAATACACCCTTGATGGCACCTGATGTGGGACTAGACGATGGGCCTCGTTCTGGGTTGTCACACAAGCTTTTGCTAAGTGTTGTAATGAAGTTATTTGACTGGGAAACTATTAAGCTTTCAACCAGCAGCAGAATAATGTTTCTGTGGTTTGTTTTTCTGCTATACAGCAGAATATCAAATTTATTGTCAACCGGTACATTAGTAGTGGGTATCATTTTCAACTGCATGGAAATGTGAAAACTTTGGTTGCTGTTTCCATATTCATTTCCGTTTGCTCTTCGTTACAAGTCCAAGCATGGAAAAATTACTCGTGCTGCCAATATTAACTTTTCAAGTTTATGTTTCACAAAACGTTAGGTATGAATACGAAAGTTTTTTATAGGCTTGAATAGATTTCCCAAATTCATTTTCAGGTCCGAAAGTATTCTCCATTCGTCGTTGTGGAAACTGATGGTGACAAGCTTTCTGGGTCAGCTGGGTTCAATGCAGTAACTGGGTTAGTATGCTTCCTTCTACCAATTCATCCACATAGCTTGCTTTTTGTTTGTTCCTTTTCCTTTCGGTCTGTAGAAATTGAAATCTAATTCTATGTATATCTACAGGTATATCTTTGGGAAGAATTCAACAAAGGAGAAGATTCCTATGACGACTCCAGTCTTCACTCAGGCAGTTGACAGTGAAATGTCCAAAATTTCCATCCAAGTAGTTCTTCCATCAGAAAAGGAAATGACCAGGTGAAGTATTGCCACTACCTTGGGGTCCGTTTGATTAACCAGAATAGACACGATATCTAAATAAATACTGTTTGAACTAACAGTGGGATTACATACATCTTGTATACCAATCCTAGATGAAATGGAATACAAGTATGTTGGGAATGTGGGAATAGTAATTCCTTCATTATTAGTCCTGTCGGACCACTCACCCTAATTTATTGATCACACCAACCAAACAAGGCCTAGTTTCTCAATCACTTGGAAGAAACGAGACAACTTGAAAGTGCAGATATAATCTCAGATTTTCAGTAAAAGTAACACATTCTAAAGTAATGAATGTGTATCTTCATCAGTTTACCAGCTCCAGATGAAGAAAAAACCAAATTGAGGAAAGTGGAAGGAGGCATTGCTGCAGTATCAAAATTCAGCGGAAAGCCAACGGAGGATGTTGTTCGTGAGAAAGAGAAATCGCTGCGCTCTAGTCTTATCAAGGACGGTCTTAGACCTGAAACAGGTTGTTTGCTCGCTCGCTACAATGATCCTGGCCGAACAAAGAGCTTTATCATGGTATGAAAAAGAAGTCCCTTCATCTTTATGTTTTCAAGTACTTTTAAGTATGTTCTTCTGTTTCTTAACTTGGAAACTAAGTCTAACCGTTGGATAGGCGATAGTCTGATTTACTACTCTCGAATTTGGAGACTACAAACTACCCTAGCAGCAGGAATAGTCATTCCAATGCTAAATATCTTTAATTGAATTCGAGAGTAAAGTCAGAGGAAGCAGAACAGCATAACTTACTGTAACGAGTAAGGTCTAGGTGGTGTCATATCCAGCAACTTCTACTCTGTACTCAACTCAAAGCAGGAATCCACCTGCACTAAAATTTTCATCTAATTCTAGTATGTTGCCAATTTTCGGTAATTTAGACCATGGATTAAACATGAAGGCTCTGGAACTTGGGGATGGAAGGAGAAAAGAACAGAATAATAATGAGGAAAATGAAAGAGAAAGTTAAGAAGAAATTGGAGAGAAAATTGAACGTGTTTTTCAAATTTTCCTTTCTCTTTCTCTAGAAACCAAACAATGGAAATAAATTTTTAAAAACGTTCTCTTTCATTCTATTTCGTTCCCTGAGTTCCAAACACAGCCGGAAGCTTCAAATATTTGTCATTTTCGGTTGAAATTGTAAAACTAGGTTCCCAATACCATATGGAAATTCTGAACTTCATTCTGCTGAGGATATCCTTATAAGTATTTTCTTCACTGCATGCAACATCCACTGAACCGCTTGTTATATGGCGATATGATTCCATTTACTAGCTTGCATAATTCTACTGATCAGACGGGACTTTCTATTTGGTTTACTTTTGTGTAACATTTTACAATTGTAGTCTCTCTTACGATTCATTTGCCAAAATCCTTCGAGTTTTTTCCCTTTTTGCCTTACTTTTTGATCTCTATCTTTGGCGGCGGGTTGTTGCATTGAAGAGGAATGAGGTGCTCATATGGCTTGAGGAATTTACATTGGAGTAGCTCGTCGGCTAATGCTAATTCATCTTGGTTATAACTGTCTTCTATGTTTTTTGTTTTTTTTGATAAGCAACTGTCTTCTATTGTTGTAAGAGGTAAATTTCTGCTACAACGTAATTGCGGGAATAGTGTTACGAAAGTTGGAAAGAATATTGTTCATTTGCAAAAGGAGGTTGACTTACTTTCGATACTCGTATAGAAATCACGGAAGAAAATGTATCTTAAACTATGCATTATACTCTAAGCAAGACGCTAATGAAAAGAGAGTGTTAGAAGCTTTGATACTATGTGTCACGACCTGCGCCAGTTGACCTGCTTTACCTTTCGCCAAATCACGTGGCTCAAAAGGTTAACCTCAAGTTATACAGTAGCCCGTCGCAACCCGTTATATACCACATCAACTTTTACTAGTTAGCCGATGTGGGCTTTGCCCAGTCTTGGGGTCTCACAATCTCCCCCACTTGGACCGCAACGTCCCCGTTGCGCCCCAAGGTGCATCACAACCCACCAAGCGATGTAGGACAAGTCCCCGCTCCTCAAGCTCGTCTCATGCTCGATAAGCACTTCAAGCTCCTCACTTGTCGGGCCCACCCAAGCACGTCTCCTCGCGGGACCCGCCCTACACTTCCGGTTGGTGTAGGCTCTGATACCACCTGTCACAACCCGCGCCAGCTGACCTGCTTTACCTTTCGTCAAACCACGTGGCTCAAAAGGTTAACCTCAAGTTATACAGTAGCCCGTCGCAACCCGTTATATACCACATCAACTTTCACTAGTTAGCCGATGTGGGATTTGCCCAGTCTTGGGGTCTCACACTATGTTAGAAGATGAAATGAGTTTTTATTCTTGTTCATCCATCATCAAATAGGTACATAATGTTCCCTTCGAAGTGAATTTTAGCAAAACCGGCAAATTTGCCATTGACGCAGTTTTGCTGAAAAAGAAAACCCGAATTAATATGTATAGTGATGTGAATGAAAGCATGATTTTCTTGCCAATCGAAGAAGCATGATTC
This sequence comes from Rhododendron griersonianum, assembly GCA_018127125.1. NCBI lineage: Eukaryota > Viridiplantae > Streptophyta > Magnoliopsida > Ericales > Ericaceae > Rhododendron > Rhododendron griersonianum. The sequence continues at coordinate 8,460,508 of CM030795.1, forward strand.
AAGGATGCAATGGCAGCACAACTTTTCTAAGTCGAGCTAAACTTGAATAGAGACCCTGTAATCCTTTTATTTAGTATTTATTTTGATCCGAACTCCAAAGCACATTTCATTAAAATGCCAAACGGCAGTTGCAGCGTTCCTTGATCGAAGTTTAAAGAAAACTTCCACCCCTGGTTTCTTTGCACCAGGATTGGAAATGCTATTACAATTACGAAAAAGATATGAGGACCGACGGTCCCCGGACCGAAATCGTACCGACGGCCTCGGTCGGCCGTCTCCGGCCACCGGACGGCCAAACACCCTACACACATCGGATCGGCCGTCCGGTGGCCGGAGACGGCCGACCGAGGCCGTCGGTACGATTTCGGTCCGGGGACCGTCGGTCCCAATAGCATTACTGTTACAATTAATAGATATCTAAAACTGAAGACAAATCTGAAATGCAGTTATTCCTAGCATGCCAATAATGCAAAATGTCAAAATGCAATAATTTGGCTCTCAAACGGGCCCCAGTACGTGGGGCTTCTTTCACCACTGAGTTCCCAACAAGGGTAGAGTCCCCCCCCCTTCCCCCCCCCCCCTTCCTCTCTCGTCCCCTCTCGCCATGTTTATTGGTTTGGAAATTTTAACAAACAAAACTTGTTCCTTTTTCACTCCTATTTGTATTCCTTTGCCTCCTTTCCGTTGTGGATCTATTTGCCCGTCAGTCTTTCCCCTGCCTCCGTGAATAAGTCATTCACGGAGGCGCGCAATTTCACCCGTTCTTTTCGGCAATTATTGATTGAGATATGTTTTTAAACTTTGACCGGTAATAAGTATCTCTGATCTATGATAATTTGATTTTAATCTGGATCGTCCAGAACACTTTTAGACGCACAAGATTGAGTTATGTAAAACTTATTCGTAACTCCACCGAGGATAAGTTATTCTCAAATAATAAAGGAGATGATAGAAAACAAAACTAGCTGGTAGTACTTTTTTGTGTTGGCTCTGAAAAAGAGAGTGCTTTTGTGTTGGATGGTCTCCCCCTCCAAGTGGTTTTCTATAAGAAAAATTTATTCACAGAATTCCGTGAATAAGTTTTTATGGAGGTAAATCCAGACTGTACAAAGTTAAAACGGACGGTCGAAATTGCGCAGCTCCGTGAATAAAGGAATATCCGTGAATAAGTCAATCTCTTTATAAAACTAAATGTTGATGGAGCCGGTTCTCGTTCTGGGTCAGCTGCGTCTAGGGGTGTCTTTCGCGATGCAAATGGCCTTTGGAATCGTGGTTTCCAAAGGAAGATGGGTACACTTGCTAAGGATATGATCATCGCAAATCTCATTGTGGAAACGGATTGTCAAATTGATGTTATTAACCTTTAAAATGTATGTAAATGAAGCAGGTCATCACCCCTTGTGTGCTCTTTTATGTGATTGCAGGACTCTCGTGAGCCAATGCAATCTGTGTGAGATCCAGTTCGTGCACCGGGAAGCAAATAGAAGGGCAGTCTTGATGGCGAGGAATGCTTTTAATTTAAACGTCATTTCGATGAATTGTAATGTTTTATGAATTATTTATGCTTAGTTTTTAATGAATCTTTGGTTTACCAAAAAAAAAAAAAAACGGAGTTTTAATTTTATAGTAGATATATACGGAGTATATCTTTTTGGCTACTTATTTTCCCATTTTTTCGATTTGTGCACCTAGTGGTGATGATTGATGATTTAACCAAAACAGCAGGTAATTGATCAAGTTTGGTTTGAAAATTTATGAGTTTCAAAAATATGTTCGTGCTTAGCTTATTTATGAAACGAGCCGATATCGAGTAACTTGATTTTTTCATAAATAATACAGAACAAGCTGAGTATTAGTTTTGTTCAAGTTTGATTTGAAGCCTTAACGAGTTCCAAAAACATGTTCACCTTTAGTTTGTTACATAAACAAACCAATCTTAAACAACCTTTTCCATTTCCTAACTTTATATGTATAAATATGTGTGTATGTATTATACTCCATCCGTTCCAAATTAAGAGTCCATTATTTCATTTTGGGTTGTTCAAAAATGATCGCTCTTTTCCAAAAATGAAAGAAAAAATTTGGTGATTTTCCAAAAGTGTCCCCCACAGGTGAATATAAGTGTTATAAAATAGGCAGAGGAGGTAATGGTGAAAATAATAGGTATTATAGGTGTAATCACTGCATGTCCCCTTAAATAGTTGGAATTTTCCAAAAAGGTGTATTCAAAAAGGTATTATAGGGAAATGATTTTGCCACCCTCTTTTTTGATAATGCCACACCCTGCAAGTGTATTTCTACAACAAAAAATACCCTTGCAGGGTGTGACATTATCAAAAAAGGTGCGGCAAAATCCCTAACCTTATATTAGGGGGTGTTTGGACAAATAAGCCAAGTGGCTTATTTTTTGTCCTTATCCAATATTTTTTTGCATTTTGTGGCTTATTGTCAATTTTTTGGGGATTATTGCTTCCTTATGACAAGAGGAATCTAAAAAGTAAAAAATTTCGATCGAAATCCATTTTTTTTTGAATTTCGACGAAAATTGGCGGGAAAGCCACTTATTTCGTCTTTATTCAAAAAAATTTGGATTTCGACCAAAATTTTTTACTTTTTAGATTCCTCTTGTCATAAGGAAGCAATAATCCCTAAAAAATTGACAATAAGCCACAAAATGCAAAAAAAAATTGAATAAGGACAAAAAAAATTTGGCGGGAAAGCCAAATGGCTTATTTGTCCAAACACCCCCTTATCCTCTTCATCCCTGTATATATATGGCCCAGCCACATTGCCTCTTTACTCTGACTCTCCAGTCTCCATACCTCACATCAAAAGAAGAAAGAGAAAATGCAGAGCTCACCTCCATTGCTCTGTTTCCTAGTTTTTGCCTTATGGTTAGTTGTGGCAAATGGTTCAGAACCAACGCCAAAAGTCGGGATCTATGAGCTGAAGACGGGAGATTTCTCTGTCAAGTTCACCACCTGGGGTGCCCGCATTGTCTCTCTTGTTGTCCCCGACAAAAATGGTGATTTTCCCACTTGATTTGCCCCTCCCTCCTGTGAATCAAACTATTTACTTTTCGCCTATCATCTCCTCATGGAATTGTTTGTTCTTTTTCTTTTCTGGTTTTTTTGCAGGAAAGTTGGGGGATATTGTTCTGGGCTATGACTCTGCCATGGACTACCTGGTGAGATTTGTTTTGCTTCAATTTTTTTCCTTCCTCTTCTTTCTAGTTATTGGAATTGCAAGTGGCATTTTTCAGAGAGAGAGAGAGAGAGAGAGATTGCTAACTCACTCAAGAAACTTAAAATCGACATCATTTCATTACGTGTAGAACTGTTGCTATTTCCCCTCTGATTTCACCTTTTTTCTTGCCAACAATAATTGATCAACGGGGGGCGGCTCATCTCTAATTTTCTATCCTCCAATATTCTCCAAACCTCATTTTCTCTATCTCTATCTATATCTCGGGCCCACAACAATGATCCAAACCATTTTTTTGTTTAAAAATATCTGTGAAAGCAAAATTGATCGTACATCGATAGAAAATCGTTGTAATCAGACTGTCGTATCATACAACTTGTATACATATCTACCGACCGATCAAGGCTGAATTTTTCATCAGATATGTTGTCCAATGCAAATTGTATGAAATATACTGTTCAAATCATAGTTGTGGGCCGCCAAGTTGGAGCAAAAAAACCAAAAAGGTTGAGGTCCGGTGAGGTTCTGAGGTCAAAAGCATGGAGGTGAGCTGAACCTGTCATGTTTGATCAGTCAATCTAATCCAGTGTCTAATCCGGTCATAGGCCATGCTCGATCGGCTGGGCTAATAGTGAGGGTTGTTCATCCATTAAGATGATTAATTCTATTTTTGAACATTAATGAGGCTACTAATCCCAAAAGTCCTGTGTATCCTATATCTTGTTGGATGTGGTTTGCAAGTTGCAACAGATATTCCCATGACCAATCGTTGCATGTAAATGCCGGTTTTGTTGTGTATTCCTCATCGGTTTTTTAATCCAATCCCATGTCTAATCTGATCAATCCGGCTTGTATTTTGTTGTAGTAGTATTATTTACTACGGGAAATGATAATGCCAAAACTATTTTTGTTGGTGACAAAACTCTAGTGCACAAAAGGCTTGCACCAACAAAAATTTTATGCATTGGAGTGAGGGTTGTTGCAATGTACAAGACTTTTATGCATTGGAGTTTTGGCACCAACAAAAACAGTTTTGGCATTATTACTACCCACTACTTATTATGTGGTATTTTTTCTTCATCAATCTATGAAGAATCTTATCTATTCTGGATGCGAGCTTTTCAATTTGACCCTTGTCGTTCATGTGGCTGAAAAATCAACCAAAAGATAAGACTACCCATGTCGAGAAATAACATCTAAGAATAGTCAGCCTCCATAATTGACCATGATCCTTTCATTTCCTAACTTTTGTTCTGCATTCCATTTTGTCATAATGAAATGCATTATTCTTACTTTTGATACTTTTAGCAAAATTGATGGATGCCGGAATGGGAAATTCTGAATTTTTGGTAACCAATGGCTATTGTTTTAGACATGTTTAATTTGTACATTTTTCTACAAACTGAAAAACGATGAAATCTCAAAAAACCTAGGACATAGTAATTTGTTTCGCTGTATGCATATTCAGGTAGTCAAAGTTTAGGGATCTGAGATCCTCGATGTAGCATACGAAAGTTGAAGGTATTCACTGTTCTTGTTGGAAATGTGCTAGAGGGTAATAAATCACATTATCAGAATACGCACTGGTGATACGTGCCTAAGTTGGCCGATATCAGATAGTATCGGCAAATACATACGTAAATATCCATAGCTGAGGTTCAAAATCTAGTTACGTACACAACAGCCGGTACGGTATATTACGGCCTATATTCAGACCCCTTTGTACGAGTGTCCTATGGAATTTAGGTGCTCAAAAGCAAATGTTTGAAGGGTTATTTTCTAAACTGCTCGACTTTGGAGGTCTCTTTGCAAAATCCCGAAGTATATTTCACATGCCATTCTTGATCTCTTTTGATGCTCCACTTTAACATATTCCCATTCCTCATTAGGATTCCTTTAGATTAACATGACATAAAGACAATGGTATCTAACATGTTCAAGGCGCTGCAACCTAGACATATAGTATTGTCTAAAGGAATGTTTGCCAGTTTTCTGTACAACTTTAAAGTATTCTACACTGACTGAAAGGCCTAGTTTTTGTGTTCTTGCCATATAGCTTGGATGTGTTGGTTTGTTGTTTTGTGTTTCTGGGATTCTCCCCCATGGTGTTGTTTTGCTTTTTAGTGCAAGAGGCACATGTCCTGTCAGGACATGCGACTTAGTTTATGATTTGTTCGCAGTATGGGATACCCTTTCTGTTGAGCAGCATTATTAGCATACTTTCTAGTCCTTTGACCGCGTAATGTTTATTAGAAAACAACTTATTGGCAAGGGAATACTATCAATATACAATAATGCTTCTGGCACAGAACCAGACACAGATGTGTTCGCAGTCGTCCGATGCATGAGGGTCCACAGTGCATTCATGGAATCCATGTGTGTCGAGCGACTCCAGACACATCTCTGTACAGATTTGTGTCCCTAGCATTGCTCCTTTCTCTTTCCATGAGGAAAATTGTAGCCCCCCGTTTTCTCACAAGGAGACGGTGGAAGGACAATGGGACACTGATTATGGGTCCCTCTTAAACGCGCAATTCGGACTCTTCCTTGCATAAGAGTGTACAGATGTATAGTCACAGTGCAGCCTCTTCGTCATTATGCTGGTTGTTGGACATTTGATTATTCAGCAACCTCTGGAAAATTCTTCCGCTATATCACTAAGACTGTTTGATATACAATCTCATTTGTCTCCAGAATGATACAACGTACTTCGGTGCCACTGTCGGACGTGTTGCTAACAGGATTGGGGGTGCTCAATTTACTTTAAATGGCACCCATTATAAGCTGAACGCAAATGACGGGAAGAATACGCTTCATGGTACACATTCCTTGATTTACTTTTAATTTACAAAGTAATTCGACCGATGGGGGAAACGAAGAACGAAGAACTTCTGTTTTAGGTCCCACCCCCCCCCACTATATGAAGGTCATTCATATCTACAAATGACATTTGCTGATAATAGTTCTACTATATGAATACCAGGTGGGTCCAAAGGATATGGCCGTGTTGTTTGGAAGGTGAGAAAGTACCACAATGAAGGTCCTTCACCTTACATAACCTTTGGCTATCACAGCTATGATGGTGAAGAAGGTGAGCATTACTATTTGAGTATTTTTTAACTCTATCCTTACCTCTGTTACCAGTTTTCTTATCTGTTCGGAGTCATATGATCGGTACCCTCAAACAAGAGTTATGTAACTTGTAAGTAGCAAATTTAACCGGAAAATAACAGATGACTATCCCATTACAGACGGTATGCATAAAGTCTCCTCTAAGACTCTGAACATATCTTTTCCTCTATTTAAACTGGCGTGCCCCTTCATAGGCAATCTTCTCCTTATTAGAGGCTCCCGTGCCCAGGGAGCATAATTGGCTTGAAACAATACACTTCATTCGATCGGCATTCACTAGACCCCTGGCGATCAAGTCCTGACTCTGTATGGCTTTTTGATACCTACGGAGGTGCATAGGGTTGGGACAAACTTCTGTGTATGGGGTTGTCACTCCTTTAACGTCGGCTTTATATTGTCCTATATTTCGTATACGGGTGGACATTCCCTAAAGGCCGGTCTTTAATTATACTTCAGTCTTACCTATAAATATAATAGTCTGGCAGTTAATAGAAGTTAGACAGTGTGATTGATAAAGTACTATGTTCCAATCCAAGATACACAGAGGTATTTTGATTTAAAGCATGTAAAATTACCCAGCAGAATACAGTTATCTTTCACATTGAAGCTATCTTTTGTGTTATACAGGATTTCCAGGTGATCTGCACGCATCAGTGACCTATACTCTTTCCGGACTTAACCTGGCTGTGGAAATGAGAGCCAATGATATAGACAAGGCCACTCCGGTAAACCTAGCACACCACTCCTATTGGAACCTCGGTGGCCATAACAGCGGCGATATTTTGTCGAACAAGATCCAGATATTCGGATCCCACATAACGCCTGTCGATGAAAACCTCATCCCCACTGGCAAAATAACGTCCGTAAAAGGCACACCCTATGATTTCCTCCAACCTGCATCCATTGCAAGCAAGATCAACAAGCTTAGCAAGATCAAGAATCTTCCAAATGGTTACGACATCAACTATGCTCTTGATGGAGGTTCCAGCGAAAAATTGAAGACGGCGGCTATAGTGTACGATAAGAAATCGGGAAGAGTAATGGAGGTGTTAACGAATCAACCAGGGTTGCAGTTTTACACGGGGAACTATTTGGATAACTTGAAGGGGAAAGGTGGGTTTCTTTATCAACCTCATGCCGGTTTGTGCTTGGAGACACAAGGCTTTCCTGATGCGGTTAACTACCCCAATTTCCCTTCCCAGATTGTTACTCCTGGGAACACGTACGTCCATGGGATGTTGTTCAAGTTTTCTACCAAAGGCTGAATGAACTTCACGAAAGTAGAGAGATTTTCTAATCTCCGAAAATATGATGTAACTTTACCACTTCTCTTTTTCGGTCCCCTTAGTAGGATTTGGTTGAAAGAGATGGACGATCAGATTGTGCCATGGCTGACACCAGTTTAACTTTGCATTTTGGTGTGTTTGAGTTTTGTCAGCTGCAATGCAATCTTTTGCTTTGCACTCTCTAATGTGTCTTTGATTTTTTCGTGAAGATCTTTGTGTTTGTTGAACTGAAAGTTTGAAATTTTTAATTCACTTCTGCAGCTTCTGCTTAATTAGAGCTTTGTTGGGCTTTTCTTGTTCTGTCCTAATTCAAAATTTTCCGCATTTAGTTTTGCGTCTAATTCTTGTGGATTATTTATTCGTCTTGTCAATTTGAAGAAGGACAAAACAAGAAAAAGTCCAAAAATCTTAGCAAAACTTAGCTTATATGTAGTTCAAAAAAAAAAAAAAACACAGTCTATTATTTGTATCCTTTTCGCCATTATCAAATGAGACAAAAAATTTGAACCTTCGCAATTTTCAGTTTTTGGGTTTTAAAGGAAAACGCTTTCACGCAACTGCCCGATGAATGTGCGTCTTACCTACTTCGTGTGTGAGGTTCACGTATATTGAGGTGCACGCATATTGAATGGTTTAACATACATCGAAATGTTTTACACGCAAATCTAATCACGCATATTGAATGGTTTAACATACATCGAAATGTTTTACACACAAATCTAAACGCAGATATGTCCGCAACCGTCATCTCGGTCCGATCTCGGGAATTTTGTGTACATGAAACAATTCGAAACGCATCTTTGCCAGAATATGCTTGACATATGTTTTAAATACGTGTCCGTATCCGAATCCGTGTTTTAAATTTTAATGGTGGAAGGGGTTCTAAAGTTGACCGGAGTATATCCTATTCCACGAATCACTTGCAATCAGAGTGAAACAGAAGTGAAGAAAATGGCTCTGGTATTTCCTCCCATTTCTTCCGGTGAACCGTGAAATCCCCCGAACAGGTTCCTCTCTCTCTCTCTCTCCCTAGTGATATGTAACTTGTTTGCAAGCTCAAGCTAAAAGAGGTAGTTGTGGGTGTAGTCCTTGAGAGAGACAGAGCAGAGGTTGAAACTTGAAAGAACAAAAACTAGGGTTTCATCCAAATCAGGTTTCACATTTCCCACTGTTCTTCTATTTCACTAGAGACAATTCAAGTTCTTAAATTTGCCGGAGAACAAGTGTTGCAATTAGATTTTCTCTCTGTGGAAGTTGTTGCTCTGTAGAGCTGAAACCATGGATAGCGAACCTGCTAAGATAAAAGAGCAACGACTCAGAAGTCACTTTTGGACGGAGATTTTGTTCGTCCAGGGCAAGTTCAGAAAACTCTAGGCAGCACCAGCAACAAGAAGGCGAAGACGGAAGAATGTTCAACTGAAACCACCACCCCAAGTTCAGGTGCTGACCCCACGGTTGCACTACTGGAGATGGTGGCGAGTGGCGAGTGTCTCAATCACCGGTCAAAGCGCGTGAAGGGGATGATACCGTATGTGAAGCCCACAGACCAGTTTCGATGGACATCCAGCCGTGTGGGGTGGGAGACGGCCAGGTTATATTACTTATATATATATATATGTAGTATAATATAATTATTAGTTTTATATACGCATAACCAGATTCGAGAAGGCCTGACTGAGAAGTGAGAAACAAGCACAGATCCGAGCAGACCTGACGGCAAACAACGGCCAGAGAGAGAGGGCAAACTTTCTCCGGCGACGACGCCAGATCCGAGCTGTTCTCCGGCGATCAGCACAGATATGCCTTGGCTGTAGGCTGTAGGCTGTAGCAGAGAGAGAGAGAGAGAGAGGCGAGGCTACCGTACCTCGCCAGGGCTGGCGAGGTCTGTAGCCGGGGGAGGAACTGGCGAGGAGGATGCCGTGGCTGCTGGGTGTGGATTTGAACGGTTTTCCTCGCCACTGTGCCGGAAATCGCTTTTTGCGGAGGCTGCTGGAGACGCTCTTATTCTGTTTCCTAGTTTTTGCCTTTTGGGTAGTTGTAATATATGATTCAGAACCAAAGCCAAAAATCGGGATCTATGAGCTGAAGACGGGAGATTCCTCTGTCAAGTTCACCACCTGGGGTGCCCGCATTGTCTCTCTTGTTGTCCCCGACAAAAACGGTGATTTTCTTATTTCCCATTTGATTTGCCCCTCCCTCCTGTGAATCAAACTGGAGTATACTTTTCACCTATCTTCTCCTCATGGAATTGTTCTTTTTCTTTTCTTGTTTTTTGCAGGGAAGTTGGAGGATATTGTTCTGGGCTATGACTCTGCCATGGACTACCTGGTGAGATTTGTTTTGCTTCTACTTTTTTCCTTCCTCTTCTTTTTAGTTATTGGAATTGCAAGTTGCATTTTTCACAGAGAGAGAGAGAGAGAGAGAGATTGCAACTCACTCAAGAAACTTAAAATCAACAGACATCATTACGTGTAGAACTGTTGCTATTTCCCCTCTGATTTCCCCTTTTTTCTTGCCAACAATAATTGATTAACGGGGGCCAGCTCATCTTTAAACATCTATCCTCCAACATCCTCCAAACTTCAACTTCTCTATCTCTACCTTGGGCTCACAACGTAGATCCAAATCATTTTTTTGGTTAGAATATGTGCGAGAGCAAATTTGATTGGACATCTATAGAAAATCGTATAATCACTGTTCATATCATAAAACTTGTTTATATATCTCTGATCAAGGTTGATTTTCATCACATATGTTGTTCAATGCAAAGTGTATGGAATGCACGGTTCAGATCACCGTTCTGGGCCCGCCAAGTTGGAGCAAAAAAGGTTGATGTCCAGTGGGGTTCTTAGGACAAAAGCATGGGTGTGAGCTGAAGCTGCCATGTTTGATTTGTCATATTAATTGTCTCTCGGGTTTACTATTGCAACATTAAATGGGCCATTGTCAGTTTTCCCCCCTCTGATATGGAAAATTCAAATGGTAGAAATGTGATCCAGAGCTGTAGCTCAAGTGGTTGTGAGTGGAGACTTAGGAGCTAGTGTGTGAGGTCTCAGCTTTAAATCGATGGAACGACGTGGACTTGCCGTAGTAATCTATATAGTAAATCTAGATCCAAATTTTTTGTAAATCTAATTCCTTGTCTACTCCGGTCATAGGATATTTGTTCAATAATATGATTAATTCTATTGAACATGAATGAGGCAATTAATCCCAAAAGTACTTAATATCCCATATCTTGTAGGATTAATTCTATTGAACATGAATGGGGCAATTCATCCCAAAAGTACTGTATATCCTATACCTTGTAGGATTTGGTTTGCAACATATATCCCCTTGACCAATCGTCGCATGCAAATGCCGGTTTTGTTGTATATCCCTGATGGATTTTTTAATCCAATCCCATGTCTAATCTGATCAAATCGGCTTGTATTTTGTTGTATGTTATTTATTCTATAGCCATTTTTTTTAACATTTTTTATTTTTTTATTTTATCTATGAAGAATCTGATCTATTCGGGACATGAGCTTTGGTTGTATCATTCAATTTGACTCTTCTGTGTTGTTTTCATCTATATGGCTGAAAGATCAACTGAAAGATAAGACTACCAAGTACCAATGCTCTGATGATTTGGGTGCACTTTTAGCTCATTTGAAAGAGGGATGAGCCTAGAATGGAGTCTTTTTTACAAAATCAATTTTTAAGGCCAGAAATAACATCTAAGAATAGTCAGCCTCCTTTATTGACCCTGATCCTTTCATTTCCTAACTTTTGTTTTGTATCAATTTGTCAAATAGTATCAGTTGCATTTAGCATTATTCTTACATATCAGATAGTATGGCCGATAAATAGGTAAATATCGATAGAGGAGGCGCAAAATCCCACTACGTAATGGCCTGTACGATACAATACTGCATATATATTTAGAACCCTGTGTTGGTGTGGGTGTCCTTTGGAATTTAGGTATTCAAAAGCAAGTGTTTGAAGGGATATTTTCTAAATTGCTTAATTGTGGGGGTTTCTCTGCAAATCCTGAAGTTCATTTTCACATGGCATTCTTAACCTCTTTTGATGCTCAACTTTAACATATTCTCATTCCTCCCTAGGATTCCTCTATAGTTAGATTTTTTTCACATGACAAAAAGATACAAGTTCAAAGGGTATAATGTTGTCTAATGGATGCTTGTCAGATTTCTTGTAATAATAAGACTTTGGGGTATTTTCTAAATTGACTGAAAGGTGTAGTTTCTGTGCTCTTGCCAGACAGCATGGGCTTGTTGTTTTGTGTTGCCGGGGGTTCTCTCCCAGAGTGTTGTTTTGCTTTTTGTTGTCTCGATTTTGAAGAGTATGCCCTTGGTCACTCTCTTTTTGGTTGTTTGGTTCTGTCTTTTTGACTTATTTCTGTCTTTTAAAAAAAAATTATGAGTTTCAATCAATTTTTTTTTTACTTTTCGATTCTTCTCACCAAGACGAATCAATAAGTCACAAAAGTTTGACGCAAAACTAACAAATGCGGAACAAAATTTGAATAAAGACAAAAAAGGCACTCACTTTTTAATCCAAAACCGCTTGGCGTCCACATGTGATTTGTTTTTTAATGGAAGAGGCACATATCCCTATCTGATTGTTATATTCCTTCTGCTCTCTTTAACGTGCAACTTCATTAACTATTATTTGTTTGCAGTATGGGATATCCCTTTCTGTTGAGCAGCATTATTAGCATACTTTATGGTCAATGACCGCATGATATTTTTTAGAAAACACCTTATTGGTAAGGAATTTCCCGTATTTTTTAATAATAGTGCTTCCGACACAAATTCAGACATAGATGTGTTCGGAATCGTTCGATCCATGAGGGTCCATAGTGCATTCATAGAACCCACATGTGCATCAGAGGACTCCAGACACATCTTTGCGGCCTGCGCAGATATGTGTACTCCTTAGTCTTAGTCCTTTCTGGTTAACAAACACAGACAAACAAACATAGCGGAATCCATTTAGTCCCCAATCATTGGGGGTATGGACATGAGAGGATTTGAGACAGACCTAACCTTTGGCAATATGCACAAAGTGGCTGCTCACAGAATACCACTGAAACAGTGGCTCACTTATACCTGTTTTGCTGTGGAACCATGCCCCCAAATCAAAGCCAAATGGCATCAAAGAGGGCATGCCTAGAGACCCAAATCAATTTATGTGCACATTACCATACTTCCTTCATTGATAGTCAAGAGCATCGGTTTGCACACAACTAGTCCTTTTTGGTTCCATAAGGAAAATTGTAACTCCCTCTTTCTTACAAAGGAGACAATGGAAGAACAATCGGACACCGATTATGGGTCCCTCTTAAACAAATAATTCGGGCTCTTCATTTCATAAGAGTGTATAGATGGATAGTCTTGGTGCAGCCTCTTGGTCATTATGCTGGAAATTGTTGGACATTTGATTATGCAGCAACCTCTGGAAAATTCTTTTACTATTTCATTAAGACTGTTTGATACACTCTCTCATTTTTCTCCAGGATGATGCAACGTATTTTGGTGCCACTGTCGGACGTGTTGCTAACAGAATTGGGTGTGCTCAATTTACTTTAAATGGAACCCATTACAAGCTGGATGCTAATGACGGGAAAAATACGCTTCATGGTACGCATTCTTGATTCACTTATAATTTACAAAGTTATTCAACTGATGGGGTGAAACAAAGACAAAGAACTTCCACTTTGTTTCTCCCCCTTTACTATATGAAGGTCATTCATATCTACAAATGACTTTTGCTGATAATAGTTCTACTATATGAATACCAGGTGGGTCCAAAGGCTACGGCCATGTTGTTTGGAAGGTGAGAAAGTACCATACTGAAGGTCCTTCACCTTACATCACCTTTGGCTATCACAGCTATGATGGTGAAGAAGGTGAGCATTACTATTTGAGTATATGTTTACTCTATCCTTATCTCTGTTACCAGTTTTCTTATATGTTCTGAGTTATATGATTGGTACCCTCAAACAAGAGTTATGTAACTTGTAAGTAGAAAATTTAACCGGAAAATAACAGATGACTATCCCATTACATATCGATTTGCCCGACGGTACGCAAAAAGGTCACCTCTAAGACTCTGAACATGTCTTTTCCTCTATTTAAACTAGCGTGCCCTTCGTAGGCAATCTTCTCCTTATTAGAAGCTCCCGTGCCCAGGGAGCATAATTGGCTTGGAACGATACACTTCATTCGATCGGCATTCACTAGACCCCTGGCGATCAAGTCCTGACTTTGTATGGCTTTTTGATACCTACAGAGGTGCATAGGGTTGGGACGAACTTTTGTGTATGGGGTTGCCAGTGCCACTCCTTTAACGTTGGCTTTATATTGTCCTATATTTCGTATACAGGTGGACATTCCCTCAAGGCCGGTCTTCAATTGTACTTCAGTCTTACCTATAAATATAATAGTCTAGAAGTTAATAGAAGTTAGACAGTGTGATTGATAAAGTACTATGTTCCACTCCAAGATACACACAGGTATTTTGATTTAAAGCATCTAAAATTACCCAGTAGAATACAGTTATCTTTCACATTGAAGCTATCTTTTGTGTTATACAGGATTTCCAGGTGATCTGCACGCATCAGTGACCTATACTCTTTCCGGACTTAACCTGGCTGTGGAAATGAAAGCCAATGATATAGACAAGGCCACTCCGGTAAACCTAGCACACCACTCCTATTGGAACCTCGGTGGCCATAATAGCGGCGACATTTTGTCGAACGAGATCCAGATATTCGGATCCCACATAACGCCTGTCGACGAAAACCTCATCCCCACTGGCAAAATAACTTCCGTAAAAGGCACACCCTATAATTTTCTCCAACCTGCATCCATTGCAAGCAAGATCAAGAACCTTCCGACAGGTTACGACATCAACTATGCTCTTGATGGAGGTTCCAGCGAAAAATTGATGACAGCGGCTATAGTGTATGATAAGAAATCGGGAAGAGTAATGGAGCTGTTAACGAATCAACCAGGGTTGCAGTTTTACACGGGGAACTATTTGGTTAACGTGAAGGGGAAAGGTGGGTTTCTTTATCAACCTCATGCCGGTTTGTGCTTGGAGACACAAGGCTTTCCTGATGCGGTTAACCACCCCAATTTCCCTTCCCAGATTGTTACTCCTGGGAACACGTACGTGCATGGGATGTTGTTCAAGTTTTCTACCAAAGGCTGAATAGAACTTTGCGAAAGTAGAGAGGTTTTCTAATCTCCGAAAAGAATATGTATTTTTACCAACTCTCTTTTTCCGTCCCCTTCGTAGGATTTGGTTGAAAGAGATGGACGATCTGATTGTGCCATCGCTGACACCAGTTTAAATTTGCATTGGTGTGTTTGAGTTTTGTTAGCTGCAATGCAATCTTTTGCCTTGCACTCTCTAATGTGTCTTTGATTTTTTAGTGAAGATCTTTTGCGTTTGTTGAACTGAAAGTTTGAAAATTTTAAGTCACTTCTATCCGCATTTATTAAACCCAGCACTTTAAATTGGGGGCTGTATTCGCTAAAGTAGAACTAAAGTTCCGCTGAGAGTTTTGAGTTTATTGTTTTGTCTTTGTTCAAATTTTTTTTTTGTATTTGTTAGTTTTGCGCCTAACTTTTGTGGATTATTAACTGTTTCGTCAATTTGAAGGACAAAATAAGAAAAAATCCAAAAATCTTAGTGGAACCTAACCTATATGTAGTTCAAAAGAAAACGAAAATTATTCAATACTCCCGGAGTATTTGAACAGTTACTCTTCCCTGTCGCATAACATGTGGACCCACATTTCATATGAGAGGAGGGAGTATATTACTGTTCATATGATCTGGAAGTTTGAATAATTACTCAAAAGAAAAACAGTGTATCCTTATCTCCATTGACAAATGAGACAAAAAATTTGAACCTTTCGCAATTTTAAGTTTTTGGGTTTTAAAGCAAAACGCTTTGACGCAGCTGCCCGATAAATGTGCGTCCTAGCGTACATCATGTGTGGGGTTCACGTAACACTGCTCGGGATTTTAGTTTCTAGCAGCTTTTAAAGGAAATGTTTTGCACGCAAATCTAAACACAGATATGTTCTGAACCATCGTCTCGGTCCAATCTTGTGAAATTCATGTACGTACATAAAACAATTCGAAAACGCATCTGTGTCCGAATCCGTACTCGTGTATAAAACATTTATGATGGTGAGAGGGGTTCTTGAGTAAAATATTCCACGAATCACTTGCAATCAGAGTGAAACAGAAGTGAAAAAAACAAAATGGCTCTGGTATTTCCTCCCATTCCTTTGGTTGAAATCCCCCGAACAGGTTCCTCTCTCTCTCTCTCTCTCTCAACTGATATGTACTTGTTTGCATAGATAATCTATATAGTTACATAGAACTAGATATAAAGCACCGAACTTTAATGTGGTAGTTGTGGGTAGAACAAAAAACTAGGGTTTCATCCAAATCAGGTTTCACAGTCCCACCCCCTCTTCTATTTCACCAGAGACAATTCGAGTTCTTAAATTTGCTGGGAACAGAAACTAGGGTTTCATCCAAATCAGGTTTCACACTTCCCACTACTCTTCTATTTCACCAGAGACAATTCAAGTTCTTTAAATTTGCTGGGAACAAAAACTAGGGTTTCATCCAAATCAGGTTTCACACTTCCCACTCCTCTTCTATTTCACTAGAGACAATTTGAGTTCTTAAATTTGCTGGAGAACAAGTCTTGCAATTAGATTTTTCTCTCTGTAGAAGTTGCTCTGTAGAGCTGAAACCATGGATGTCAAACCTGCTAAGAAAAAGAGCAACGACTCAGCTGATCTGGCTTCCCGCCGGTCATCGCGCCGTCGAGGGCCTCCGAAGTCACCTTTGGACGAAGATTTTGTTCGTCCAGGGCAAGTTCAGAAAACTCTAGGCAGCAACAGCAACAAGAAGGCGAAGAAGGAAGAATGTTCAACTGAAACCACCACCCCAAGTTCAGGTGCTGACCCCACGGTTGCCCTACTGGAGTTGGCGGCGAGTGTCTCACAATCACCGGTGAAAGCGTGTGAAGGGGATGATACCGTACGTGAAGCCCACACACCGGTTTCGACAGACATCCAGCCGTGTGGGGTGGGAGACGGCCAGGTTGACAAGGATGCTGCTGGTGATGAGGACACTGTGTCAAAGCACCCGAGTAACCCTAGTGTTTCTACTGGAGCTACAGACCCGAGTGAGGGTAAGTGCAAATTTTTTTGGACATAATTAGTTGAAATGAGATGTTAAAAATTAAAGCTTTTTGGTGTGGATCATACTTTGGTTGGCTAATGATAAACTGTTATCTTTGCATCAAGTCGAAATGTGGGCTTAGTGGTAGTTTGTCGTTGGGAAGGGGTTATTGTTGGACAATGGCTTCTTCATATTCAGAAATGAAAGATGATGAGCCATGTTAAGGGAAAGGTGGGCTGAGAAGTTGCGTAAGGATAATCTTAGGGAGGTTATTACTGTTAAACAATGATTCTTCTAAATTGATCATACGCTTTATTATCAGTTTGGAACAACAAATAAATAGCATTCGGTAACTATTAGTAACTTTTATTTGGCTGATTTGTGCTTTGTACAAATCTCAAGAACACATAAAGTATGGTTATGCATAATGCATTTCACGTGTTGCCCGTACCTGTGCCCAATTTGTCAGCCAAGTCAATGTAGCCTACAATTAGGAAAATTAGCAAGTCCACATCTAGACATGTGCCAAGTCTGACAACTGTCCGGAGTGGGTAACATAAATGAAGTGGCTATGAACAGGGATTAATTCTCATATATTGGCTATGGGTGGGTTGCCCTTACTATGTTGGAGGCAAATTGATTTGTAATAAAAAAGATGGTATAGTGGTATGCACTTGTCCAAAGATTAACTCATGTTCCACTTTGGCTTAAAGTAATGTTCTTCCTTTGACTTTGGACAGAATATAGTTTGAGTTTTGTGGCAAGATTCATTGGTTCACCCATGTCTTGATGAGCCTACTCGCTAAAAAAGTGGGCTAACTTTTGCTCAGATGTTCATATTTAAGCTAATAAGGATTGTACTTGTCGTGGAAGCTACAAAAGTGTGATTTGTGTGAGGCTTTTGGTGACAGGAATTATTCTTGTCCTAGCAAACCCAAGCCTGTAAAGGGGTTTTTGCAGAATCAAGTGTAGAGAGTCAAGTGGAAACTATGGTAAATGGATCGGAAGGGGTGTAGAAGGAGAAAAGAGAAACGTGCTACCCTGTCATTGATAGTTGAGGTTCTGTCATCATGTGAACAGAAAAGCCTTGAGGCTGTTAGAAAAGGTAATTCAGAGGTGGAGTTGGGTTTCTCTCCTTCAAGGGTGACATTTGGGGAAGTTATCATAGCTTCTTCAAGTGAGGAATTCCATTTACAATCGAAAGATTGATAAGGTGAAAGCTTTTACAAGTGTTCCAGTTAAGCCAAAGATAAAAAAAAAAATTGGAGCATGAAATTAGCAGCTAATCATAGTTGATGTTGGGTGTATTGGCCTTGTTTTATTTCTCAGTGAGGAGTTGAGCCAGTTGGTTTTGTTTGTGTGTACTTCTTGGCGAAGTGCTCTAAACTTCATGGTATCGGTCGAATTTCAATTGAAAACCTTCAATCATTTCGATTTGTTTGAAAGAAAACAAACCCCAAGAGAATATCGATACCTAGGTAGTAATTCAAATTTCCACGAATCTCAATGATCAAGTGTTTTCAATTGATAGGGTAAGTAACTACAGAATACGCGGAAGACCCCGTAAAGATTTCTTTTCGTTAATTGTTCATTTCGAAGATGAATTTCAAATAAGTCGTATCTTGTTTTGTCAACCAATAATTACCACTTCCATTTGGGATGGGAGGAAAAGAGGGCTGGTAGTCCCTCTTTTGGTAATATAACCTTTTCCCGAAAAACAAAGCTTATGTACTTTGTATACCAAGCAGGGGCTAATTTTTCACAGTGATTTGTTTTTCCTATCAGGGAAATTGAAAAGTTCCAGGTTGATTGATTATGCTTTGCATAGCGGTGAGAAGAGATCTCAAATTCTGGCCTCTTCTTGTGCTGCCCCATCTGCATCTTCCTCATTGGCTATGTCGAAGAAGCGGGTGTGGATATGGACTGAGAACAAACAAGTCATGACGGCTGCCGTAGAGAGAGGCTGGAACACATTTGTCTTCTCCTCCCAATGTCGTGCCCTTGCTAGTGAATGGTCTTGTAAGCTTTCCTCAACTTGCTTGTCCTTCTTTATAAGGTTGGTTTTGCGTATTTTTGCTACTGAAATTGTTCATGCTCAGTGGTGCTTCAGTGTTGACATTGGTAGACAAAATATAACTTTAGCAATGTGAATAAAACGAATCACCAGATGTACAATACGCCTCTTTGTAGCTGGAGAAAATATAATTCTAAAGCTTCAAGTAGCCAACATGGAAAATTCAAGCAGCAAGATCCAAATTTAGTAAGCATTGATTTTTTGTTCGATAGGATTAGTAAGCATGTATTTAAACATGTGAAGAAAGAATTTGGCCACATCTTTTGTTTCTTCTTTCTAAGCGTTTCTTCCTTGTTGCGGGAAACACTAGTTCATAACTTTTACGAAATCATCCCTAATAGAAAATAAAAAATGAGGTAAAATGTCATGTCATGGGGAGGCTAGGCATTGTATGCTTGTCCACTCACTTTACTGATGTACATACATGCATATTTTGGCCTACTACAGCACCAAAGGTTTTCCATATTCGGTCCAATGAATTTGAACATGAACTGCTCTCCTCTTGAAATTACAATGGAAAGTATGTCAAATTATTTTGTGAGAGTACTTGTACATCACTTTCTTGGTGCATCAGATATCCAAAAGTCTCATTTACATTTAGTTGTCCAACCAATTAGTGGTTTAGGCTAAGAGTCCTCGACTTCATCACCTTTGTGCATTAAAGTCTCGTAGCATCTGCTTATGCATTATTTGGTTTGTCTTTAAAAATGATCCTAACCCATTGCTTTTCTGTTACTCATAATATCTAATAACATCTCCCAACCTCGTACTTGGTGCAAACCAACCGGCAAATATGCACAAAACAGCCATGCACAGTTATGCACACTGTCTTGTAGTCGTAACTCATACATGTGCAAGGTTTTTGTTGGAGAGTTTTTAGTTAATTTGTTGACACTATGACTTGACAAGTTGAGTGTACGTGCAGGAAACCTGTTGACAGAATATGCATATTGGCATGTTAGATATTTGCCTGGAACTTGGTCTTCATGTGCGTAGATAATGTGCGCAAAAAATGGAATCTTTCATATGCATTTTGTGGGAAATCCACTTTAAATTCATGTTTGTCCTAATTGTATTGCTTCCACAATACTTCTGTTTAGGGAAGGGTCAAGTATGTTATGCTGCTCAATGAGTGGCTAAAACTTTCAGTGTTCACAATTTCATGCTCACTAACAGATAAACATAAAGTCGTGTAATCCATAAACATGCACTACTATAACATATATTGCTGTGATGGATGTGTGGATTTTTGCAAACTAATGCACTCAACACCCTCTCCCAATTTAAAGCGATACTCTTTAATACCACCATAGAAGCATTCAAGTTATTAACTTTGTTGTGTTGGTTTCAAATGTACAGCTATGGCAATGATATATCCTCTGTTTATAGAAAAAGGAGAGCTTTTAGATAGCGACCGCAGAAGAGTTGCCACTTTTTCTGAGATTTCTTCTCCCGAACAATTAGAGAGGCTTCAACCAGAGGATGAACAAGCAGAGATTGTTATTGTCAATTTACTAGATTGGCAGGTATGCAGATCAACTACTACTTGATGGAGTTTCAATCTATTATAGATTCAGTAATATGAACTTTACTGTCCTCTTCACTGAACTGCTACAATTCCATCTGCTGGTTGAGGCAGTGGCTTCTCTCTGTATTTTTTGTTTGTTTTTAATAATGATCCCAAATTCTCACTTTGTCCAGTAACCTAGGAAGTTTCAGTCATTAACATAATCCTTTTCTTGCTTTTGTTCAGTTAACATTTTTATACGTGGTAACATGGGTGAAATATGAAGTCAGTTGTTTCAAAGTATACCTAATGGGCCTCTTTAATGGATGTCTCTCTTAGGTGATACCTGCCGAGAATATTGTTGCAGCTTTTCAAAGCAGTCAAAAAACAGTATTTGCCATCTCAAAAACCTCCACTGAAGCTCAAATTTTCCTCGAGGTAACCTTCTGGATACTCAAAGCGTGGGACCCAACAATGAGCTCATGAATAACCAATCAACACTTCATTGTTTTTCTTTTCTCAAATTGTAAAATTTCTCTTGAAAAGCAGACGGTACATTTACATGTTTCTGCTTTTGCAGGCCTTGGAATTGGGTCTAGGTGGAGTTGTTTTGAAAGTTGAGGATGTGAAGGCTGTCCTTGAGCTGAAGGTAATACCTTCTAGTACAGGGGTTATTAGCTGGTGAAAGCGTTGCTCCTTATCAATGGTAATTTTCTCAGGACTATTTGGACAGAAGAAATGAAGCAAGCAATATATTGGATTTGACAAAAGCTACTGTAACTCAAGTTCAAATGGCTGGAATGGGTGATCGAGTTTGCGTGGATCTCTGTAGCCTCCTGAGACCTGGTGAAGGACTTCTGGTTTGCTCCTCCTAATACTCCTCTTATATATCCATGCTACATGTTTCAGTCCCGATAACCATATATCTTAAGCCATTTTGCTGGACGGGTATCTTCATAGGTTGGATCCTTTGCTAGAGGGCTATTCCTTGTTCATTCAGAATGCTTGGAATCCAATTATATTTCCAGCAGGCCTTTCCGAGTCAATGCGGTCAGTTTTTTCCTAGAATAGCTGAGTTATTTTATTGCAAGTTTTCTTGTTTCCAGCAAAAGTTTATGGTGTCTGCTTAGTGCTGCATTTAATTGCCTTCACCTTTTGGCCCATTTTTATGTGATGGCTAGAAGAGATTAATTGAGTAAATAGTATATAAACTGAAGTTATAATATTTCCAGCTAATGTTTTTTAAACTCGTTAGAGCTTGTCCCACATAGGTGAATTGTAATCTTGAAAAATAAATATGTGAGTCTGGACAGCCTCTCCACTGATTAACAATTAGTTTTGAGTTGGATGCTTTAATAGGGTGGTATTTGAGCTAGGCTTTCATAGTCTTTTGGACAAGACTCTCTCGATTGATTGCCCCGTTGTTCCTTCCTTAAGCGCACCTGTTTCGTTGTGATTCCTATATTATGGATCCTTTGTTTACGTCTCCCCGTGCGGGTCAGGGTCATTGATTAATTATAAGCTTGAAAAACTAGTATATAAGCCTAGGTGGCCTCTCCGCTCATTGCCTATTGGTTTTGAGTTGGATGTTTTAAGAAAAGTATCCATGTTATCTGCAATGACTATTTCCCGTCGTAGTTTCTTCTGGTTAAAATGGGTGTACGGACCTATGATCCACAGCATAACGGACATAAACCCTGCTTTATGCAGTTGGTTTCTTTGAGTTGTAGAATCATAGAACAATTTTGAGAAATGAATTTCTGTCATTGTGTCCCAATCTCGATCATGATGTGAGGAGTGTATTGTCATTTTCCCATGTGTTTTTTCCTGATATTGCGGTTGCCTAATAACCAACAGGGGCCTGTGCACGCGTATGTTGCTGTTCCTGGAGGAAAAACCTGCTACCTTTCAGAGTTGAAAGCAGGCAAAGAGGTAATCGTTGTCGATCAAAATGGTAGCCAACGAAGTGCAATTGTTGGGCGTGTGAAGATTGAAACCCGACCACTAATCCTCGTGGAGGGAAAGGTTGGTCATTTATATACCTCAATATTCTCTCACGCATCACAAGACAACTTTACCTGTCAGTTGTCCTTAATTGGAGTTGAAAAACTTGACATTATAACTGTGATATCATCTACAAGTGCACTCTTATGTTGTTAAACATTGCAATTGTTAGCAAGATGGTGGAAGTGAGAATCTTGTCAAGTTCTCTGGCAGAATTTTGCGACACTAATTCTGTTAACCTTAAACAATTTATGGAGAGCAGTTGTGAAAATTAAGTTGAAGCCCTACAATTATAATCAGAAACTTTTTGGAAGTACATGGTTTCTGCAGCGACATTAGAAAGCTGAGGTGGTAGATTTCATGAAGAATGGGTAACAGTATGTGTCAAATAGTTTACTGGTAGGTACTCTGTTAATATAGGACATCGAATCACAATTGGACTCCGAATATCTGGCAGAAGATGTTGACTTGGTGATGATTTCGTTTCCCCATGACCAATTTTCTGTTTTTTGTTGCCCGGCAAAGTTGAGAAAAAAATGAGCTTTTGGAATGTCGCATGTTTACTGCTTGTTTGTACCAAATGAAGCATATACCTGGGAAAACCTTAAATGCTTCGAAGTAGTGAAAGTGAGCAACAGTGACAGCTAACTGTGAAATTCTACCATGTTATCTTGGTTTTCTTTCCATAGTTATGGCAGCTCTGCGATTCGGTAAACAAGTTAGAAAAAGGTTTTCATCTCGAATTAGTTCCCAACACTTTGACGGTTAAAGGGCAAACCCAGTGTACGAGGCTCCCGCCATTGCGGGGTGTTGGGAAGGGTTCACGGTTGATTGAGTTGTACTTCTAATCCTCAAAATTTTGATGCTGCAGACTGATTCAGATGATCCCACTGAGTATAGCATCCTTCTTCAGAATGCCGAAACAGTTCCCTTAGTCTCTGCCCAACGAGGTATGCCCTAGTCCTGGATTGATCATTGGTTTAAAAATCTGCTGGGAATGGCATCGCATTCATTCCTTACCAAATTTTATCCATGACATGGTACTCTGCAGGAAATGGATATCAAAGTAAAGCAATACCTGTGACCTCACTCAAAGTTGGTGATGAAGTTATGCTGAGGATACAGGGCGGTGCTCGGCACACAGGAATTGAAATCCAAGAATTCATTGTAGAGAAATGAGCAAGGCTAAACATTGTACCAAATGGAACTCTCCTTCGTTGTGTACCGTAATTGAATGAATGAACATGTGTAGCCGAGCCCGGTCTTGAATTATTTCTCAGACAAAAGGGCAGAGCATTGGTTTCATCTTAAAACAGAAACAACCTGATAGATGTCCAACTTAAGTTTATTCCAAAATTGAACTTAAATCATTCATTCTATACAAAAACACTGTTAACAAAATGTTCAGAGTGTAATGAAAACACAAATAACAAAATACGATAGTTCAAATTTAGAAGGCAACAAAATGTATGCTAACAAACTAAAACAACAAATTCACGTGCAGAGCAAAAGCATTGAGATTTCAACAGAATCTTGGATCAGTGTGTTCAATGTGTAGCAGTTGTGGCAGTTTTCTTGAAATCTATCTTGTCAACCTTCACTTCTCCGTCAATGAGTTCATAAACATAGACGACGACACGAAGGCCATCGATATCCATGAGCACAAAACTTGGGTTCACATCATATGTGATGCTGCTGTAGGCTCCGGTGGCAGATCCAGGATTAATGACAACACCACCCTCGTGTTTGTATGCCTTGAACTGATGGGTGTGACCACTAACAAGGATGTCCACATCTAACTGTCTCTGGAGCATCGCAAGAGAATCAAGATCTCCCCAGGGGACAACCTGCAAAAAAATTTCAAACATGTGATGGGAAACCCTTGGTAGTGGAGTGTAGTAGAAGTAGTTGCAAAAAAGTATAACCAACTGTAGTCCTACTGATGTGCATCATGTAACACTTGTTGAGCTTCATCATCTATGCCAAACACTATTGGATAAAGAAATCTTGATAATTAGTCCAATTTAAATAGATTAATTTGCCCACTCGACATCCTACTTTCTCAATGTCCTGTATGAAATCCATGTGTATTGTTCTGTGTGACTAAGTTAACCAAAAAGCACCGAAATGTTGGAATCACAGGGACACAGTGCAACATCAACAAGAGAATGACCATATTCACTTATATTTCATTCTCAGTTTGAAAGAGAAAGGTGCGAAATCTGTTCATTCCACCAAAGGAAACATTAGATAAATGAGAGCAGCCCAGCAGAATACTCCCATATAGGCCCGGGTATTGTTTGAGATTTTGCTGAACATGAGAAGACGTAGCTGCCAGTTTCCTAGAAAGTGCATTCCACGCTGCAAAACGAATACTACTCCCAATTGTTTGGAATTAGCATAGTTTTTTCCAAAGCAACTTATCAAATTTCGTCCTTAAATCTCATTACACTCAAAAAAGGTTTTCCCATAACACACCAACAATGTACTCTAACACACCAAAAAACACAACGAACTTGTATTAAAAACAGAAGGAAAATCCAACCTGATGACCATGGCATAACCCAAGCTTGAATTGTCCAATTGTAAGAGTTTTGGTTTCTGGATAACGGGCATCTTCATCATATTCACCTCGAGTAATATGCAAGCTAGGGCAAAGGCTCTTCAAGTAATCATGAACTTCCTGCGGTGAAAATAACAAGAAGTTGATCAGAGGCGTCTGCACATGGTTTTACCAAGAAAAAGTACCTCATGAATGATGCCAGGATTTCTCCTCTGTGGATGCATTATACCCAGAGCAGAACATAGATCCTCTAATTCCAAGGATTTAGGAGAAGAAGAAGCTCAGACTGTGGTGGGACGAAAAAGAATTCCTACCCACTCATCTTCCTGACTCCTATTTAATTCAAGTTCATTCCCAAATAGCCAACCAATGTTTTGTCTTAATATCATAATGTATGCAGTATCATGCTCCGGATGCATGCACGTAATTGTAACTAACTTTTGGATATATATCTCTACAGTTTAGCCCAAAAGATATGGTGTAAGGAGAGATCTGATGCTTGGACATGCACCCAAATACGAAACTCGAAGCCAAGACCATATACCAAGGAGCAAGGAGTATTAAATTGAAGTTCCAAGAGAAATAGAGAAACTCATTTCCCAGAGGCAAAATCTCACAGATATTTATCTCATTCATCAAGATACAAAAACATTTACTAAATAAGTCATCGGGTTTTGATAAACAATGACTAAACAGCCGAGTGTGCATTTCTACCCCTCAACCTGCCTAAAGCACCATTATTCTTTGTTTCTTCCATTGTACTTCAGATAGAGGTCCTTGTATGTCATTTGGGAGATCACATACCAACTCAACATATAGACGACGAGTCAAGAGAAACTACACAAGGGTTAGCAGTTTAGCACCTTATATATTGTAGATTACACCTCCAAAACTGTAATAAATTCTCACCCTATTGGAGGATCTGATTGCACGTGCTATAGGGATATTCTATAATACTGGTTCTTGTTCCCTCATACTCCCTCCGTCCCATAATGTTTGTCTGGTCCGTAAAACGAGGTCTAAAAAATAATGCATTTCTTTCAAGAAAAATTTCAAATTTTTTTCATAAGTTAAAAGAACTCATCAAGATCTAGTAAATTGTTGAATTTTTTTCCAACTTTTCTTATAAAAATAGTATTATTTTTACGTATCCATTTTGCGGACAGGACAAACATTATGGGACGGAGGGAGTACTAGTCTGCTATCATAATGGCGGGCACCCAACCACCAAGAATGAGGTATTCTAGACCAAGTTTTATTCAAGTGTTATCTCAATTGTCAAGGTTACTATGTGCTTGTGCATCAGATCCATCTTTCACTCTCTTCTTGAGATACAATAGTGTATAAAGGAGCAATAGCTAATTGGCATTTCAGAAGAACTGTCATAACACTATTCAGGAGAATTCGAGTGCCATCAAGATCTGAATATTTCTTTCCTTTGCCGAAGATAGCTAGTTTGTCTCAATATCAGTTAGCATTTAGCAATTATCCTCTTTGGAACCCATTTAAGATGTCCAAAGCTCAAAAAGTCATGACAAAGTGAAGCAAGTACCTCAAAGCCAATCTTAATCAGATGACTAAAAAAAGCTTTTGACCAAGAAAGAGAACCATTAGATGACCAAGATCGTGCCAACTCTTTGCCTCCTATATTCTACCCATCCTGTCCAGAAAGGATTTTGTGGGACTGAGTAATACAAGTCCATTGTCACCTCCTGTCTTCTTTACCCTACTTCTTTCCTCTCTTGTAGCCAAACAGACAATACACTCACCAACTTAAAAGATGATCCAGTGAACCCGCTTCGAAAAAATTAGGAAACATAGAAGCACAACAGAAATGGAGGTGAAGCTGGCTTTGCTTAACGGCGAGGTTGGGATCCGGTGGTTTGTACGGCAGTGGCTGCCGGAGTGATTAGGGTTTAGAGGTTTGGCTTGGGTGGGCCGGCCCAGGTTTGGGCTGGGTTTTGGTGTTTGGGCTCTGATTTATTTATTCTGGGTATCGGGCTGTGCTAAATAGTCTTATCTTTTGTGTTCCCGTATAGACCCTTGGGTGTTTGGGCTATGCCCATGAGATGTATTTCCAACTTTTGGTTGGATTCCCTTTCCCCTTTCCCCCTTTTTAATAAAATTTCACTTTTGCGAAAAAAAAAAACAGAAATGGAGGTGAAAATGATAAATTAACAACTTGTTTTCGTGAACATTTTCTTTTCTTGATAAATCCATTTTTGCAAACACAGCACACATGGAATGATACTGAAGCTACGGCAAAAAAAAAGCTATCAAATTCGACACTTGCAGTGAATATGAACAGTAAGAATCAGACTGAGGCAGGCCAAATCGTAAATGACATCAAGAGAAGTGGAAAACAAGCAACAGCAGAGGGGGGAAAAACTGGATCCATAAGAAAAGAATCTCACTTTGATACAGAGATTGCCAGTGCAAATGATGTGCTGAATCTTGCCAGGAACAAGCATTGACTTGAACTTTGGGGGCAAATCTGGTGCCCTGTGTGGGATGTGCAGATCCCCAATTGCCAATACTAACACCATTCTCTCCCACTAAAAAGATTTCAATAAAACTACCTCACTCCTCCAATTTAGTCAGTCATCACAATCTGCACCAAATTATGAACAACCCATAACTATTATTACTATTAAGGGAATGCCACGTGTATACAAAAAGGCCCTATACATTTCCATGAGAATGGAAAAGCAACAACCCATAACTATAAAATCATGCAAACCTTGAAATCTCACAATTAACTAAAAAAATGGAAAAATAAAATAAAAGAGCCTAATCATCAATTACACACACACACAAAATATCGACATCTTTGTTAGTTTTGTAACGTAAAGCCTAGATCTTTGTCCATTTCACAGATCGCTACGCTACTAGGGCTCGTTTAAGGCACAGCGAAAGCATGAAATTGCATATGAATTATAAATGTGCAGTAAAGATTGGAGATTGAATACGAAGGAATTACCAGTAGAAGAAGAGATCCAATTCAATTAATCAAAGAAAGAGTACTCTTGACGTAAACGGGTTTTGAGTCCTTGGAGGGTTCCGAGTTGAAGAGTGCTTCCGTTCAGGACGATGCGAATTTTCTTGTGTAGAAGAAATTGGTATAAAGTACACTAGTCTTCCCTGAGGTTTCTGATATTGACAAAGTTTCTCCTCAAACTTTTGAAAATGACACATATAGTCCCTCTGCTTTGGTTGCCACAACCCTTGCAATTGTTTTTTTTTTTTTTTGATCCGCAACCCTTGCAATTGTTGATTGTTCAAAAGATTGACCGAATTTTTACAACATTTCTCTGCATTTTTTATTTTTATTTTTATTTTACATCAATCACAAAACCTAGTGGAGTATCTTTCATAAAATAAAATAAACGTATGAAGATTGAGCATGAAAATACTATATTTTTTATCCGATTAATGGCGCTAACTTTCAAAATTGGACAAACAACGTGAGCGAAAGGAGTAAAAGATAGAAAGCCCAAAAGATAAAAATCATTCCACCCTCCTTTTACTGTCATTCTTTCCTTCGATTCTCATTTTATCCAGACGACTATGGTTTTGGAGAACGGCTCCAACAGTTCCAAAATGCACAAAAAACTAAAATTGTGGATCCCTCGTTACCACTAGGAGCAGGAGTGGCGTAAAATCCACCAAGGACGGATTCATGGGCGGAACCAATATAGGGCAAGCGGGGTCACTTGATCCCGCTGAGTTCCAAAATGCCTTTAGAATAGGTATAGTTTTGAGGAGTATTTTGTAATTTTACCCCAAAAGATATATTTTTGCCCAGAAGGTCTCACAAAATTACATGTGTTGTAAATATTTGACCCCATTGTAACTAAATCCTGGGTCCGCCCCTGGACGGATTGATTGGAAAATACACTTTTAACCCGCCCTCCCGGACCCATGCATATCCACGGCTACAACAGTACCAAAATGCACAAAAACAACATTGTGAATCCCTTGTTACCACTAGGAGCAGGAGTGAAGTAAAACATAGACTAAAGTCAATCTCCATGCCATGTGGGTCACTATTGACAGATCAAAATGCAGGCACAACAGTAAAAACATGTACTGTATTATGAAGTTCTCTCCTATGAAACTTGACAATTTATCAAAGACAGGAACATCAGAAGTTAAGTCTAAAAGCTCAAATCAAAACAGTTATAAGCCAAAAGAGTGGCTACATCATTCTCTACTAACACCTCATATCGCTGTACCAAAATGCAAATCCTCCAACATCTTTCCCTTTCTGGAAACGCAAACCACCATTAACATCAAGACCCATATTCTGGAAATCCTCAGCTTCCCAAAATGATGTTGTTCCTTGACACATAACATACGGTAAAGAAGAAACTGGATAAGAAGAAAGGATGACTTGAACTCATTATTGTGGTTGTCACTTGTCAGATAATAGGCTTTGGTGACCGGTGAGAATAATTACGGTGATAAGGAGAAACATGCGGCCCATTTGGTATGGATAGACTCCGGGTTGGTTGCCCATTCTTCAGTAGCCCTTCCGACTGCAATTTAAGACTACCATTTCTAGAATTTGGGTTGAACCGCCCGGTCCGTTCAGCTTGCAAAGCCTGGAAGTGGGGTGAGGAACAAGCCATGTCCTTGAGGTCAGATAAAGGCTTTAGGATTTCAACTACTTCGCTCATCAGAGGTCTGGATTTTGGGTCACGGTAAAGGCAACAAGAAGCCAATTGGGCTGCCTTATGAGCACCTTTGATTGAGAATCGACCTTCAAGGCGAGGATCTATTAGTCTATAGAACCTTCTCCTCTCTCCCAGACATGGTCGAGCCCATTCTACCAAGTTGTGCTCCCCATTGGGACGGTTTTTGTCCATGGATCTTCGGCCCGTCAACATTTCAAGAAGAACAACCCCAAAGCTGTAGACATCACTCTTTGATGTCAGATGTCCTGGCACAAAATATAAGAGTCATAAGACAATATATAGATCAGCTTGAATTCCACAATTTGAGAAAGAAGGGAGATAGACTAATTTCAAAGCTTTAAGATGTGACGGCCATGGAACTAATGTCCTTTTGGATCAGGCTATTATCTCCAGAGTTCATAGTGAACAATTGACCAAGTGCTCATTACAAAGCTTCCAAGCTCTCGAATTTTTCATGCTAGTTTTTTTTTTTATTGGCAAATTAGTCATGCTATTCAACACAAAACTTGATCTTCTAACATTTGAACAGCGAGATATTGCAGATCACAAGCTAAGCTTCCACAAATCAAGTGGCAACTGTGATGACACGAAATTAACTACTCCAGTACTCCAGTTACTTCTAATGCAAGACAACCAAGCAGAAGAATAAAGTAGAAAACAGACTACGGCATTCGCACCCAAGGGAATAGTGCCCTGAAAGAGAAAACCCAAGGCATCTGAGCCTAGGAGAGAACAGGCACCCATGCCAATACAATTACCAAAATGGCCAGGCCATCACAATTACCAAAATGGTTATTCATTCTATCACTATCCGTAAGTAGGCTCTTCAACGTGCTAACAAGAAGTTGAAAAAGGAAAAGACAATAATTGCCAACGTAACAACATTCCATCAGATTTAGGTATTGCTCAAATAGCAACAAAATCGTTAAATAAGTACTTCCAGGACCGAACACAAATGACCCATCAATTGGTCAAATTCATAGTTGTGCTTTCAGACCTAATTTTTTTCTTAACGTTGCTTTTTACTTACAGAATTTTCTACTTTCTGTTGTTGAAATACTAGAAGCCTATCACTCACAACATGAGCGCTCACTAGTGCGAAAGCATAAAGAACTTAGGGTTTGTGGTGGTTGAGTCAAGAGGTGTTGTGCATGAGAGCAATTTGAAGTGGTTACAATGAGGAGCAGGTTTTGAACACATTGAAGGATTCTGTTCAAAATAAAAACATATAGAATGATTTTTTTGACCCCACCAAGTGTGAGTCAAGGGACATTATTTTAGACTTCCGGTTGACAACTGGTGCTAGGAGTCAACTAGAGGTAAACGTTAACAAAGGACATCAAGGCCGCCTCTGGCTTGCCAACGGAAATGTTATGGTATGGATATTTATATAGATATCTACCAATTTTCATACTATACATTTAATATCAGCATGACCTATATCTTTCGTAGTTCTTTTAAACATTGCCAGACAAACATGTTTGACGAGAAACACCTTCTTACTTCTTCCCACGCCTATATAGTATTCATGCCATATAAAATAACCTCCACTATATACGCAAAACTTCTACATCCAATCAGCTACATCTATTTCAGCAAGAATCTCTAGTAAAAAGTAAAATCATAAAAACTCCACGGTGAGTCGGTGAGGATTAAGCGAAGGTAAATGGCATTAAAAGTTAAAACCGACTGATTGTTAAGGACAATCTGACTATACTAGCACAGTGCCACAGACTTACGTCTTCGCAATCTTAATGGCTCTTAGCTGTCAACCTCCACAAGGCAGGCCCACCAGGAGGTGGGGCACTAAATGTACAACCATACAATCCATTGGTTTAAGCCCTGACCAATTACTAACAGCGATTTTGAAACAGATGTTGCAACTGAACTGAATAGAGTTGAGTAAATCCTCTTTCCAGAGGGTATCATCTTTCAAATTTTCCAAACAACACTGTGCGTAGACTATTTGTGAATTAGCAACACCCGCCTTAAGAGTTAGATCTAAGACTAAAAGAAATTATTTACTATTATTTATCTTCACTCTTTATTGCTACCAGAGATTTTCAATTAACTTCCTATTTTTACCAAGACTTAGAATCCAACATTTACAATCAGGAAAAATATTTCTAAATCATAAAGCCTTTTGGCAACATGCTCCAACTCAAAAGGTAGATATTTGGAGCCAACTGCTAGAAGAAAGGAATGCATGTGTTACGACCTTAAACTGAGCAATAAAGTTTAGAATGGGTTGATTCACAAGATTGGCATAAGAGAGAAGGGGAAGCATCATTGCATAGTGATTCAATAATGCGTGTAACGAATAGTACACCATAAAATGCAGATTTGGTCTTGTGCTTTAAAATTTCTAGTTCTTTTCCAGCAGAGTACACATTACTAATATGCACAAAGTATTACGTAAAGGTTCAATAGGAAATAAAAGATCTTTAGTTTATTTATGCCTGAAAAGGAACACACCGGTTATATGCATACAAATAATCTATTTTCAACAGAGAATCCCAGCGCAAAGGCCTGATGAACTGAGATGCAGAAACCAGGAGAGAGAGAGAGAGAGAGAGAGAGAGAGAGAGAGAGAGAGATGGCTTCAATGATAACCAAATCTAACAATCAAATCACCACTAATAAGGTGAACTAATGAAATGCCAAAAAAGGAAGATATAGTTTAAACATGCTGACCTGTCATCACATACTCCGGGGCTGCATACCCATATGTGCCCATGACTCGAGTAGATACATGTGTTTTATCTCCCTCTGGGCCATCTTTGGCAAGTCCAAAGTCAGAGAGCTTCGCATTGTAGTCCTGGCAAAACAAGTTGTAAAAAGTAATGACACCAAAAGGATGAGTATACCCGGTTGTTCTATTGCGTATTGAAGCCACATACCGCATCTAAAAGGATGTTAGAGGTTTTAAAATCACGATATATAACAGGCCTTTCAGCTTCCTCATGAAGAAAAGCAAGACCCTCAGCAGCACCAAGAGCAATTTTCATTCTGGTGGACCAAGGGAGAGGCAAAGACCCTGTCACATTGAACTCAGTTTGTTACCATAGAACAAAAAATTTGTCATGCTGAATACAATACGTTAGCTTGTCGGTGTCGTTGATAGTGCGCACCACATAATGGTTACTTTATGACAAGAGAAAACGGGGTGGAGGGAGGCGGGCGGCTAACAACTGAGGAAAACAAAAGGAGCAACACATTTAATAGTAAGGTACCCTTCTGAGTCAGATTACCAAGCCACATAGTATTGGGACAATAAAATGAGCTGAGATTCTGGTCCAGGACCATTGGACCCAGCTTGAAGCCCAAGTGAAAGAGCCCCGTACAAGGAAGTATCCGATCAAACTACTTTTGACATGCATGAAGATGCACCTCTCTTAGAGTAGGGAAACCTTCTCCGGAGTTGAGTTCTCCCAATTACATTAATTACCAAAACAACATTGAACGTGTTAAATTGTTAATGTAACAACCTTTTTCAGGGTTAATACTTCAGATTTTATGTTTCACTTTCAGGAAGTCCAGCTAAAAAAGGGAACTATAAAGGCTATTTTCCATTTTTAGCAGCATGATCATATTTTTTTAAGAGCAAAATCTTGTCATAGGGTTTAATAAGGGAATTATTATATAGATAACAAAAAATGGAAATGGAGAAAATGATTTCCAAAGAGAACAAGCTCCGAAAACAACATATTTAAGGTACATATTTGAAGGAACATCTTTAAAGGAACATACAAGTTGTTTGAACATAACTAGCAGGAGTCACACAATGGCAATACAAAATTAAAATATTTATTAAGGAAGAGAAAATGCAGTTACATACTTCTGAAGAGGTGGTTCTCCAAACTTCCACGAGGCATAAACTCATATACAAGCAGCCTTTGGTCATCCTCGATGCAATACCCAATTAATTTAACCAAATTAGGATGAATTAGGTCACCAAGAAAATTAACTTCAGCCTGCAATATGAAAGGTACAAAATAACCATCAAGGATTCAAGTATAATAAGAATGAAGAAAACAAGGAAGGACACTAGTCCGCCAAAACATGTTCCAAGAAATATTCATACCAGCCATTCCTTGTGACCCTGAAGTCCATCATGATTGAGTGTTTTTACTGCAACTGTAAGCCCTGTTCCAGGTCTCACTGGCGTAGTTCCGCAGTCATTTACCCAACCTTTGAAAACACAACCAAATCCTCCCTCCCCAAGTAGAGACTCAGGTCTGAAATTCCTCGTTGCTGACTTAAGCTCATTGAAAGCAAACTTCCGCAGCTGAGAAGAGATTTTAAGTTCTTCGCCCATTTTGGGAGTAGATGGGGTGCTTTCTTCATTGCTCGTTGTTGAAGATGATACAACTGGAGCAACTGGTTGGTCCTCGCCGGTGTCATTGGTAGATTTACTCTCCACTGTTTTACATGCAAAAACAGAATGTCACGGTTATCTAGTTTGTTAGCTATTGGTTACCATATGCGTACGAGCCATTATTAGATTCCGAATTTGACACCATAGTAAATGGTATATCAATGTCAACAAAAAGGTATTAGCAAAATAAATGATATCATAACATAAATGCCTACCTATGAATCATATCCCAGTTCAGGTTTGAGTGTTTAACACATTATCTATTCTGACAATGCAGAATGAGAAATTTATGCGAGGAAAAAAAGAACCTTCGACGATGGCAAAAAATTGTCTTCGATGAGCAACTACCACCAGCCACCAAAAAAAAAAAAAACTAGCAAGAGCTGTTTCACAAGGTTACTAACAAGTTTCACAAAACGTCATAATTAATGTATCCACAATGTGAGTAAAGCGGTGATGATCTTTTCGTTAAGCATGGCATGATGCCTTGCTACTCAGAGAACACATTTTATTTGTTATCGCCATTCCCAACGAAATTTCTTGACTACTACTGAGAATTGTCTACTGCCTTTTAACTTCTACCTCAAGAAACCCAACTTACAACTTCGCAAAACCACATCCCAATTCCAAAGATACAAGTAAAAACATGGCGCGTCCTAATAAGAAGTCATGCCCTCTCCTCATGCCTCCCACACCCTCACTTTACCGGTGTAGGCCCATTTAATTCTAGACCCATGAGCAGGACATGTGAGCAGTTTTTAAATTACTGCCAACTTACTTGGAGACTTTTCTTAAGAAAATTCCTGTTTTCTTTGTTTTTAATAGCATTCAATGGGTCGTGAAATTTAATATGGAACCTACGTTGTTTTGATATGGTCCATATGGAGTAGCATTGACTCTGGAAGTTAGCCTTGTGTTTTTAGGGTTTTCATGGGTCCAACAACTATCCTCTTGGGGAGAACCAAGGATGGTTCACGGGGTAGATAAAACCAATATTTGATAGCCGCAAGATCACTCTGTGTACACGCACGTGTGCGTAGCACGCAAGTGCACAAGCACACATGGTTTTCTTCAGGCCGTACATAAGCCTGCCTTTTGGGAAGACAACGTTGGTTTGTTGGGCGGGAATGAAGAGGATAAATCTCGGACGAATTTAAGCCCTCTCTCCAAAAGAAACCAGGTTGGCAATTTAACAAAGAAACAATGGTGGTTTACTGGGCGGGGTCAATACGACAACTCTATGTTGTCTCTCTTTTCTTCTTTAGGTATACCAGCTCATCCTTTTTTTAAGAGGTTATACTCTTCTCCCAACTACTGCCCTTGTCAAACTATTCTCTCCTTTCTCTCTTTGTTCATCTCTCTCCACCTAACTCTTCCCCAATGTCTTCTCTCCTCTTGCTACACTCACATATCCAATCCTCGCTGAATGCCTTCTTTTTTTTTCCTATTAAAACACCCAGGCTACGATTATATCAATTAATAGAACATTAACACATTTCCATGTTATAAACGTACTCTGCCATCTTATTTTCCTCCTTTTAAAAAAAAGGCAAGCCATTCCAATTTCCTCCCCTTTGATAATACTGTATCTAAGAATTCAATGTTCTATATATCACCTGGTGTTGAAATTCCTGTAGGTTCAATGTCTTACCTCATGAAATATTGCAAAAATGATTGCTATCAAGCATGCATTTCAATGAACAGAATAATTAAGAAGCGAATATTTATGAACACACGAACAACGGAACAAGGTAAATGGTTGAATCTCAGATCAATTTATGGAATCAAACCGAACGTATACTTGAACATGCACAAATCCAATGTCATCGATGCCTGATAAAGTCGGGAAAATGTCCATTTAAACACAACAACACGCGCCAATTCAGGAATATCATCCAATAGACAATAATACCGACAAATTCACATGTAAAAAAAGATCAGCATGCACCAGAGATTAAACTGAAGTCCATCAACGCATATTTTTCAAGTAAAATGGTTCAAGAGAATACCATCTTGTGTGCCACTGCCACTTATAGAGCTATCTACTTTGGACCCTGATGGCATGCACTTCCCCAAGAACCGGAATTTAAACCAACACCCCGTCTCCACCGCATCATCATCTTTCTTCTTCCTCATCTTTGGTTTCTCCACACCCCAAATACCCACCTTAACAGCATCAGAATCCAACCCCATTTTCCCCACAAACCCTAAAGGTTAAATCCCCATAATCCGCACAAAAACCTCAAACACCAAAAGGACTTATCCGAAACAAACTTACCCAAATCCTTATAAAAAAAAGAACACTCACCCAAATCCTACGATTCAACACACTGAAAAAAGAAAATCACAGAACCAGCAGAGGGGATTCCCTTATCTATAACTCAACAAACGGATGATCAAAGGCATCAAACAACACAAAACACCGAAGAGAGTATTCGAAACACAAGAATCTCTCAAACCCACATGAGAAATGTGAATCAGCGAAGTGGGTATCTATCAGATCACAAAAAAAGGGCATGAAACTCGAAACCCACAACGCAGACTAGTGTATCACTCCTACATTGGTCTGATTTGCATCTTAGAGTCCTGGAAATGGTACAGATCAAGCCAGAGAATCTGAAGGGTCCAGAGTCCGAAATGTAGTCCGACTTACAAACCCTTCAGCAAATACGTACGTATAACAAGGTGCAGACGTATATACGCATATACTCTCACACCAAAAGCCAGTAAGTCAGTAACAGTACATTAGTATGAGCCTATAAAGAATGTCCGAATATGATCCCCTACAGGAAAGGGTTTCGGGAGAAAGAGACGAGGACAGGGGCTGTTTTCTAGTTCCGAGGCCAAAGAAGACAACAGTCAAATGGTGTTAGAGAGAGAGAGAGAGAGAGAGAGAGGAGAGGAGAGGAGGGGGGAGAGAGAATGTGTGTCGTAGAGAGAGAAACGTGCGTTTTGCGTGAAAAGGAGCGAGAGAAGGGATGCTCCGTATGGATAATGGAGGTAAAGGTGAGAGCGACGGAGAGGTGACGGATGCGGCGGTGAATGGAGCGATGCGATTGGATACGAAAGTCGGGATTGGGTGGATGTGGGGCCCCTTATCCGGTGTCCGTCAAAAAAGTTGAGACTTTCTTCCCAAAGAACAGTGAACCGGTCTTAGTGGGGTCCACGTTCTCTTTCTTCCCCGAGTTGGAGGCCCACCGCTTTTATATTTCCCGATAAAGGGGCCCACACGCTTGACGGGTCTCATGGTTATTGGGCTCGGGCTGGGTAGTGTGCCCGGCCCATTTATGTAGGCCCATGTCTTCAGACAAAACTTGTTGGGAAAATGACTAGGGATGTCAATCCTACCCGCCCCGCCCCGAACCCGCTCCGTCCCGAACGGGGCGAGTTTTCCACCCCATTTTCAGGTATCGGGTCGGGCTAAACCCGCCCCGAACCCGCCCCGAAATTACCCGAACCCGCCCCGGCGTATTTTTATATATATACATATATATTTGTTATTTATATATGTATATATACTTATATACATGTCCTTTTATTTTTTTAGCATTAATCCAAAAAAATAATGTCTCTTTACTGTCAAGTAGCCTAATTAAATTTAAAAAAGAAATAAAAATTGATATTTATTGGTGTTTAGTGGATTTTTTAAAAAGTTTTCTTCAAATATTTATAATAAATTCTACACATAAAGAAATGGAATGAGGTATCTGAAATATTGATTTCAATTAAAAGTTTAGATAAAGCCGCGATACCAAAAGACACAAAAATAATTTCCAAAGTTTTTATTTTCTAGATATTTTTTATTCTTATTCATCAATTTTTTTTTACTTTTTTACTTATACTTTAATTTTTAAAATTTTTACACGACGGGGCGGGGCGGGTAAACCCGTTCCCCGATAGGGGCGGGAACGGGGGTACCCAAAAAAAACCCGATCGGGGCAGAGCCGGGGGCGGGTAATGATTTTCGGGTCGGGGTCGGGGTATGCAAAAACCCGCCCCGCCCCGTTGCCATTCCTAAAAATGACGGCAAGGACGTGTTTTAATAATTAATACCCGTCAAGGACATTTTCAGCATTAACATATATTCTTAACATGTTCTTGGCGGATATTAATTATCAAAATACGTCTTTGGCTGTCATTTTCCCAAACTTGTTTGGATGGAAATTTGAAAATTTTTGAGTTTGGTTTTTGGGGTAATGAGCGGATAAAGAAATTATGGTAATAATTGGAAATAGTGTTAATGAGTGGGGAGAGATAGAGAGAGAAACGAGAATAATGATTGGAGATATGGGTAATGAATAGAGAAATAAATAAAAGTAATGATTTTTTTTGAATAAAAGTAATGATTGAAAGTCGGAGTAATTAGTGTTTTTGGAGTTAGGAATTTTTTTTTCAAAAACCCAACCGAACAAAGGCATTTATTTTTAAAAAAAGAAAAGAAAAGAAGGCAAAATAGGTTAAAATACTATATATTACAACGGATGAAATTATAATTATTTACTATAGCTTTTTTTATCCGCTATTTACTACTCCATAGGTTTACATATAGATTTTATACATTTGTATTCTTTTAGATTATTTATAAATGTCTTACGGTCTCGTTCGGTTAATCCACGATTTCAAAAATGAAAATTCGTTGACTAATCCATATCTTACGGGTTTCTAATTTTTGAATTCATATCCAAACCATTAATCCACAGATCCAATCCAAAAACGCACGGATCAATTCTATCCGGTTCGGACCGATTTCACGATTCACCAAATTCGGTTGGGTTATTCTCCTAGCGTGTGAAAGTGAAACCATCCTTTTCTCTTTTTCAATTCTCAATAGGAAAAAAGGGGCTGTTAAGGCGCGGCAAAGAAACCGATAATCACTCAGGCTCAACTCGAATCCGCGATTCCAACCTCCGCCGTCGCCGGAACGGAGCCTGCAGGAACCGTGGTGGCCGAAACGGACGATGAGTCGCAGAAGGACAAAAACTCCCCTGTACTCCGGCGTCGATCGTATCAGTGAGTTACCTGACCCCATACTCGTCCATATCCTGTCCCTCTTGCCAATTAAACAAGCCATCAGAACTGAATTCTTGTCGACACGATGGAAATCCCTTTGGACTTGCACCCCAACCCTAATTTTCCGTGAATTTTCTTGTGGTCCCGACTGCCTCGCCCAAAATTCCGACGGAGATATAGATTACGATTGCGACGAAGAAAAATGCAGCCGATTCGAAGAAGGCAAGTTCGTTACCTTTGTTGACAAAACCCTAAGTCTATCCAACTGTTCTAGGGTAAAAAAAAAAGGGAGTTTCTTTCGGATACAAACCCTCTTTTGCTTCCAATGTCGATTCGTGGTCTCAATTCGCGGCAGGGAAGGGAACAGAGGAGGTTCACTTCGAATTCCACGACGGAGAGTATCCGTTGGACAAGAAGGATCGTTACGAGTTGCCACAGCATTTGTACACGAATTTGGCGATGTGAAGTTGAGCGATGATTTGGTGCAGAAGATACTGTCGGGTTGTCCTGCGTTGGAGATGTTGGAATTGTATCGCTATGATGGCTTCAGTCGTTTGAATATCGATAATGCCAGTTTGAAGAAGCTTATCCTGAGAAAATTTGTGGGTCGTACGTATGAAGAAGATGAAGCTTATGGTGAAGATGATCCTCAAGTAGATGAAGCTGATGGTGAAGATAATCCTCAAGTAGATGAAGCTAATGGTGAAGCTGATGGTCCTGAAGTAGATGAAGCTGATGGTCCTGAAGTAGATGAAGCTGATGGTGAAGATGATCCTGAAGTCGCGGACTGGCAACATGGCCCTGAAGAAGATGAAGCTGCGGCGAGCACAACCGTGTAGGGTTGGTGATTTCGGCTCCTTATCTCCAGACATTGGAGATTTCTGGTCGTGCACCAAGGAATTGTCGGCTGTTGGACTTATCGTCTTTGGTTTATGCTAAACTTGCCTGTAAATTGATCAGTGATGGAGGTGATGTACAGGATTTTGATAGGATCCAAGCAGAGTTTAGAGGACTTTTGTCGAGCTTTGTTCATCTGAAGAGTCTTGCAGTAGGTGAATGGGCATTGCAGGTTAGTATCTTGATTTTTTTTCTCCATTGTCATTCAATTCTACAAACTAATTGTTTTCTTCAAAAGATACCAAACAGACAGTAGAATTGATGTCATATGATGGTTGAGTTTATGCAACTCTTCAGCAGAATTACACTATTCTTTGTCTATGCAGTCATTTAAATCATTTCCTGAAGTCATCGATGTTGTGTGTCTTTCTTGAATTAGAAGGGTATAGCAAAAACCATTATTCTATGGCACGGCTAGCACCCATATAGTGTCCAACGGATAACACATACAAATATTGGGTTCAATGGAAGCTAGACTATATAATACTCCTCACCGCACATGCATACATACGGGATCCTATGAAGCACAGATACTTTGAGATGAGAATCGTATTCATGTGGTATTCCGTATTGGGTGCCAATACTCCTCTGATACTTGTGGATACATATCCCAAAGTAGAGTGTAAATTCTGTCCGGATGAGCCGGAAAAGGGGGTTTTCCGCCACCCCCGTGGGCCCCCTTCGCACATTTTTTTGGGTAATCCAAATCGTGCATCTTGTAGGGCCTGTAAAATGATGTATCCATGCAAAAAATTTGCTTGTCCAGACATCAATAGGTATGTCAAAAGTTGAGTTTTTAGACGAAAAAATGAACGGCTGTGGATAGTTTAACTTTAAAAAACAGTTGACAGATCCAGGCCGTCCATTTTTTCGTCTAGAACTCAACTTTTGACATACCTATTGATGTCCGGACAAGCTGATTTTTTTTGCGTAGATATATTATTTTACAGGCCCTATAAAATGCATAGTTTGAATTATCCAAAAAAATACGCGAAGGGGGCCCACGGAGGGTGCTGGCTGAAAACTCCCTCTGTCCGGCTCATCCTGACAGAATTTAATCTCCCCAAAGTATCTACAATGTTAAAATTTGTTTTTGTTTTGAAGTCTTGGGTACTTTTCGGAGGCCCCAGGTCACAGATACATTTTTTTTTTATGAATGTAAGATTGTGGCTTATCTCATATAGTATTGGAGTAGAATTGTGAGGAATAGAGAAAATAATCGATCTATGTTACTTACATTCTAGATTGAGAAATCTGAATTTTTTTCCCCTCAATTTTCTTAGGTGTTCCATAAAAGTGAATTTGAATAATTTTAACCAAGTAAACTTGTATATGATACTATTGCATAAGAAAATACAATGATCTTATTATTGTTTACTGTTATTATGCGTAATACAATGTTAATTGAAAAACTTAAAAAGTGTTTTAATCTAACCTATCCTAGCCATACCCGTAAATCATTTTTTCAGATCTTCCCATATCATTGTATCGAACATGACATAAATATCAAACCAATAAAAGTAAAAGGGACACGCGAGATTTATGTGGTTCGGCCAAAACAGGCCAACCTCCACGCGGAAGAGAGATGCACTGTATCAACAAAGAGGTCACAAATGTGAGACCCAACAATTCCCAAATCCGACCAATACCCGAGCCCAGAAGCTATGCACACTTCGTCCCCCACCTGGTGTCCATGAGCCCCAAATCACATGGGTTCCATGCTCACTGGCACTTTGCATCGCCGTGTTTTCGCCCAGAACCAATGGGCAAATGGTGCTGGCCCCTTCTCTCTATCTTCTCATTGCTCTCACTCACTGCTGCACAAAAGCAGCCAAAAGCACTCCACTTTTTATAGGGCTACTGGAGGGAACTAAATGCCTTGGACCTTTCAAAACTCCCATCCGGATAAAAACCCCCATGCAAATCAGTTACTTCCAAGTTCCAAAAAACTTTCAACACATGCACTATATAGGCTTCTCCCAATGATCCTCGCACTGAAATAACCATTGGAACTCATCTTCATGTATTCACATGGCATAGAGGAATACACAGCATATAATCAAGCATAAACTAAATTTGAAACCTTGAGAATTTGAATCAACCCCAACAATCTCCACCTTGGTGAAAATTCCATGCATACCATTGCCCACCAAACAACCATTGGCCTCGGCAATCCACACATCACAAGCTACCTATAAACAAATCAGTGAACTGGTACATTCTCATCCTGATTCAAATAACACAACCAATCTCATGTGTAAGTAAAACAAGAGACAGTTAACTCCAAAGTAGGGCCTTGAATCACACTCCAGGAGCAGGAATTGTCCCTCGCATCCAAATGTTCCTTGAATATTATAGGCTTATTGCTGCATGCATCCCCTTCCCAGCCACCATTGATCTTAACTGGATGATATGAGCATATCTCTTCTTCCATTTAGACCAAACCACTGTGTGATTTTCATAGCTCCAACGAAAAAAATTTGCCTACAGCCTTGGATATCATTCAACCACAAGAGATTTGTATTCCTCTTTAATGGTTTCTTGGGAGAGGTAGATTTACAAACCTCACATTTGGCATTAGATGCACAAAGTGGCTATCCTCTAACAGGGCGTTTTTTTTTTTTGTTTTTTTTTCTGGCTGTGTTTTCGGCACAACCACGACCTATGGTTTAGTTTGGCCGTGTTTTTGGACATTGAACCAATGGTGAACCTCTAACAGGGCGTGTTTTTAATGTTTTTTGGGGACATGTCGCACTGCCCTAATATACCAATAGACTGTAAGCACATCTCTTGGATATTTTTCAGCAATCAACCAAAGATTCACCTGAGCCACACTAAGTATTCCTCGCTCTGCTTGGAGTCATCGCGCTCACCTCTCTTCGTTGTCACTGTCAAAAGCACCACCTGCTCTTACTTTTTCTCCAATGTTCTAAAAGTTCTTCCCTCGCTCCCTAACTATCCAATGGATGGCTGGGGAGAAACCTTGGTGTCAATGAATTTTAAAATGGTTTTTGAAGGTTTGCCGAAAACATAATCTCTCGAAAGTAAACAGTATTATAGAGTATTCTTATTGGTCGTATCTTGTGGTGTTTTTGTCCTTCCATATCTTGTTTTGACGAGCCAAGGTTCTACCAATTATGGAAGCAAAAGGCTTGACTTCTCCGTTGTTGAATTGCACGTCTCTAACACTCGAGACTTGCCTAATGAATGATGTCTTCCCTGGTGTAGCAAGCATGCTTGGAATTTCACCGAATTTGGAGACCTTGGTCATAACCAAGTTTTTTCCCTCAGGTTTGTTTTTTAGAGCTCTTTCATTATTGCCTGATATTATTTCACGACATTTGCAAAGGAGGTCTTCTTTTTATATTCCATTTTTTTAATGTCTTTATCTTATCTGTTAATTCTGGTCAATAATATTTTGTGTTGATCACTATACTTTGTCGGGAGTTCCTCTTTATTGGAAGTGACAAGTGACAACCAACCATTTCTTGAGATTGGAAGTGATTATGTTGAAAT
This sequence comes from Rhododendron griersonianum, assembly GCA_018127125.1. Classification (NCBI taxonomy): domain Eukaryota; kingdom Viridiplantae; phylum Streptophyta; class Magnoliopsida; order Ericales; family Ericaceae; genus Rhododendron; species Rhododendron griersonianum. Next base: position 8,503,997 of record CM030795.1, read on the forward strand.
TTTTTCCCTGACATGTTTTTGCCTTAAAATCTCGTTGTAAATGGCATTTGATGCTGATGTTTGAATCATTTTAGTGACCAGAAGTTGTTCTCACCCTAGTATTCAGGTGTGTTTCTTTAGAGCTCTTTCGTTATTTCCTGATATTATTTCACAAGATGTGCAAAGGAGGTCTTCCTTATTTATTGCATTTTCTAATGTCTTCATCTTATCTGTTAATGCTTGTCAATAACAGTGTGTGTTGATCACTAGAAAGCGACAACGAACCCTTTCTTGAGATTGGAAGTGATTCTGTTGAAACTTCTTCCGCTGACATGTTTATGCCTTAAAAATCTGGATGTAAATGGCCTCTGATGTAGCCATTTGGATCATTTGAGTGAGCATAAGAAGTCCTCCTTTGCTAAACTGCGTTGACACCTTTGCATTACGGCATATTTAATTTCAGTACATTGTGCTTCTGCAGTATTTTTGGATTCAACAAGCTAAACTTTGTAACTTCAAAGAAGAGCACTACTGGACCTCACAGAAAAGGATTTTCAAGTGTTTGTCGCTGCACCTCAAAAACGTTGTGTTTGCTGATTCAAGTTGGCTTCAGGTGTATGGCTTTGAATCCAACTTCTTCGATCTTGTACAGTTTCTTCTGAAGAACGCGAAGGTGCTGCAAAAGATTATTATCAACACGTCAAGGCTAGAAGATGTAATGCCGAAGGAGTTTTTCCGAGCGTCTAAAAAGATTTTGAGCTTTCCAAGATCCTCTCCCGAGGCAGTAGTTCTGTTTTCCTAGTGACAACCAGAGTAGTTCCACTTCCTATTTATAACATGGTGTTAGTTTTACTTCTCCTCCTCCTTATAACTACTCTCTTGAATCGTTTCTCATTTGAAGTGCTCATCGCCACATCTAAAGACTGAAGATTGTTGGCTTTATAAACACAGACCCAAACTTTGCCTAGACACAAGTTCTGCGTAACAGAGCTAGTATATCAATGCCGATGAGGGTTAGTTTGCCGATACTTGAAAGTGTTTTATCTCGAAGTTCCCTGAAGTGATGCAAAAATTAACGACACCAGTGTTTTTCTTTGACATAATTGTATATGCTTCTGCTGCTCCTATGATGCACTAGCAGCTCTACTATGTTAATATGGCCCCTCTCTCTGTGCAGTTGACTATGCATTTTTATGTAGTAATTTTTGTCTGGGTAGACTGCTTCTTGTTCCGAAGCTTGTTCTTTCCTTCGGAACAACACTTTCTTATTTGTTCTCTCAGAAGACTGCTTGATCTTCGCTTTGCAACGTGACTGGAAACAGTGGTTAATATTTGCTCTCACCTGGTGTATCGAGTATTCGAGTCTGCATATAAAATGACTGGTTCGAATTTGGTATTCACCTATGGTTGACATTTCTCAAAAGTAAACTACTCAAGGAGGCATTTTCCTCTTTCAAGTCCAACAACAAAAACAGAAGGTGTGATTGTGATGTTATACTGTAAAGAGGTATATAAGAATTTCTTCAACAACTCCACTTAGAAAAAGAACAGAAAGCTGATTAATGTCCTCTACATATCAGCATGTTTTCAGGTCACCAGACCACATTAAACAAAATACTCCAACAGCTCTGAGAACAGCCCAGAAATCGAAATCGATGCAGACTGTCACAAACACCAGAGGAGGAGAAAGCAAAAGAGAAACAAACTAAGAAAGCGAAAGTATTACGTACACAAAATCTAAAATCAGAAAAGGATTACATCTTCTTGTCGTCTTTTTTCGTAGAACGTAGATTATGCACACGATTATATTGTAATTACGAGGATGCGCTCGATCGGAGTGGGGGATCGTGTAAACACTTTCTTGTGACTGTGAAAAATGGCTACATGCAGTTCAGATTTTGGAGCATGTTACGTGGGTCTAGGTACATGGAAGGCTTATAGAGCGTCGTGACCACCGAGCAGATTATCTATGTATGCAAGAAATAAGATTGTTCAAACGTCGATCGAATCAAATACTATGAATTACAAATTTAAGGTTTGAACGGGAGATAATCCTAAGTCCTAACGTACGCTTATAATATCTTTCGAGTGTGCTAATGTCGTTATCAACCGATTGAAAGATCATTTAACCACTATGATTCATTTAACCACGCGACTTTGAGCTATTTAATCTTGAATTAGATGGTTTCAAATTTCAGTAGTTGTGTTTTGTAGGCACTAATGTGATTGGAGCAGGCCATGGCTGACCCCTTTTTTTTTATTTTTTATTTTTTAAACCAAAACGACAGATGATATTATAGATCCAAGAACCAGAAGGAAACAAGGGATCAAGAAACCAAACAGGAGGGGACTCAGTCCAAAGACTACACTCAACTCCAACTAAACCCACTGCTACAAACAGACGGAGCACTACAGAGAACAATCAAAAACACCCACACAGGGTTGATAAAAGCCCCACAAACGGGGAGAAATCCCACACAGGGGACACCAAAGAAGAGAATCAGAAAAAAGAAAGAAGAGAAAAATCAGTAATGGAACCGGAGCAGACTTCATCCACTTACCTAGATCTCCCACTCCGACGACCACGATCTGCAAGGCACTGCCTCCAAAAGCCGTCAGACAATATAGTGGAAGAGGCAGAGGAGAAGCGGCAAATGGTGGTTTGGGGAGGAGGAAGATAGGGGGGAAGTGAAAACGAGAGAAAACCTTCAAGATCTAAGATCGGGAGATGAAAAAACCCCACGAGAGGGAGAAATCCCTCCCCTCCCGTCACCCATTGGGACGTAAAACCCTGGGAGGGAGGGGGAGGAGGGAGATGGGGGCGGCGGCTTGTTTAGGGTTAGAGAGGGAGAGAGCATGGCCGACCTTTATGGGCCTAAAATTCTCCGACCCGGTCTTGATCTTGTTGTTTGGGTTAGTCCAAATCATTTAATTTTGACATGCTTCGAAAATTAACTGATGATAAAAGGAATCAATGCCTCTCCAATTTTTTAAATAAATACTTATTTTTTGAATTAAAGGTGTTGTATTATGAGAAAATGACCTGTCTCGTAAAGTGAAAATAAGTACTTAAAAAATAAAAATAAAAACTTAGCAAAACGGGGTCTGACTGGATTATGCCAAAAAAAAGAAGAAGCATAATTGGATAAGTAATCTGCCAATCTGGAGCTCCCAGTGATATTTTTGAAACTTGAAAACATCATGAAAAAGAAGAAGATAAAAATAAGGGAAAATACAAGAAATATTGAAATGTTATCCAAAATTGAGAAGAAGTACTAGAAGAAAAATATGTGGTGTGATAAAGGTTGATTATGCTGCTAATCACCTTCAATAATTAATATATACTTCCATTTAATTTTACTACTTATTATTATTTTTTCTGTCATAGTTAATTTACTCATTGTACACGAATCTATATATATGACTATATCTATAGTATTATAATTGTCAAAACATGTACTTTAAGAAAAATAATGTTTCAAGGAATCAAATTTAGTGGAGGCCAATGAAAGTATGTACGTAGCATTGGGTATCTTAATTGCCCTTCCATGTTAGCACTACATATCTTGTGGTCAACCGCATAATTAATAATAAATTTCTCTCTAATTCTGCTGTTAATAATGTGTTCATAGTTAATTAATCCCCACCAATATGCTCTCATATTTAATAATTTAACTATAGGCTGACCATTTCCCCCCTCCCCCTCATAGGCTCATACTCTCAATTTTTTTTTAAAAGGTATTGGATTAATGGGATGCATGTTTCACGCTACTTCCGTTTTGGAAAAACTTCTATTGCGTGAAATAAGAGGCATAGGAACACAACTTAAAATATACTTTAATTTAGACATAATTGTGTCACGAACTGTTCGATGTATGTGGGTTAACGTGTGGGAAATGGCTTTGAACGCAATTGCATGTGTCTGAATTTGTGATAAATTTTTTTGCAGAAATGTAAGATTGTGTAAATTTTAAACTTTAAAAGAGGGGGTACACCCTCTCTTTTTCTTTTTTTTCCTTCTCAGAAAAAAGAGAGAGGGGGGTACACGTGCAAGCACGTGGATATCCATCTCTTTTATATATTGGGGAATTTGCACTTACACCCCTTGTACTATCACCGATTTGCACATACACCCCCTGTACTCCAAATTTAGGCACTTACACCCCTTGTACTTTGGACTGAAGTGCAACTGTTAAAAATTCCGTTAAAATGGATGGAAAAGCTATTGGCGGGAGATTTCCCTCCAAAATGAGAAAAAAAAATGTCAAAACTAACCCTAATAGCCATTTATAAGTTCTGTCAAACTCTCATTCCCAAAAACAGAGCATCCAAACCCCACTCTTCCCCTAACCCACCCTCTCTCTAGTCTATTATTATCAACAAAAAAAACATCCATGTCTAATTAGTCCTAAAACATCTGGAAATGTAGCAACACAAACACCTAGCAGCACAGTAAAAAAATGGACTTACACTATCCAAATCCACAACATAAATGGCCAGCAATGACCCAAAAAAAAAAAAAACATACTTCAAATGCAGATATTCAATATCAAGTGGTTCAAACTGAGCTCTTTTCTTAAACAAAAGTCTCTATGTTACAAATTGACTTTGAAGTATGTTACAAAATGACTTTGAAGTAGTTCAAACTGAATATCTGCATTTGAAGTATGTTTTTTTTTTTTTTTGTTATTGCGGGCCATTTATGTTGTGGATTTGAACAGTGTAAGTCCATTTTTTTCTGTGCTGCTGGGTGTTTGTGTTGTTACATTTGCAAATGTTTTGGGACTGATTAGACATGAGATATAGTGCTAGATGTTGCTATTTTCTGTTGATAATAATAGACTATAGAGAGTGGGTTAGGGGAAGAGAGGGGTTTGGATGCTCTGTTTTTTGGAATGAGAGTTTGACAGAGCTTATAAATGGCTATTAGGGTTAGTTTGGACATTTTTTTCCTCATTTTGGAGGGAAATCTCCCGCCAATAGCTTTTCCATCCATTTTAACGGAATTTTTAACAGTTGCACTTCAGTCCAAAGTACAAGGGGTGTAAGTGCCTAAATTTGGAGTACAGGGGGTGTATGTGCAAATCGGTGATAGTACAAGGGGTGTAAGTGCAAATTCCCCTTATATATTCGCAGGCAACAATATTTAGGTGAACAGGCTTTGTCCCCATGGGTGCTGGGTTGGTTTCTTACCATCCTTAGGATTTTTTAGGGTTTTTCCTCCTGATTTGGGCTCAGCTTGTTGGGTTTAAATTAGTTTTCTCTGTGTGATTTGAAGAAGAGGGTCTTGGGTGGTCAGGCCGGTGTACCCAAACCCCTATTATCTCTGTATTTCGTGTTATGAGTTAATAAAATTTATTATTGCCGATAAAAAAAACAATACTTAGGTGAACCAAGAAAGCATTCCCCATAATGATAACAAAAGAAAAAGAAAGCCTTCCCCATGTGCTGGTTCATGTATTTTCAATGGTTTTTTTTTTTGTGTGTGCAGAGGAAGTAGGTTAAAATAGAGATTTGCACGGGCCAGCAGTGCCTCTCTCAGATGCATTCCCTATACGAGTCAAGCCTAAACGATTGTTGAATACAATTCACAACTAAACAAACTTAAAGCTTGAGCTTGGCTTGTTTGTAAAGGAACGATCCAAACTCTTAACAAGCCGAGTTCGATACATTCCCTAAATGAGTGCAAGCCTAAACGAGCCGAGTCGAGTTTTAGAGTATTGTTGAGTTTGGCTCGATTTTTAAATAAAACAACTTAATCAAGCCACGCTTTAATGAGCTGAGTCTTGAGCTACTCGCAAACAACTCGATTTGTTTGCAGCCCTGTTCACAACCGAGTTTCTTGTCTAATATTTTGTTATATATTATGTTTCTAGCTGGGTTGCTCCCTCGCTCATCGCGGTAGGAGTACATAAGTTGTACTTGAGAAATAAAGTTCGGATTTTAAGAGAAAAAAGAAGAAGAAATTAAAAGTGTAGGAGTCCTAACCTAATTTTTTCCTGTAAGAAAACAAGATTTTCATTTTCCATATTTTCTTTGCAAATTCTCCGAAGTATCATTTTTCTTTAGTTTTCATTTTCAATAATGAATTTAAAACTACAAACCTAGATTATGGATTTGTGTATTCTTAAGCAATAAATAGGAGTATGGGAATACATTGGGTATATTAATGGAGCTACGTGTGACTGACTACATGTAAGAAAATTCACAATTTTCGAGAAATACGAAATCGAAAAAATTATGTAGCAACATGTCACAATGTATAGTATTATATCAATGGGCGATCGCCCGACAAGATTTTTTTACAACTTAGGTGTTCAAATCAGCTTACGTGTACGTCAACTAATCATAGGAAATTAATTTTACCGCTCACTTGAGAGGGGTCCAATTACAGATAACAGAACAAAAAGTATTTACGAACTTTGCACAAAAGGGTTGATAGCACCGGAGAAGTTAGAATCCATGCGTCCATCAACTTGTTAAATTTGTCTAAAACTATTTATGGGCACACGAGCTGCATAAGTTGAGCGGATTGATTTCATGGGGTATGAGAAAAAAGGGTTTGTTTTGGTAGGATCAAAAATTAGGGGTTCTTTCTGGCCGCCCCTGTTTTGTATCTACTAACCCGCATAGGCCCACCTCTTGTCCAAGTCTACCCACATAAGCCCTGTTTTGAGTGAGTTATCCAAAATACCCCCCTCTCTCTCTCTCATCTGGCCCGTCCTTCCCTCCTCTTCACCATCACTCTTCCCCTAATCATCCACAATCCTCAAACCGTTCGGTCCATACACAAGCCTCATCTCCCTCCACCGGATCCCCTCCTATCGCATCGCCTCCCCCACTCCGCCGCCTTTCTCGGCCACGCAAGCCCCGGGCGGAGGATCCACACCCTCGCTCACCCCACCAGATCGTCCCCCGTCTTTTCCCCCTCGGATCCTCCACGCAACGCTCCTCTTCTTTTTCGAAAATCAAGGTGGCGCGTGAGACGACGGTGGTGGCGGCCTTGAGGAACGCTTCCTTGATCGAGTCGGGTGGGAGTGCGTAGTCTTCTATGCCGGTGTCTTCTGGACGCGGTGGCTGGATTTTGTCCAGCAAGCCTCTGCTGCAGTCGTTGCTTCCATTGTCTCAGACAATGACGGTGATGATGATCGTTTTAATGGCTACCTGCTACTTTGGCATTAGTAATTAGAATCAGAGATAGTTTGGCATTAGTTAATGCTTCACGAGTTTTCTGTAGAGTAGTTTGGCATTAGTTATGTTTGGTTTTGTTTCTTTTGTTTTTTTAAAATCTTTTCAGAATATCTCTGTGTGCATATATGTTGACATAGCATGGGTGTGAATTCTGAAAAAGAATCTGGAATTTTGGGGTGTGAATTCTGCATATAGGGATGTGAATTGTGAGTTGTGAGTTCTGCATTTAGAGGTGTGAATTTTGTCTTTTTTTAAGGTGTGAATTGTGTCTTTTCCGAATATGTGAATTCTTTATTTAGGTGTGAATAGCGCGAATGGGTGTGAATTTCTGGGGGTGTAAATTCTGCAAAGGGGTATGAATTTTGTAAAAGGATGTGAATTCGGGGGTGTGAATTCTTGCAAAGGGGTGTGAATTAGTGTGAATTCTCGAGATGTGTGAATTCTGTGGGTTGTGAATTCTCGAGGGATGTGAATTCGGGGGTTGTGAATTCTTGCAAAGGTGTGTGAATTTTAGAGGGTGTGAATTCTTCTAAGAGGTGTGAATTCTTTAAAGGTGTGTGAATTCTTGAGGTGTGAATTCTGTGGGTGCTGAAAAGTGAAAAAGGGCAAAATGGTAAAAGCATATTTAAAAAGGGCTTGGATGGGATAGCACTTACAAAGAGGGTTTGCATGGAACTCATACAAAAAAATAGGACCGGCCAGGAATTTCCTGCAAAAATTAAGTCGGCCCGGTAGAGTTTGAGCTCTTGGATATCAAGCTGATCCAACTTAGATCTCTCATATAAACAAGCCGGGCTCAAGCTCTATAAAATAAATCAATGCAAATAGTGTAAATTAATACTCCCTCCGTTCCAAATTGGATGACAATTTTTGATATTTGTGTCAATTTCAATTTCTTATATTTTTCAATATTAATCTTAAAAAATATGCAATATGGATCTTGTTTCATAGTTCTCGATTAGTTCTATTACAAAGTTTTCAAACTCTTGAAAAACATTATACTAGATTGAAAGATATAAATAATGAAAAATGACACAAATTTCAAAAATTGTCATCGTTTTTGGGACGGAGAGAGTATATTACTATAACCATTACACAATCATATAACTATTTTTAATAAGCTGTCGGACCGCTTTTCCACCATCTCTCCTAAAACCAATTGGTTGTAGGAAGGGTTTCAATTAAGTCTTTTATGGCATTCGACATCGCACCCGCAAGTCTATTTTTAGAGCGGTCGCAGGGAGTGGCATTGTGTAACCAAATCCATGGGGGCACTCCGGGCCCAACAATCCCTCCCTCACGATGACGCTCCCGCGACTCGAACCCATGACTTTCTGGCTCTGATACCACTTGTCGGACCGCTTTTCCATCATCTCTCCTAAAACCAATACCACTTGTCGGACCGCTTTTCCACCATCTCTCCTAAAACCAATTGGTTTTAGCGAAGGGTTTCAATTAAGTCTTTTATGGCATTGCAATCGACATCGCACCCGCAAGTCTATTTTTAAAACGGTCGCAGGGAGTGGCATTGTGTAACCAAATCCATGGGGGCACTCCGGGCCCAACATAAGCCTATACAAGCAGAGCGCCAAAGCCTCAATTAACTTGAGCTTGGCTCGTTTACAGAAGCATCATAAAATTTTAAATCAAGCTCGTTTATTAAATTAATGAACCGAGCACGAATGAGACCTTAATATACCGAGCTGAGCCTCAAGCTGCTCGACTCGATTGGTTTGCAGCCCTTGCATAATGGAGTTGGGTTTTGACTTATTTATGCCACATTTTAACGTTAATTAATTACGAAAGATATATTTGTCTCCCACCATATATGTAATAGAACATATTTCTCTTCCCTAATATTGTAATAATAATAATGTGTGTGAACACCATCATTTTTTTATAATAATAATTACTATCGTTGCTATCATCGTTATTAACTATTGTCGTTTTTTAATTGCTTTTCCTGACTTGAATTTGTGGGGAAATCCCAATAATTTTGCCCTTTTTTTAAATCACCTTCTTGAAAATTGTTTGATGAACATTCATACGGCCCGGCCCCATCGCTGTAATATAGTAACCGTGAAATGATTCCTCTCTACCACGTTGTGATTAAGTGATTTCTAGAAGGATAAATTACGGTCAGTCCAAACCATTTCTGAAAATGGTTAATTGGTTTGTGAAAATTTTGAAATCCAACCTCTAAGATTAGTCCGGTTGGTTAGCGGGTTTATTCCCCACACAAGTGAATAGTCAAATAGGGTTCGGTTCTTGGAGTCAACCTGCAAGAAAATAAATTAGTTAAAGTGCATGTGCGTGAGCTAACCTGAAAACCCCGACCGTCGAGTCGGCTCCTTATGATTGCTGTCCGTCCATGTGTATCATTCCGCATGGAACTAAAAAAGATGTCTTTAAATAAATGTGCTATATATATCTTGAGTGACGAAGAATCCTTCCTCAAGTTTTTTTTTTTTTAACGGAGGAACAATCCTACAGCCAAGCCACTATATGGACCTGACTGTGCAATCCAAACCTCCAGGGAGCTAGCGCGGCCACACCATCACGCTCCCTCCCCCACTTACTTCAAGATACTCACTCGGTGGAAAATCAAACCCCAATCCAAACCTCCAGGGAGCTAGCGCGGCCACACCATCACGCTCCCTCCCCCCCAACCCCCAAACCTTGAGGAGTACTCCCAAAATCTAGACATCCATCCGAATCACTGAGGCAACCCCTGAGTGCGTATCCTTCCTCAAGTATAAAGGGCAAACGACGAAAACTTCTTTTTCTTCTTGGGAAAAAAAGCTACACCCACGAAGTACTCAATTATTATTTGATAGGGATGTCATAACGGATCTTCGGATTTTGGAGTACAATATAAGTTAAAGCTTTGAACCATAAATACTAGTACCATTATAAAGTCAAGCCAATAAAATTATAGCTCCATTTCGGCAATGCTGTTTTTAGTTCAAGACTTGGTACAAAAAATGATTCAACTCGACGACTCGTCACATTACGCTAATAAAATTATTATAGCTCGATTTCGGCAATGGTATTTTTTTTTAGTTCAAGAGTTGGTGCAGAATTTGATAGTTGTTGAACTCGTCGCATCGCGCCAATAAAATTATATCTCGATTTTGGCAATGCTATTTTTTTAGTTCAAGAGTTGGTACAAAATTTAATATTAATAGATGAACTCGTCACATCACATTCAAAGTATGGAAAAAATTATTGCCAAGGATGAAAAAGATATTTATGCCAAAATGACAATACTTGTGGAGTAACCTTGTTATTTTTAACACTTTAGTAATTAATCGATCAAAATTTTATTTTGTCAATGCCATTTTCACACTAACAATCTTGCTATTACAAATGCCTCCATAGAAATCAAGACACAAATATATTTGAAATCTCACATTTGACTTACATAAATTTCATTTCTCTTATATAAATCAGCCTAATCGGCCAGTCTACCCTATTTTTAATGCGTACCCATTTCATTGGATTGCAGGAAATAAAAACTTTCTTCCCATCCAGATACACTTGCCAACTTCTTATAAATAACAAAAAGAGTTGTGTTTGCTTAAAAAGATACTAGCATTTTAAGAAATAGATCTGACAAATATCTATATTGTGTGTGGCTTCAATTTAATGAAGGGGCCCATTGGGTCAATTGGGCCTGTGAGTTGCTCTATAAATACTCCTTTCGTTCCAAAAAGAATGACAATTTTTGAAATTCATGTCATTTTTCATTGTTTATATCTTTCAATCTATAATGTTTTTTATGAGTTTGAAAACTTTATATAATAGAACTAATCGAGAACTATCAAACAAGATCCATATTGTATATTTTTTGAGATTCATATTGAAAAATATAAGGAATTGAAATTGACACGGATATCAAAAATTAACATCTAATTTGGGACGGAGGAAATATGTATTTTCAGCAGTCTTTAGGTTGAAGAGAGAAACCTAGAGAGACAGAGAGATACGCTTGTGAGGATATTGGATCTGGTAATCCTTATTTAGTACTGTATAGTGAATTGATTTGTCCCTTTCCCCTGTGGGGTAGATGCATAGCATGTGTACCGAACCACGTAAATCTCTTGTGTTATTGTGTAGTTGGTTTCTTGCTTTCCTTGCGTTCTTCATCTTATTGTTCTTGTTCTAGATTGATACTACTTGATAAAATCGTTGTGTCTTTCGCTTATCGCACAACAATTAATATCCGTACAAAAGAAATTTAGAGTATTTTTATTGTTATGCACGGTTGCATTATAAAATGACTTTTTGTAATTAAAGAGAGTATTCATGTGAGCGCCAAGTGGTATGAATATATTGATTGGTCACTTTTGATTTGAAAACATTCATAAACTTCCTTTCATTCAAGCAAATCAGAACATGTGCTTAATTGGATCAATTTTTTTTTTTAAAATAAAGGGTTGAATATGCTCTCTCTCTCATTTGTCGAATTGTAAAATAAATTTTTTTAAGAATTTTATCTCATACACCAAAACGGCACATCAAGAAAAGTTTTCTATTTCAAGTTTTCAACATTTGGGGAAAATGAAATTTAAGATTTCAACAAAAAAAAATTTGGTCAAACAGAAACAAGATTTCGACATTTGCTCCTCCAGTATAAATGCTAAAATTTTACAATTGTTATCAAACAATCGCAGCAAATCCCATTATTTATGGGATTAGTGATGTTAGAAATCCAATGTCATTGATCTACAAGATTTGGCATCAAACTGTTTACATCAGTTTCGTAGTCCCGTGGATTGACAGTACCAACCAACAATTCTAATTTACTATTGAAGTAGTTTGATTGGGTTCGGTGTGATCGGTTGTGTGATCGGTTTCAAAGGAAACGCGATGTCTCCCTTACATTCTCGATTAACATCTACGGAGTTCAATTCAATTTAAAATTTTAAACGCGATGGCTATTTTTGCTGGTCACTTTGAACAGTTAATTAGCAGTTATTCTTGTATAGACTTCCAAAAATCTGTTTTCATGTAGCTCTTAGGCAACGGAATTTTGAGTCATGGGTGCAAGACCATTTACGCTTAAGATCTACTGCTCATGCAATTTGGGATCCTCGTTTTGGTAAACCGGTTGTCGAAGCTTCTACAAAGGCGGGTGCTCTGGGCCGAGTGACCTGTTGTTCGTGTCAGAAGAAAAATTCCTAGAAAACATTTCTCTTCTGGTGTAAAACCCTAGCATTCGAGAAATTTTTCAGTGCCGAGCGGGCACCGGCCACGTGGTGCCGAGCATGCATCTCGGCCGCCCAAACGTGTTTTGGACGGTTCAGATCTGTTTGTGCTTGAGGGAGTGTTTTGGTAATTTTACACTTGAAAATTACCCAAACAGATCTGGGCCGTCCAAAACACGTTTGGATGGCCAAGATGGTGCTCGGCACCACGTGGCCGGTGCCCACCCGGCACTGAAAAACTTCTCAATTGAGTCTACATCCCCTTGAAACTTTGATTTTTGAGGTTATTAATATTTCATTGATTTAAATATGGATCCTAACATATTTCACTTTGTTGTTCTTTCTTTTTCCGTTGTAATTTTTTTATTTTATTTGCTGAGAATAATCGTTTACATGGAGATTGTTAGAGGTGCCTTGAATTTCTACATATAATGTCCAGACAGGAATTACAGATTGTGTTGTCTACGGAGGCGGTCCCAAAGAAATGAAGGGGGACTCGGCCCCTACACAACTTTAAATATTCTCGTGTATTATACTAAATTTTCAGGTTAATTAAGAAAATTGTATGGGATTGCCCCTACGAGTCCCTCGAGTAAAAATATTTCTTAAAATTTCTACATCCGTGGGATAAAAATTCCTAAAATTTTAAGTTATCAATCATTTTTAAGTTGCGTGTACAAAATTAAACCGTGACTATGCACATATACACAATATCGTCTCTTTTTCAGACCTCACAATTAAGTTAGCAATAAGTATGATATGAAAATACACGTGATTCAGGCCCCTGCTACACACAAATTTTGCGCCCGCTACTGGTTGTCTGAGTTTACAGTATCTTTTGTTCGAACAGGAGTCACGTCCTCCTGGAAGTAAATATTTTCTTTTTCATGGCGAAAATCAATATTTTTAAATTCGCAACCTTTCTTCTAAGTGCACCGATGATGCCCTTGGCCAAAGCTAAAAGCCTTTCGGCCAGGAAGTAAACACATTGGAGTGCAATGAAAGATCACTTTAATTTATTCAAGTTGTTGAACCGTGGGTTGGTAAGTTTTGAAGATATCTGCTGAGATGATATAATGGCGTACCTTCTTTTATCTCATAGTATATTTGCCTTCCCACTTTTGCATAATTTGCACTCTGTTTTTTTTTTTTTTTTGTAATGCACTTTAAAATTTTACCTTTTAGCATTGAAATTACATAAAATACAATTTTTGAGGCATGATAAAATATAAATTTATGAGTTTTTTTTTTTTTTTGAAAAGTTAAAGTGCAAAAATTAATTCTATTTTGTTATACAATCGTCTAGTAATTTGTAGTAGTAAGTAGTATTTTATTGCACGAAATATACTCTAATACCAACCTCGTTTCGTGGCCTTTCATCGTAAGATGGTGTCACGCGTCGAAAGGATGGCATAAACCACAAGCCAATCAAAATTCAACACTCAATTGGGCCCCACAACAACGAACCACACACATTTCACCACTCCACCTTCCACTCTTTTTTTTTAATATAGGGTATCTCGATCAGCTTGTATGCACCTCAAGTAATTCTCAACAATCTACATCTGTTTCAAACGCTTTCGCGTGGGAATGAAATGGCCTAAGAGTTGTTGTCGAGAGAAATTCAACCTAAAACCTTACGAGAGAGCAAAATTCTAAAGTCCTATAGTTAATCACTAGCGTGAATGAGGCCGTCTCAAACCAAAAACCACCGGGCCAACTCTTGGTCTTGAGAAACCAAGCATGGTGAAGTTGGTTGTCTTATGTCCTACCCCAGTGGATGCCTGAGTTCGAGCCTCACGAATGGCGGGTTTGACAGTGGCGGCGCCACGTGTAGTGTACCGTGGTCACTTGACCACCCTAAAGAATTTTTTTTTGTTATAATACATATAGAATTTTTAAGATAGCCCATGTTTTGAAATAGTTTGAACACCCAATTCATAGATCAATGAATACCCACTTCACAAAATTTTGAACACCTAGTTCATACATTAATGACCACTGATCAGTGACAGAGTGGTATCCCTATTTTTAACCATATTTTTAATATATAAATAGTCTACAAAATTTAAGTGCTCTAATTTTTACTCTGTTTTCGCCGGTGCGAAGATCTTACTCTTATGATCATTTTATTCTAAAGTGTCTTAATTAATTTTTGGCTCTCGGGCTCCCATATAAAAGAGCCCTAAAATAGTCGTAGAACCAAAGAAGAGTAGATACTTAATTATAAGAGCCCTAGAGACAAATATTAATTATGACTCTTTAGGATAAAATAATCATAAAAATAATATCTTTCCACCGATTCAAACGAATTAAAAATTGAAGTACTTAATTTTTTAATCATATTTTTAAATATATAAACAAAGTTAGTCTCTTTGTTATTTTATTGCAATCTACATTGCTTTAAAAATAATCTCTTGATTTTTTTTAAAAAACTCCGAATTGTTCGTCGGTGCTTAGGTGGGCATGGTGCTTGGCGGTGGGTTGTCGCCCGACTAGCGCCGAGCCGAGCGCCATTTATAATACTGTGTAGTATATTGTAAGTTTTTTTTGAACACCTTCCTGAAAAATCCTGGAGCCGCCACTGGGGTTTGAGGTTTAGAGTTATATATGAACAGCTTCTTGACTAATATACTAACACCCCGCTAAGGCCTGCTAATGTATGAGTACAATATTGCAAAAAAAAAAACTCTTGGTCTTGGGTACCAGGCTTCCACTTTCTAATTGCGGCTTCCAGGCTTCCCACTTTCTATTTTGCGTTTGGCTTTGGGGAGTCATTCCAGGCTTTCCAGCAATAATTCCCGCTTTCCCCCATCAATCCCCCGCCCCCTTTATCCTTCCATGTACCACTCTCTCTATCCAGATTTTCAAAATCAAAAAACATCTCTATCCCTAAGGTTGTTCCTCTGTTTCTAAACTCATCACCCACCCAATCCATTCATCAGTCCTCTTGAAATGTGGGTTTCAAATTCTCGTTTGTTACCTCATCACATCACCTCTGTTCCTAGAATTTGAAGTAGCTCACCCATACATATACATAGCCTTTTAGAGAGAGAGAGAGAGAGAGAGGAGGAAAGAGTCATTGGCCTGTTTCTTTGACTTCTTAGAAATCTCATCTTCTTCCCCATTCCCTTTTCCTCTTATTGAACTTGTCCCTTCTTTCACTTTTCAAAACTTTTACCCTCTGCCTCAGGAATTTTTCTCCCAGAGCAGAAAAATCGATTTTTTCTCATGAAGTGTGATTCTCTGTAAAATTTACCGGAGAATAATCGCTCAAATATTGAACCTAATAATTCAATAGCAGGGCTCAACTGATCGAGTTCCCATTTTTTAGAATCCTTAATTTTGGAAATCTTCAATGTCAAAAATCTCAACCAAATCTCTCACCCATCCACCTCATTTATTTGGGAATGTTCTTCCAATCTAATCTTTGGCTGATCTTTATTTAGATATCCCATTCTGTTCACACTACAATCTTCAGAGATCCATTCAAATCCCATTAGATTTTTTTTTTCCTTTCTATTCTAATGGGTTGCGCCTCCTCAAAGCAACCGGTGTGCCGGAGCTGCCGCGGGCCGATAAGGCGTAGCAACACGATCCAGGTCTACCACCCGCCGCAGCGCGACGGCGACAACTACCACCTCGTCGCCCTCACCTCCACCACTCTGGGTTCCCTCAGCCTCGATCCAATCGATCACAATCACCACCAACAACAAAACAAAGAGCTTTTACAGCAGCAACAACAACAAGAACTCATTCCTTCAACAAAGCCACCTGATGATTCCAGGAGAAGCAGCGAGTTCTCAATGGGTCTGATCGAGGCGAAGTCGTGGTCCAACATGATCGACGAGAAAATACCCAAGAGGAGTCCCGCCAAAACGCCGCCGATCGCGACGCCGCCGGGGGAGCCGGAGACGATCAACTTGTGGGAATTAATGGAAGGGTTGGAAGACGTGAACCCTATTAGAAACAGCCATCACGTGCGCAGCTTCACGTTTCACGTGGCTCCCGATCCTATTGACTTTCCCGAGACTCCGACCGATCTCGTTCCCAGGTCCAAACCCCCAATGTGGCTCGATTTGGTCGACGTCGAAAGGAACGCAAATGTCGATTTAAATTCGACGCCTGCGATACCGGAGTTCGATCCGGATGTGATTTCGATGTTCAGGAAAGCGCTTGAGGATCTGCCCGCGGCCAACCCGTTTCACCTCAAGACAATGGGATGCGAGAAAACGGCATCCAAGGAGAGGGTGGTGTTGTATTTTACGAGCTTAAGAGGGGTGAGAAAGACATACGAGGATTGCTGCCATGTGAGGGTCATTTTGAAGGGGACAGGGGTTCGGATCGACGAGAGGGACGTTTCTATGCACTCGGGGTTCAAAGAGGAGTTGAAGGAGCTACTGGGAGCCGGGTTTTCCGGGGGCGGATTGCCGAAGGTGTTTGTGGGGAAGAAGTACGTCGGCGGGGCGGAGGAGATACGGCGGTTGCACGAAGAAGGGCGGCTCGAGAAGGCGTTGGAGTGTTGTGAAATGGTGGACGGGGGCGGCGGCGACGGTGGTGGCGGTGGAGTTTGTGAGGCTTGTGGGGACATAAGGTTTGTGCCATGTGAGACTTGTTCCGGGAGTTGTAAGATTTTTTACGAGGATGATTGTGATGAAGAAAGCGAGGGCAGTGAATGTGGGTTTCAGAGGTGCCCTGACTGCAATGAGAATGGGCTCATCCGGTGCCCAATTTGTTGTGATTAAACCTCATAAGGTATTAGTGAAATTTTACTGTTTTTTTTTTTCCTTGGTTTCTTTCCAGAGCTTTCCTCTTATTCTTTTGTTTTTTGTTGTGTGAGTTGGTGGTGGTTGTACAGAGAGGAGTTTTGATAGGTTTTCTCACCCTGGTATAGAAGCACTTTGTGCGTCGAATTGCTCCGAACGCCATTGTGTTTGTAGCATTACCCTTGTACTAATATATACTAGTATCACATTTCCCGACGGAAAAAAGGAACTGTTTTTTTGCCATTTCTAGGATACTCCGGAACATAACTAAGATGTTCCAAAATGGTTTATAGTTCTTGTTATTTTCTGTCTAATTAAATCGCAGTTTTTGGTTCTTGCATGAGGTACTGAGGCTGGGTAGTCGTTTTCTTGGTCTTGGCCTCTTGGGTAGTGTGGGCAATAGTTTTGGCTATACGGATATCCTATGTGTGCCTGCCTGACCCTGTGACATGGCTCGGCGCCGAACCTGTGGAAAGGGAAAGGTGCACCTCTGGTCACGTCCAAAGAAAACAGCTACCATTGATAGCTCCCGAACTCCCCATTTTTTGGCTGGTAAAAACACAAAAAAAAAAACTAAATCCCGTGCAGTAATCCTACACCATTGAGTGTCCTACATGACTCGATTACTCAGTTTTGAGTCTAAACCACTACTACTATATATCTCATTTTCTCGTTTCTCTTTAAGGTAAAATTCGTGAATACGCATCATTTCTTAATACTGTGATGATTAGTATTTTTTTGCTCGGCGGAACACTGTGTTGAAGTTGCATCTGCATTATTCTTCCATCCTTCGCAGACCTCTCTCTATCAGAAGAACTTCACAAAGGCTCCTTCGCACCTTGCACAATCTTTTTTCTATAGAAATAAAAAAAAAAGATGAGAGAAAATAAATCGGGAAAATCTGACTTTTTTGAAGGACCCCATAACCAAATTGGGGGACCAAAATTCCAGTCCCTGCAGGCCATCTCTACGAATCGAACTCTGGATATTCATTGGAGGGGGACCAAACTGACAAATAAACACACTATATTTTGATTAGAAAAAATGCACTTCGGCATAGTATAATACTACAGTACATGATAGTATAACATTACGTTACTATTTCCCTTTAATAATTTTTTTTTGCGCTAAAGCTTTTAATAGTTCTAACCCACATACACATTTAGTTATGTTTATAGAAGCTAGATAAAATGATTTTGAATTGATCAAGGACTAGGCTTAAGCCGCTTAACTTTATAAATGCGCTTAGAAGCCAATCTACCTAATAAAACACAAGTGCGTGGGGATCACACAAACACAAGTTGAAAGGAGGGCTGAGATTCATTTGATCCAAGGGCTGATGTGTGCTCTCTTAAGAAAAAATCCACACTCTTACAAATATATTACAAAAATGCCATCGGTTCTTTTTACCCAAATCAAATTCTGTCGGAAGCATAAAAATAAAAATAAAAACCCTACTTCTTTTGGCGTTTGGGTCTCTCTCTCCCTCTCTCGACACCGCTACTCCGGCGAAATCTTTCAAATCTGGGACAACAACTCTCTCTCTCTCTCTCTCGACACCGCTCTTTCAAATCTCCGGCGAAATCTTTCAAATCTGTCGAGTTTCGTGGATGGTGGGAGCTGGGCCAAGAAAGCTTCGTGAAAACAAATGTATTTGGAATTTTTTGGAGTTTATTGGGATTTTTTTTGGATTTTTGGTCTCTGTTTTTTTGAAGTTTTGGTGTCAGCAAAGGGTGTCTAACAAAGAAACCATATCCATTTGGAAGAAAGCCTGCGAGCTGCGTGGACGGTGGGCCAAGAAAGATCCCTGAAAGCAAAAGGTATTTGGAAATTTTTGGAGTTTATTGGGATTGGGATTTTTTTTGAATTTTTTGTCTCTGTTTTTTTTTTTGGAGTTTTGGTGTCTGAAAGCAAAGGCAATGCTCTATTGAGATCATTGTTGGCAGTTTTTGGTGTTAGAAGTGTTTTTGTAGCTAGTTTAAAAGTTTAGTTGGGGGAGTGCCGTAGGCACGGATAATTCTCTTTCGTGCCACTAAGAAGAGGATCACATACTACACACTAATGAATCAATTTAGTGTTTGAGCCACTAGCTAGCAAGGGCTATAGGCACGGGTAAGCACTAGTTTTTTATGTTTTATTCCACGTATTTGAATAGATATAATTTTTGCTAAGAAATTTAAAAAATTTGAGATATGTTGGGCCGGCGGAGCTAGCTAGCTCCGTCCCTGAATTTTTCAAGAGTAAATAAAGCGGCAAAGGTGCAGTTGCCGCTTTATTTCTACTTTCGATTAAAATGACCACTTAATTTGAAAGCCGACATTTCCATTACCAAAATCTCCTGCCCTATATTTCATTGATCATGTGCATAATGTTAATTGCATTAGCCCAATTGAAGTATTTCTTCTCCTTTTGAAAAGCCAATTTATCAAAATAAATTATTTCAATCGTTGTTGTGGGCCCAAAAGGAATCCACAACAACCCAAAACTGGATCGGACTGGACTTAAAAAAAAAAAAACTGACGTTGCCCCAGATGGCACTCAGCTGAGCTCATTATATCTCAATTCCGTAACAAATGTAAAAAAGATAGTAGTATAATTTTTAGTAAATGATGACATGCATTAAGCTTAACACAATTACAAAAAAATAAGTTGCCGACAGACAAAAGCGTCAGATACTTAAATTTATTTTGAAAAAGCAGTCTAAGTAACATGGGTTTAATTAGTTTAGACAACATATACTGTATATCCCCACTCACCCTATCATCCTCTTAATAAATCAAAACTAGAAAACAAGACTCCAAAATCAAATCCTCCATCAGCCTCCTCAATCAGTACTGTTTTTTGGAAATTGACGCGATCATTTTTTTAGTAAAAAAATATTAAAAGATTGGAAAGTCTGACGCTGTGAACATTTTTTTTTTATATCTGTATCAGAATTTGAAACCCGAACATTAATGACGTTGACCTATGGGCCGGCTACAAGAACACACAGGGTAGTTGTTGAGGATCATATATGTCATGGTTGCAGAGCCTGTGGAATAGGTCTCGGGTTTGAATTGATAGAGCAAAATGAAACCACATTTCACAAACACGTAGCGAAAAAACCGATCGTACGTGTAACACATGCATGTATGTGTATGGTCCTGGGAGTGTAGAACCGTGGATTTTGGAAGACTTGATGTGCCATTGCATTCAATAATGAGGCCAACCAAACGTCGGTCCAAAAAGAAAAATGAGATGACACTGGAGCAGAAAGTGATGCCACGAGAAAAAACATTACTGTACTTCAAAGTGATACAGATATTATTATTATTTAGCAAATGATGGAGACCGGCGGATTCATTCCAATAGACCTCTTCCACCCTGAAAATCACATGAAGCTACTAATACCATCTAATCTATCCATAGCTAGCTGATTCACTTTGCCACTCTGGATTGTTTTTTTTTTTTTTTTTTGGGTGTGAATAAAATCATTCCTCCTGTAGCAGGCTTGGTATGGATGACTGAAATCTTTTTTTGTTGCTAAACAAAAAGAATTTGTTAATCTTAAAAGGATCAAGGACACACCGGCACTAAGCCACCCGAGACCTAAAAGAAGGCAAGAGGCCAACTGAATACTGAAAAAACTACATAAACCAACATAAAACATCCAAAAACCTAAGCGAATCTCAGACTCTACACACAAACTCCATCATCAAACAGCCAGAGAGCCAAACAGACACAGAGACAAAACCACCGAGACCTAGAAGGAAGCGCCATCTCCCTTGACAGAAAAAACCCCTACCTCCGCAAAAGACTACACCACCATCTCTCCATATCAACAAACACCTCGACCAAAAGAAGCGCCAAAATCGAAACCACCCGAGCGAAGCCAGAAGAAGCAAAACACTCCAAACTTGAAATCAAAAGGCCAGAGAGGGAGAGAGGCATCATCCTCGAGATCAACATCGTCCTCCGAGATAAACTCTTCCTCAAAGTCATCAGGTGCATGGATCATTTCCCTTAATTCTTCCTCTTGCATTTCAACAAATTTCTTTAGATTATGATTCCTCCCTCGTTTAACTTGGATGGCAGAAATCTTGAGGAGGAATGGGAATGCAACGCCATACTTTCAATATTCTGACGTTTGGAAGGGACAGCTGTAGGAATATGATTCCATACTTTTAGGATTCCCACGCTTGGGAATGACAGAAATAAGATTGTGATTCCTGATGACACATCCGATCAAAAATCACATTACCAGATTAAGTGGGTATCTGATCCCTCCATTACTCCAAACATAGATGAAAAATCATGCACCCAAACATAGATGAAAAATTATATTCCTATATATTTCGATCTACTGAAGATTCCGGTCATCCAAACATAGATGAAAAATTATGCACCCAATTGATCGACTTGATCAAACATCAGTAAGCATATGATTAAAACACCTTTACGTAAGGTAAAAGTATATCTTATTTTTGCAATCTTATTTATCGTCCATCTTTCAATACAGGGAGAAAATTAGTAAAAATAATAATAAACTTTTCAGGAGTGAATTCCGTGGTATTATACAAATGATTCCTTACGTGAACCGATATCAATTACACTTCAAATTATATAAGCTTACTAGAGTGACTAATTAATTTAGTGCTTGTTTTGTTACTATTACTTAGACTTGTAAATTTCAAGAGTACACAACTTGAAGAGTTTTAATGTAGTCAATAGCCTCATATTGTAAATTTCCGAACGTCGTAGCATATAGGAGGTTGGTCCCTGTAACGTCTCTAACCCCCTGCACGTATGTAGAGTGGTAGCTAAGGGTAAAGCACCATATGTCGTTACGCATGTGTGACAAGGATTTAAACTTCATTAACTATAACTAAAAATGACTTTTGCCGCGAAGGGAAAAAAAAAAACCCGTCTCTTGTCCCCCACTGACTATACGGAAGTTCATTCTCTTCCCCCACTGGTTTCCTACTAAAATCAGGTGCCATTAAGCTTAATGGCTACATCTAGCTAATTCCTGTTGGGAAAATCTCGGCATTTACACGAAATCCAGAGAACAATTTCCATTGATAATGAGCAATTACATAATCGAAATACAAGAACAAAAACAGATTGAAACAGAATATGAAGAACGAGATACAAACTGAATCTTTAGGATTGAAACCGAGGCCTGTGTAATACCATAGTCACCTTAAGAAATATTCGCCGCCTACCGTGGGTGTTGTAGGTTGCGTCGGCGACTTTCTCCCAGGGTTGGCTCGGTTGAACCGCAGGCCGTCGGAACACCACCGAAGACCGCCTTGGCGAACTGACTACCGCCTGCCTCTCTCTCTCAAGAGCGGATATAGGAATATACTGAAAGGTTGCGAATTTGCTTGTGCCTTCTCCAGAAACGTGAGCCCCCTTTTATAGAGTGAGGGAGGCCTATGGAGATGAATGCTGCCAATGAATTCTGCCAATGAATAGGGAGGTTATGGGAGTAATGCACCATCATGAGGAGGGTTACGGGAGTTACAGAATTCCACAATTCAATACGTCTATTGATTGTGGTGCGTCCAGATTCAACGAACCCGGAACGAGCACGGTTGCCTCGAGAGACTCTCCGGTAGCCCCGATTTCATTCATCTGAAAATCTGTAAAAATTTCCAACAATCCCCCCCATGAATGGAATTGACAGGCATACAGGTGCAGAGTACAAAGTTGATCCGAGAGAGCGACAACGGATAATTCCTGTATAGGATAGGTGGCTTTTGGCCTGGAACCTTCCCTTGTGATAGCCAATCGGGTTTACTGGCAGACCAGTGTGCGGTCCCGCTTTGAACTGTTCCGCCGCCGATGTAAACCGAGACAACAGACGTCACACAGGACTTCTCCTGACGTAGTTCAGTTCTCACTGTTGGGTTCATTTTGGCCATGACACCCCCTTCCTGGTTCTGCGAGTATTTTCTCGAGAATTTTGCCATAATTCTCAAAGAAGTGGCCCCACTTCATACTAACATAGGTGACCTTCCTGTAAGGGTATCCTGTTATACCCCTGTCTGGCAAACCAGCGCATAGGAGTCATTAAAAGCAATGCTTAACCTCTTTTCATTCGCAGGTATCACTGTTCTACACCATAGGAGTGGGCAGGAGACCGAATCCCTCAGTGATTGTTCTCGGCTACTCGCGAAAGATAGTCTCATTGAACCTAGATCTGGGGATCTCCAGTCAACTAGGTTGGCTACCTCCACGGTAACTATGAGCGTAGTGGCTTTAGCCCCATTCCTTTCGATGCTTGCTCAACTAACTCTCGGTTTAACCTTTTGGTTAACGGATCCGCAATATTGTCCTTTGACCTCACATAGTCAATAGCGACAACCTCACTAGAGAGTAGTTGCCTAATGGTATTATGTCTACGTCGAATATGTCTAGACTTACCATTATACATATTACTTTGTGCCCTACCGATTGCAGATTGACTATCGCAATGGATACTAATCGATGGCACAGGTTTCGGCCATCTTGGAATATCCTCCAAAAACTGACGGAGCCACTCGGCCTCCTCCGCCGCTTTATCCAGAGCGATGAACTCTGATTCCATTGTTGAACATGCTATACACGTCTGTTTGGAGGATTTCCAAGAAATAGCTGCACCACCAAGTATAAAGACATATCCACTTGTGGATTTAGAGTCCTTCATATCTGATATCCAGTTCGCATCACAATACCCTTCTAGTACTGCTGGATATCTGGTGTAGTGCAACCCCAAATCACGAGTATACCTTAAATAGTGCAGAACCCTGACTATTGCTTTCCAGTGATCACGACCTGGATTACTCGTGTATCTGCTTAGTCTGCTGACTGAGTAAGCTATATCGGGCCTTGTACAACTCATTAAGTACATCAGGCTCCCAATTATCCGAGAATACTCTAATTGAGAAATGCCTTCCCCCCCATTCTTGGATAAATGCAGGCTTAAATCCACAGGGGTTCTTACGATACTTGAATCAGACGAGTTGAACTTCTCAAGAATCTTGTCAACATAGTGTGTCTGAGACAACGCAAAACCGACAGATGTTCTGGTGATCTTGACACCCAGAATAACATCTGCAAGGCCCATATCCTTCATTTCAAACTTCGAGTTTAACATATTCTTGGTAGACTGAACGACCCTTTCATTGCTACCAACAATGAGCATGTCATCAACGTAAAGACACAAAATGACATACCCTTCGTCTGTGTCTCTGACATAAACACACTTGTCACATTCGTTGATCTTGAAACCACTTGACAACACAGCATTGTCAAATTTCTCATGCCATTGTTTTGGTGCTTGTTTGAGCCCATACAAAGACCTAACAAGCCTACATACTTTCCTTTCTTGGCCCGGCGCGGAAAAACCCTCGGGTTGTTCCATGTAGATCTCTTCATCTAAATCGCCGTTCAGGAAAGCTGTTTTGACATCCATTTGATGTATCTCAAGGTTACGCAAAGCTGCGATCGCGATGATCATCCGAATGGAAGTAATCCTTGAGACTGGTGAGTAAGTAACAAGGTAATCTAGGCCTTCTTTTTGTCTGTATCCTTTGATAACAAGCCTAGCTTTGTACTTATCAATTGACCCATCTGCTTTCATCTTCCTTTTGAAGATCCATTTGTAGCCGAGAGGCTTACTGCCTGGTGGCAAATCCACCAGTTCCCACGTATGGTTTTGCAGTATGGAGTCAATCTCACTCTTAATGGCCTCTTTCCACAAAGGACCCTCAGGGCAGCTTACAGCTTCCTGGTATGTCCGAGGCTCATTTTCTACAAGATAAGTCAGAAAATCTGGACCAAAAGATGTTGATGTTCTAGCTCGCTTGCTACGTCTTGGTTCAACATCAACTTCCTCATCTTGGCCTTGTCTGCTCTCATTAGCCGGATGCAAAGTCCGTTTAGCAGAACTTGACTCTCCAATGGATCTATAAGGAAATATGTGTTCAAAGAACACTGCATTCGTAGACTCCA
Organism: Rhododendron griersonianum; assembly: GCA_018127125.1. Classification (NCBI taxonomy): domain Eukaryota; kingdom Viridiplantae; phylum Streptophyta; class Magnoliopsida; order Ericales; family Ericaceae; genus Rhododendron; species Rhododendron griersonianum. The sequence goes on from CM030795.1 coordinate 8,529,120, forward strand.
TGAGAGTATTCTTGTGAATATCTTGTATATCTGACTCATACACAAGAAAACGATAGGCACTACTATCGTCTGCATAACCGATGAATACACAATCAACGGTTCTAGGGCCTATCTTTTCCTTCTTAGGAGGAGGTACAGCCACCTTCGCTAGGCATCCCCATGTTCGTAAGAATGCATAATTAGGCTTCCTACCTTTAAACAATTCATACGGGGTTTTACCAACGTCTTTACGAGGTATTTTATTGAGGATGTAATTAGCAGTGAGAACAGCATCTCCCCACATGTTCTGAGGCAACCCAGAACTGATCAACATAGCGTTCATCATATCCTTCAATGTACGATTCTTGCGCTCAGCAATTCCGTTAGTCTGAGGCGAATAAGGTGCTGTGGTCTCATAGATTATTCCGTGTAGGGCACAGAATTCTCCAAACTTTGACTGAAATTCACCACCACGATCACTTCTGACCACCTTAATCTTTCTGCTCAGTTGATTCTCAACCTGAGTCTTATAGTGAACAAACTTATCCAGGGCTTCATCCTTGATTTTTAGCAAATACACATAGCAAAACCGAGTGCTATCATCGATAAAAGTAATGAAATACTTGTTACCGGCCCGAGTTTGGACATATTTTAGATCACACACATCAGTGTGGATTAAACCCAAAGGTTCTGTGCTTCTTTCTACTGCTTTGAAAGATGCTCTGGGCATTTTAGCCTCTACACAGGTCTCACACTTGTGTTTTTTATCAATTTGAAAAGCTGGAATATGGTCCAAGTTAATTAATCTACGCAGAGAATCATAATTAACATGACCTAGTCTACCATGCCACAAAAAGGAAGACTCAAGCACATAAGCAACAGGGGATTTCCTTTTATTGATAGTAGGGATAACAGTCATTACATTCATCTTAAAAAAACCATCGGTCATATAACCTTTCCCTACATACATTCCAGCTTTAGTCAGAGTGACCCTATCAGCCTCGAAAACCAGGCGGAAGCCGTGCTTGCTCAACAGCGATCCAGAAACCAAATTCTTGCGAATATCTGGCACGAACAGCACATTATTCAGAGTCAACTCTTTTCCCGAAGTCATCTTCAGGACCACTTTCCCCTGCCCCGCAACATCCGAGTTAGCTGAATTCCCCATAAACAGTTTCTCACCGTTAGCAACCGGCTCGAAAGTAGTGAACAACTACCTGTCACAACAGATATGACGTGTAGCCCCAGTGTCTACCCACCATTCCTGCGGGTTTGAACCCACCATGTTCACTTCAGATACCATAGCCGAGAGGTTGATATCAGACACAGCTGCCTCCACCTGAGCCAAATGTGCCTGAGCGCGAGGGTTAAGCGGCTTCTTACACTCCGAAGCTTTATGCCCGAACTTGTTGCAGTTGAAGCATGCACCCTGAAACTTCTCTTTCTGTTTCTTGGCAACCCCACCTCTCGGTCCCAGATTGACACTTTTGTCCTTCTGTTTGCCAGCTTACTTGTCAGACCGCTTGTCAGAACGCCTGTCATACTGGTTTCTCCTCACACCGGAAGATTGACCATGCTCCATCATGTTTGCTTTGGCCATGTAGGAGGTCTTCGCACTCCTATCCATACCCCGATTCTCCTCTTCAATACGGAGTTTGATGAAAAGAGCCTCCAAGGTCATCTCCTTATTCTTGAACATGAGATAGCTCTTGAACTCTTTCCATGCTAGGGGTAGCTTGTGGATGACTGCAGCCACCTGGAATGCTTCACTCAGAATCATCCCCTCAGTCCTGATCTCATTGAGCAGGAGCTGCAGCTCTTGGACTTGGACTGCCACAGACTTGGAGTCCACCATCATGTAATCAAGGAACCGGCCCACAACGAACTTCTTGGACCCGGCACCCTCGATCTTGTATTTCCTGTCTAAGGATTCCCATAATTCCTTAGCCGACGGAGCCTCGCCATACACAGAATACAGCGAATCATCTAGAGCATTCAGAATGTAATTCTTGCACATGTAGTCATGCTCTTTCCATCTGGCCACCTCAATCCGCTTCTGAGTGTCAGAATCATCCTCAGCAATAACAGGTGCTTCCTCGACAAGCCACTTTGCCAAGTTCAAGGTGGTGAGATAGAACAACATCTTCTGTTGCCACCTTTTGAAGTCCACCCCAACAAATTTGCTCGGCCTCTCCACGTGAGATATTGGAACCGAGGGAATCCCAGGAATAGGAGCATGAGTTGGAATAGCACCACTGCCATTTCCATTGCCACTGACAGCACCAGTCTCTTTGTCTTTGCCAATGCCAGTAGTTTTCCCTTGCACAGTAGTCATGTTTTCCGTGGGTGTTGTAGGTTGCGTCGGCGACTTTCTCCCAGGGTTGGCTCGGTTGAACCGCAGGCCGTCGGAACACCACCGGAGACCGCATTGGCGAACTGACTACCCCCTGCCTCTCTCTCTCAAGAACGGATATAGGAATATACTGAAAGGTTGCGAATTTGCTTGTGCCTTCTCCAGAAACGTGAGCCCCCTTTTATAGAGTGAGGGAGGCCTATGGAGATGAATGCTGCCAATGAATTCTGCTAATGAATAGGGAGGTTATGGGAGTAATGCACCATCATGAGGAGGGTTACGGGAGTTACAGAATTCCACAATTCAATACGTCTATTGATTGTGGTTCGTCCAGATTCAACGAACTCGGAACGAGCACGGTTGACTCGAGAGACCCTCCGGTAGCCCCGATTTCATTCATCTGAAAATCTGTAAACATTTCCAAAAATTCCTAGACTCTTGCAACTTTTGGCTTAAAAATCTCGACTAAAATAACCACCAAGCACTAAATGGGAATGGGTCGATGACAAGACGGGTATGTCACGGAAAATGCTACTAGTTAATAGCTTCCTGATTATTATTTTTATGACCGGATGTTCGGTGTATCTTTCGTGCAATTTGATTGATTTCGGAATTCTAAAGTTAACGAGTGTGCAAACCCACCAGAGACCTAAGACTTAGAATGTTAAGTTGACGTACGTGCAATTCACTACATGAAATCTAAAGTTCGAAATTAAATAGACATAATATATAGCGATGGGAACCACATACAACATGCAATTAGCAGTGTCGTGTAGGACCTATTGTATTAAACGCTAAGCATTTTGTCTTCTATCTAACCTATGGTATCAAGAACTATAACAGTGGGACCCATGGCATTTATAATGTGACGGTGCCAAGGCAGTCGCTTTAGGCCCTCAAAATTTTACCAAAAAGTAAGACCTCCAATTAGGCAATTTATAACCAACTGGGGCTAACTCAGTTGGTCAGGGCTCTTGCATCTCGAGTTCGAGTCTTCCCATCTGCATATAGGTGTTCTTTTCTTTGTCTTTGTTGGGGTTATTTCTGCCCTTAATGGGGCTTGTAGTTGAGTCGGACCTATAGTGATTGTGGTCTCTTTAATGGGCTTATTTATCTCGTTGATTCAGTTATTGGGCGTGGACTCTCACACAATGGATGTAGTATCCCGTGATTTGTACTTTGTACTTTATATACATGATGTAATGATCTCTTCTACCGATTGGGAAAAAAAATTTAGGCAATTTATATGTATACTCTGTATCAAAATTCTGTCTTTATGGTATGAATCAAGCGTTGGTTTACATGCGAAAGCTAAGTTTTTGGAAGAATTTGAAAAAGCAACAAGACGGTGGTTTGAATCTTGACAGATTTTACCTAGAATCGATATAATTTAGGATGAATCTTTAATAGCAGAGTATAATCAATTTAAGTATAAATCTCAAGAAAATACAGAAAACCACGCTATGCAAGAGTGCGCTGTGGACCCTAATTAAAGAACTCTGAGATGGCCCTGACGGAACTAATGACAAAAGCGATGAACAAAATCTATTCTAATATATAAACAGAGAACATCATTTGGTGAGGACTTTCCTTTCAAGTTGGCTCACATTTTCACCTTTCCAAATTGGACAAACTAAAAATTGTAAAATTCATGAACTCTATCAGAGCATCTCCAACCCATGCTCTATTCCTCCATTTGAGAGTATGGAACTCCTCCAACCCATCTTCTCAAGCTTTCTCTATTTGAGAGGATGGGATTTTGATCCTCCATATTTAGAGGATGTGAGAAAATATGGAGGATCCCCTCTATAACACTATTCACCTTTTAAAATGGCATTTGTATCCTTAGAGTATCTCCAACCCATGCTCTATTCCTCCATTTGAGAGTATGGAACTCCTCCAACCCATCCTCTCAAGCCTCCTCTATTTTAGAGGGAAAAATAGAGGGTTTGTGGTTGGAGTAAATAAGAATAATGATTTCCTCCAAAATCACTTTATGAATAAAATAGAGTATTTTGATACTCTCAAATAGAATATTGGATTGGAGATGCTCTCACAGCCCTTAAAATAGTTGTAGGGCTAATTTAGGAAATACTTACTTTGTAACTTCCACCCACGTTCCCCTTCTTTGCGTGCGCTCTCTCTCTCTCTCTCTCTCTCTTTGGTATATTAAGAATATGGCTTCTTTGCAGTTTGGATCGCAGAGAGCGGTCCGGACAATCTCAGTCGTCTAAAAGTGTTTTGAATGGTTAGATTTTATCGACACGCGAATAGTTTATTTTAGATCTGAACCGTTGCTTGAAGAAATGAACGGACAAGATTGGACTGTAAAGAAGCCGGATCCATTATTAACTCCAAACTCTCTCCCTTTCTACCGGCGTTCATGGGTGTCCTCTGCGCTACAAACTTGCACACCATTGGGTAAAAATCTACTTTTGACAAGTGCTTCACATTTTGGGATAGCAATTTGCTTTATGTTGAACTCTTTGGATGAAGATCTCACCCTATGGAAGGAGATTCCTCAGGCTACCGTATTTGAAATGGGAGCGACGGATCACAATGCAACGGTGTGAATTAGGATCAAGGCCAAGATGAAATGGGTACGTGGTGGGCTGATAGGCACGTAAATGTTCACGTACGCGTCCCCTAATTTATCCTTGCTAGGTCCGATAATATTGTTACTCGGGACTTGATACTTAATTTTTGTGTTGTAGGTGTTGTGAGGTTCTAAGGCCCCGTTCTGGAAACCTTCTTAAAAAATAAATACTTATTTTGCAACTTCTTATTCGAAAATAATAAGGGTCATTCCACAAAATTCAAATACAAAGTTTATTTCACATTTTCAAACTCAAAAATAATGTAAATAATTTTTTTTTTCACACCGTATTAAAGATCTCAATAAGATCTATCAAATAAGATCCATAGTGATAAGAAAATTATTTGCGTAAACACATGATTTTTAAGCTTGAATTTGCCGTATACAAAAAATAAGACTGTTGCTATGAGAATGGGCGCCGGCGGAGGGAAATCGTACCGACGGCCGCGCCAGGCCGTCTCCGGCCTAAAAAAAAAACCAAGGGGGCCCACGCGGGAATCAACGGCATCCGAGGTGTGTAGGGTGCTTGATTTGAGCACCCCTTTTCCGTGTATATATGATACCCATATATACACGGAAAAGGGATGCTCAGATCAAGCACCCTACACACCTCGGATGCCGTTGATTCCCGCGTGGGCCCCCTTGTTTTTTTTTTAGAATTGTTGGACGGCTCGGATCAGCCGCTGTAGACACCCCAATCTGGGCTTCCAGATTAGTTTACTTACGGTATTTGATTCCCCGATGATGAAACGGATCAAGAACACCCCGGGAATGTCGAGTGTTTGAGCTTTGAGTGTTTGCAAAACCCAATAACCTAATCTAGCCTAAGCCACTTCCAAAAGCCGAAAACCCTACTGATGCGCGCCAGGGCGCAATCATCGCGCGCCAGGACGCAACTATCGCGCGCCCGGGCGCATCGTCGCGCGCCAGGGCGCACCGTCGCGCGACAGACTAGAACCCTCGCGCGATGGTCAGTTCCCCACCTACTTTTTCAGAGGCAGAAATTTGGCCACCGATGCAACTTCAGCCAGGCCTCGTGGCTGGCTTTGTCCCTTTCCTGGCACCAGCCAGATCCACCCTCCATGCCTATAAATAGCCCCCTTTGTTCTCTTTCAAAGGGTTCCAAAAAAATCAAGTACAAAAGGTTACACAAACCCAAATACACTTGATACTTCATCACTCTAGCCATCTACATACACTTATTTTGCAAGCTCTATCACCTTGTTCCACCTCAAGCATCAAAGCTCAAACACCGTTCAAACTCAAAAAAAAGCCAAAGGTATAACACCTTTGTTCTGCTCACTGTTCTGATCCCTGAGGGGGGCTGGCAGGGTCAAGGCTGGTAATCAATACCAGTCCTGGCCCAAAAGCTGGCAGAGGTTCAAAACCGTAGTGGCAAGGACTCGCGCGCGACTGTCTCACATACTCGCGCGACACTTTGTGTTTGCACGTACAGGACAGCGTGGGGATGGGTGCCTTGTTGTTTTATGCATTTCTTTGTATATAGATCACTGTAAAGCATGCTAACAACCAATTTATTGCTTTCCTTTGTTAGAAATGTTAGTCTTGCATTTCAATATTAAGTTCTGTTCTGTTGGAATACCCCTGGGATCATTCTGGACCTGTCTCAGAACCCAGGACGTGAAAAACCAGACACTGGAAAGTTGGCTCGAACCCGCGCGCGTTGCACCCAATCCATCGCGCGATGGTCAACGCTCCATTTGACCAGTGCGCCAAGGCGCAATCGTCGCGCGCCAGGGCGCAACCATCGCGCGCCCGGGCGCATTGTCGCGCGACGGTTTGGAACCCTCGCGCGATTGTTTATACCCGATCAGTGGCTGGCCTTGCATGTTTAACTTGGTTTTAGGCTATTATTTTGTCCCCACACTGTTTATGGGGTGTTTTTATTTATTTATTAGGCTTTTCAGCCTTTAAACTGTATATTATGACTGCATAAACTGCTTGATTTTTCCTGGGTGTGCACTGGTCCTTCCAGAGCCCAGAGAGTTTAAACTGCTTGGTTTGTCCTGGGTGTGCACTGGTCCTTCCAGAGCCCAGAAGGTTTGAGAATAAGAGCTGTGGGCTTAAGCTTACTGGCGCGCGCAGGTCTTGTAGTAGCGTGCGCAGGTATAATCGGCATGCATTGACTTGATCAGTGCATACTGGTTACCTCTTGCGTGCGACACTCCAAAACAGGGGCTTTCCAGTCTGTTTAAACACCCACAGGAGTCTGTTCTCATCCTATACTAAACTGCTCATCCATGCCATCTATCACATCCTGCAAACATGTTACAGTTTTAATCCCCGATTAACTGTTCCCCCGCCCTAATTGGCTAAAATTGATTAATAAAAGAAGAATCGCAACGTTTTCAAAATGCCTAAGTAGAGACCGATCTCCGGATTGGGCGAGAGGGGTGCCATAAAACCCTTCCCCTCTCGTAACCTGGCTCCCGAACCCAGATATGGTTATGACGGACTGGTTTCCTTAACTTTTTTAAATAAAGCGCGGCAGGTGCTTCGAAATACGGTTCCTTGAGTGTCGGACCTTCAAAACTCAAGTGGCGACTCTGTATTTTCGAGCGCTTGCCACCTGCGCTCGCGCTCCCTCGATTATCAAAAAAACGCTGCCCACAGCCGCCCGGTGGCCGGAGACGGCCTGGCGCGGCCGTTGGTACGATTTCCCTCCCCGGCGCCCATTGGTACCTATACAAGTTCTGAAATGCAGCAGGGTTGCTTCTTATTTTTGTGGAACATTGAACAAAAAATAAGTTCTTATTCGATTTGTGGAATACAGCCTAACATTTTAATGGTCCTTATGTATGCTCCTATTGTGCACTTGGTAGTAAAATTGGGTGCAGAACAATACAAGTGTGTTTGGTGGGCCCAAAGACTTTTCGATTTTGACTGATAATTGGACCAAGTGAAGGGAGGCCCAAGCTATACTCGGCAATGGGAATTAATTGCCCACAGCTTTGACATATGTAGTAGAACAAATAGGGTTACTGGGGACTTGGGAAGCCACGCATGCAAGCTAGGCACCACGAAAATATAAGACGGCTACTGAAGCTTGTAAAAAGGGACACGAATTACAGCTTTGGGACACACACGACAGTGGAGAAAACGGAAGAGGGCTGCGCGTATCGAGCAGAGGATTTTCGAAGCACGTTGTGCTGCATATCATGGACGGACAGAACAATAACAGCGTGATGTTCTCATCTCCGATGTCCGGCTAATCTCATTTCTAGGGCGTAGATGAAGCTCGAACTCTGATTAATAATATTTATGTTTTGATTTAGTGTTTTATTATTCGAATCGTGGTTGTATGACTGGAGGATTATTTATGATATTAATTTTTTCAATCACATCATGTGCATGATTTTATGCACATTCATACAACGGTTCTTTATTATTTTGTGATAACTGAGTAAGATGGGTTATGTCCCGTAAAACACGTCGTGCTATTAGACGATCCGTGCCATAGAGACGGATCGTACTGGTAAGACGGTTCGTGCTAAGCGGCGATACCCCATGCTATTCGGTGATTCATAGAAATCTTTTGGCGATACCGTGAGGGCCCGCGAACCCTAACGATATCTGGATTGATTCGAATAATAGACCTTTATCATTGTATAGAAATTGTTACAATGGGTCGAGTGGATTCGAAACCCTAGATCTTTTCTCCCATAAACTCTCGTTACTTTTGATTGCTTTATATCACTTTAGTTTGCATAATTTAGGAAATCAAACAATCAAATTCTTTTCCGAATTAATTTAGAAATCGATTGAAATAACTGCAACTCAACCTTTGTAATCTCTGAGGACAATACTCGAAGTACTTACTGCTATCTTTTTGGTAGTAGTAATTATTTTGTTTTATTAATTATTTTTGATACGGAAACGACACAGGCAAAGAGAATGAAATGGGGAACAAGCATTAATGCAAGGAACATGTGAGATTTTATTTCCTTTGTTTGCCTCCCTTTCGGAGGGGAGGGTAGACTTTAATTAATTCTTTTTCTCCTCTAGATAAAATTGATAAATTGCTTCCGTTTTAGTGAAAACTAGAAGTTGGGGCACACGCGGTGCGTTTGCAAATTGAACTTTGCATAATTAGTCAAAATTCGATCAAATAAAAAATAAGCGGGAAGGAAAATTCGACTTGCACACACATCGCATATGCCCCGGCCTCTAGTGATAATTAATGGAGAAGAATATTAAAGGAAGCAAATTTTTTTGACAAGTTTTTGGGTAAAATAAGTAAATACGATATACCGACCCTGAAAGAAATTGACAATTCTATACAGAAAGGTTAGGCAACAAAAATATACGAGAGAGTATAATGACATACAGTAAGTCTGTAGACACAGATAAAGCACGCACAGATTGTGCACTGATCTCAATATAGGGCCCACTAAGAATTCCACACAAATGATCCGAGCCGTCCATTAAATTTAAAATATTTTTCAAGGCGTCCCGCGAAAAATCAGCTCAATCCGATGCCTGGAAGTAGTACTTGATCTAATCATCTAACTTTTCATTCAGGTTCGAATCTGGATGAAAAGTTAGATGATTAGATCAAGTATTTTCAGGTATCGAATTGAGCTGATTTTTCGCAGAGCCTCTTTAAAAAATGTTTTAAATTTAATAGACGGCTCGAATCATTTGTGTGGGACCCGAAGTGGGCCCCACATTTAGATTAGTGCACAATCTGTGCATGTTTTATCTGTGTCAATAGCAAGGTTGACATACATATATCTCTAATTAAAAAGAAACCCTACCTTTGTCTGATGACTCTGATTACTAGAAATATCAATAATGGAGACAATCGATGGGGATGAGAATTGAACCCTACCTTTGTCTGACGACTCTGATTACTAGAAATATCAATAGTGGAGACAATCGATGGGGATGAGAATTGATGATTATTAGCAAATGTTTGCTAATTTAATCGTTTATCTTTTAGGATAATTTTGTGTGCAATTTTTTCTTTAAAACTTTGCTCATGATATTATCGAAGAGCATACGACGACCCAATCGATTCCCTGACGGTAGCTGCCTAGGGGTACAGCTCATGATTACATTGAATAGCGTACGGCGACCCAATTGAATTGCATACGACGATCCAATCAAATTCCCGGCAGATATATTACCCTGTCACACTGTGGCACACTACATCAATATATGTGGGAGATCACACCGCACTAATGTCGGAACCGAAGCTAAGATCCCTCCACGTGGGAGATTTTGTTGTAGGGACTGTTCATAGGCTAACTACCAACGTTGAGTGCACGGGCCAACAGTAGATTCTATTTTCATAAGTTATACTGTCCACTGGGTTGGCTCAATACAATGGTAGCTGGACTTCCACGAACAGGCTTCTGATTCGTCATGGGCTAGCTCCACTAGGAAATCCTATCCCCTAGTAATATCCAAAGGAAAGGCCTTCGGCCCCGTTCAGCTAAGAAAAATAAATACTTATTTTTTTGAAATTAAAAGTGATGCATGTATTGTGATGTATCGTGAAGCGGGAAAAAAGTATTTAAATAAGAATTTTAGCGAAACGGGGCCTTAAACTGAGCCTTGTATGAGTTGTATCCCAATCAATCGGGGTCAGCTACATGAATCCTATTTTTTCATTGAACTCTGTCTAGGGCTACCTCTTCATTTAGATTTAGTAAGGTCAAGGTCCTTTCGTATGACGGCATCCGGCCAAAGTTAGTTTAGGTCTACGATAAATATGTCCAAACCACCTTAATCTATTTTCACTAAATGTTTTATTTTTCCGCGCAATTTATTATGAATATGATTTTTCTAGTTGAGTGCCATTATATAATTCATATACCATTTTTAGCATACAACATAAGATTTTTTTTTTTTTGTAACAGCAAAAATATAAGATATTAGATTGTACCCATTGTCGAGTTTTGTACAACATAAGATATTAGATTGTATTTCAAAGTATTTAAGGTAGAAACTGAAACTTAGTTTTTTTTTCGTTACTAGGTCATCTCTATTCCGAAAATAAGTTTTTTTTTTTTAAACAGATTTTCGTCATTACTGTAAAAAAAATATTCGTCATTTGTTTAATTTGAACAATATATAAAAACATAAGCAAAAACTATTACCATGCTAGGAAATCTATCATTACATAAACTTTTCTACTCCAATTTATGGGTCTTTTAATTTTCATACATAAAAGTTCGATTTAATTGGTTGGGTTCAGATGTTGAGCACACTGACATAATTAATTTGCTTTGGTCAACAGTGATATGTCAATGTTTTTCCTGATTTTCGAAATAGGAAACAAGTTCGTTGTTCTATGCCCTACTTGTTGGGCAATTCAACCATGCATGAAAATTAATTAATTTCCACTCACGTTTACTATATAGGATGCTTTAATTAATTATTAAGACCTAATTTTAGCGAATAACTCTTTGCCCCTTTCTTTTCTAACTAAAATAAGTGGAGTACTTATTTTTTGAATTAAAGGTGACGTACACATTGTGAGAGAATGACCTGAAGCGAAAAATATTTAGAGACCCGTAAAATTTTTGTTTTATTTCAATTATTGAAAAGTTTATTTAATTGGCTAATTATGAGAATATGGTTTATTTGGTGGATATATGAATTAGGGATTGAAGTGAAAGAATAGAGACTTGAGGGAGTGTGTGTGTGATTTAAAGATATAGGGGTATATATAGGATGTGTGTGCAGAGGATAGAAATCCCTCTCTCCCGTCCGACTCTCTCCCTCTCTCAGCTCTTCTCTCTCTCTCCCTCATTCCACCACCAAAGGTCAAAACCCAAAGAACCCAACCTTCTCTCCATCTTCCTCACGTGCTCTTGAGTTCGTAGCTCGTCCGGTTTGGCTCGGAGAGAAGTATTTTAGGAGTATTTCAAAGTTCGAGTTCAAGGGTTTGCGTGGCCCGATCTCTTCGCGTGTTTGCTCTCCGACTTCGAGGTAGGGATTTCTTGCACTTGTTATATGTTTATGTGTTGATTTTGCACCTTAATCGTGCTTATGATTGTTGGTTGTAGTTGGGGTTTCATTCTTGAAAATCTACAGAAAATCCGCTCGAAAGCCCCTCGTATCGATACGGCCCTTAATCCGTATCGATACATCTTTCTCTGGACTGCCTCGAAGCCAATCTGTATCGATACAGATTTTGGCTGTATCGATACAGTAGGCTTAATGCCAGTTTTCACTGTTTTGCTCTGAACTCCATTGTTTTGACCCCCGGTCACTTCCAATTCCTCTTGGACACCTCCAAACCTATTTCAAGCGTGCTTAATTGGATTCCTTTGGTTTACTTACGTTATCCTCATCTCGTTGGCTTTTCGTCGTTAGGGAAAAAGTAGAGTCTTATTAGATAAAACTTAACTTGAAATGTATTTACGGGATTGATGGCACTTGAGAGTCATTGTGGCATGAGGTGATGTACATAATAGGTATGTTAGGTACTATGACAAGACGTGATGAATGGTAGGGTGAAAAGCGTATTGTAGAGAGGTTATAGTGTATCGTAGGACATATATATGGTATGACGTGGGGCATTTTGTTGATCAATAGGGGTAGGCCTAGTGATCTGGAAGAGAATAGGGTAACCTGTATCTTCGTGCTTCATCTCGATTGATCATCCTAGGTTCCTTTGGCACTCGTTCTATAGATTCTTGCATAGAACCTAGCCGGTGGTGTGTCGTAAAGTTGTTGTGGGTTTGGTACGAGACGTAGGGCGTCATAATAGACTTAGAGGGGTAATGTGAACTTAAGGTACTTATTAATATACAATAGGACACGGTTATGAGTTGTAATACATTGAATGATGATGGATGAAAGATTGTGACTTTTGAAAGGTGTTGCCATCTTATATTCAAATTGATGATGTATATGTGTTGTATGAGTTGAAAATGTTGAACTGAGGGTCCTACAACGCAAGGTATGGTAATGCGGAGACTCTAGAGGGCCCGCAACGCAAGGTGTGGTAATGCGGAAACCCAGGTGGAGAGAATTCACTGTAACGCAATGTGTGGTAATACAGTCGAATGTTTCGCATGGTGAAGGAAGTTTTGACTGAGTATTGAAGTTCATTTTATCGTCTGGGCTGTGTATTACTTGAGATTGTCGTTGTTGAAAAAGGGAAATAACAATCGATTTTATCAAAGTTTTAAAAGGAAAGGAAGTTGGTTTTGGAAAAAGGGATTTTTGAGAAAAATCCTCCGGTATTCCTGAGTGAATCAACGGTTCCGGTATTTGGGCACAAATCAACGGATCCCGGTATTCAAGCGAATCAACGGAACTTGACCCGTGATGGTCATGAGCTTTCTCTAAACTATTTTGGCGATCAAAAAGAAAAGTTTCATGAAAAGAAACCTGATGGCAAATGGTATGGAATAATGAGGGTGTTCGTGACATTCGTTCGAGTGGTTATAAAATGGTTAATTAATCGTCGTGATTAATTAGAACGATATGAGTTTAACGTTATTTCAAGATGAGGTACGAATGGTTAGGGATATCTCTAAGATGTATTAAATTCCATAGTTGTTGTCCACCGGTTCATTATGGTGCTCCTTTGTACCTCTTGTTCATCCATTGAAAATCTTTTATTCACTTTGCATGTTTCATCGCTTTACATATAACTTGTGTAAAGATTTTTCCTACTGGGCTAGTGTAGCTCAACAAAATCCTTCTTTTCAAGTTCAAATGCTGGACAATAGATTATATGCATTCGTGTGCTTGGACATGAAGACTTTTGGAAGCTAACCACATCTAGTCACCTACTTGTCTTGTAATAGTCTGGCTTTTGATTTAGATGGATTTGTAACTAATTGTTCTTAAATTCCTTTTGACTAAAAAGTTTGTATTATTCCAATCAGGTTTGTCCTGGTAATTATCTAAACTTGGGGGAAATTGATTTGTAAACGATCTTTCAGGAACTCTCTTTTGGGTATTATTAATATTATGCGAGGATCATGTTTTGAAATGAATTATTTATTTATGTTGAAAATCGAGGGTGTGACAAAATAAGTACTTAAAAAATTATAAGAACCTTAATTAGCGGAACGGGGCCTAATTGTGTCTAGAGAACTAATGAGAATTGGGATTAATCAGTCTATAATGAATATATGCTAAAAAGAATGAGGATAACTAATATTCGATTATAAGAATATGGAGCTAGCTAGGTCATGAAAAATGGATTCAGACTTAGGTTTTCATGATGAATATTTGATTCTCAGTTGTTGACTAAAAATGGTGTCTGACTCCATTTTTTTTCAGGTTCACCACCTTCCTAAGTAACAATATTAAATAACTCATCAACTTGTGTACTGCAGGGAGAAATTCAAAAAAATCCATTCGATATTTCCAGTCGATTCTGAAGCTATTAATGATTTATATAGAGGGAAGTGATTGCGAGTCTGTTTTTTTTGTTTTGTTCTGTGTTACTTATATATATCGTCATTCTGTTGGTCGATTGATTACGAATCACAAATAATTTAGTCAAAAATTTTCCATGAATTTCGGTAACGTTGACGGAGAAGATAGCAAACGACGTTCGTTATCGCAAATCTAAGCTAAAAATGTCTGAGATTTGATCCGCGGTTAATCTGTTTCTATCAGGATGCGTGAGAAGAAAATGCAAAATGACGTTGGATCCGTTTTCTTTTGTTGAAACTTTTACGTACTCGTATACTATATGGTGGTAATTTCTTTGGTTGCCTGCCAAAAAAACCTCGTGGATAGCACGGGTTATTGCTCATTAACCATTACCTCATGGTTTTATTACTCCCTCCGTCCCCATTTTAATATCCCTCGTCCTATCCTAACCGGCTAAAAAATTAATTATAATTTTTAATTGGTAATACTGATTATGTGAAATATAGATCTTATTTGATAGATCTCAATGAGCTCTTTCAAACGATATTTTTCAAAATCACCTAAAACATTATAGATTGCAATATATATATAATCAACTGAAAAATTGTACAGACTCCCAAAAGGAACAAAAGAGCAGGGACGGAGGGAGTAAATTGGAAAGAAAGTTACTATTAGTATTTAGCATTCTCACACTAATTGTATAAAAGTCAAAACAATTTTATGCAATTTTTTTTCCCACTTAGGAGTACTATATATCGAAACTCAAGACCCATTCGGTTATCAATTGATTCACCTCAAAATAAATACTACTCCTACAAGCAAGTAATCATAATCATTGATCAAAAAAAAGTAATCATAATCAAACACACCCTAACCATGGAGAGAGAGAGAGAGAGAGAGATGTACCCTAACCATGGTTTTCAGACATAAATTTTAGCCTTACAAGTGTCTTAGTCAACTCCGTTGGCAGTGTCGGTGAAGACAAAGACATGGAATTGTCAATCATAAATGTCCAGTACTTTTTTAAATTTGACAGCTATCTATTTTTTCTAAAATTTTATTGATCCAAACGAGATAAGCTACCTATAGATAGAAAACGATGATTCAAGCAAATTAATCAATCACCACAGCTGGGCTTTAATTCCATGCTCTGAAGAACGACTAAATATTGAGTTTGGCATAGCTTCCATTGGTAACTCCTTCCTATTTCTAAACTCTCAATTATTGAAGTGGAAAACATGAGAAACATAGTAGTATATGCATGATCATCGGCCGTGCAGCGGATGAATCGAATTGTCAAAATCGTGAATCAGACCAACCTGATCTACCCGCAAATCAAACCGTGGCATGCTACAGATGGATGTAGATCTAAAAATACTAATTCTGACATATTCGATTCGGTTCATGTTCAAACCAAACCGTCCGCCACTTAACGCGGAGTCAAGTTAGCCCTAATTACTCACGCCTCTCTCCTTCCCAAAGACCAAAGGTCCAAAACCCTAACATCTCTCTCTCTCTCTCTCTCTCTCTCTCTCTCTCTCTCTCCAGTCTCCTTCTCCGCCTCTCTCCGACCATCTCCTCCTTCTCCGGCGATGACCCACACACCCCTCTCTCTCTCCATCATCGCACAATTCTCGACTACAAAAAGGTATCGATTTCGATTCTCGAACAATCAAACTGATTATGATTCTCGAATTGATTATGATTTGGATTCTTGAACTGATTACCATTACGATTCTCGAACAAATTCTGATGAAGTTGGATTCTAATGGACTGATTCAGATCGTATATTCAAAAGTAAAATAGCCACACGAAAATATAAATACCTGGATGAAGTTGTAATTCTCTCTCTCTCTCCTAACATCTCCACCCCTCTCTCTCTCTCTCTCTCACTCTCACTACAGCTGTTGATAGGACGAGACCGTATTTTGCATGTTGGTATTGAGTCTTCAGACTTCTAAGGTAGGTATCTATTTCAATCTTCTTCTTAGGCGGCGGGACTGTTTTTTTTTCTTTCTTGTTGTTCATATCTCAAGCGGTAGGACCATTTTTCTAGAATAACATTGGGTGAAAAATAAAAAAAGAAAAACAATTAAGATTGATGTTTATTAATTAATGGATCTTCAAACTGAATTTGGAAAACTTAGATTACTCCATAAGCTAGGATTTGCAAGTACGTACAAACCTTCTTGATTATTTTCTCTAGTACTTCTCAAGTGATTACTACAACGGATTATACAACACTATATTGTTATGTCATAACCGATGGTTGGCCTAGTAGTACCGACCAAACCCTAGAAACAACAACATCTAGCTTAGCTATTAGTACGAGCTTATATATTAATCCTCTATCCCGTAATCAAGCTCCTAATAATAGCAGCCTCGGCGCTATCGGCATCGATGGTTTCCAACAGTTGCGAAAGCCGGTCGCTCAGGTCGTCCACCTCTCTGTTCAAGTTCTTAATGTAGTTGCATGTCTCCTGTAACACCTTCGACGCCGAAACCTGCACACATATGCATATTCAAAACTATTAACATAACTCATAACAGATACTCTATTTTTAGCTGAGTTATTTTCCGAGCATGTCAGTGTCCTAGTGGGTTGTCGAACGTATGAAATTTTGGACCAGTTGTGCCCTCCATGGTCCCAACCATAGGACTACAAAAGTAGTCCGGCCCTATATGTTTTATGGAATTGTACCATGTTGTCTTGGGGGGAAAATAACTAAATAAACAGTTATAGTAAAACACAGATTAAGTGAAGTACTACACGGTGTAAGATTAACCAAAAAAATTAATAAGAGTTATGGTAGAAATTTATATAACGTGTGTATATATCAGTATATATCATTCTCTTATATGTAGTGTAGTGGTCTCTATTGCGGTGGTCTCGCCTTCATTGTACTGTATAAAACACATGCATCTTCGTTGGATGCAACGCGTATAGTCACTGTGGACTTCTCTATCGTTTGTGTACTTTCATGCACCGCGTGTCCTAGCATGTCATATTTATTGGCTTGTTGGGTTAGACTAAAGATACCGAACTCCAAATTTATTTTTTTTTATCAAACCCAAAATTCTTAAGATAAGAAGGGAATAGGTCGATCATATACACACGCAAATCTACTTATATATTAATGATAATGTCGTAACTCATTCAATACCTTCGCAATATTGTGATACTGATCGTATAACAAATTAACTCCACACATGTACACTAGCATATGCTTGTACGTCCAAACATACGTACGTACAGACACTAAAACGAGCGTAAATGCGCGAATGTAGATAGACTTCGTTGGAAATTCAGATAGGAGCAATTAAACAATCATAATTTTAAAACACAACTCCAGACACAATGCATCGAGATTCCACATGTAAACATTCTAACGGTTCCAGACACAGTTGTGTCTCGAAAGTTGTCTTCCTAAACTTTTCCTTTAGATAGGTAGAGAGAGATAAATACCTTACCGGAGCGCCTAGTCTGAATCTCAGGAAGAAGTTGCTGTAACCTCGACACGAGACTAATGATTTGGTCATCCGAGATCCTAGAAGTAGTACTCCCGGATGACTGCCTCGACCTTCTGCCAGACATCTTAATTTGCACTATGGGATGTCAGCAATTTGAGAGCCGAGCTATTTGGTTAATTTACTATGTAAGAGAGAGAGAGAGAGAGAGAGAGAGAGAGAGAGAGAGAATAAATTATAGAGAGAAGTGGGAAGAAAGCTAGCTTCTTTCTCTAAGCACAAACGGTAGGCTTGTTATTAAAGAAGAACTATGGAACATCTAGTGTTAGATATGCACTATAAATGAAGGGGAAGGACCAGAGAGAGAGAGAGAGAGAAAGAGAGAGTACATTACACAGACAGTGATGTTGGACATGAAGAAGACAATTGCATTGGAGAAAGAAGTGGTCGCATTGGCTTGTTATTTGAGAGAGAGAGAGAGAGAGAGAGAGAGTGTGTGTGTGTGTGTGAGAGAGAGAGAGGACACAGACCATGTTTACTTTTTTCTGTGTGCTTCCAATTCGGGATTTGATTTCAAGTGAAGGTGTTTGTTTCTGAGTTAACAAAGTGGGCCTTAATGTACATGTCTGAATACACATGACCATGTGATCATCATTGGGTAATTATCATCTCCTCCATATATTTCACCACCCACCCAATCAAATTTTCCGACAGTATATGTCAAGAAAATAACTGTACGTACCTTTTGTTTTAGTTTTTTTTTTTGTTTTTTTTGTTTTGGGTATTAGAAATTGCAATTGAGGTCTAAATACAATTAGGTCCCGTTTCATTAAGGTTTTTATTTTTTAAGTATTTATTTTTTACTTTACGAGACAAGTCGCTCATAATACACCATTTTAATTATAAAAAAAATAAGTACTTATTATTTTATTTAAAAAATAAGTACTTATTTTAGTTAGTGGAACACACCCTAAGAGAATCACTAGGGTTATATTGACTCATGAATTATTTTCTAACTAAGAATCCGATCAAATAAACCGACTAATTTGGGAGAAAAAACGCACCAACCACTAATTGATGGGCCAATTAAAGTCGAGACGAAACGTCGTATAAACTATCACTCTGATTACACACGAATTGACGTTAAGCGAAACAAGAGTCAAATCATAAACCAAAGGCTTATTGATCGAGATTACTCATTGTCAGGTGACTATCACCATGTTAAATCCTCTTATCTTTGATACTAGTATTAAAAGTCCCTCTTAGTGGAGTATTTTTTGTTACTCTTCCGTATTTCTTTCTCCATTTCAAATAAAGGAAGGAAGAAAAAGTTACAGTATTTACTTTTCCTCCTTAACCCCACGTATTTGCCTAAAGAACTGTGCTATACACACAGATAAATATGTAATAGATCTTGCACAGATTTTTGTGTGGGGCCCACTATGAGTCTTACACAAACAATCTAACCCATTCATTAAATGTAAAAAACATTTTTCCAAGGGACCCTATAAAAAATCAGCTCAATCCGATAACTATAGATACTCGGTCCAATCATCAAACTTTTCATTCGATTTTCAGAATAATGAAATGTTAAATGATTGGATCAAGTACCTATAAATATCAGATTGAGCTAATTTTTTCTCGGGGGCACTTGAAAAAATGTTTTACATTTAATGAACGACTCGGATTGTTTGTGTGAGACCCATAGTGGACCCCACACAAAAATCTGTGCGGGATCTTTGTACAAAATGTCTGTGTCAACAAACTTATATTGTTGCCTAAATCATTGTAATTAATCTCTAGTTTTTTGCTTAACCATTGCCGACAACTTGCGTACATAAGATAATTAACCACTGACAATAAAAACTACTAGCAACTTTTTATATTCTGTTTGCTGTTAACGGATCTACTAATCAAATCCTTGATGATTATGATGTTGGATTAGACAACTTAATACAGGCTTAGGAAACAGCGACAACTCCTTCCCTGAGGAAACTTCGTGACCACGTACATAAACAAATTCCCATATGGCTTGAAGACGACTTCACTTTCTCATCTTTATTACCGTACCAATCCAAATTTACGTGGAAACTTCACTTGTGTACGTACGTGGATTAATGTATGCACGGCAGTGGCGGAGCCAGAATTTGGTCGTGAGGTGGCACCATTCAATAAAAAACCTAGTTACGTATTGTGCAGAAAAGTATGAAGACGTACAAAAATTTAAGTGTAATGTTTTGTCGTAGGCCTTTTTTTTTTTTTTTGGAAAAAGAAATAAATGGCTGCTTAACCTCTCTTATGGTATGCAAATAGGAGTACAAGATATTACGATATAAATTTTTCTGGAATGAAACAGGTCGTTCTCTAAATTATAATTTTTACAATATTTATGCAAATTAAATATTGCACAAGCATAAATACCTAGCTAATCTAATCACGTTAGTTTGTTATAAAAAAAAAAATGAGTGTTCGAATGGGTCACATAAAAATTTAATATCCAAATGAGTCATGTTGCTTTTCAAGTGGGGAAAAATACAAATTTTGTAGGAATCTATGCAAAAATTTAGAGTGAGAGATGAGCTTTAAAGAATAGGAAAAAAAAAAAAGAAAAAGGAACAAACAGAAGTTACAGCAGACCGAGGGGAGTCCAACCCCAGCGGACCAGCGGTTGGCCTTGGAGACTTGTTTCAACATATACTTTAATTTACCACCAAAGCAGAGCATGAGGTTATGCCTTTTTCTTCACATATTTTTCATTTTACCTTTTTACGTGTAAATTTTTTTTAAAAAAGTTTTTCTACAATCGGGGGTGGCACGTGCCACCTCCCTAATTGCCTCCGCCCCTGACGCACAGTACATGAATAGCTCGGGAGCAATGTTGTAGATCCAGATGCTCGAATAAAGATCCACAAATTGATGTTCCGGCCGCCCGATGCAGGCGGTCTCACGCGACAACCACATTGTGGGATAGATCAAGTTAGTAAAGAAGTTTTATAAACACAGGTCTAAAATTGTTTATTAGTACTCCCTAACTTGAATACATTGTGGGGTTGAATGTACAAGTTATATCCGCAAATAAATTGACTTATGACTAGGGCTGTTTAATGAATCGAGCAACTTGCAAGCGCGGCTCGTTAAGTATAAAATGAGCCGAGCTTGATCTCGAAATCTTCTCAATTAAATCTTCCCCTAATTGCTGTCCAATAAATCCTCCCATGACTCTTCAAACACTTTTGTCACATGTGGTATCTCTTTGATCTTGGGATGTGATTGCTTCAATAGTTAGGTTCATCCAAGGATACGTGTCTGAATGATACAAGGGACACGAGCCAAAATGCCGGTCATCACAACGAGAAAAACCTGGGATCCCAGGCTCTGGCAATTTCGCGCCGCCCAAGCCCCAAACAAAGGATGAATATCGTGTCCCAATAAGATTTTTTGAGCTCGATCGTAATAGTCATGAGCATTCTTTTCATCATTTGAGCTATTACTTCCGTGTAAGCTTAAGTGTATACAACTAGTGTAAAAACAAAAGTTGATGAAGTAATCCAAGCCCAAGATTTTATCACATTTATTTTTATTACACGAATATAAGACAAGTATGGTTTTTCATAAAATAGGACTGAATCATGTTGCTGCAAATAAAATCTAGCTTTTTATGAGTGATTTCTATATATATCTTTTTATATCTCACTTTAGTAATGATCATTTGCATAATAACTACAGGCCTTCTTTTTTTCTTTTTCTTTTTAATTTTAAAAATGCGTAACGTACATGTCAAATATAAGCAAACTTTTCTTATGAAGGATCCACCACGTACTCAAACTTAGAAATGAACTAAATCATCGTAATAAGATTCCTTTGTAGGCTTAGAAGTCTAAAATATTGAATATTGCAGTGTTATGAATCAAATATCGAAGGACTCACCGTCGGTAAGCAGTTGAATCGATTCCCGAGATTAGCCTAGATTCGCGGCGTAAGTCATAAAGAAACGCAAAGAGAAATAAGCCTAGATTCACGGCGTAAGTCATATAAAGAAACACAAAGAGAAATAATTGAAGCCCGAGGAGTACTTGATCACCAAATTTTACAGTGCTCCCTATAATAATTGAACTTCCCACCTTGTTAGGGACATAACCACGAGAGTGTCGCAACCTTAATTGTCAAGGGTTTAATGTCACATGACTTTCCAGACAGGACACGTGGCATGTCCAGAGTCCAGTACCTAAATTATAGGAAAGAGAGTGTGTCCCGAGAGGCAAAGAAATTAAAAACCTCCCACGCCTTTTGTCGACCGCTGTCACGTGACACCCGGATCGAATTGTTGAACCCCCCCCCCCCCAGTAGATCTCATCTCAGAATTGCCCCATGATATTACTAATGCAATTCGAATTGTGCTAATTAGCCACCAAGGAGTTTTTCTCTTTTCGATAGTCGAGGTGGCAACTCGCGCACCTCAACTATTTACCGAACCCTGAAGTTAATGGTCGGGCAAATCCTCTAGCAACCCTAAAGTTTCGAATGTTTGGTCTCCGTGAAATTCAACATTGCAACCTGACAGGGCACAAACACCCGTTTAATTATTTCTCATGCCTATTCAGCCAAACCCCTTGAATTAACAAGGAAAGAGTTCAACACATAATCTCACTCTCTCTCGCTCGCTCGCTCTCGCCCAGTGTGCATGTGCCAAGAAAACCTTGTGTAAATGTTTTAATTTACTATGCATCTTAAAATTTCAATGATTCTAAATTAAAGCTTCTCTCTAAGATTTCAACATTGAAGAGCACATGACATGCGTATAATAGAAATGAAAGGACCGAGGGTCAACTAGAACACAAACATCAACAGAAAGATAACTAAAGTAATTAGTTGGGAGAGTTGCAGATTAATTATGTCTTAATTAATCGGCTAATAAATATGTAAAATCAAATCTACTTAATTACGTAACCCCAAATATTCGGTGCTTAACTAAACCTCTAGTATGTTTCATGATTTGAAGGATACTGCTGGTATTGATTCGTTTCCGCTAGCTACGGTTCTTACGGGTTGTATAGACATCTATATCCCGTCATTACTTGATCGAACCCCTACAGAAGCAGCACTACAATCTCTGGGTTTTTCGAACTAAACTTGTGTTTGTACTATCTCAAAAGTATTAACATGAGTTCTACCGAAAATGTGAATGAAGGATAAGATACATATAGATCAAACGGTGACTCCCTGAATAGTCACCCGGAAAAGAACAATCCTGTTCATAAAGTTGACATCTGTCCATAGCGAACAGGGGTCACTCAAAAAACAGGACTCCAAATCGAATCAATTTTGGGTCAAAACTTCATTCAGTTGTGTCTTTTCTACTGTTAAGCCCTTAGTTTAAATAGAGTATCTATTGTTTTCAATGTTTCAAAATGGCACAGTCGTGAAATAGTAAGAAAATGAAAAGAGATGCAAACAAAAATGGATTATTTTTCTCTCCCCCTCCCCTTTCACACACACTCTCTCACTCTCACTCTCTCTCCCTTGTTTTTCTCTCTCTCTCTCTCTCTCTCTCTCACCCCTCTCTTCCATCACACACACTCTCTCTCTAAAGCTTAAAATCTTATAATTAATCAAATATGTACAACTAAAAGAATTTAACCCCGATTCAAGGTATGAGATTGAATTAAAGGCCCAGTACGCCAAATAGTAAAGAAAAATCGCAAAAGAAGTAAGGATCAAGACGATTTTTAAAAATGACCAAACCTCTTTCTGTAGATACCAACCGACTAAAGGTTATCTGAAAAAAGATATAAAAGAAAGATAACCATGGTTATTATCCGACTCCAATTCGGGTTGGTGTTGTACCGTGCTGCGCACCTTCGAGTCGTCAGATCGTGTATCCGACGGCTCGAATCTCATCTCGGCAACCAACGATCGAGAGTCGTTCATTGCCGAGATGAGATTCGAGCCATCGGATGCATGATCCGACGGCTCGGAGGTGCTACGCACACCACTGCACAACACCATCCCCCAATTCCAACAAAAGCTAATAAATGCTATTGAAAAAGACTTTCCTTTCCATAAGAATTTTAAAAATGAAAAGGAAAGGAGCAATGCTTATAAACATTATTATAGGATTCAATAATAATATGAGAGAGAGAGAGAGAGAGAAACGGTAAAAGTGACAGGGGAGACCGAAAAGTGTCAAGAGAGACAGAGAGAGATGGATCGAGAGAGAGTGTAGGAAAGTGACGGGAGAGAATGGGTATTAATATTGCAACGGATTAAAGGCTCGCAATGGGTAGGCGTGGAAAAATTTCCGGGAACAACCTAGTCAGACATGAAATTTTATTTTATGAGGAGTAGTATCCCAGAGTCATGAACTAAAAAAGTGGGACCTGCTAAGAATTATCTCAATATATACTATCCAGATCTGGGGGAGGGGGGGCCTCCGCCTCCCTCACCCTCCTCCCCCTCCGCTCCTCCCCCTCTTCTCCCATCTTCCTGACCTACCTATCGGTGTGTCTTCTCCGTTTCCCCCTCTCGTTCGTTTGAATCCGACCTCTGTGTCTTCTCCGGTGGTTCGGCACTTGTGACGGGATTCCGTCCGTTTTGCTCGGCGATTCTGGTGCAGCTCAGAGATGGATAGGCGTGGCGTGTGGTGGTCCGGCAAGCGGCGGGCGTCGGTATGGCTAATAATGGTGAGGCTGGTAGTTAGGGGTTTTTACTGTTTTTTTTTTTTCCTTGTAGTTTTCCGGCTGGTTTCCAGCTCGGCTTGTACTGGTCTAGTTTTTCTAGATCCAGTGGGTGTTGGTGGTGGGTTAATAATTTTAGGTTTAGCATCGGTTGGGTTGCTTGGCCGGAGTCTTCTCTGCGTTTGGTTTTCGTTGCGTGGCTGGGTTGTGCCGGCAGTTTGGTCGCGCGATTGGGCTGCAGCTGGAGGTTTCGGTGTTCGTCCAGATTTCATATGTGCTTTCTCGGGTTTGAGCTGGGGTCTGTTCGGATTTCTCTACTATCTGGACTTAGATTGGTTCCTAATCTAGGCGTTTCGTCGGTCTTGCTTCTGCAGGGGGTGCCTGTGTCGAAGTCTTGGTAGTTTTGGTTCATTCCTGTATCTTTTGATGAAATCTGTATTGCTTTCGGGCTTTAATATGAAATGAAATTGACATTTTCAAAAAAAAAAAAATTGTTTTCTACCGGTAGGACGAAAAAGTTGCTCCAACGTCACGTCGTAATTGCTTCCCCTGAACGATTCTAGCTTGATACTAGCATGTCGGGCTTTAAAGGATGGGCTGAAGCCTCAACAGGCTTTTTCAGAAGTTTGAGCCAAGGTTTTGGGCTTTTAACCATTTTCATTTCATTCAAGCCCAGATGTTTGGGTCGAGACTCGCGCGGAGGAAAAGAAATCCAAAGCTTTTCATTTTACACAAACCGGCCCAGCAACAAATACCCAATCAGGCTGGATAAAGACAAGGATCTAGTTTAGATTTTTTTTTTTTTTGATAAGTCAGTCAACTTCATTTCAATACAAAGAGCTCATCGGACAAATACAGGAATCCACCGAAAATACAGAGATATAGGCTAAACATGAACAACAGGTAGGAACCTAAACTCTACCACCGAGAAATAAGCACATACTGCAAAGCAGAGCCGACACACGAAGTTCGACCAATAGAGCAGTTTACCGTAATAAAGATTAAGCACCTACGGGAACAGAACCTAATTACTGAATAATCAAGAAAACATGGGATTCCTTTTCATCAAACCAAACTAAACCCCGAAAATAGTCATCGGAGCAAGAAGACCAAAATCAAACCACTATCGTCGGACAATCCTCAAAAGGTGCCGGATTATTCTCCCACCATCCCTTCCACACCGGATCTGAAAAATCAGACCGGTACCTACTCCGGACTGGGGAGACCAGCTCTGAGAAGACAAGGAGCAAGAAGACCAAAATCAAACCACTATCGTCGGACAATCCTCAAAAGGTGCCGGATTATTCTCCCACCATCCCTTCCACACCGGATCTGAAAAATCAGACCGGTACCTACTCCGGGTTTTAATTGCTGGTCTCCCCAGTCCGGAGTAGGTACCGGTCTGATTTTCGACCAATAGAGCAGTTTACCGTAATGAAAACCCGGAAGAACCGGTAAAAAAACAAAAAAAAAACAAGAAAAAACCCTAACTTCATCACACCATTATTACCTCGCTGTCGGCTACTAACCGCCAGATCTGAGAAGACAAGGAGGGGTCTGGTCGAGTCAAGCCCACAGAACACCGCTCGGAGGTCCGATCATTCGAAACTTTGTCGCCTGAAACACACCACCGCTCGCCATACCAGATCGGAGAGAGAGATACACCGGAGGGTTGAGAGAGATCGGAGGAGGAGAAAGGGAGAGGAGGGTGGAGGGGGGCGGCGCCCCCCCTCCCAAGATCTGGATTCGGTGGGTTTGGTTTTAGAGAGAGAAAGTAGAGAGAAGGAGGAGCAGATAAGGTTTTGATATGGTTAAGGATCTAGTTTAGATTGAGAATGATAAAACCAAGAAATCAGGGGCGAATTCAGTTAAGGCACAGGAGGGTCGAGTGTCTTCCTAAAATTATTTGATTAGATTTTTTTTGAACCAAAAATTTAGTAATATATATTAAGTAACCTAGAACATAGCAGGTTCTATACCGTGTATAAATGGGTAATGATGTGCACATCTACGTGATGGATCGCTGGTTCGATTCCTTCTAGCGACCCCTTATTTTTATTGATGATGCTTAAAAAGTCTAAACTTGCAGCTAATGAGTGTTGAAACCAAGCCCATCAAGGATTTATGTAATAGCAATACCACAAAGCTAACAAACACCTTTCTACCTATTATAGAACTAAATACAAAAAAGTAGTATTTCATTATTTTCCTTAATATTCTCCACTATAAGAAATTTTTGGATCCGCCAATGCCTAAAACCAGCAATACTGAAAACAACTGAGGCCCGGTTTGGCTAATAAAAAAGTCGAATTATTTCTCCTTTTTTCATTTAATTTTTTTAAAGTTTGTTATTTTGTGTTAATTTTTTTGTGGATTATTAGTTCATCTTGACGAGAAGAATCAAAAAGGTAAAAAAAAAACAAATTATTTTAAATAATGAAAAAAAAAAGTCTGTCTGTTAGTATAAGAATTTTGAAATTGTGATCATAATTTTTTATTTTTGTGAAACAACCCATTCCTCCTTGGGCCTTCCTTGGGCCTATTTCGTAAACAACCCATTCCTACTAGGCAAATCCTTTCCTTAAAAATTCAAATTTCCAATATCGCGAAAGCCACGCGCAAAACGGTCGAAAACCGGCTCCTGGATCCAATATTCAAATTTCAAATTTCGAACAACTGTGAACGCAACGAAGGAATAGTGGGCCGTTCGAAAAAGCAAGGCCCACCTTCTCCTTATAAACACCCCGCTCCCACAACCCTAATCTTTCACTCCGGACGTCTTTGTATACGTCTCCACACTCTCTCTCTCTACTCTCTCTCTCTCTTCAACAGCAACAACCGTCCAGCGAAAATGAGAGAGTGCATTTCGATCCACATCGGACAGGCCGGGATCCAGGTCGGAAACGCCTGCTGGGAGCTCTACTGCCTCGAACACGGCATTCAGGTAAAAAGAAAAAACAACTCCGTCGAACTTTCCGTTGTATTTGGCGCTATTTCGTTTCGATCTAACCGATTTGTGTTGTTTTTCGCAGCCCGATGGGCAAATGCCGAGCGACAAGACGGTGGGCGGCGGCGACGACGCGTTCAACACCTTCTTCAGCGAGACCGGCGCCGGGAAGCACGTACCCCGCGCCGTCTTCGTCGATCTGGAGCCCACCGTCATCGACGAGGTCAGGACCGGCGCCTACCGCCAGCTGTTCCACCCCGAGCAACTCATCAGCGGCAAAGAAGACGCCGCCAACAACTTCGCCCGTGGCCACTACACCAGTAACCCCTCAAAACATCTCTCCTAAATCGTTAGGGTTTCGTTTTTGTCTATCCATGCTTTAATGTTGGTGTATTAGATTAGTATTTTCGTTTAATATCCATGTTCCTATGTTCGTTTTAACTAGCACGTTGATCGATGTCGATTTCCCAAATTTGGTTTGAAAACATGACGAGGTTTAGAGTATGTTTAAGCATCGCTTGTCAAGGAGTCGAACTGATCTTTTTGAAGAGTTTTAATTGAGCCGATCTCAAGCGAATTCGAGTTGCTTGAAAGTTTTAAACGTTGTAAGTTGAGCAAATCAAGTAGCTGTTCAGTATTGACTCGAAAATTTACGTTTCAAAATGTTCAGGCTTTACATGTCAATGTAACAAACTGATCTTAAACAATCTTTTAACGAGCGAATGTGAACCAAATTTTGAACGGTTTGGTTTATTTATCAACCTATAAGTAGGTCTTTTGATTATTTTGTGCTGTTCGTTTGGATTTGTGGTTAATATACGTATATTTTGTTGATAGTTGGGAAAGAGATTGTGGATCTGTGCCTAGACCGGATCAGGAAGCTAGCGGATAACTGCACGGGGCTTCAAGGGTTCTTGGTCTTCCATGCTGTTGGTGGTGGGACCGGATCTGGGCTTGGTTCTCTGCTTCTCGAAAGGCTTTCTGTTGACTACGGAAAGAAATCAAAGCTAGGGTTTACTGTTTACCCTTCCCCTCAGATCTCTACCTCTGTTGTTGAGCCTTACAACAGTGTTTTGTCCACTCATTCCCTGTTGGAGCACACTGATGTTGCTGTGCTTCTTGATAATGAGGCTATCTACGATATCTGCCGTAGGTCTCTGGATATTGAGCGGCCCACTTACACCAATCTCAACAGGCTTGTCTCTCAGGTATAACCATTTTCATAACTACATGATTACAGTAGAAACCACACCATGTTTAGGTCGTGTTACATAGATTAGATATAATAAGCAATTGACAACTGTTTTGGCATGAGAGATTTTTGAACTGTCTTGAATTGTGGTTATTTGCGCAGGTCATTTCCTCTCTGACTGCATCTCTTCGGTTTGACGGAGCTCTGAATGTGGATGTGAATGAGTTCCAGACCAATTTAGTCCCTTACCCTAGAATCCACTTCATGCTTTCTTCGTATGCTCCTGTGATATCTGCAGAGAAGGCCTATCACGAGCAGCTCTCAGTTGCAGAAATCACAAACAGTGCTTTCGAGCCCTCTTCTATGATGGTCAAATGCGACCCTCGCCATGGAAAATACATGGCTTGCTGTCTGATGTACCGAGGTGACGTGGTTCCCAAAGATGTGAATGCTGCTGTGGCCACCATTAAAACCAAGAGGACCATTCAGTTTGTGGATTGGTGCCCCACTGGGTTCAAGTGTGGTATCAACTACCAGCCACCCACGGTGGTTCCAGGTGGTGATTTGGCTAAGGTCCAGAGGGCTGTTTGCATGATTTCGAACTCGACGAGTGTGGCTGAGGTGTTCTCGAGGATTGATCACAAGTTTGATCTGATGTACGCGAAGAGGGCGTTTGTGCATTGGTATGTGGGTGAGGGTATGGAGGAAGGTGAGTTTTCTGAGGCTAGGGAGGATTTGGCTGCGCTGGAGAAGGATTATGAGGAAGTTGGGGCTGAGTCTGCTGAAGGAGAGGATGACGAGGGTGATGAGTATTAGAGTGGTGTTGGTAACTTGGTAGTAGTTTTTTTAAATGGAAGCCAATGGACCTTATTGGTAGTAATATTAGTAGTATGTTGTGGTTGTGCCGTTTTGTCTGAATCAATGTCTGTGTGTCGTTTGAAATTCTGATCTATTGAAGGCTTTTTATTTTCCTAAGGATCTTGGATTACCTATTTTGCATTACTTATACTGGTGCATTTTGGTTAGGGTTCATATCAAATTGGTACTCTGCATTTTGGTCACTTTTGCGATGCTAAACGTTCTGATTTAACTCTTTTATACATCACCAATCCATCTTTTATTTTAACACAGCCATGCCTAAATGCATATTCCTGAGGTCAAAGTTAATTATCATAAAGTTTAAATTACTGCAATTTACAGTTCATTTTGAAGTCTGGTGTTGTTGTATTTCTCAATTTAAAAGAATGTGGCAACCAAATGCTCCTCAATCCAAATTGAATAACGTAAGGGCCAGTCGCCATTGACCTCTCCAATCATATATTCAATTTAGCACCATAATCAAAATTCCACTACATTTTTTCCATTACTTCTCAATTTTGGATAACATTCCTATATTTCAAGCGTTTTCCTTTTTTATTTTTTTCAGTTTCTTTTTTCAAATTACAAAAAACTGATTGGGAGCATCAGATTGGCAGATTATTTATCCAATTTTTTTCTTCTTCTATCTTTTGTTGAATTTCCAAAGCATGGCAGATTAGTTCTTTAACAAACTGGAACATTCAGATCAAGGCCAGGTCCGAGAATCTTAGGCTTATAAAGGCCGGCCATGGCCGGCTCCAAGCCTCCAATCATGTCGTTTTCAAATGTTTTTTCGTAAGAGAGAGAAGAAAGGGCATACCTTGGCTCGAATCCATGAGGTGGCACACATCAACACAAGGGTGTTGCCATCAAAGCTTTTTTTTTTTTTGGTAACCGAAGAACAACCCTGCAGTCGAGCCACTATTGGACCCGGGAATCGAACCCTACTATGTTCTAAACGCAGGTTCGCCCTTACCATGTTGACAACCCATGGGTGGGTTTGCCATCAAAGCTTTGTTCTGTTCCAATCACGTTAGTGGCTGCAAAACCCAACTCTTGAAACCACCTAACTCAAAATTAATTAATAAAATCGAAGTCATGCTAATGTACGTGATTCGATCTATGAAAAATCTTACTTTCGCATTTGATAATTTGCTCAGCGAGTTCTATAGGTCTGCCGTGTAGTCATGTAGAACTGTGTAACGCAGTCCAATATCTAAAATACGAAATACATACAAGCTGGATCCAACTAATAAAAAGGTCAATGCTTACTAAAGATTGTTCTTACTCCTACAAGAAAGTGAATAGTTCACAATCTCCCATACCAATTTTGTGCATTCTTTTTCTTTTTTTGGTTAGCAAGACCCGTCTAATAAAATCAAGAAAGATGCTCAAAATGTATTCTAATTACAACGATGCACACCATCGGCCGCCGAGAAAAAAAATTGCACAGAATGGATATAGGAAATTGGTTTGATTAAGTTTTGTCCTTAGAGTGACATAGGCTTAAATAAATGGGCCAGTCGTGAATAATCGTATTCCACTCACTTCACCATAACAACTCGAAACAGTACCAAGCCCAAGACCGAAAACCATAAGCCCTGACCAAAAAAAGAGGCATACAACAACTTAATGATACCATATACATAAACCAAGAAATAGCCCACAACGAAAAGATTGAGATTTTTTCCCAACAAAAGTTGATGTGGTCTCTATAAGCAATCAGCAATCTGTTTTAAGTCTAAAATGGTGCTTAAATAGCCAGCCAAAGATGTATTATCTGGAAAATCAACATTTTGCACCACCAGATTTGCATTGTGAATCTCTCTCGCATGCTGAAACAATACTCACAGCATAACAAGCTATACACATTGTCAACAACTTTAGTCTTCTCCGCTAGAGCTTGCGTGCTGGACAGTCTGAGTTGTGTCTGATGGTATGGCAAGAATTTGAGATGGCCAAGAATCTGAGGACGATGGATAACGAGCATGTGGTCTGCTTACATTTGTTGGAAGCTTAGACACGGAATCTGAAGTATCAGGCTCATGGTATACTGTCAGGTCATGATGATTTAAGGGAACAACGAGTACAGAACCCAAAACAGGTGCTGGCTGTGACGCTTGTTCAACTACAGGAATCACAAGGTGGTGATCCTCCTGTAAGTGTGGTACAGTTTCGAGTTGCGACTGTGAGTGATCTAACTTCCATGCATATTTGGAATGTATTCTCTCTTGTACCTCACTTTTCAGATCCTCAATCTGAGCTTGAAGGGCAGAATTCTCGTCTTTCAGCTCATGCTTCTCGGTAGCTACCTGTTATCAAATATCCAAAACAACCGCTAACTTTTGACAATCAAATATTGATTCACTTAGCAAATGTAAACACTTGTCGTTTGATGAATTCAAACCCAATTGTTGACTCAAGGAAGGAAATTTGTGTTCCTTCAGTTAATCATTTTGAGTATGATCTTTGCTTCTAAACAACACATTGATATTGAAACATCCAGTCCATAGGGAACAAACTCCAATTGAATTTCCTTATATGAATAGAGAAGAATTGAGGCATGATAATAAGCATCAAGTTTGCCTTGAAGCATAGAAAAGGATATTTGCGTCCTATATCATTTGCTAAACTCTGAAATAAAGTTATCCGAACAGCAGGATGAGTTTTAAGAAGCTTACGTAGTGAGATTCAGATAAAAGAGTAGTGTTCTCCTTTTTGAGACAGTCAACCTGAGCGAGCAAATCACGTAATATTCGAGTGGCATTACTCAAAACAGAGGCTTTTCCGTTGTTCTGATGAGCTGGTTCTGGATAAATAGAAGGTAAGAAATTATGAACCATCTGTTTTATTGCCCATAACCAAGCATTGTAAATCAACTTGGATGGATGCATCAAGATTAGGTACTGTGTAGTAACAGGTAAATTTGACAAGAAAAGCATACCAAGTGTATCACTGAGTTTAAGAAAAAGGACATTCAAAGAATCACGTTTCAGCTTCTCCCTCTCGGCTTTATGAATCTTCCTTGGAACTTTCCCAGGTTTATTTTTGCTTCGTGAAGAGCTGCGGCTGCAACATGGACAGCTTTCAGAACCACATGACAAACAGCAGTGACTACAATGAAAGACGTAACAATGCAAACTAAGAGTCATGTGCTGAAGATTGACAATGAATTGGTAAGCTACAACAAACCACTACTTTGAAACACATAAAATTCCCAAAGCAGCATAATTGTGAGATGCTTTGCTCTTAAAATGTTAGGAGCGCACATCTAGAACACTGACCTGGGAACTGGTTTCTCTGTCACCACATCCACATTATCACTTCTTGATGGGACAGGAGCCTCTGAAGCCATTTTCGGCTTTCTATATCAGCTAAGAGCTAACTACAATTCGCTCTGCTCGTCATTAAAGAAACACCCAGAAATAAGCCACGAAGTTTAACAGACAACCTACTACACATAGGAAAAAGGAGTAACAACAAACAACTACAAATAAAAGTCAAACAGATGAACAAAAATCTGAGATAAGGAAAAACCATAATCCTATCAATTAGACGCGGGTTTCAAATGAAGGAATTTCACGTTGATTAGCAATCGAGAATAGATCAATTAGAATTTGATAGTCCTGCAATTTTTGCATTGATCTTTGCAGCATTAATGCTTTCCTGGTTGGTTTCATTCCCATCAATCTGCTCCCAAACCGGCTTCTTTTTTTCGTAATCTGGAACCGACCTCACCGACCGCAACCTTAGGTCATGTGCAGCTATTTCGCATTTGGGTGTGTGTGTGTGTGTGTGTGTGGGGGGGGGGGGGGGGGGGAAAAGTTGGCCCAAACGATTTCGCACTTTGTGGGGGTTGATCTACAGACTTGTGCCCGTAAGACACTCACCTCCACTCTCCTTGCCATTTGCATTAACCTTCGGGACATCAAGTACATGCATCTTTACCCATTTCCTATCCTAGAAATTATCCACTCTCTCGTGAATTTCACTTATATTAGCACTGAAATCGAACACTAAATAAATACCTTCATTTGAAAACCACATGACATCTATCCAAACAGATCTTTAGTATGTTCAACTATCAATGAATTTACATTTCCATCCACTCGATTAGCTCATTATGTAGTAAAATACCCAAAATCCGCAAGAGAAATGAATATCAGAAGTAAGGCAATAACATCTGATTTTCTCCAATAGCAATAAAAACGAAAAAATTTGCGAAATTGGTTCCAACCCCATTTGCGTAAAGAAGGAAGAGAAAATAACAGCCGCAGTGCCGCGCCAAACCGTGAATAAAACGGATAATCGTTGAAGAATAGAGTCGTACCTTAGGGCTTGGAGATCTTCAGGGTCTCTCTCTGAAATTGCTAGATTTGAGGGAAAATAAATGGAACAAATATTGGGTTCGATCGGAGCGGGTGTATGTATGTATGTAGTAGTGTGTACGTGCGTTGGGGCTACGGGAGAAGGCGGCCGGAGTTTGTGTACCACGCGCTGGCGTGTGGCGAGCACCGGCATTTTACAGGAACCGAGTTCAACTGCATGAGCACGTCACGTGGTGGACTTGTAATGGACGTATTGACGACAATGCCCTCCGGCGGGACGTACACGTCATTATGAGCGGAGGATATTCACGGCTTGAAAATACAGTAAGAAAAGAAAACGATAGAGTATAAAACACTAGTCTCATTTCGTTAAGGGAAATAAGTATTTTATTTATTTTTAAAATTAAAAGTGATGTATTATAAGAGAATGATATGTCTCATAAAACAAAAAATAAGTACTTAAAAAATAAGAATTTTTGCGGAAAGAGGAGTTTTTGTTTCATTTTATCTTTCCTACAATTTTTTTTATAATTTTTTGTGTTACCTTCTTTAAATATTCATTGGTCTTAACAACAGTGGCGGCTCCACCATTTACTAAAAGTGGTCACTTGAACGCCCCCAAATTTTTTTGTATTGTTTCAAAATATGGGTAATATTTTTAGTTTTATTTTTGGTTTAACCCTTCTTGAATACCCCTCAAAAATTATTGAATACCCAACCCAAAAATCAGCCAATAAATTCATTCAATGTAAACATATAGTTGTGGTTTCTAGATGTAGTAGAGATTTTCATAGGCTTGACCCTGAGATCCGAAATCCTAGACGAGATTTAAAAATGGGACCTCTCATTTTTTAATATATTAATTAATTGTTCGATATAGGAAACAAGAAAACCTTATTGTTCGGTGGCAAAGTGGTTATACCAAGACTCGAAAGCATTGTTCAAAACCTTTTTTTGAAAATGGGGCCAAGGACCACCTAGTGGGCCTATGCTCAGGGTCGGATTTTTTAACACTTTTCTCAGAATTCCTAGAGCCACCACTACTCAATACTAATTTAAATATAAAATTAAAAAATATGTTTTAACAAATTATCAAAAGAAAAAATACTTTAAAATAAAATTTTGAATTATATTTATCTGTATAATTTTTTGAAGTTTGGTGCATATTTTCTTTTTCTTTTCCTCGTCAAGATAGATAATTAAATTTAAAAAATTAGAATAAAACAAACAAAAAATAAATCAAAATACATAATTTGGGTCAAACCCCTAGTATTGGGTTGTGAGCTCACTAGATGACTTGTATTATTATGTATATATAAAACCGTCCATCTATTACATTGTTTATATTTATATTTTCAAATATCAAAAATAGCTCAGCCTTATAATTGCAATTATTGTTCAATTTATAACAAAGATTTATGCGACAATCATGTGATTAAGATTGGTGGATGAAGTTGGATTTTTCTTATAGTTTATAGAATAAGTAGACCCATTCATATTCTTATCCAATTTGTTTGGTTCGGTTTTATGATTCAATAATTCGTTTTATAATTTCAAGAATCGCATCCTATGCTAATTATTAAATAAATTCAACTACCTTTTATACAAAATTACTTTGACTATTGTCCGTCTTATATTTAAGTACAAAACTAGCAGCTAACTCGTGCTAGGCACAAACTAGTAATTAAAAATGAACAAATACATAATCATCTTCGTCAAGAATTTAGTGGATGGAGTGATTTGTGAAACTTGAAAGAGTTTGAGAGGTCTAATTGAGATTTTACTAATCTTGTCAATTAAGAATTTTACTAATTCACAATTCAGATTAGATGGGATACGCATCTCTAGAGACTCTTTTGCTCAATAAATAAGAAGCCCGCTACACACAGACAATCTATGCAGATTGAAAAATAAGCTCAATCCGATACCCATAGATGCTCTATCCAATCGTCTAACTTTTCATCATTATTCTAAAATCTGAATGAAAAGTTAGAAGATTAGATCGAGCATCTATAGGTATCGGATTGAGCTGATTTTTTGCGGAAACTCTTGAAAAAATGTTTTACATTTAATGAACGACTCGGATCATTTGTGTAGGACCCGTGAAGGGCCCCACAACAAAATTTGTGCATAGATTATCTGTATGTGTAACTTTCTGCAATATAAAATCCTTTCAAAACAGATGACCCAATCGTAATAGACAACTCAAACTTACGGTCAACGTCATATTACCCCACGGGTCCCAGCTCAGTCGCATAATTCTTCAAAAATGTTTTACATTTAATGAACGACTCGGATCAGTTGTGTGAGACCCGTGAAGGACCCCACAACAAAACCTGTGCATAGATTATCTGTATGTGTAGACTTTCTGCAATATAAAATCCTTTCAAAACAGATGACCCAATCGTAATAGACAACTCAAACTTACGGTCAACGTCATAGGAGTATTACCCAACGGGTCCCAGCTCAGTCGCATAAGTCTTAAAAAAAAAAAAAAACCTGCATTCATGTTCTTAATCCTTGCTCTCGTAGATCTTAGCAGTTAATGCCATGTTTTAAATACACTTTCTCGATCGCGCTCCCGCACCGGCAACGCGAATTGTGCGACTGAGGTTCATGTCCACAAATACATCTCTAGAGACTAACGGGTGCGATCCATGCCCATCACATTTATCACATTCTCACAATAAAATGGTACTAAATAAAATAACTATCAAAAGAATTTATTTAAAGCCAGACAGAATTATTTGCATTTTGCTTCGAGTGCTTTTCTTCTTCTCAATTTTCCGCTTCAATCTCCGATGCTCTCAGGCTTTTCATCAAATTGTACACGAATTCCGTCCATCCCAAACCCTAATCACTTGCTTCCGTAACCGCTATTCGTCGAAACCAAGTCGCTGGAAAATCGCGTAATTCAGAGCCCTAGTTCTTCAAAGCGGGGGCGGGATTCAATTTTTTTTTTTTTGGGGGGGGAGATCGAATCGTCGAAGATGAGTGCTCAGAAGAAGAGGAATTTCCAGATAGAGGCGTTCAAGCATCGGGTCGTGGTGGATCCGAAGTACGCAGAGAAGACTTGGAAGATTCTGGAGCATGCGATTCACGAGATTTACAATCACAACGCTAGTGGCCTCAGCTTTGAAGAGCTTTACAGGTTTTTCTTGCTTCGTAATCTATCTGTATTTTTCACATATGTTTCTGATCGTTATTAATATCGAGCTTTTTGCAAAACGTAATAGGATTCCCTTACTAGATTTAATCTAAGTCACATAATTCGTGTACGCGGAAGTGGAAGTGCCTTTTAGAAATATCCCAAACTATTAGAATTCGTGAGAGCGAGGATTTAAAGCAGGAGCAAAGGGTCCGCTCCTACCGAACGATCATGTGCTTAGGTGTTAATATGTACTTAGTAATTGAACGTCTTTTAGCCAAATCGTTCTCGTTTGTGAACGAAGCCGCTAGAATTCGCGAGAGCGAGGATATAGAGCCTGAGCGGAGAGCGAGGATTGAAAGCAAGAGCGAATGGTCCTGCTGAAGGATTATGTGACTAGTTGTTAATATGATGTAATTAGTAAGTGAACGTTTTTGAGTCAAACCGTTTGTGAAGATGTGCGTTTGCAATGGTGCGTGACGTAGAGTTGTGGGAAGTTTTGATATCTGCATAGGAAATTGATATAGAAGAAAAGTAATTAGAGCGACAAAGGAGAATTTTATTTGAGGCATATGCTTATTATGCATGTTTGTCTATGTATCGACTGGAAACGACTACGTAATCTTTTACCAAGACATGATCGAATATCCAACTTTGCCAAGACATTTTTCAATACTAGACGCCCGGGCACTCGCGATGCCTGTGTAAACTGTGTTATGGAAAAGATGGAAAGTGTAAAATCTTGAATGGAGATTAATCCGTCATGAAGTCTGGGATGTGGAAGTAGAAAAGAGGGGAGAATAAATTTGGGGTGGCAGTTTTTTTCCCCCTTCTTGGCGGTTTTTTTTGGTAGTTAAAGGGGTAATTTGAAAAAAAATATGTGAGAGCTAGCCTCAAAACTGACTTTCACATCAAAAGCGATGTGCCCTCTATAATAGGAATAGATAGATATGGTGGGGTTTTCTCTGCATGCCGGGACTTGTAGCTGGTTATTTGGAACCGTCAGATTACAATTATGTCCCAGAAGGCCAGAAGTCATGCTATACTCTTAAATAGACAAGCAGAGAAGTTGGAAAATGATTAGTATAATACCTGTCAAACTTAGTATGGAACTTTGGAAGTTTTTCTATACATAAGCGTGAGTGGAACTGGTGATTCGACAACCACAGGATGGGGTTAGCCAAGGATGACTGAACCAGCATAAATTTCCCTTTCTGATTTGGGGGACCCTAAGTTCTTTGGAATGGTACTTTGGTTTGTTTAGAATTTTGAAAATTGATTTGTTGGCTGCATCTTTCGTTACAGTTATAAAACAGGATGGAGGTGTCTCAGTCTTGTAAGTTTGTGCAACAGCGATTTTATGAATTAGTAGTAGTTTTGATGTGGAAACAGTTTCGATCTCTGAATCCATTATTGCTCCACGCATAGATCATAATCTAGGCTCTTAGTGTTTAAGATGGATACTTATTACGTATTCTAGGCCTGGGCAAAAAAACCGCCTACCCGCGGACCCGGTCCGACCCGGTCCGACCCGAAGGGTTTCGGGCGGGTCCGAATAGGGGCTTCGGTCGGGTGCGGGTTAGCTTCCACTAAAAAAACTGTTTTTGGTTCGGGGTTCGGGTTTATGTCCGTCCAACCCGTCGGGTCCGACCCGACCCGAAGGTAATATATGTACATATAAAAAGAACATTTCCTTCCTATTACCCCAGTCCCCAGACATCCCAAACAAAACCCTTCAGAGTATTCCACGACTCCAGATCTGAATGTCGCCTCCAACTCCAAGCCATGAATCATCTCTCTCTCTCTCGTTCTCTCTCTCTCTCTCTCCACCATTGGAGGATTAGGCGTGACCGCGTGAGTCTCTGTTCAAAGTTGATTTTGGGGAAGATCAAAGTTCAGCATCGCCGATTCGATCATTCATCGACAGTCCAGAGGCTCTAGTCGGAATCGGTAAATTTCTTGCTCTCTCTCTCTCTCTCGTTATTTTTTTGGGGGTTTGATTTTCAGATCAAACGCAGCTCATTAGTTAAATCCAGATTGTTTGGGTTTGATTTTGGGAAAGATCAAACACAGGCTGTTATGTGTTTGGCCTAACCCGACGGGTCCGACCCGACCCGACCCGTCAAAATATTCGGTTTCCCGGACGGGTTTCACAGTATTTCGGTTCGGTTGCGGGTTCTAAAATATTCTACCCGACGTGATCGGGTCGGGTGGCGGGTTCGGCGCAAACCCGACCCGCCTGACCCGTGCACACCCCTAACGTATTCCATGTCTCTTCTCTACCAGTCTTCCTTATTGTGATAATTGTTGGCTCAAGTAAAAGATTCTTTTTCTCCACAACTCTTATTTTCTTTAAGCCATTCCTGAAGTAAAAAACCACAACGATTCCCTTTCAGTTTTCACTACGAGGATGACTTTCCATGGATAAGGGTTAACAAGAAAGAGAGAACAGAAATGAGGAAGACCTCACCTCCTACTTCGAGTTTGACGTGTGTAGTAATAATCCCTTAAGAGCCAGTGTATAAATCCCACTGAAGACTTTTTCTTTTCACTACTCGAGAAATTCAGAATCCGTAGTTAGCTGTGGCCATAGTTGTAAGGGTGAGAGGCTCAAAGATCTGTTGGGGTCTATGCGCGAGGCGCAAGATGAGGCGCGTGCCTTTTTGAAGCGAGGGGCACCTAGGCGGAAAAAATAGGAAAAGTAGCAAGCACCAATACTATATAGCCTAATACACATAAAACAATAAGAAAAAGCTTTCTCATTTTCATATGCAGTATAATTATATGTACACACAAACAGGCGCGCGCGCACACACATACATATCTGAAAATGTTAAAAAAGAAAAAGAGCTTTTTCATTTTGATATGCAGTATAATATATGTCGACTATATAGTATATACGCAAAGAGAGAAGATCGACTAATGATCGAGAGAGGAGAGAGAGGAGAGGCAAGAGAAGATCAACCGATGATCGAGATGATACCTGTGTTATTTTCGTTTCTGGTGATTGAGAGAGGAGAAATTTGCGACTGAAGTCAACGATGAAGGAGTGAAGGTAATACGTTTAACCTAGTTTTGATCCTATGGTTGTGATCAAAATTGAAAGAGGCGCGCCTTGGGTGCGCTTCATTGAAGGCTCCTTGCCTGGGCTCAGTCAAGGCGCTAACCCTGCACCTTGATGTGCCTAGGCGCGCCTTTGACAACTATGGCTGTCGCTATATGCCTGACATACTCTATTTGCATTGTCAAACGTGAATGCATTGACAGATGCTTGTTTTATAAGTATCCCCCATTGTTTTTATTTTATGATATTCACCTGCAATTGGTCTATAGTAATATTTCGAGTGTCTGAATGTCTACCTTGTAATGTTTTGAGATCGGCTTGCTCACAACCTATGGTGCTTAGGCCCCGCAAAAGATGTTGAAGTTCTGCGAAGGAAAAAGGTTTCTTAGGCTGATTGGAGATTGGCGCTTTAGTTCAAGGCAGAATGTAGCTTTGACTTCTTTAGTCTGAGTTTTTCATCGATCTTAATTTGCTCTTTGTAAAATTCTTGGAAGCAGGGGGCTCATGTTTCTAGTTAAAGTCGGTTGTTCCATGTGGTGATCTGCCTTTGAACAATTTGAATTTTTTCATCGTGCCCTTAATGTGAATCTTCAAGGACGTATTAAAAAGCCTTCTGGCTAACAACTCAGTTTCTAATAGGAAGGCTCTACACTACTAATGGTTCTGTTATGTTTACAGGAATGCTTACAATATGGTTCTGCACAAATTCGGAGAGAAACTCTATTCTGGGCTCGTGTCGACAATGACATCACATTTAAAGGAAATAGCTGAATCAATTGAAGCTGCTCAGGGAGATTTGTTTCTGGAAGAGCTAAACAGGAAATGGGCAGACCACAACAAGGCATTGCAAATGATCCGAGACATATTGATGTATATGGACAGGACTTTCATCCCCAGTACACGCAAAACCCCAGTTCATGAGCTAGGGTTGAATTTGTGGAGGGACAACATTATCCACTCTAGCAACATACAATCGAGGCTTCATGATACACTTCTTGAACTGGTTCAGAGAGAGAGGACTGGTGAAGTTATAGACAGGGGTCTCATGAGGAATGTAATAAAAATGTTAATGGATTTGGGTTCTTCTGTTTACCAAGAAGATTTTGAGAAACCATTTCTCGAAGTCTCTGCTGATTTCTACCGCGGTGAGTCACAACAGTTTATTGAGTCCTGTGACTGTGGGGATTTTCTAAAGAAAGCTGAGCGACGTCTGAATGAAGAAATTGAAAGAGTCACCCACTATTTGGATTCAAAAAGTGAAGCCAAGATCACTAATGTGGTGGAGACGGAGATGATTAAATGCCATATGCAAACATTAGTCCACATGGATAACTCAGGCTTAGTTAACATGATTGTGGATGATAAATATGAGGATCTAGGAAGGATGTACAGCTTGTTCCGTAGGGTGCATAATGGACTCTCAATAATCAAAGATGTCATGACTTCTCACATTAGGGATACAGGTAAGCAACTAGTTACTGATCC
Organism: Rhododendron griersonianum; assembly: GCA_018127125.1. NCBI lineage: Eukaryota > Viridiplantae > Streptophyta > Magnoliopsida > Ericales > Ericaceae > Rhododendron > Rhododendron griersonianum. The sequence continues at coordinate 8,570,584 of CM030795.1, forward strand.
GGAAAGGTTAAAGGACCCCGTAGATTTTGTGCAGCGGCTCTTGGACGAGAAAGATAAACACGATAAGATTATCAGTTTGGCATTTTCCAACGACAAAACGTTCCAGAATGCCTTGAATTCCTCGTTTGAATATTTCATTAATTTGAACCCTAGGTCTCCGGAATACATATCGTTGTTTGTGGATGATAAGCTCCGGAAAGGACTGAAAGGGGTGAGCGAGGAGGATGTGGAGATGGTACTTGACAAGGTGATGATGCTTTTCCGTTACCTCCAAGAGAAAGATGTGTTTGAAAAATACTACAAGCAACATTTGGCTAAGAGGCTTCTACCAGGGAAAACTATATCTGACGATGCGGAAAGAAGTCTGATAGTTAAGCTCAAAACAGAATGTGGGTATCAGTTCACATCTAAGTTGGAAGGTATGTTCACAGATATGAAGACATCTCAAGATACAATGAAGGGGTTCTATGCGAGCTTGGGCCCCGATGTAACAGACCACCCCCAACTAACTGTCCAAGTCCTCACCACGGGCTCTTGGCCAAGTCAGTCAAGTGCCACTTGCAATCTCCCATCCGAAATCCTGGGGATATGTGAGAAGTTCCGTATGTATTATCTTGGGACCCACACCGGGCGGAGGCTATCATGGCAGACAAACATGGGCTATGCTGATATAAAAGCAACATTTGGGAAAGGCCAGAAACATGAGCTGAATGTTTCCACATACCAGATGTGTATCCTCATGTTATTCAACAGTGCCGATAGACTAAGCTATAGAGAAATCGAACAAGCGACGGAAATACCCATCTTGGACTTGAAGAGGTCTCTGCAGTCTTTGGCCTGCGCCAAGGGTAGAAACGTCCTTGGAAAAGAACCCATGACCAAAGAAGTTGGTGAAGATGATGCCTTCTTCTTCAATGATAAGTTTTCGTGCAAGTTGTACAAGGTGAAGATAGGTACTGTGGTTGCGCAAAAGGAGAGTGAACCAGAAAAGCAGGAGACACGTCAGAGGGTGGAGGAGGATAGGAAGCCCCAGATAGAGGCGGCGATAGTGAGGATCATGAAGTCAAGGAGGGTGCTGGATCACAATAACATTGTCACTGAGGTCACAAAACAGCTGCAATCGCGGTTTCTGCCGAATCCTGTTCTGATAAAGAAGCGAATCGAGTCTCTGATTGAGAGGGAGTTTCTGGAGAGGGATAAAGTGGATAGAAAGTTGTATCGATACCTTGCATGATTAAAATTACCCAGTGATTGTGTCTTGTGAAGGGGCTTTTTGTGGCCTCGGATGGTTGAATTGTATGCTGGATGTTGTTCTTGAATCATTGCTAGCTCAGTTTGGTTAAACTTAACATTTTGTTCTCTCTCTCTCTCTCTCTCTCTCTCTCGATTTTGTCTGTAGAATTTTCTTTTATGCAGTCTTAAAACAAGGTATTAGGCGATCTTTAGTTTCACAAGCTACAATGTGTGTAAAGGTTCATGAAAGAAGATCAATGGTAGCAAACAGAAGTTGAAATCCTCTAATCAAAGAACTGACATGCACTTTTGGGGCCTGACTATAATAAAACACGCATTGTGATTTTTTTTTTGTTATTTGTCAGTGATAAAACACGCCATTCATCCGGGTTTTTTTTTTTTTTGGTTAAAGATCTTTAGTGAATCATTCATTCATTTCTTTTTGTTATTTGTCGGTTTTTTTGGAAAAATCCGTCTAGATTTTAGTTGGTGTGAGTGACTGCGAGTAGGATTTTGTTCGTGAAGCAATCTACAGTGACCATAAACAAATGTGACATTAACATATATATAGTGATAAAAGATGCCATTAAGATATTATCTCTGTAAACTATTTAAAGTACTTAAAATAATTACGTAGATAAGTTAAGCCAAAACTTACATCAAAACTTTTATATTAAAATCTCCAAAATTCACAAACATCAACCAGTTAAATAAGAGTAAAATACAAAAAATTCGTGAAGGAATAGGGCCGTGGGATAGAGGATTAGATTAGAAAATTAGTTACAGAACAAAAAGAGTGAGAAATCAATGGAAGTTTTGTTGAATTAATCTTGAAAGTGAAGGAATAGGATGGTGGAATGAAGCATTAGGTTAGAAAATTAATTTTATTCAGTGTATACAGTGCCGGCTCTGGGCTAAGGCCCAAGAGGCGGGGGGCCTTAAGCCCCCAAAAAATCTCAAAAAATAGGGTCTCATTTATTTTTAGGACATAGTATATATGTATTGTTTTAGGGCCCAATTTTAAACCCAAGAAGACATTTTACACTTAAGACCCAATGGCCCAGGAAAATAGAACACGCAACGCAGGAAAAAGCAAAAGAAAAAAAAACATAAGGAGGAAAAAAAGGTCGCAGGATCGCCAAAAACTCTCTGGGCTCTTCAAAATTATTCAGTGTGGTGGGTGCATGGATGCATCTTTTTTCCCCCTTAAATGCTACTACTCCAGTACTTCCCGTTACAAACAAATACTATATCTGAATCAAAATTACTCAGAATGATCGACTTTTTATTTGATTTCCGTTTACAATTATTAAGGGCCTCACATTCGAAGATCGTCTTAGGCCTCACAGTTCGGATAGGATTAGAACCAAAATTGTTGAAGTAAATCCATGGACCAACATTTAACGCGGTGAACCAAGCCATTCGGTCTGGATTGGTTTGGACTGGATTCATAGTTTGACAGTTATTTTGCTCATGGAAATAGATCAGTAAAACAAGAAAGGAAATCAAGGTTCTGCCAGTTATTAAGCCTTAGTCTTAGATATCAGATAAACCCCAATGGCCTGTACGCATTCACTTAATCGCAGGCCATCAAATTTACGAAACAAAAACCTAGTCCCTCCGTCCCTTTTTAAATGTCCTGCTTCGTAACTCCAACTTATTAAAAAGACATCATCATTATATCTTTCACATCAATTTTTTCCTCCACTTTCCCTACTTACCCATCATCATTACACTTTTACTCACTAACTTCTCAAAATGGAATCTACTTTTAGGGACAAAATAGGCAATTCACCAACTTTTACCCACTAACTTTACAAAATGGACACTTATTAAGGGACAGCCCAAAATAGAATACTGGACTGTAATAAAGGGACGGAGGGAGTACTATTTTTTTTTTTTGGCTGGTGTGAATTTTAAGCCTTATCATTTATCACACAAACCCATGAGGCACAGCAAAAGCATCTTCTGATCATGTTGAAGCTCGAAGAAGAGGAAGCTCTTTCTTTTGGACGCACAACTCAGGCGTCCAACATTGTCTAAACTGAGGACCAAACACACTGTCCACTAGTAAGAGGCCTAATTAAAGCCGGGACAAAAGTCTCGTGTGGACCGGCCCATAAGAGTTGATAGAACTTAGGTTTTGCACTTGCGACCTTAGGAGGTAGCAAACCCCTAACTCTCAAGTCTTGATCACCAAGCCAACCCCTTGGGGTTATTAGAAGAAGAGCAACCTTTAGATACCCTATATTTATAGAACTAGGATATACAAATCAAGGTTGAGGGACGGAGCAAAAAGTAACTGAAGGTTTGAGATATAAGAAGCTACTTTTAAACATGATTAGTCTACAATTCAAGGACAGTTTTCTTGCATTGTTTTGTCAATCCCAGTGACCAGAAGGTCTCCAATAGTTGGAAAAATCAGGATTCACATTGCAAAGAAAATTACTTCAAAAGCAAGAAAAATAGAAAACAAGCCATACAGTTCAGTTGTCTTCTTCTTCATCACCATCTTTGTCTTCATCATCTTGCTCATCATCGCCTTTTTCCTGAATAAAAAGGCATCTTTAAGAAGTCTAAGCAAAAAGAAGTCACAAATTTTAAATGGAATAAGCTCAAATATGTGACAAAACTCTTGATTAGCCTCAACACCTAAATGGTAGAAGCAATTGGCTTCCAGTACGTATGAGCACTGTCTAGGAATTTAGATCATAAAAGACTACGGGCAACGAATTGGAATCAAGCCCGTTGAAGCCAAACAATGTAGTCATCCAGCAAAAAATGCCACAAACAAACTGTTACTACTAGTACATTCACAGGCAGCTGAAAATACAGAACCGGCCACATAGTTGGCAATTTTCACACCCCGTATATGTAATACAGTATTGAATATGCTCCCAAATCCTCAATTCCGTTATGAAAGGAAATAGGTAAACCTTATAAGTTATAAGTCAAGGAGAAGAATCTTAGGTGCAGCTGACCATGGGCGTTGAAGTACAGCATCTTAAGGCGAACCTTCATATCTAGCCTACAAGCCAATGATGTCCCCAGGGTCTTGCCGTGGTGCTAATGCTGGGCCAAAGTCCTGCCTCACAGGACTGGGGTTCTTGTGGAGCTCACTGTTCAATAACCTTCTGAGGAACCTTCATATCTAGCCTACAAGCCAATGATGCCCCCAGGGTCTTGCCGTGGTGCTAATGCTGGGCCAAAGTCCTGCCTCACAGGACTGGGGTTCTCGTGGAGCTTTGTGGAGCTCACTGTTCAATAACCTTCTGAGGATGACGTCATGGTAGGAGCCCTTTTGGAGGTGGTGACATGGTGTAGGTCCCTTTAGGACTGCACTTACAAGAACCTACACTGACTATTCAGAATCTTTTGGTGGGTTTGGACTTAGGAGGTTTCCCTTTGGAGGTGGAGTTGGTCCATACATACATAATAACAAAGAAAGCATGAGCTATATGAGACAGGAAAACCCCACGGTCCCCACAAAACTAAAATAAACCATAAACCCGTCCAGCTTGGATGAAACTGAGGTATGATCAGAGATTTATGCTACGATGACAAACGGATTTACCAGCAAGCCAAATGGCACTCTCTCCTGCACATACCTTCCGCTTCCTCCATTTAGATATTCATTTATTGGTTGACAGGACCGTCGTTCCAGTTTTCCCTTTACAAACTTTTGTACTTTTTTCGCAAGGTTTCAGACCAGACAATGAAAAATAACCAACAAGCTCCAGTAAATCTTGTTTGCTAATCTAAAGTAAGAAAAAAGAAAAAGAAAAAAAAAAAAAAACTTATAAAGTCTGTGTGCACATGGAAGCAGAGCATGTATTTGTAAGCTGAAGAGAAGGTACTATTAACGTTTCCAATCTAGGATCACTATATTGTTTCATTAAGGGAGTGGATCACTATGTTGTTCACTTTAAGTGTTTAACGAATGAAAAAGGGCATCATCATAAGGTTTCATTCGATCTACCTCCTCCTCATCCTCATCTCCATCAGAATCTTCCTCATCAGCTTCCTGTATCAGTAAAGTCAAGAGTTCCTCTAAGCCCAAATGAAACGTAGAAAGGCAAGTAAATTCAAGAGGCAAGTAAAATATACTGGAAACATAGATACGTTGACAAAATATTTGAGAGGATTGGGCCACAAGTCCTCCTTAATTATCTCTGCCACCTGCAATTTCAAAGCAAAAGCTAAAATGCTAAACAGAAGGAAAGAAGATGAGGAAGAAATATTAACTATTTTAACCAATAACATCAATAAGAGCAGATCTCACTAAAATATATGATAAGCAAGGAAATGATGCCAACTCATAAGTAATTCCCCAAAGCCAATCACACTCACACCAAAAAAGAATAAATCTTGAGATACATAACAATGCAAGTAGCATGTAGATCAGAAAAGTTACCTCGTCATGAAACCCCTCTAAAATATCTTTCTGCTGAGACTCACTGAACCAACTAAAGAAGCTGCATTATTAAGGAGTACATCAACTGAGTCGGTAATCACATACTATAACCTGAAAACATAAAAAATGAAAATGTCTATTTGGTGGAAACTAACTACCATTCGAAACATGCAATTTATCTAACCATACCATGAAGAGAGAGTGAGAGCTACAGAAGGATAGGATATATACATGTTTATGCAACGTGCAAGGTAGGTTTCACTGCCCTTTCCACCTCAACTTCTTGTGCAACTGAGGTTTAAAGAAAAACTTCCACCAATTCCCAGGATAACGACACGAAGGTGAGATTTACGGCTAGTTTACATAGGAAAAGTATCTGCTTGAACTAACTCGCCTACTCAACTTCTTGCAGTTAATGTGATTTCTGTATCTACCAGTTGATACTCTTTGAGGGTATATGCCTGGTGAAATGGAGGCTTTGACAGAGTTCCCATTGTTGGGTACAAAGGAATGCAGTAGGGAGAGGAAGAGAAGGGCTGTAAAGAGGAAGGACACCTTCCCTCAACATCCTTGAACTTCTCTTCCCGCCACAGTGAACGGAAAGTAAGATGGAAAGGAATGGAAACTCTGATCTGACAATTTTGCCCTTAAAAAACAGTAATTCCCATAAAAAATAAGAAAGACGTAAAATCTAGAAACAATAGTTCCCTCTTTCGTTCCAAACAAAACATAGGAGTAAACACAGCCTTGTCCCTTCAATTGTAGCTCTACCTATCTGTTCTGACATTTCATCGCCTGTAACGAACTTTACAAACAACACCCAACAAAGCTTATAGGAGTACATGAAAGTGAAATGACAAACACATATAGACTAGTAACTTGCACTCCAGATTTCTTTTGTCCTTTATTTTGTTGTCGTAAGTGAAGAATCTTATTGCAGACAGTAAAGAACATAGAGCATGCACATTGATTACACAAATCAAGAAACTCATGTTGGCATATATAACCAATCAACCAAATTCACGATGCCAACAAACCGAAAATGAAGCAGGAGGAATCATATGTTCAAATGGCTATATTGGGTGGGCAACACATTTCATGTGATGACTGGGAGTGTGGACCTATATTCACAATCTCGGATAAGCCTCTGTATATGATGCGTGTACACGACTTGCACAACCTCATGGTACTTTCAACAGAAGTACTCTTATATTTTATCCATTAAACAAAAGGAGAAAAGAAAACTTGTACATGTTTAGTCGTCCCCATACATGCTTACAGATGAAAGGAGTATATCTGAGATTCATGAAACAAATTCTGTCAAGATGAACCGTTATGACTGTCTACACCTCCTAAAAGTGTGTCCCATACCCCACTATTTATGATTAGGATCGCAGAAAATTCATCATCCCAGTAATAAGGGACAAGGAGGTCTTGCCTCAGTTTCAAAATTTCCATGTATCCTACTTCTAAAAACCTAGCTCGATTGGAAAAGACAAGATAATGAGAAGAAATACCTCTCGTCAGTAGGTGGCCTCTTGTTTCCTTGCTTCTCATGATCAACTCCGTTAGCAATGACATTCTTCACATGTTGATGTTCACTTTTCATTATGACCGAAAATAATTAAGGTTACATGAAGACACAAAAGCTATCAAGATTACCATGCCTTCCTTCCACTTGATGTTTGTGCCAGTTATCTTGGTTGTTCCTTCATCGGAGAATGTAAATGACTTTGTCAGCTTTGCATCTTCAAAATACGGATTAGATTTGAAATTCTGGAAGTTTAAAATGTGCAAAACAAGTTAGTAAGAACTCAAGACAAGATCAATTGGAAAAGTGAATGGTATTATCGATCTATTGGGAGAGCCTACAAAAATAGAAAATAAAAAGCTACTCGAAGTATGCCTAACCCAACTAACAAGGTAAGGGAAAAAAGACTTACCAAGGTGATGCTGTACCCTGACATCACGTCTTTGAAATCCTCCACATCAATAGAGTCTAGATACTTGCAAATCTATATGGGCATAAAATATGAAATCATAAAAGTCACCATCTGAATTCAGTGATGCCCAAGAGCCGTTGAGGAGATCATCCCCACGTGTTAATATCAGATCCCATTAACTCAAATCAAGACATAGTAAATCTAACTAAGAAAGGGAAAATAAAGGAAATAATTTTCCATTTGATTGTTTTGTGACAAAAGCCAAACCTTAGTGTCTTCCTCGCTCAAACGATCACAAAGTGCAGGATGGCTAAGGAACTGCAGAAAGCAATATGCAGAGGTACTTCAAATGAGAAAAAGTGGAACTCTGATTGTGTGACAATTCTTCAATAGTGAACAGGAAAAAAGAGTCGCTGGAATTCTTACAGCAGTCAACCAAAAGTCTGGAATAGATTTGATGACCTCATTTCGTTTAACATAGACAGGCCGGCGGACCCCATTATACTTCTGCTCAACTTCCAAAACTTTCTCACTGGCTTCTTCATTAACCTGTTGGACAGCAAGGCAATAATTAAGTTCCATAGGCTTAGTGACCAATAGAAAATTTAAAATGCCATTTGATGAAATCCTCATGATGCATCGAAGCTCTGGACTAATTTTGTTTATAAGAGTGAACGACAAATTATAAACACAAATGAAAATTTATAACAATGCAGGATTAAAGACATCACCTAGAAGTCTTGATTATTCAACTGCAATATATATACGAAGTACTGGAAAAACAGAAGATACCTACTCATTTTTTGAAACATCTTCTTTCCAAACTCCAGGTAAGGGGAAAAGAGTGAAGTAGTACACAAAAGCAACATGATTTTGTTATGATCTCTACCAACAATTCCAGAATATTGGGAGTTTCTCAACTTAGCAATTTGATCACCACCATCTACATGGTAAAAGATAATGAATCTAAAAGAAGAACCTCTAACCAACATCTGCAAATTACTTCCATACCAAGAAGTTATACAAGAGGTAGATCGGGAAACTAATTAGAGGAACTATAAAAGCATGAGGCATCAAGTTGGCCTTCTATTATTTCTTTGAATTTAATACCCTCGCCTTGTTTATGGTGGGAAAACATTAGTATAGGTACCCTCTAAACATTCAAACAGGAACTTCTTTCTAACTCGCTTCCTTCCCTATCCCTCTGAATCCCTCAACGCGAGAGCCATGAAGATTGACACCAAAAAAATCAAGTACCCAAAAGTTGCTTCATTTCTTCATAATGCCTTCCCCTTTTTTTTTTTGATAAAGGGAATTCCACCCAAATAAAGGGAAGGCCACAGGACAAAAAGGCCCTATACAAAGCTGAATAAAGCTCAAACCAATCTAAAAATTGGTCAAGGGATGGAAAACAATCCCCCTTGTCCCAACTGTACAAGCTATTCACCAAAAAAGATTTAATCCTAGACAGAGGTTTTTCCACCCCTTCAAAAACTCTCGAATTTCTTTCACTTTCACGCCATAAGACCCACATTAAACAAAGTGGAATCATAGCCCACAAACTCTTCCTTCCAAACAACCAAAAAACGAGGAAATTCAGGATCAATGCCCAACAACACAAGGGCTGGTAAGAAATTTCTTTAATCACCATGCGCATAAGATGAGCGTAGTTGAAATGAGAATTTTGAGATGAATGTATGATAATTGTCTAATCGAGATAGAATTAGAAACGAAATCCTTGGGGGGGTGGGATGATAAAAATAAATAATTTAAGGTAGTTCTACCGTAGATCGGTCGATATAATATTTAAGATACCATTTAGGAAAAGCGATATGGTTATGGTTGTACACTAAAGGGAGAAGTATACAAATAATTAAATTTAGAGGCGTTAGTTCAAAAGTATTGAGATATTAGAGAACACAATGCTCTCAGTTACAGATCCATGCAACCGACTCCAATTGATTGGGACTTACACACGGTTTGGTTTTATCTTCAATCACCACTACCCAATCAAGAACGACCACCAGTTTCACTCTGAATTTCGCGAACCACAACAATGCACAGCCATTAAAAGACATTCTATCCAGTAACAGCAACAAAATATGTATAAATAAAGAAGATTAAAAAATTAAAAACATCTTTCATGCATGTATGTAGAAGATATAAATTTCGATTTTTGATACGAACAATTAGAAATTCATCGCAATGTGGGAGCGTATTTTTGAGGAGGGAAGCGAGACCTTGTCGAGTTGATCTTGGACCTCCTGTAACTTCTCGATGGAGAGAACGAGGTCGGCGTCAATGTGATCGGAATCTTCCTCCTCTGTTATCTTGGATTTCTTGCCACGGTCGGCTATCATCTTCTCTGGCGGTGGTTAAAAACCCTAGCTCGAGGAATGGGGACGGAAAAGGAAGACGGTTGGAGAGAGAGAGAGAGAGAGAGAGAGAGAGGGTTTTAGAACCCCGGACGAGGGTGGTTTGTTTTGCCGGTTTCTGTTTCGTTCCACTACCCGCCCAAAGTATTTATACCCACGATGATATCTGAAAGGCCTTTGGGTTGGGCTTCACTAAAAGTAACATTATCCTTGCTCATTTAGCATATTTATTTTGTTTTAATTTTATTTTCTAATTATTATCTTATATTTTTTTCTAATCTTTATTTTATTTCTCTAATTATTAATTTTATTTATCTCTCTATCTCTCCACTCATTACCCCTTTCTCCAATCATTATCTTATTTCTCTTTCCATCCACTACCAAAATTAAAATATCCAAATGTGCTAAACGAACAAGGCCATTCTCTTCTCTGATTGTGGATGGGACCGAGAATTGTGAGAAATTTTTGTGAAAGACAAATGATTTTCACACTATTTTTTTTTAATAAAAAAAATGTATGCATTATAGCCATTAGGGTATTAGCCCTTAGGATTGGACTATCAATTCCACTGGATTACCAATATCTTGTTTGGTAATTCAAAATGGGTTGGGACTATTAAGACCAGGGGTTGTTCGGCTTAAAAAGCCAAGTGGCTTATTTTTTTGTTCTTATTCAATTTTTTTTTCCGTATTTGTTAGTTTTTCATCAATTTTTTGGGGATTATTGCTTCATCAAGACGAGAGGAATCTAATTCGTCTTTATTAAAAAATAGTTTTCGATCATAATTTTTTACTTTTTAGATTCATCTCGTCATGATGAAGCAATAATCCACTAAGAATTTTGCACTAAAACTTATTGACTTTTGTGAGATTGTTCATATTAAACTAAATATTTTTGTCAAAAATAAAGTTGTTTCTACTTAACTAAAACATTCAACACATTTTCTTCTACTAACCCAACACATTTTCTACAACTTATTGTTTAGTGAAAATAATTTGACGTTTATGGACAACAAGAAGTAGTCAATAACTTAACGCTTAGCGGAATACAAGCTCCTCTCAGTCATTATTTCCCAAATTTTGCTATAGGAACTGATGAAGAGAACGGATTGTGAACCTATACACGTGGACGTGGTCGGTGTATAATTGGTTCTCTTGGTCGGTCCCATAGCAAAATTGGGTCGATGAAGAATGACTTGTAGAAAAATAGAGGCCGGTCCTACTTTTTAGCTTCAGTTTCATCACAACCCTAAAATATTGGTACTGAACCTGAACATGCATTGTTATGTTACATAATAACTTTTTCGCCCCTTTAAACTATGTGAATTGTGGAGTATATATGAACTATGCGACCCAATGGATATTTTTGTTCGAAATAACGGGTCGGGACTATATCGGGTAGCAATATTATGCGCGGGGACAATTTGGGCCCGGCCTGTAGGAACCCCAATGTTTGTCACCACTGGTTTAATGTAAAGGCCCAGTAAAACACGACTACCTGAAAAGAGTGTAAACGATAAATGGATGGGAAAATGACGGCCCAGGACGTATTTTGATAATTAATACCCGCCAAGGACATGTTGAGAACATTTGTTAATGCTGAAAATGTCCTTAGTGGGTATTAATTATAAAACACGTTATTGGCTGTCATTTTTCCTAAATGGATCGAGCTCAACATACGGACAACATGGACATTAATCACGTTGGGCTCACAGGCCCGGCCCAAAAAAGGTTTTTTTTTTTTCCTCTAGGTCTATAAATAAGAATGGACGTTTTTAAGTTCAGACTGGTATTTGTATGCCGTCAATTTTTTCTTGCACTCATGGATTTCGTCCACTTAGTTATTATAGATGTCGGATCAAACTAATTATTTGCATGGATGAATTTTATGGCAAGAGCTACACAATGAAAGTTAGGATCACTGTATGAAGTGCCCGAAATGGACCCACAATCACCCAAAATAGGACCGTATTTGATGGATGACAACTGGACCAAAGCCTGATTGGTATGCAAACATGTAGTATTAACAAGTCGCAGTTTAGGTGGGCTTCGTCCCAATTGGGTGTCCTTGATTGATTTTTTTACCAATCGTAGGTTTGGGTCTCGAATTGGGCGGAAAACTGTTCTTTGAACATGTTGTGTTTTATTATTGTTAACTCGATCTGTCTAACCTATGGTGATTAAATTAAAAACGTGGATCAGGCAAATATTTGCAGATGATTTCAAGTAGGATGAACACAAAACCAGGGGAAAGAACTACTGCAAATTAAGAGCCAGCTAATTTTAGGGGTTAAGTAATTGAGATTTGGCCTTAATCAACTATTAAGTGAGATGTGGCTCTTAGCCCATCCGACAGCCCTTGGAAGTCCCTTGGTTGTTAACCCACTAATTTAGATGTCAAATCCTCTTTGATTGTTAACCAACTAATCCTCCTCGGTGCAATATAGAAAGAAAAAAAAAAACTATTAAGGGGTGGATTTCATACACTGGGAACATGATTGTGTAAAGGGATTAATGCTCACACAGAACGAGGCAGAGAAGCTTTGGTTCGAAGAATTTGACCCAATTTCCAACTCGGGTTTGCACGCATGGGTTGGCAAATCCTAGGTCATGGAACCAGACAAGTAGGGTTTCAAACGAGGTCCTAATTTGGAGATTTGCTCAAAATTTGTGAGTATCCCAGTTGGGCATTTGAGTCCAAGTTTTTCACCCTCTTTCATTTATGGTACATTTCTTGCTCTCAATCTAGCAGACATGGTTAGCACACTTAAGCAATTTGTCCAATACGAGACTAAAGGAATGTGATTTAATTTGACCACCTACACTTTCCAAACTAGTGAAATACACCTTCTAATCAATCACTGAAAAGTCAAAAGTGCCCCATAAGTACATTCCTTCGCCTCATTTTTGACAAGGGTATAAAAGTCTTTACAGTGTTGGGTTTTGAGAAGCCTGATTGAATTTAGTTTGCGTTTCGCTTACTATTCAGAAGTTCAACCTATTCGGTCAGCTCGCTGAGGTCTACGAAGAAGTGCCCGCGATGGCTTGAGGGTAATGGCCCCAAACTTAGACATGGGTATCATGGTTATTAATGATGTATACCCTAGGTTTTATAGTCTTATAATACTCCTCTACACCCACACCCACACATATATATACTAATACAATTATAAATTGCACTTACACCCCGACCGGGGCTTCGATCCCTCGGCCGACGGTTATCCGTTGGCTATGGCACTGTCCTCACGGTTTTGGTTTCGGCAGTTGGCGTTCAAGAGTCACAAAAAACGTGTAAGTCTTCCACTTAATAAGTATCAATCCCCTGTTACTGGGTGCCATAATATCTCTAATACTCCCAAAACACGTTTAAGACGGAAATTGATATTCGCGCTCTACTTTTTACTGATGGCGCTCTACTGGTGTGGTTTTCTGGTCACATTCCCAAGTGTACTTGGAGCACCACCCCCACTCACCTTGGTGGCTCACTTCTCCACCAAGCAAGGGTGACCAGCCTACAAGAGGAAGAACATCGACCGGGGCTTCGATCCCTTGGCCGATATATCAAACCAGTACACAATACTTAGTTGAAAGACATACGTTTTTTTTAAATCCAATGCAAGTTACTGGGGAATGGTCTGGAGGAGGCCTCTGGGGAGGACGGCCCAAGAATTGCGTTATAAGCGGAGGGGCAATGGGTAGAATATGTTTGTTCGGCCACGGTCACTACGTTCGGCTGAAGGCCGAGATGGAGGGGCCGGAGGTGACCGTTGAGGTGCGGGTCACCGCAGTTGACGAGGTGAAGGGGCCCAATACCTACTATACATAGCAGCCAATCTAACTCTTCTACTCTTTTCACTTGATACATAGTGAAAACTGGTAGGAGATTTAGATATATATACTCCACTACAAAGTTGGGGAGCCACATAAAAATCTTTTTCGTCTTGCGCTGTTTCTTTTTCTTATTTATAGTTCTTCGCATGTTGTGTTTTTGTTGGTTTGACCGATTTCTGAACACACAAGAGTATCTATTCTTGAATACGGAGTACTAAGAAAAGAGAAAAATAGGGGAAACAATGCCCATTCCCTTTGGAAGCTTTGAGGCATCTTTCAGAGACGAGAAGGATAACCCGAAACACAAATAAAATAGGACCAACAAAGTTAACTCCTCTTATTGCTCGGAGTTTCACACTCCAATGTTATAAATCGAAGGTATTGACTGAAGCTCCCTCTTCTTTTTTTGTCGGTAACATAAGGTTTCTGGGCCAGTTTAACGTGCAACTCAATTAATTGCATCCTCTTCGGATGATGACGATGACACGGAAGTCTCTATTTACTTTCTCCTCCACGGACTGTATGAAATATGGCCAACACAGAGTATAGCGTGCCGAGTTTGGCAACCACACACACACAAGCATATAGGTGATCACGATTTGAAATGACTTCATAAAGTAACAACAAATATGCTACGGTCACTCTGGAGGCAACCGAAGCATTTTCTTGTCGATGTTTGGCACACGAATCCTGGACCGGAAAAAATTCTATGCCAGCATTTGCTTTGGTTTGCGATGGCATCATCATCACACACAAGGACGGAACCAGAATTTTAGTAGTGGCGAAATGTATGGTATAAAATTAAAAAAAATTATTACAATATTAATAGTCATCGACTCTAGAAAAATTTAAATAACAAAACAAAAATTATAGTAAATGGTGTTTGTCATTTGCACAAGGAATACGAAAAAAAAACTATAGTACATGATGTTATACTTTTTCAATACAGTGCAAATACCATCTATTGCTAAGACAAACTCAACAAGGGATTCAAAACATTCAATAATTTCTCTAACATCAATTGAATATGAAAAAAATTAAAGAAGCTTTTTTTTTTTTTTTGGCTAAGCAAAAAGAGTTTATTAATCTTTATAAGGATTACAAAGATTAAAAGGACTAAGGGCACACCGGCAAAAGCCACCCAAGGCCTAACAGAAGGCAAGACGCCAAATAGACACCAAAAGAGCCACAAAAGCAGCAAAGGAAAATCCCCAGCCACCCCCACAACAGCAAAAACCTCCTACTGCCCCGCAAAAATTACATCGCTACCTCATCCTAATCAGCAGAAAACCCCAGAACTACCTATCCTAGTCAACAGAAAACCCCAAACCTGCCTAAAACTCGACATCAAAAAGCCAGAGAGAGAGAGGCTCCTTCCTCGAGATCATCATCATCCCCCGAGATAGATTCTTCCTCATAGTCGTCAAGAGCTTGGATTCTTTCCCTTAATTCTTCCTCTTGCATTTCAACAAATCTCTTCAAGTTATAGTTCCTCCCACCTTTTATTTCAATGCTCAATTTTGAACCAATATCTAACATCTTGCGAGCTTCCTTAAAGAACAAAGAGGAATAAGGGCCCTTTTTCTTTCTATGATTCACTTTGTCGAACTTAGACTCAATCTCCACGAGATGTTTCTTTTTTTTAATTTTTCTCTCCGATCTCCTCATTCCTCTTCTCAGCTTCAATATGGCATCAGAAGACGATCTCCTCTCATCTCTATTTTGGCGATACTCCTCGAAAGACTGAGTGGTACAACCCCAACTACCTTCCTTTTGGTTCAAATCGACTATTAAGTTTAATCCCTCCATTTGTGACGCTTTCATCGGATTTTGAGAGTCAAAAATAACCGCCGAGTCAACAAAAGGAACCAATCCCCCCTCATTTGCTTGAGAAACTCCGAGTTGAGAGGTCAATTCCTCACTACCCAGAGATGACTTTGAAAATTCAGATTCGGCCACACATAAATTATCCCCATCAGTATTCACCCCACCAATCCTAGAATCATCTTCACCATGCCTATCACTGTCTAAATCGCAATGGGTTCCGCTCCCTCGTAATGAGTTCAATTCCGCCTCCGAGGAGGACCCATTAACTTTACTCACGGAAGCCGGAGTATCCACTTCATCCTCCTTATTTTCCTCCTCTTCTTTTGATTCTTCTTCTGAATTCAAGGAAAAATCAAGACTTGCTCTAGGAACTTGTTTCTCCGCCTCATGTGGTTGGTCGCATGGATCTTCCATCACCTTGACTTTATACCGCTTTCCTTCAACTTCTACGGTAATCCACTCATCAATTTCCTTGAAAGTGCTAGTGGCGATAAGGATCTTTGCCACAGTAAAAGATGACATCTTCAATGTCGATTCGTCAGTACACATGAAAGAGCCCCATAATTCACCAATAGCTTTGAAAGAAGTATTACTCCAACCATTGAGTGGAATTCCATAACAACATAGCCACACAAACCTTTCAACGCACGCCGCCTCCCCATCCCAAGGCTTAGTTTCAGAGAACCACCTAATAAGACATTTTTCATTGACCATTTTCTCCATTTCTTCTCTGCTGGGGCACGTTAAAATCATAGATCTTCCACCCATCGCCTTAAACATCAATATTATGTAACCCCATTCCTGCCATCTGGACCTTCAACTCATTGATTGAGATCAATCTATGAAGCTTTGCCACCGCACTACGATACAGCCACCCATTTCCTTCGTGTTTTAAGGAAACCCTTCGGTTTGCTTGCTCACAATAATCCAAACCCTTCCCTGACTCCGTCCCAGCACTACCACCCGTAATAATTTGAGCATAAGTTTTGAAGGATTTCATGGTATCAGGAGCTTCGACCCTAGCTTCATCGACCCCATTTCTAGCTGGAATAGATGCGTTCAAGTGCCCAACACTCTTATTCCCCACCCCTAATATTTCATGACTGCCCTTATTCTGATCAAAAGAGGCCAATTTAACAAAGAGTTTTAAATTAAAGAAGCTTTTTCCAATAAAGTTTGAGAAATCCACACAAAACGTCAAACGATAAATGGTTTTTTAAAGTTTCGGAAGTCCATCACTGCTCTAAACGAGAAATCCACATGCCATCAGAAATTTGGAACTGAGAATCGAAAATAAAAAAGATATCCACTACAACACTACTGCCGAGTATATATTTAGGCTAACTTGTTTACTTTTTTAGGTTAAGTTGTTTTAGGGTTAAAGTGTGGAGTTTTTTTTTTCTTAATTACACCTCATCCTTTATATTATTTCACTTTGGCCTATTGAATTTAGTTTTGAAATACTTTTCTGGATTTCCTTTGTTAAAAAAAAATTTGAGAATTTAGGACTAGTATATAACAACAAATAAGAAAAAAAAAATCTAACGATGGTGAGACTATATAAGTTGGAGATTATATTTTTTTTTACATATAATAATTATATTTTCTAAAATTCATGTCGTGGTAACTGCTGCCACTAGACCCTCTTGATTTATCCTTGATCACACAACCTGTCCTTGTCTCTTTCTTAGTTTGTTTGATTATGGCCGGGAATTCCGCCCACAGAAAGAGAGTGCTCTAAGGACAGTTTGAGAAATCTATTAGCCTCCTCCATTTGATTTGACTAATGAGATCATTTAGCATCTCCTTTGCATACATAGGTCGTTCAACGGGTTAATTAGATAATGACGTCTCCTTCTCAAGTTTATCGATTTATATTTGTCGCGTTTCCAATTTGCATTCGCTATTATCTGCCATGTTCTCTATACTTGATTAATCTCAACACCTTGGGCTTGCCCCAGTGGTTGGGGAGGATAACCAGACTTTGGGAGTATTCCTCAAGGTCTGGGGTTCGATTCTCCACTGAAGTAAGTGGGAGGAGGTGACTGGTGTGGCCGCGCTAGCTCCCCCGGAGGTTTGGGTTGCGCAGTCGGATCCATTTAGTGGTCTGGTTGTAGGGCTGTTCCTCCGTTACCCAAAATACAATAATGTCAGCATAGCAAGTTAGCAACACCAGTAAAACAGTCAAGCAAGTAGTTGAACTGTCCTCTCTTACAGTTTGGTGAACTATTAGTTTACCATGGAAGGCAGCAAGTGCAATGTATTACTACTATTATCAGACAGTGAAAAGCCAATGCACCTAGTCAGAGGGGAAAAAACTGTTTGCCTACAATTAGTTTCTGAACCTAGAATGGAGTACTAGTTAGCTAGGTAAACTCGATTGACCAAATGGGCCAAATCTTACCTGTCGAAGACTCAAAGTTTATAGGATTAACCATGAAAGAGAGAGGTTCCGGTTAATGGCAACGAGGCAGGGTATGGATCGGGGGACCCGATTCCATACATGATTCCTAATTAGAGGGCCCTTCACCATCCCTGCCCCAATCTCCATTGCAGAATGCAGATATTAGATAAAGAACCAAACCCGCCTCCCGATGGGAATCGGGGTTTTCCCGAATATACCCATATCTCCAAACTTAAAAATATAAGAAGTTAAGAATAAAACTAAATTGACATTTCTATTTAGATATATAATCTCAATTTAATTTATACTAATAGGCAGTAATAAATAAGATTTCCTAATTAAAGAGGTAATCACTTACATATATAACTATACCCAAGATTTATACGTACGTTACTGTTGGATTTTTTTTTGGGGATAAATCCCGTCTCCAAATGAACGGGGCGGGGCGGGTATTCATTGGATATGGAAAGATTGCCATCCCTGCCTACCGGGTTGTCTGGCCCACCCACCATGACATATTTCATAGTAGTACGTATTTGTTTAAGAAATCTTAGTCAAGATCCAAAATACCTCTCTGCATACTTCCCCCACTCTGACAGGTCACGTGCGTGTATCTACAAGACACAACGAAGGAATAGAATAGAAGGTCTGAGAAGAATGGAATAGAAACTGGCAGTTTTGGATCCAAGGACGCCAATATATATATAAAATTCTCCAAGGGGCACATCAATTTGAGCTATAGTATTGGGAAATGGTTTTAACTGCACAGCTAACACAGAAAACAATCCACCAATGATTATTTTATTGAGGATCATTAAACTAATCTTGTAAGAAAATTGATGCGTCAGTTTGTCTTGATTATAGGAAAATACAAGAAGGATACATGCACAGCATGAGAAGTGTGAAACAGTACGTTTTGTTCGTTAACACGACTTGAATGCACCACGAAACTAGAGGGTTTGGTTCGATGACTCTTTTTGCACAAACACAGACACGGCACAACGCGACGACATGAAATGTTGTATTTAAACGAATCGGAGAGACGGGCTGATAAAAGGGAAGTGGAACTTCATTTGAAGTCCATGGCTTTGACTTGGGTTCCTTGGTAACTGTTTCAAGGGGAGAGACTTAGCTTAAACTTAAGCTTCTCATTAAGCTATCGTGATTTTCGCAGAAACACCCTAAATGGGTGGCCGAAGCTACGGAGGCAGCTCCCAAGAAGCATTTAATAATGGCTTTGAACCATGTGATAGTACTGTGAACAGCTTCTAAGTTCATCCCATTGAAGTTGAACTGCTAGTGCTTCATATTAAATCTCTTTCTCCTGCAGCATCACCAAATCTGGGGATTTCCACTTGTGGGTTTGGTTTTCCCAATAGCTTCTCGTTTAAACGGTGATCGATACTCACATGATCGGTTCAGCTCAAATAGTAAGTTCCATCTAAGACCTATCGATATATCTTTAGCTAGATTTTGGGTCTGGGGGAGAGCTAAGGAAGATAAGCATGGAGGAGAAGTGTGAGAATGATGATAAGATGGAGGATATACTGTTGCCGGGGTTTAGATTTCACCCGACGGATGAGGAGCTTGTCGGGTTCTATCTGAAAAGGAAGATTCAGCAGCGACCTATGCCTATCGAGCTAATCAAGCAAGTGGATATCTACAAATTCGATCCTTGGGATCTTCCAAGTAAGATAATCTTCCCTCATGCATCATGGTTGCTGTACTTTACAGAAACATAAAGGTTTCTTCTCTTCTCTATTTACTTATGCATGCTGCTATGTTAAGTATTGACAAAATAGCACACCAAACTACTCCCACTCTATCTACGACGCGTTTTTTATTTATTTATAATTGGCTTCGAAAGAGTTATCTTCTCCGCTTATTTACTTATAACGCAAAGTTTGATCGCTGAATTTGCTAAAACTCTTCCCCTACTGGAGGATACAGTCGTTATCTTCTGACCCGTATTCCTTGATTCAACTGCCATATTCAGCCATTCCTTACGGCATAACAATTTATTTTCCTCTGATAACTATTTGCCAGAACTGTCATCTACCGGGGAGAAGGAGTGTTACTTCTACTGCCCCAGGGACCGTAAATACAGGAACAGTGCGCGGCCAAACCGTGTCACAGGGGCTGGTTTTTGGAAGGCCACTGGAACAGACAGGCCAATTTACTCATCCGATGGCACCAAGTGCATAGGTTTGAAGAAATCCCTGGTTTTCTACAGAGGAAAAGCTGCCAAAGGAATCAAAACAGACTGGATGATGCACGAGTTCCGGCTACCTTCTATATCTGATCACCAATCATCACCTAAGAAGAGTACTTTTGATAAAATCATCCCTCCAAGTGTAAGTGTTTTACAATCCTCTGCTTCTTGTTGTTGTTCGCTTCTATATGGATCATTAGTGGCTAGACCACATGTTAAGCCGTCGTTTTCTCCTTTGACCCGCAGGATTCGTGGGCAATCTGCAGGATATTCAAGAAAACTAACACCATGGCACATAGAACTCTTTCTCATTCATGGGTATCTCCGGTAACTGAAACAACTCCGCACGATGTGTTCACCCAAGGTGTACACTCGGCTTGCTTGAGCTCAGAGTCCATCTCTTGCACAAGTGAAACTGGATCAACTTTCCAGTTATGCAGCAACAACGGCATGCATCAGGTCTCTACCGCCAGTTTTTCGGCTCCAGACATCCCCTCATATAGACCCATGAATCCAACAGTTTATAAATCATCTCCTTTTACCATTCCAAACGGAGATCTTCCGGATGGTTTCATGGTTTCACCGGCTGAAATATCCGCACCCACCACCAAGAATACAGTTGATGTTGCTTCCATGGTTTTCAATCCTCTCGGTGGAAATACATCCGAGAACATCAACTTCGGAGGATCACAACCTTTCAATGGTTTCTGTATCAGTTCACCACCGGATATACAAGGAAGCATAGGCACTGGAGAGGATGAAATAGGCTTTAGGAACAATCAGTGGGGAAACATCCGAACCATTGGCTTGCCTTTCGGTTTGAGTACTCCGAATCTTCCAGACACATGGAAGCCCACTCTACCATGGGATTCACCCTCCTATCCTAGTGAGATGTCCACTACTTATTCGGAACGATGTTATACTTGAATGAATTAGTGCCAAGGTTAAGTGGTTTACATCTCACTGTGGATTCAGGGAATAGAGGCTTTGCATCAGAAACATATTCTGCTCTCAGTCTTACTGTACAGATTTTCTTTCTCCTACTTGTGCTGAGTTTATTTAGCTTATTTGTCATATTTACCACAAAGATGGGTCTAATTTTGACTTCCTTGTCACGCAATGAGAACATCATGTATTACACACGTTGTCGAGGGAAGGGGATGAAGGGGCGTTCCAGTTCGATCGGGACCTATAAGGTTGCCTTAAAAGGTCCCAATCACTGCGCTGGTGAAGGCGCCCAAGAATTTCGGTACTTGAATGTAGGAGTTAACACAAATGAAGCAATAAGAAAGCAACACACCGAATTACTGCTACATGCCTAATAGTATTATTGGATCATACGCAATAACATTACAAAAATAAAGACTCTCCAGAGGAGCACTCCTTTGAGCTCGACTCCCTCTGGTTATCTCTCACCCTCACCACAAGTCTCGCCTCGGGTGAATCCTGATGATGAAACGGTTTTTGATTATTTAATTAAGTGTGAAGAGCCCAATGAACCTTGTGGACACTCTTAGAGAATGAACAAGTACCATAGAACTAGGGATGTGTGCGTCGAATGGAACTTAGAAAGTGTAAATGGCGTGAGAACAAACTTTAGCCTTTGTCGCTCTGATGATCTTTGAATCGGTCTCTCTTCGACCGACTTTTCATAAATAAAATTTCATTATTTTAATTGGTTAGTTCCATCATCTTTTAATACAATTAAAACTTTATTTATCATTATGTAATTGGTCTTAATCCGATTTAAAATAAAAACGATACGAGCGTTTTATTGAAAGTATTTGTTTTATCGACCAATTGAGGGTAAAATGGTCATGTATTTTGATGTAAAAATTAATTTTCATTGGAACCAATTTGGTAGGAAATTAGATTGGACAAGCCTTCTAACGGTTCAATCCACGAGCAAATTGGAGTTCGGGAGTGTTCGGGGCAAGTCTGCAAAGTTGAACTTGTTTGCAATGTTCAGGATGCGCCTGGGGTGCATTGAAATGCGCCTGGGCGCAAAGCAGTGCGACTGAGGCGCATTAATTCTGCAAAATATGTAAAACTTTGAGGAATTGCCCAGGACACTCCCAAATTCCAATTTTCGCGTGGTTTGAACCGTTCGAAAACTTGTCCAATTTACTTTCTAGCCCAAGTAGTTTGGATAAAAGATCATTTTTATTTCTAATGAAGTGACAATTTTACCCTCGATGGGTCAAAATATGATTCGTTCAGGTAAAATGCGTGTATGTTTCTCATTTTAAATTGGATCAAGACCCATTATATATCAACAATTGGTGTTTTCAAAGTACTAAAAGATGGCGAGATCCAACCATAAATGGGAGTTGAACATATAGTTTCTCTTTCCCCACATTGAACCAAGCGATATTCTTGCTTGTGTAGACACCCTATTTTGGACTTTCCAGAATAGTTTATTTACGGTTTTTTGATTCCCCAATGATGATTAAGGTCGAGAACATACCGAGTTGGTCGATGAGTTTGAGCTTTGAGCGTCCCGAACCTCGTCTAAACCCATTTCAGCCAGATGGGCGGGAGTTTTTGTAGCCGCCTGACGTCAGCTGCCAGCCCCTCTGATCATTGCTTCGGCCAGAGCTGTTCCCTTCTCTCTCCTACACCTTCCATCAAGCCAAGTCCCATGCATTAAATGCATGGGAGCTTCCTCCAATGTTTGGCCATCCAAACAGCCCCTAAGGGCTGGCTGATCAGCCCTCCTCTCCTCCATAAATACCCCCTTTGCATTCATTTGCAAAAGGTTAGCCTCATTAAGAAGAAGGGTTAGCACCATTAAGAAAGGGGTAGCTTCATAAAGCCAAGCCATCCTTTGTCTTCTTCTCCTTCATTGTTCTTTGCTTCCTTTCTTCCTCATAGAAAGAGTAAGTGAAGAACATACTCTCCATAGTCCATAACCTTCACTACATCCACATCCATCATCATCTTCAAGCTCAAAGCTCAAGCTCTCTTTCAAAACTCACTAGCAACAGTCATGGTAGTATGCACAGAACTAGCGTGGGGATCATGGATCATTGTTTTTCTTGCATTATTTAAGCTTTGATCACCATGCTGCATGCTAAAATCAACCTTCTGCTTTCTGCCATCTGGTCCTATTCCAGAGCCCAGAATGTGCAAAGCCAAAGCATTGGTGTCAAGAGAGAACTGGCGTGCGGCCTTTCCTTAGTGGCGTGCGCTAGTTATCTTTGTCCCAGTGGCTTGGCCCTTGCATGGATCTTCCATCCAGGCCTCTGATCATCCTCCCCTCACTGTTTAAGGGGTTTTCTGTCTATTTAGTGGCTTTTCAGCCCTTTAATCTGTTTGTAATAGCTTAGTAATTTACATAAATTGCGTGGCTTGTCCTGGGTGTGCACTGGTCCTTTCCAGAGCCAGTGTATGCAGGTTTGATCCTGTGTGCAACATTTCATTGCCAGTGTGTTCTAGTCTGCTTAAAATGTCCACAAAAGCTTGTTCTCAATCTATTTTATTTGCTTAGATCAAACATCATACATCCATAAACATTTTGCCACCGATCTTGTATATAAATGCAACTTGTTTACAGTTTTAATCCCCATTAACTGTTCCCCCGCCCTAACTGGTTAAAAAAATGATCATTGGATCAAGACCCATTATATATCAACAATTGGTGTTTTCAAAGTACTAAAAGATGGCGAGATCCAACCATAAATGGGAGTTGAACATATAGTTTCTCTTTCCCCACATTGAACCAAGCGATATTCTTGCTTGCGATTGGTTTTTTTTTTTTGGAAGCATGAATCTGAAAGATACATTGTTTGGCAACAACTATAAATGTGTTTTGAATCAGAGTGATGGATTTTTATGTGCAATGTTGGTGCATAGGTATGCCTCTTGTCTTTTTTACGAAAAACTAAATGTCTTTTTCAGTAGTTTATTTCATGAAAAAAGCAAAACGTACTGAATGCTCCCGAGGCGCAATTCATATGCGCCTGAGGCGCATTACAGAAAGGGAAAAAATAGAATGTGCCTAGGGAGCAATTCAATTGTGCCTGAGAAAAATTACAAAAAAGAAGAAATTCTGGGTGCACGCAGCCAGGATGCGGCTTAAATGTGCCGTACGAAAAGAGTGCAAATTAATAAGGATGCACGCCCTTATTTTGCACAATTCAAATACGCCCGAGGCGCATGTGATGCAAATTTTTTTTGACTGGTTCGTTTTAGTCCTGATTGGCTGGAGACTATAAAAGGCCAGCCGTTAAACATTAATTAGTGTAAAGATTTTTCAAGCAAAAGAGATGCACAAGAAGCCAGTGCGAAGGGTTTCGAAGAGTTCCATCCATGAATATTTCATTGAACAACTTAAATCGATCCCCAATCAAATCACTTCACTGAGAATATATTTCATATAGAATGTAAAATTACTCATCATCAAATTATTTCTCATATATGGCGGCATTCTTTGTTGGTTATGCTTTCGTTACAAGAAAATCAGTTAACTAGCTAAAAGGCCTATTCAATTAAAATGCAAGTTGACAATATCTTGATTTATTGGTACATTTCCAGACAGGATATTGTGGAAGTTGACAATAAGGCCAAGCAGTGGGGCATTGATCTTTCGTATCTCAGCTTCTGGGAAGAGGGTTAATCTTTTTCACAGCAAAATGTCTTATTTTGCTATTGAAAATGGACTTCATCACAGTGTTTTTCAAACTTCATTATCGGATTTTTATGCAAAGTTTGGGGACATGGAGAACAGCATTACTTGGAGTGCTATTATATAAGGTCTTATTGATGGAGAGCTGATATAATACGACCATGCGCTAGGTTTTGAAGCCCTGCAAATTTGTTGTCAAAAGGCGGAAGAAGGAAGGGAGCCGAATAGTATGACCTTCTCGAGCTTATTATCTGCTTGTAGCAACTCTGGCCATCTAGGTGAAGGCTGTAGAGTCGTTTATGCCATGAAATTGAGATTCAGAATGTAAAGCTCAATGAGGATTTGTTGGGCACCTCAATGAGCTGGTCTGGGAACGGGCATTTGGTATTGTTCTGTAGCAAGTGACTTTTCCCTGTGGTAGGATTTTGGGAGCACTATTGGCAGCCTGTAGAGTTCATGGCATGGGAACCGAAAAATGAGGGGAATATGTAGCAAAATGGCTCTTATATTTGGAACCTAAAAATGCTGGCTAGCTACTACACTTAGTAATGTTCAAGCTATTGTTGAAAGGTGGGATAGAGTTGAAGAAGTACGGAGAGTAGACAATGGCCCACATATCAGATATTAAACTAGTAAGAACATATACTAGACTTGATCTAAGCGAGAAAGGTATGTTCTCTTCTCTTGGGCTGCCCATTTTATAGTCAAGTTTTCTCTCCTCGTTTTTCTACTTAGTTGATGCGGGAAACAAACCCCAAATTAACAAACTGGGCTTCGCTGCTATTGCAAATATTCTGCTTGTTTTGTGCCATTAGTTCGACTCGATTGTTTGAAGCCTTTGAGCACCTAATGAGTCCTAGTGAGTCCTTGTGTCCACCAATTACATTGTAACTGCTGAATCTATTGAGTATCAGATTGCTTGTAATAAAAAAAAAAACCCCCCCCTCTAAATTAGCCCTCTAGATATCTAAATTAGCCCTATAAATTGCCCAATAATGAGTTCAATAGGCTGCTCTTTATAGCTTAGAATGTGATTGAGTTGGTTCTAGCTTCAGGAAGTCTTTGCTACCCCTGGAGTTCTCTTTGTTCTGCTTTTTAGACTCTAATTTCTCTCTTCTTTCTGTTTTGGTTTGGACCTTGTCTTGCACATGGCCGGTTTTTGTGTTGGACTCTCAAGGGTATCCAATATCCCCTTGGTCCATGTTTTTTAGTTTATTTTTTTCTCAACGAAAAGAAACTTACCAAAACAAACTTGTACTAAAGCTCATTGAGTGGACTCGTGTAGCGCGTCGAGGATCAAAACCAAACACTCACACATGAATTGAGACAAAACTTAACTATTATTGAATCATACGCAATAACATTACAAAAATAAAGACTCTCCAGAGGAGCACTCCTTTGAGCTCGACTCCCTCTGGTTATCTCTCACCCTCACCACAAGTCTTGTCTCGGGTGAATCCTGTGATGAAACGGTTTTTGATTATTTAATGAAGTGTGGAGAGCCCAATGAAGGATGTGGACACTCTTTCAGAATGATCGAGTACCATAGAACTAGGGATGTGTGCGTCGAATGGAACTTCGAATGTGTAAATGGGCATGAAAACAAACTTTAGCCTCTGTCGCTCCGATGATCTTTGAATCGGTCTCCCTTCGACCGACTTTTCCTAAATAAAATTTCATTATTTTAGTTGGTCGTTTCCATCATCTTTTAATACAGTTAAAACCTTATTTATCATTATATAATTGGTCTTAATCCGATTTAAAATAAAAACGATACGAGCGTTTTATTGAAAGTATTTGTTTTTTGACCAATTGAGGGTAAAATGGTCATGTATTTTGATGTAAAAATTAATTTTCATTGGAACCAATGTGGTAGGAAATTAGATTGGACAAGCCTTCTAACGGTTCAATCCACGAGCAAATTGGAGTTCGGGAGTGTCTGGGGCAAGTCCGCAAAGTTGAACTTGTTTGCAATGTTCAGGATGCGCCCGGGCGCAATGGAGTGCGCCTGGGGCGCATTAATGCTGCACAATAAGTTAAACTTTGCGGACTTCCCCCGGACACTCCCGAACTCCAATTTCCGCGTGGTTTGAACCGTTAGAAAGCTTATCCAATTTACTTTCTAGCCCAAGTAGTTTGGATAAAAAGTCATTTGTATATCTAATGAAGTGACCATTTTACCCTCGATGGGTCAAAATATGATTCGTTCCGGTAAAACGCTTGTGTGTTTCTCATTTTAAATTGGACCAAGACCCATTACATATCAACAAATAGTGTTTTTAAAGTACTAAAAGATGGCGCGATCCAACCGTAAATGTGAGTTGAACTTATAGTTTCTCTTTCCCCTCATTGAACCAAGCGATATTCTTGCTTGCGATTGGTATTTTTTTCGGAAGCATGAATCTGAATGATACATTGTTTGGCAACAACTATAAATGTGTTTTGAATCAGAATGATAGATTTCTATGTGAAATGTTGGTGCATTGGTCTGCCTCTTGGCTTTTTTATGAAAAACTTAATGTCTAGTTCGGTTGTTCATTACATGAAAAAGAAAAACGTACTGAATGTTCCCAAGGTGCAATTCATATGCGCCTGAGGCGGATTACAGAAAGGGAAAAAATAGAATGTGCCCAGGGAGCAATTCAATTGCGCCAGAGAAACATTACAAAAAAGGAGAAATTCTGGGTGCGCCCAGTCGGGACGCGACTTAAATGTGCCGTACAAAAAGAGTGCAAGTTAATAAGGATGCACGCCCTTGGCACAATTCAAATACGCCCGAGGCGCATGTGATGCAATTTTTTTTTTGACTGGCTCATTTTAGTCATGATTGGCTGGAGACTATAAAAGGCCAGCCATTAAACATTAATTAGTGTAAGGATTTTTCAAGCAAAAGAGATGCACAAGAAGCCAGTGCGAAGGGTTTCCATGAGTTCCATCCATGAAGATTTCACTGAACAACTTAAATCGATCTGCAATCAAATCACTTAACTGAGAATTTCATAGAGAACGTAAAATTACTCATCATCATCAAATTATTTCTCATCAATGGCGCGCGGCATTCTTTGTTGGTTATGCTTTCGTTACAAGAAAAACAGTTAACTAGCTAAAAGGCCTATTCAATTAAAATGCAAGTTGACAATATCTTGATTTCTTGGTACATTTCAAGACAGGATATTGTGGAAGTTGACAATTGTTTTAACAAACTGCAAGGTGAAGTAAGGCCAAGCAGTGGGACATTGACCTTGGGTATCTCAACTTCTGGGAAGAGGGTTAATCTTATTCACGACAAAATGTCTGATTTTGCTATTGAAAATGGACTTCATCACAGTGTTTTTCAAACTACATTGTCGGATTTTTATGCAAAGTTTGGGGACGTGGAGAACAGCATTACTTGGAGTGCTATTATATCAGGTCTTATTGATGGAGAGCTGATATAATACGACCATGCGCTAGGTTTTGAAGCCCTGCAACTTTGTTGTCAAATGGCGGAAGAAGGAAGGGAGCCGAATAGTATGACCTTCTCGAGCTTATTACCTGCTTGTAGCAACTCTGGCCATCTAGGTGAAGGCTGTAGAGTCGTTTATGCCATGAAATAGAGATTCAGAATGGGAAGCTCAATGAGGATTTGTTGGGCTGGTCAGGGAATGGGCATTTGGTATTGTTCTGTAGCAAGTGGCTTTTCCATGTGGTAGGATTTTGGGAGCACTATTGGCCGCCTGTAGAGTTCATGGGAACCAAAAAATGAGGGGAATATGTAGCAAAATGGCTCTTATATTTGGAACCTAAAAATGCTGGCTAGCTACTACACTTAGTAATGTTCTAGCTGTTGTTGAAAGGTGGGATAGAGTTGAAGAAGTACGGAGAGTAGACAATGGCCCACATATCAGTTATTAAACTAATAAGAACATATACTGGACTTGATCTTAGCCAGAAGGCCGAGAAAGGTATGTTCTCTTCTCTTGGGCTACCCATTTTATAGTCAAGTTTTCTCTCCTCGTTTTTCTACTTAGTCGATGCGGGAAACAAACCCCAAATTAACAAACTGGGCTTCGCTGCTATTGCAAATATTCTGCTTGTTTTGTGCCGTTAGTTCGACTCGATTGTTTGAAGCCTCAGAGCACCTAGTGAGTCCTTGTGTCCACCAATTACATTGTAACTGCTGAATCTATTGAGTATCAGATTGCTTGTGATTAAAAAAAAAACCCTCTAAATTAGCCATTTAGATATCTAAATTAGGCCTCTAAATTGCCTAATAATGAGTTCAATAGGCAGCTCTTTATAGCTTAGAATGTGATTGAGTTGGTTCTAGCTTCAGGAAGTCTTTGCTACCCCTGGACTTTGTTCTACTTTTTAGCCCTGTAATTCCTCTCTTCTTTCTGTTTTGGTTTGGACCTTGTCTTGTACATGGCCGGTTTTTGTGTTGGACTCTCAAGGGTATCCAATATCCCCTTGGTCCATGTTTTTTAGTTTGTTTTTTTCTCAACGAAAAGAAACTTACCAAAACAAACTTGTACTAAAGCTCAAAGAGTGGACTCGTGTAGCGCGTCGAAGATCAAAACCAAACACTCACACATGAATTGAGACAAAACTTAACTATTATTGGATCATACGCAATAACATTACAAAAATAAAGACTCTCCAGAGGAGCACTCCTTTGAGCTCGACTCCCTCTGGTAATCTCTCACCCTCACCACAAGTCTCGCCTCGGGTGAATCCTGATGATGAAACGGTTTTTGATTATTTAATTAAGTGTGGATAGCCCAATGAACCTTGTGGACACTCTTAGATACTGAACGAGTACCACAGAACTAGGGATGTGTGCGTCGAATGGAACTTAGAAAGTGTAAATGGGCGTGAAAACAAACTTTAGCCTTTGTCGCTTCGATGATCTTTGAATCGGTCTCCCTTCGACCAACTTTTCATAAATAAAATTTCATTAATTTAATTGGTTAATTCCATCATCTTTTAATACAGTTAAAACATTATTTATCATTATATAATTGGTCTTAATCCGATTTAAAATAAAAACGATACGAGAGTTTTGTTGAAAGAATTTGATTTTCGACCAATCGAGGGTAAAATGGTCATGTATTTTGATGTATAAATTATATTTCATTGGAACCAATGTGGTAGGAAATTAGATTGGACAAGCCTTCTAACGGTTCAATCCACGAGCAAATTGGAGTTCAGGAGTGTCCGGGGCAAGTCCGCAAAAGTTGAACTTGTTTGCAATGTTCAGTATGCGCCTGGGCGCAAAGGAGTGCGCCTGAGGCGCATTAATTCTGCAAAATATGTTAAACTTTGCGGAATTTGCCCCGGACACTCCCGAACTCCAATTTTCGCGTGGTTTGAACCGTTAGAAAGCTTGTCCAATTTACTTTCTAGCCCAAGTAGTTTGGATAAAAGATCATTTTTATATCTAATGAAGTGACCATTTTACCCTCGATGGGTCAAAATATGATTCGTTCAGGTAAAATGCGTGTATGTTTCTCATTTTAAATTGGATCAAGACCCATTATATATCAACAAATGGTGTTTTTAAAGTACTAAAAGATGGCGGGATCCAACCATAAATGGGAGTTGAACGTATAGTTTCGCTTTCCCCACATTGAACCAAGCGATATTCTTGCTTGCGATTGGTTTTTTTTTTTGGAAGCATGAATCTGAAAGATACATTGTTTGGCAACAACTATAAATGTGTTTTGAATCAGAGTGATGGATTTCTCTATGCAATGTTGGTGCATTGGTATGCCTCTTGCCTTTTTTACGAGAAACTGAATGTCTATTTCAGTAGTTCATTACATGAAAAAAGAAAAACATACTGAATGCTCCCAAGGCGCAATTCATATGCGCCTGAGGCACATTACAGAAAGGGAAAAAATAGAATGTGCCCAGGGAGCAATTCAATTGTGGCTGAGAAACATTACAAAAAAGAAGAAATTCTGGGTGCGCCTAGTCCGGACGCGACTTAAATGTGCCATACGAAAAGAGTGCAAATTAATAAGGATGCACGCCCTTGGCACAATTCAAATACGCCCGAGGCGCATGTGATGCAAATTTTTTTTTGACTGGCTCATTTTAGTCATGATTGGCTGGAGACTATAAAAGGCCAGCCATTAAACATTAATTAGTGTAAGGATTTTCCAAGCAAAAGAGATGCACAAGAAGCCAGTGCGAAGGGTTTCCAAGAGTTCCATCCATGAATATTTCATTGAACAACTTAAATCGATCCCCAATCAAATCACTTCACTGAGAATTTCATATAGAATGTAAAATTACTCATCATCAAATTATTTCTCAACAATGGCGGCATTCTTTGTTGGTTATGCTTTCGTTACAAGAAAATCAGTTAACTAGCTAAAAGGCCAATCAATTAAAATGCAAGTTGACAATATCTTGATTTCTTGGTACATTTCAAGACAGGATATTGTGGAAGTTGACAATTGTTTTAACAAACTGCAAGGTGAAGTAAGGCCAAGCAGTGGGACATTGACCTTGGGTATCTCAACTTCTGGGAAGAGGGTTAATCTTATTCACGACAAAATGTCTGATTTTGCTATTGAAAATGGACTTCATCACAGTGTTTTTCAAACTACATTGTCGGATTTTTATGCAAAGTTTGGGGACATGGAGAACAGCATTACTTGGAGTGCTATTATATCAGGTCTTATTGATGGAGAGCTGATATAATACGACCATGCGCTAGGTTTTGAAGCCCTGCAATTTTGTTGTCAAATGGCGGAAGAAGGAATGGAGCCGAATAGTATGACCTTCTTAAGCTTATTATGTGCTTGTAGCCACTCTGGCCATCTAGGTGAAGGCTGTAGAGTCGTTTATGCCATGAAATGGAGATTCGAAATGGGAAACTCAACGAGGATTTGTTGGGCCGGTCATGGAATGGGCATTTGGTATGATTCTGAAACTAGTGACTTTTCCTTGTGGTAGGATTTTGTGAGCGCTATTGGCAGCATGTAGAGTTCATGGGAACCAAGAAAAATGAGGTGAATGTGTAGCAAAATGGGCCATATATTTGGAACCTAAAATTGCTGAGTAAAGTTCAAGCTGTTGTTGAAAGGTGGGATAGGGTTGAAGAAGTACGGAGAGTAGACAATGGCCCAAATATCAGATATTAAACTAATAAGAACATATACTAGACTTGATCTTAGCCAGAAGGCCGAGAAAGGTATGTTCACTTCTCTTGGGCTGCCCATTTTATAGTCAAGTTTTCTCTCCTCGTTTTTCTGCTTAGTCGGGAAACAAACCCCAAAGTAACAAACTGGGCTTCGCTGCTATTGCAAATATTCTACTTGTTTTGTGCCGTTAGTTCGACTCGATTGTTTGAAGTCTCTGAGCACCTAGTGAGTCCTTGTGTCCACTAATTACATTGTAACTGCTGAATATATTGAGTATCAGATTACTTGTGATAAAAAATAAAAAAAAAACCCCCCCTCTAAATTAGCCCTTTAGATATCTAAATTAGCCCTCTAAATTGCGCAATAATGAGTTCAATAGGCAGCTCTTTATAGCTTAGAATGTGATTGAGTTGGTTCTAGCTTCAGGAAGTCTTAGCTACCCTTGGAGTTCTCTTTGTTCTGCTTTTTATCCCTGTAATTCCTCTCTTCTATCTATTTTGGTTTGGACCTTGTCTTGTACATGGCCGGTTTTTGTGTTGGACTCTCAAGGGTATCCAATATCCCCTTGGTCCATATTTTTTAGTTTGTTTTTTTCTCAATGAAAAGAAACTTACCAAAACAAACTTGTACTAAAGCTCATTGAGTGGACTCGTGTAGCACATCGAGGATCAAAACCAAACAATCACACATGAATTGAGACAAAACTTAACTATTATTGGATCATACGCCATAACATTACAAAAATAAAGACTCTCTAGAGGAGCACTCCTTTGAGCTCGACTCCCTCTGGTTATCTCTCACCCTCACCATAAGTCTCGCCTCGGGTGAATCCTAATGATGAAACGGTTTTTGAATATTTAATTAAGTTGGAGAGCCCAATGAACCTTGTGGACACTCTTAGAGAATGAACGAGTACCATAGAACTAGGGATGTGTGAGTCGAATGGAACTTAGAAAGTGTAAATGGCGTGAAAACAAACTTTAGCCTTTTTCGCTCTGATGATCTTTGAATCGGTCTCCCTTCGACCGACTTTTCATAAATAAAATTTCATTATTTTAATTGGTTAGTTTCATCATCTTTTAATACAATTAAAACTTTATTTATCATTATATAATTGGTCTTAATCCGATTTAGAATAAAAACTATACGAGCGTTTTGTTGAAAGTATTTGTTTTCCGACCAATTGAGGGTAAAATGGTCATGTATTTTGATGTAAAAATTAATTTTCATTGGAACCAATTTAGTAGGAAATTAGATTGGACAAGCCTTCTAACGGTTCAATCCACGAGGAAATTGGAATTCGGGAGTGTCTGGGGCAAGTCTGCAAAGTTGAACTTGTTTGCAATGTTCAGGATGCGCCTGGGCGCAAAGCAGTGCGCCTGAGGCGCATTAATTCTGCAAAATGCGTTAAACTTGGCGGAATTGCCCAGGACACTCCCGAACTCCAATTTTCGCGTGGTTTGAACTGTTAGAAAGCTTGTCCAATTTACTTTCTAGCCCAAGTAGTTTGGATAAAAGATCATTTTTATATCTAATGAAGTAACCATTTTACCCTCGATGGGTAAAAATATGATTCGTTTAGGTAAAATGCGTGTATGTTTCTCATTTTAAATTAGATCAAGACCCATTATATATCAACAAATGGTGTTTTAAAAGTACTAAAAGATGGCAGGATCCAACCATAAATGGGAGTTGAACATATAGTTTCTCTTTTCCCACATTGAACCAAGCGATATTCTTGCTTGCGATTGGTATTTTTTTACATTATAAAACATTTTATATCGAAACAAACGGAGCGTTAATCGAAACTCATAATTTTTTTCAAAAAAAAACAAGAATAAGTAAAAAAAAAGTTGACTTATTGACTTATTTTTGTCTTTATTTAAAAAATTATGAGTTTCGATCAAAAAAAATTTTCTTTTCCGATTGCTCTTATCGAGACAAATCAATAAGTCACAAAAGTTTGACGCAAAATAATCAAATGCAAAAAAAAATTCAAATAAAGACAAAAAAAAAAAGTTACTAATCTACTTCATTTTTTCAAGATAATACACTCTCCGCAACCTGGTACATCATCATCATCCACATCTCTCTCTCTCTCTCTCTCTCTCTCTCTCTCTCTCGTTTAGAGCATTATATTCTATTTACTTTGATCAGTTGATCAAAACCTTGTGGTCTAAGGACCACACCTTGTATGCTGTGTTTGGACCTTTGCATGTACAGTATACTTGTGAAGATAGATTGTGTCAGAATATGAATCAACAGCAAAATCTTTATAACCACTTTGAAATTACTACTACTTTGCAATCACTAATCAAGCACCGCCGCGTAAGCGGTTGTGGTTAGGTGGTGACCGGTAGTTGTGTCCCTAGTATTATTTTAAATGTGTGTGGGCCTCACATATATGTGAAGAGTTGCGGTTGGTGTTGTGCTTGGATTGTTATATACCTATACTTTTTTGTTATTTATTTCCTTCTCCGTTACCAATTTATTACAAACCCTTCCTTTAGTGATCTTATTACAACGAGCCTGAGTTTTCCATTGCAAATTCAGAGAAGACTCGATGGACTCCGGAGAATAGGATATCCTTATTTTGATCCAATTTGAGTAACATTTTAGGGTAAAGTATGATTTTAATCCTCCAATTGGTTTTCATCTTTATTTAGGGTAAAGTATGACTTTAAAACCCTCCAATTGAGTAACATTGTAAGGATTGCGAAAAATCTTTTTAATGTACGTGTGGCACCAAGTGTGGAAAATAAGGAGCCACGTAGTTGATTAAACGGGGCTGTTAGTTCGAGTCAGTAATTAAAATCCATCACCATTTGACAAATTAGACGCAAAAGGCCCAATTGAACAACGGTTTAGGAGTTTAAGTGTGCAATTAAACATTGAAGTCAAAGTTTGGAGATTATTTGAAATTTTCCCCAAAAATCTTGTTTCGCCAAGTTTGATAAATAATACCAATTTCTCCATCATTGGTTTCATGTCATTTTGATGGAACCGTTGGAGTCCATTTCTAGTCATTATTATCTCAGCCAAATTCAAATCTGATGAATGATTTGGTGAAATACTCTAAATTTGACAATAATTTTTTTTTTTTTTGGATAAGTTAAGATTTTATTACCAAACAGAGGAGCTACCCCTAAAACAAAGCATAACACGGTACTGCAGTGAATGAAGCTCTGGCTGACTGCCTTTGTCCATGGCACCCGTTCAAAATTACATTCTTAATTTACCCTTATTCTCAGCTTTGTGAAGAAACGTTTGACAAATTGTTTTATTCTATCTATGGTCCTGGCAGAAAACCCTAGAAAATTTGCGACTACCTACGGGAAGGATCTAGCGAACCATGTAATTCTAAAGGTTCTCGATGGTATGGTGTGGAAAGTAGAACTGATAAAATCCGATGAGGATGCTTTGTTATGCAACGGTTGGAAAGAATTCGCAGAGCATTACTCTGTGTGCTTCGGGCACTTTTTGGTTTTCAGACACGAAGGGGATTCCAATTTTCACGTCATTATATTTGATATGACTGCTTCAGAGATAGAATATCCATTCAGTGCCACTTGCAGTGATGAAACCGACGCGAACCATATGGGAAATTCGCAAGTGCCTGACACTGAAGAAATTGGTGAAGATGATTATGGTAAAATCACTAGTACTGAATTAAAGCTACCAATTCCAAATATTAATAAGGCTGTCAAGCGCCAAGAAAGTAAAAGTAAGTGTTGTTTCGCTTTGATGTTTGTTTTGCTTATTCTCTGTAGGGCGAGTTAAGAATATCCATTGTCGTGAACGAACTATGAAACGTTGTGACCTTAAAGATTCATGCGCTCTAAAATCTGTCTTGATTTTTCCTACAGGAGGCCTGTCCGTTGCCAAAAGATCCTGACACTATCCATTTACTGTCAAAAAGCCATTTTCATCTGGCAATGGGAAATCTAGACCTCTTGAAAGAGCCAGAGCTTTTAGATCTGAAAATCCTTACTTTATAGGAAAAATTATGACCCCATCTTATGTTTCTACCGGATTTACTTTTGTAAGTTATCAATTAAAATTCTGTGTGACTTATGTAGTTGTCGCGAATGGAGAGTTGGAAAAATGATCCTTCGACAAAAATATTCGAATTTGAGCTCTTATATCAGTTCACTTTCGTTCAAATCCTTCGATCTGTATTGATTCAACAAATATTTTTTGGAATTTTGCAGTATCTACCGACGAAGTTCGCAAAGGAAAATCTAAGTGAAAAACCGGAGAAGGTGGTACTGCAGGGTGCAAACGGGGGAGTATGGCCTGTAAAGTGCCATTATGGAGGACGTAGCCGATACTTTCTATACTGGAAGTCATTTGTACAGGCCAACAATGTGAAAGCCAACGATGTTTGTGTCTTTGAATTGATTAAGAGCATTGAACCTCGTCTGAATGTCGTAATATTTCGAAATTAAAGCACCGTAATGCTATGGCTCCCTAGGGATTTGAAGCAAATTTTTGCTGATCCAAATTGTAAAATGCAGAAGCTGATCCAAATTGTAAAATCCAAATCGTAATATTTCGAAAGCACCGTAATGCTATGGCTCCCTATGGCTCTCTCTCTCTCTCTCTCTCTCAACTGAAATTTTCTTTTCGGTACATTTTTTTTTTCTTTTTTTATCATGTAAATGCAAGTCGGCTGTAATATGTTTGGCTCTTTCTTCATATTCGATCAACAAGGGGTCATTATGCATTTTGTCAAATTGGGTTGTGTTTACCGGGTGTGTTGAGTTGGACTTCTGCATATATAGTGGGGCTCTTTCTGGGATCCTCATCTTTCGCGTTTATATTGTCGGCTATTGAACCAAACCGCGTAAATCATGTGTACTTTTTGGGGATTGCTTCCGTCATGGCAAGATAGTACGGACTATGCGATGAAAGTTGATGATTTTACAACGTGTACTTCTGAGCAAGGTGAGCACATTGATCAAAGTTACTTTCGCTTCTATGAATCATAAGACACAGAGAACAAGATCTAGCTATATGTCCAAATGAAATTTGAAATCTGCTAGTAGCATTTTCTGTACGTAGCCAAACGCTGTAGTTTCTCTTTCGTGTAATTCTTGTGCCTAGTGCCGACAGTGTTTTGCCCCGGTAATTAGCCCTGCCTACTTGAAAAGTTATCTCACATCTTACTTTCAGAAAAGTGTTAGGCGAATATGGGAAGAATCTGGGGGACCTCATATTTCTCGAGGTTCCAATGGTGTCGTATGGCAAGTCGAATTGAAAATTTCTAATGATGGCATTCGTGATGCAAGAGTACTACTACTCTATGCAACAGGTACATTTTTCGAGTGCTTCCTTCGAGATTATCCATTGTGCCGCAAGACTAAAGAATTTGTTTTAGCGCTGTTCTCCATTTTCAACGACTACTAGTTCTGCTCTGCAGTAGAAGAATATATTGGAGGGGATGGGTGTCCTGTAGCCATACACACCAGCAAATCTCAAATTCCTGTCAAAAAGAATCAGCAACAACCAATAAGAACTCTAGATCGACCCTCGAAAGAGCCCAGAATCTCAAACCTTTCTCCTAGCAGGGGTGCGTTCCTGCTAGGAGAATAGGTAGGAAAATATTTTGATCGAATAAACGGCTAGAACTTGTTTGTGGTTATTATTGCCGATACTGATACAGAAAGCAGAAGAGTGGATTGGCAACTGGATTGACCAACGTACGTTGATGTTTATATGTTCGCATTTCAGTCAAAAGATTGGTTTGGTTTTGTCGTTGCGTTTCAAAGTCTACTCTTTTCTCTATGAATCATAACATTTTGATAAAATGCTCGCATCTTTTGTTATGGATTTTACGCAATCCTGCAACGCCCCTACGGATCTTGGAACAATGGATCACAGAATAAAACAAACAAATACGTGCGTAATGAAAACTGGAAAGAAAAACGAGACACAAGATATACGTGGAAAACCTCAACGTGAGGAAAAACCACGGGAGCCACACCAGTCCACTATGAAATCAATCCAAGAGTACAAGTCTTCTCACAATCTCTCTGAGATGTGTTTTCTCTCGCCTCTCTCTTTTTCACGCTCAGAAAAAGTGATTACAATAAACCCTAATACGCACAGCCGTTCAACAAAACCCTAAAAACATTTTAAGGCCCGAAGGCTCTCGGTAGCGCTACAGCAAAATGCCTGTAGCGCTATAGCTATCACTAGCGCTATACCAAAACCTTGGTAGCGCTAGCTAAGGCTCTGATCACTTGCTTCAGTTGTCTGCACCCCAACAATCTCCCACTTGAAGATAACCTGAAGCATCCGCAAACAAACAAATGCAAACCCAAATAATCTCAATCAATCATGGACGTAGTAATCTGACCCCTCTTGGTGTGGCTCCAGGCCCATCATCTCTTCAAGCATGAAGGCCAACTGAAGTCGAACACAACTTCAGTTTCTGAACAGTAACAGACTTGGTCAACATATCTGCCGGATTTCGTTCCCCCAAAATCTTCTCTAGCAACAAATCCCCATCTTCCAAAAGCGAGCGAATAAAATGATACCTCAAATCAATGTGCTTCGTCCTGGCATGGAACACTGGATTTTTGGCAAGGTGTATAGCACTCTGGCTGTCACTGAAAAGAACGCAGTTCTCTTGCTTCAAACCCAGCTCCTCCAAGAAGCCCTTTATCCAAACCATCTCCTTTGCAGCCTCAGTCACGGCCACATACTCAGCTTTTGTAGTAGATAATGTCACTAATTTCTGCAGACGTGAGACCCAGCTCACCGCTGTTGAACCCATAGTATAGATATATCCTGTGGTACTTCGCCGCGTATCATGATCACCGGCAAAGTCAGCATCCACATATCCCTGCACTGTCAATTTCCCTCTCCCAAAACAAAGTGGCAAATCAGTGGTACCTTTCAAGTATCGCATAATCCACTTTACTGCTTCCCAATGCTGTTTCCCCGGATTGCTAGCAAACCTGCTCACAACTCCCACTGCATGGGCAATGTCTGGTCTCGTGTTCACCATCGCATACATCAGGCTACCCACGGCCGAGGTATACGGAACCTTGGCCATGTACTCTCTTTCTGCATCTGTCTTGGGTGATTGCCCCTGAGAAAGTTTGAAATGACTTCCCAAGGGTGTGCCAACTGCCTTAGCACCCTGCATATTGAACCTCTCCAGAACACGCTCAATATACTCAGCTTGACTCAACCGTAAGGTTCCCTGAGCCTTATCTCTGCTGATTCTCATCCCAAGTATCTGCTTAGCTGCACCCAGATCTTTCATAGCAAACTCTGTTGCCAACTGCTGCTTCAATTTGTTGATCTCCCTAACACAGGAACCTGCTACAAGCATATCATCTACGTAGAGCAATAAAATGATGTAGCTAGACTCAAACCTCTTGAAGTAACAACAGTGATCCCCATTGCACCTTGTGTAGCCACTGCGCTGCATGAAACCATCAAACTTTCTGTACCACTGTCTGGGAGCCTGTTTCAAACCATACAGACTCTTCTTGAGCCTGCACACCATCTCTTCCTTGTCTTTCACAATGAAGCCAACAGGCTGCTTCATGTAGATTTCTTCATCCAAGTCTCCATGAAGAAAAGCAGTTTTAACATCTAACTGCTCAAGGTAGAGATTTTCAGCAGCAACCATACTCAGCACCACTCTGATAGTGGCCATCTTCACAACGGGTGAAAATATCTCTGTATAATCAATCCCCTCCTTCTGTTGGAAGCCCTTTACAACCAATCTTGCCTTGTACCTTTTCTTGCCATCACTCTCCTGCTTAAGCCGAAAAACCCATTTGTTCTGCAAGGCTTTCTTTCCTGCGGGAAGCTGAGCTAACTGCCAAGTACCGTTGGAATAAAGAGAATCCATCTCTTCCTGCATCGCAGTCTTCCACGTTGCTGACTCAGAAACCTGCATAGCCTCATCATAGCACTCTGGTTTCCCACTGTCCGTCAAAAGCAAATAATCAAGCGAAGAAATATATTTCGGATTCGGCTTGTGTACTCTAGTTGTCCTCCTCAACTCTCTGACCGCTGAACTAGTCCCTGTCTCTGGAGCTGCCGCATCTGAAACTGTCCCCTCTGAAACTGTCTCATCTAAAACTCTCTTCTCTGCCTGACCAGACCCCTGCTCAACCCCCCTGTCACCTGGAAGATCCTCCAACCCAAAGTACTCGGATGTATCTCCATCCGAAGTGGTACTCCCACTGCTCAGTTTGCTGTCCCTGTCTTTGTACATCACCTTTTCATCAAACACAACATCTCTGCTTCTGATTATCTTCCGGTTCTTGTTATCCCAAAAACGATAACCAAACTCATCTTCGCCGTATCCAATAAAGGTGCACTTCTGTGACTTAGCATCAAGTTTATCCCTGTCCTTGTCGCTAATATGCACATAGGAAACACAACCGAAAACACGTAAGTGTGAGAGATTTACCTCTTTACCACTCCAAACCTCCTCTGGTATGCCAAAGTTCAACGGAACTGATGGCCCAAGATTGATCAAATGTGCTGCTGTGCTGACTGCATCTGCCCAAAACATCTTGGGCAACCCTGCGTGTATCCGCATGCTCCTAGCACGCTCAGTCAAAGTCCTATTCATCCTTTCTGCAATGCCATTGTGCTGCGGAGTCCCTGGAGGTGTCCTCTCTAAACGAATCCCAGATAGAGCGCAGGCTTTCTTGAACTCCCCCAACTCATATTCTCCGCCGTTGTCGGACCTCAACTTCTTCACCTTCAAATCTGTTTCATTCTCAACCATGGCCTTCCACTTCTTGAAGACTTCAAAGACCTCTGACTTGTGCTTCATGAAGTATACCCATACCTTCCTCGAGTGATCGTCGACAAAGGTAACATAGTAATAAGAACCGCCAAGAGAAGACACTGTAGCTGGACCTCACACATCTGTATGGACAAGCTCTAGCTTCTGAGCCCTGGGAGGCCTGCCGCCTTTTTGAAAGCTAACCTGTTTCTGTTTCCCGAAGATACAATCCTCACACATGTCAATATCCACTGACCCTAAACCCGGTAGCTTCCCTTTTGACTGCATAACCTTCATTCTCTTCTCACTCATATGCCCCAATCTATAGTGCCACAGATTTGAACTTTCCTTGCTGTCTATAACTGCAAGTGTGTTGCTACCATGTGAAGTCAAGTAAAGTGTACCAACTTTCTTGCCTTTAGCCGTCACCATGGTACCATTGGAGACTTTCCACATGTCCCCTGTGAATGTCGATGTATAACCTGCTGTTGCAAGCTGTCCAACCGAAATAAGATTCCTCTTCAACTTCGGAACGTGCCTGACATCTTTTAGACACCATTTGAACCCATGCGTTGCAATCTGAACATCCCCTTTTCCCACAATACTGCAAGGCTCGTCGTCCCCCAAGTATACTTTCCCAAAGTCCCCTGCTACATAGTTCTGCAGAACCTCCCTGTTAGCAGTGGCGTGGAATGAGGCACCCGAATCAATCACCCAAGATTCAGTGTCGCTATTCATGGAAAGAATAAGTGCATCGTGTACAACGTGAGCCTCCTGCCCACCGTTATTCTTTTTCGGTGCTTTGCAAGTTTGTGACATATGGCCTATCTGACCACAATTCCAACATTCACCTTTAATGGGCCGAACCTGAGATCTATCTTTATTTCCCTTGCCCTTGCCCTTCGATTTCGACCTGTTCCTGTTCTGATTCTGACCACCTTTGGTTTGGCTTCTGCCCCTCTGCTCAAAACTTAGAGCTGAACCTGAACTACCTGAACCATCGATCGAACCCCTTCTGACCTCCTCAGTCAGAATCAAACTAACAACCTCACTCAGTTTCAACTTTTCTTTCCCTGCCGAATTACAGACTGCAGTAACAGTACCCTGCCAGCTCTCTGGCAACTGAGACAGTATTAACAAGGCTTGAACCTCATCATCAAACTTGATTTCGACAGACATAAGTTGATCAACTATCGTATTGAACTCACTGAGATGTGACATAAAGGAAACCCCTTCAGCCATAGACAGATTGAAAAGTTTTTTCATGAGATGTACCTTATTCGCAGCAGACGGTTGCTCGTACATCTTTTTCAGTGCTTCCACAAGACCCTCCGTCGTTTTCTCCTTCAAGATGTTGTGGGTGACTGACTTTGAAAGGGACAGGCGAACAACCCCTAA
Organism: Rhododendron griersonianum; assembly: GCA_018127125.1. Taxonomy (NCBI): domain Eukaryota; kingdom Viridiplantae; phylum Streptophyta; class Magnoliopsida; order Ericales; family Ericaceae; genus Rhododendron; species Rhododendron griersonianum. Next base: position 8,612,745 of record CM030795.1, read on the forward strand.
CGCCTTCCTGTCCAGGACATCCTAATCCTCGTTGCTCTCATCTTTCTTCTTCCCCTTTTCTTTACCCAGCAGCGGCCGGTAAAGATCCTTCTGATACAGATAGTCCTCTATCTACGTTTTCCAGAACGCGAAGTCTAACCCGTCAAACTTCTCCATCCTCCGCTTGCCTTCTTCAGAACCCATAGCTCCCACTGAACTCTGGCCTGCTCGAACGAGATTAAACCCTAACCTGTCGAACAAAACCTACCGCAACCGCGGCTCTGATACCAGTTGTTATGGATTTTACGCAATCCTACAACGCCCCTACAGATCTTGGAACAATGGATCACAGAATAAAACAAACAAATACGTGCGTAATGAAAACTGGAAAGAAAAACGAGACACAAGATATACGTGGAAAACCTCAACGTGAGGAAAAACCACGGGAGCCACACCAGTCCACTATGAAATCAATCCAAGAGTACAAGTCTTCTCACAATCTCTCTGAGATGTGTTTTCTCTCGCCTCTCTCTTTTTCACGCTCAGAAAAAGTGATTACAATAAACCCTAATACGCACAGCCGTTCAACAAAACCCTAAAAACATTTTAAGGCCCGAAGGCTCTCGGTAGCGCTACAGCAAAATGCCTGTAGCGCTATAGCTATCACTAGCGCTATACCAAAACCTTGGTAGCGCTAGCTAAGGCTCTGATCACTTGCTTCAGTTGTCTGCACCCCAACATCTTTCTCATTTTAAATCGAATCAAGACCTATTTTATATAAATAACTAGGGTTTTAAAAGTAGTACTCCGTATTACTATAAAAGATTGTTGAATCCTAGTATAAAACTATTTAGGTTTCGTTCATAAAAAATGGATAAAAAGCTTACCACTATGAGAACCGTTGGAGCCACTAAGGCTAAAACACATCCTAAGTTTCATTGGGTGCTCAAATTTTCTTTTTCTTAACTATTTCTTCATCATTGCTTAAGTGTTTCACAAAGTACATAGTGCATCCACACTTCATCAAAGCGTATAGAAAATCGTTTCATCATCGAGATTCATTAATTCAAAGCAAGGCTTAAATATTTACATAGCCAAATTTGGTTGTTTTAAACTACTGACACAATAATATGTTGAGAATGTTTTCAATCGAGAATACCCAAAAGGATTTAGAATATTCTACCACCACTACATTACAACTACGACCTCCATTGCCACCACAACGCGTAGAAAACATTCTCTAATCGGTAATGTAAGAATTTCATGTTCATAGGGTGAAGATTCTTCACTGCTTCAAAGCTACCACCTCTACTTGAAAGAATCGCCAATCTTATGGGATTGTCGTGGTTTTGGTGTAAAGTTTATCAGAACTAAGAAAATTCTCAGTAGTTTATGATTTCTTTTATTGAAAAAACTGTCATTCGGTTTTGTGGCAATTGTGATGGTGGCGGTGGTGGTGTTGCATGGAGGTGGTTGAAACATACGGAATATTTCAATCCTTTTGGGTTTTCTCATTTGGAAATGTTCTCAATTTTTTGTTGTGTCGGTGGTTGAAAACACCCAAATTTGGCTATGTAAATATTTTTACAACAACAAATGATGCAATTGTTCATTGGGTGATTATCGACCAGTCTCTGTAGGAAGCTCCGTTAATAGTGAAACAACAGTGGCAGTTAATCGTCAACATTTTGCTTGCACATCTCCGACATATAACCGTCTTATCAATTGCTCGTTGCTGTAACATTTATTGTGATATTTGTTTTAGCTATATTGCCAACACGTTCATAAATATGCATATGTTTGTTAAGTAATGAATATGTCGAACGGTTATTTATCATTATGACTGCTAAAAGTTCCTCTCTTTTTTTAACGAGTAAGATCATCCCAGTTATATTAAAATGAAAAATAGTACAACTACAACAAAGGACACTACCGGTCCAGAAATACAAGAAACAACAAACTAAAAACAAAACAACAAAAAATAAAAAGCTGCATGAAACCAAACGCCAGAGCCGGACCCATCAATCATACTCGTGAAGGTGGGTGGAGAGACCAAGGGGAGAGGCAAGGAATGGGAAGAAAAGCAACTCTCGAGATGACCCGCCGTACCAACTTGAGCTCGTGCTGCCGCAGACTGAAGGGCTGAACCCGCCGCAGACGCCGCCTCCTCTTTTTGTTTACTAAGCTTACAGTTTGTGTGGACCCGCTAGAAACTACTCCCTCCGTCCCTAAATATATATTCGGCCCGCATATCTACACCTTTAAAAGATGCATTTTTTGTGTAAAAAAATCAATTTTTTTTTGACCAATTAATAGATATCAATGAGTACTTCTTTTAAATTGAGAAAAAAAATAGGAAAATTTTTAAACGAAAACAACGCATCTTTTTAAAGGCGTAGGTTTGTGGGCCGGACACTTATATTATATTGAGATTTGAGACAATTTAGTCGCACTAACGTGGTTCTATTGGTGTGTCCAAAGCGGGCTTTAAAATTGAGCTGGCTGTGTTGATTAGTTGGCCAACCAGCTTGACCTCAGGTGCTCAGAGCCGAACCCGAACCGGCCGAACGTCAATGGTTCAGTGACACCGGCCGCATGGTATCACCATTTTACAAAATCCTCTCATTTGTTCCCAAACGACAATTTTCAGTACCGGATGGGTACCATGTAGTATCAGCTCGGCGCATCCGAGCCGTTCATTGCGTTTTTGGACGGCTCGGATTTGGATAGAGAAAAAGAAAGAAGAAAGTGTTAGGGTGAGAGGAGAGAGAGAGGATTTCAATCCGAGCCGTCTAAAAGTGCATTGGACGACCCGGATATCCCGAGCGGGTACCACGTGGGATATACCCACCCGGCACTGAATAATTTCTCGCTTCTATAAGTAAGCTTGAACACGTGCAGTTTTGGTTGGGCACAAACCTTTTGTTATCTTCTTCTCTATGGAGGGTTCGTTTGAACCAAGAATTAGTTAGCTTTATAATCCTATGTTTTCTACTCTTCGTCATGAAGTCAAGATGGCCGAGTTGGTCTAAGGCGCCAGTTTCAGGTACTGGTCCGAAAGGGCATGGGTTCGAATCCCATTCTTGACACAAGATTTTTCTTGTAGCTTTTTTTTTTTGACTTGGAAAAAGGTGGGAGGAGCTACTGTCCGAGAGGACAAGCTAACACCACAGCACCCCTTGCCACTGGCAAGATCGAAACCGAGTCTCACCTGGGAATGAAGGGCACCCTACCCACTAGGCTAGCTTATTCCAATAATTCTTATGTCCTGACATTCCCGAATATAGGGGTACATATGCGTTATTGATGGAACCATGAAAGCATAAATTTTTTAAACTCGAGCGTCCGGACAAACTTACACACATCACGACTAATTTTGAAAACCCAACCTCACCGCTCACTTGCGAAAATAGAGCACCATTATCCTCTAGATCAACCGTTCGGTCTCTTATCACCCTGTTCAATTCAATTTCCCCAAGAGAAATGATGGATGATTACTCAAATTGCCCTTGCAAATTCAATCCAGCAGGCAGTATGATTTTGTATATCTGGAAATTGTGTTACTGACCTACTATGAAAGCCAAACAATTGATTTTACTATAAGCCAAATTCTACACCCCGAAATCAGAAGTCCCAGATCTAAATATTTTCATCTAAAAAATCCCATCATGCAATCAAGAATATCCCATCTTCTGGGATCTTTCAAAGGGGAAAACTGATCAGACCTGGTTTTCAGAACCAGCTAGTCCCAACTCAAGCGAACGAACACGAGATCAAAAACTAAATCAACTCAAGAAAATCCACTAATAAAACAAAATGGAACTGCAAGATACCAGATGAATGCATTGTCAAAAAGATGAGGATTACAGAAAACAAAACATCAAGAGATCGATTTGTCGACAAACTAAACAAGAGTCTCCCAACGAGTCTTGAATAAACTTAAAGTACATGCCACCCTTTCAGAATTTGGAGGCACCTAAACAAAAACTTTTCCATGTCTCTTCATCATTGTCGTTATCGCATTTGAAACTTCTTCTAAGCATTATCTATACCCTGAAAAAGTTATCAGCTCTTGACTTGCTTCTCCTTTGCCTTCTGGATCTTCAGAACCTTCTTCACAATCTTTTGCTCTTCAATCAAGAATGCACGGATGATCCTACCACAAACCAGAAGGGCATAACACATTTAGAAAACCAATTGACTTTTACCCAAGCACTTAACTTTACCGAAGAATGCTGAGTAGTGCAAATTGGAAAAGGAAGAAGCCCATCATTGATGCAAGTCCAGTGAGTTACCTCTCCCTAACAGCACTTCCAGACAATACACCACCGTAGGCACGGTTAACAGTTCTGCGGTTCCTGGACAATCTAGATCTCTTGTATTCAGCAGGTCTCAAGTGAGGAATCTGCAAACAAATAGCATTGTTTAAAAGAAGTTATAACATCTTTACTTGTACTGCCAGTGCATGTCCATTCGCTTAGGAAATTGCATAACTGAGTGCCTATATAGCATCTTAATCCACAATAAGCGAATCCAGAGGTTACATGTGGCCAATATAACAAGATTTTTGAAGTCAAGGAGGAAAAAAGGCTATATTTTCCAGAGTGAACCAGTTCAGTTCATCACCACACAAGAACACTGAAGGTTTACAAAAGAAGTGACAAAAAAATAAACAAGTACAAACAAATACTCTGCTACAAAAGAGAATCTAATTACAAGGAAACTGGCTCAGAAAATTTAATACACAAAAAGAACCCTCATCCATTGATAAACCAAAAAAAATTGACAATGCATGTAAATGCAGCCTCATTCAAATGTCAAGAACAATCCTAAAACCCCAATACCATGGTATAACATGGTCAAAAAGCAACTAAGCTTAATATGAAGTCAAAATAACAATGACAAGTTAGATTAGAGTTCTTGAATGGCAAGTTTCTATAACTTAGATTTAGAGTGCCCAAAAAAAATACAGTATTCCATTAGCTATCACATATCCACATCCAGCTGATGAGTTTACTCACACAGTGGCCAGCGCAACAAACTCACAAAGTTCTGTGGAAACAAAGCTCCACTCCCTTCACTCGGAACTTTTAGGGACATAGAACCATCAACCATTTACAATAAAAATGAAACATAAGGGTAGCTGTGGTAGCTATTTCATTTTCAGTTTTCTGCTTTTCTTCACAATTTCCAAAATTAGAAACAAAAGTATGTTTGGTTGCCTATTTTCATGTTCAAAAAGGGCAAATGACTTTCGAAATTGTTGACAATGGAGGAGGTGGAAAATGTAGCTTTCATTATTTTCAAGTCTAAAACCGGCTGCAATTTCACGAAAGCCACATGTGATCAGTGCCGGGGCACTCACCTCCACCAGCTGGGCCTGAGTTCAAATCTCGGCAACTTTATCTTCACATATTAAAGGGATTTAACGTGACATCACTCCCTCCCTATCTCTCTCTCACTCTAGCAGCTACAAAACCTATTAGGTGCCAAGGAGATTTGCAGGTCGAGAGATGAGGAGAGTAGAATTGGGAATGTTTTGAGTAGAGTTGCAGGTAGATATATGAGGAGGGAGAGTAGGATAGGGGATGTGGTGACAGAGCATTAGAGCAACTAGGAAGGAAGAAGCAACAGTAACAATGAGGCATGTTAATGCCATCTTCCTCCTCTTTTTGCTTTTTTAAAAATAAGGTGACACAAACATGTTTTATATTTCTGTTTTCTTAAATAAAAAATGAAAACTTGTTCACAATAACCAGAAAATAAGACATGGCAAATTGGCAGTGTTACCAAACATACCCAAAGCAATACTATGTATCAGTTTCTAAATATGTGCATGCATCTAAATTACTGGATCTCTTGGGGCATCCTTTATTTGCAACCATACAGTTAAATAACTCTTGAATCCCCAGTCAATTTTTTTTTTTACTGGAACCTGAGTTTAACCTTTCCACACACTGGTGCATACTGTACACATTACGTGATTCGATCAACGCCTAGATTAGGCAGCCGACTAGTCAATGCTTAGTCCCTGCCTGGGCGCTAGGCTGCTGACTAGTCAGCCGACTCAGCCCCTAGGCGCCCCTTTTCCGCCCGACTAGCGCCTAGCGCTATTTAGAACATTGCTCAAAACAAAACCTTTCCACGCACTAATTTGTTCAATACACAACCAAACAAATTGAGATATTTCAAAAAGGTAGTTTAACTAGGGGGGAAAGCTGAAGCATGATGGAGAAAGTAGAAAGTAGAAATGTCATCAGTGAATCTAAGATGGTAGGCCCATGCACCCCCAACTTCAGAAGGAAATGACCAGTTTCTTCTAGTTTTGCTATCCTTGAATTACACAGAATTCTAGCATTGTGAATTTGGGAACCTTACGCAGAAATCATAAGCAAGACTACATTCAAGGAACGCACAAATAGCCAAATAGGCGACACCCCAACATTGTCCTCTCCGGAAAATATAGATAATATCATAAAGACAAATCATCTATTGAATAACAGGACTCCCACAAATTATAGAAGGATTTAACAGTTGCCCAATCAAATACAAGAAACAAACAAAATACTAGAAAAATCAGTATGAAGATGCACCCAAAATCGTCTAAATAATGAAATGCAGAAAAAGACATACCCCTTGGATTCTCTTTCCAGTAACAGGACACTTGGGTCCACTGGCTCTCTTCTTAGTGCTCTGATACACCAACTTCCCTCCTAAATTCCACCAACAAAATTAGCTCATTTGAGTAATCTACTACGATCATTATCACAATTGTCTGAACAGACAAATACCGATCAATACAATAAAAGCATTCAACGCAACAAAATACGATGAATCAGAAATATGAAATTGGAGTACTAGATACATACATAATGAAATGCATATACGTTAAGAAAAACAAAACCAAAAATTAGGGTTTTGGAAGAGTACCAGGGGTTTTGACGACCCTGTTCTGGTTGGATTTGGTGGCATAACTGTGCCGTTTCCGATACGTGAGCCTCTGAACCATCTTTCTGTGCTTGCAGCTCTCTCTCTCTCTCTCTCTCTCTCCCTCTCCCTCTCTCAGATGAGGCGGCAGCAAAAGGGTTAGCTATGAGCGAGAGGCGGTATATATATGATCTTACAGTGTATAATGCCCTAGATCTAACGGCCGCTGTGGAACCCGTCAACGGATGAGATTAATGATTTGTTTTTTGTTTTTTTTTTATGGTGAACGATTAAGGCATAATTACATCTTGCCCCTTGAACTATCACATTTTTCAAATTATTATATTATTTAAGACTACAAAGTCCTTTGACTTGATTACCTTAAACTACCTTAATGATTTTGATGATACAAGGGTATAGAGAGGTGTAAATCCCTTGTAGCAGTAACCCGAATTCGAGCAAGTGTGTCCAATCCCCCTAAACCGACTTGAAGGGAAACCGTTTCTCTCGAGCAATCACAACATTTACACACCTAGGAGCACTTTGTCCTGCATAACCATACAAGACCCAAGTAGGCAGGTCAAGATCCTAAGAGGTACCTGCTACCCACTACTCGAAGTACCCTCCTAAAATTAAAGAAATATGTGTCTGTTAGGTTCATTTTGGGGGATAAAATCGAGGGAAGTTGATAGATGTGGGTGAGTAGAAGAACACAAGTCAAACAAAAGGTCTTGTCTTTAATCTTGCTAGATATGCTTATTATTCTAGTCATTCTACTCATATTTTGAGAGAGAAAAAACCATTTGAAGACTATTCTTGGCTCTTGGATGGCTATTATATATACAGCTTAATACTACTAAAGGCCAAAGTTAGGAAGTTTGTATAGTTTCAGGGAGTGAGGTGTCAGGTGTTAAATTTTAGTAGATAATTTGAAATGATATGACAATTTAGGGGAATAAGATGTTACTACCGCGTATTAACGATTTGTAAATGGAAAAAGATGGCAGTGTTTTTAAAGGGGGGCGACTATTCGCAATCCTCAAATTTTATCCCGTAGCCCGTTAAAAATTTTTAAAAATTATATTTCAGTAACTACATGTCGAAAATATGTTCAACATTCGGTAAACAACTGCCGAACATACATTTCGGTAAATAGCTGTTGAAAATAAGATTATATTTCGGTAACTACATGTCGGAAATGCACAAGAAACATATATTTCGGTAATTGGATGCTGAAAATGTATCTCAATTTCGGTAACTAACTGTCGAAAATGTATCTCAATTTCGGTAACTAACTGTCGAAACATATGGAAATTTTTAAAGGGCTACGGGAGAAAATTGAGGGGTGCGAATAGCAGCGCCCCAAATAAGTTTGTTAGAAGGGCCTCCCAAATTTGTTCAAATTCGCGGAAGATCCTAAACTTTTTAAAGTTGGTTAAAAGGGCCTCCTAAATTTGTTCAAATTTGCGAAAGATCCTAAACTTGTTTAAATATGCAGAACAGCTCTCACGGTTGGAGGGCTTCAAAGTGGATCTCAGCTACTCCAAAAAGTTTGAATTTTTTTTTGAAAGAAATTCATTAATTTTTGAATCCTCATTTTGCGGATCGGACAAACATTATAGGACGGAGGGAGTATTTACAATTTGAAGATCCTTTCATTCTTAAATTTATGACTAAGACCTCAATGAGTGATTAAAAAGATTAAAACTTGGTGGCTAGAATAAAAGTGTCAGTTTTAGCTAGTAAGGGTTGAAATGAAGTTGTTTGCATTAGAGTACAAGGTACCTATAATTGGGCTACCACTCCAATTATTTATAACTTACAATATCACGTACGTAGTGGCTATAGTTAGAGTTTACACTCTCGTGATTTTACCGCTAACGAGTGCTTGAACGACGACTCTCAAATCTTTTGCTTTTCGAGTGGTGGCGAACAATGCTGCTTTTGGTGCGGGAGATGCCCGCCGTAGGGCTTCCTGCCCGAAAGAAATTCCCAAACGCGTTTTTCAGTAAAACACCAAAAGTTGTTTCATGATCTTAAATATAACAGTATATTCTCGCAAGAAAATAAAAACGACCGACATATTTGAACTCTTCATTATCAGTCAAATTTGGTAAATATTCAGTGGTCCAAAACTCAATTAATCTATTGGATTATAGGAAGAAAGTCTGTCAAAGTGGACCATACACTGAATGTTTTGTATGATTCAAGACAGAAGGGCCAAAGTACCCTCTTCGACAGGAACGTTGGCATCAATCAACACCCAGTTTCTCAAATTACTAAGCAAGCATTTCCAAATTAATCTTCATGATTAATTACTTGGATCAGTGAGACCCTTTTCGGTGATTTGTTACGTCAATTCCATTATTTCAAATTAAAGAGAGAGGGGAAAATTTGAGTAATTTGGAAGCCTAAGATCCTTTAAATTACATAGGTCCCAAAGCATTCTTTTGTCTAAGACGTGGGGTTCGGTTGGTGAGAAGCACAAGGGGCTAATTCATTCTTTCATTCTCATCCTCATAAACACAATCACACTTTTTTTTATGTCCCCACAACCCTCAAATCTATTACCATCCTTAGTTATTTGTGAGAAGTACTGATATTTTTCACTAATTTATTTTATTAGAATATTTTGTCGGGAATGCAGACAACTTTCAGCAACAGAGATCCGGCGCGACCCGCACAGAGGGTTCCATGGCAAGTGGTCAGCGACCAACGCGGAGAGTTCCGTGGCAGGTAGCCACGCGGTCAAGATCACGGCAGGTAGCACGCGACAGGCAGGCTCGCGGCCAGGAGGGGCCGTGGGCCGCGGCCCAAGTCGGTTGGAGGGGTCCAGCTATCACTTAGGATTTGCCTATAAATATGAGTTGTTGTATTCACTTATTTCTTGAGTGCATAGAGAGAGAAAGAGAGAGAAAATTTCTAGAAATGATTTCTAGTGAGAGAAATTAAGTGCAAGAGAAAACTTTTCTCGGAGACGAAGGAAAAGACTTGTAATCTTTCATAGTGGACTGGTGTGGCTCCCGGGGACGTAGGCAAGTTGCCGAACCTCGTATATCTATGTGTTTTGTTTTTCTATTCCTCTTTCTCTTCCTTTTTCTGTGGTTTGTTTTTTGTGACGATAGTATTCCAAGATCCTGAGTGTTTTTTGTTCGTTGTGAGTCTGAACGCGAGGCTCCGATTTCCCAACATATTTTTTATAATTCGGTGTCTAGACCTGCTTAGTGCTTATGCCTAAAGATAACGTCGATTGAGCAAACCCTTGCTTTCAACTCGTACGGCGTATTCACATGACAGACAAAAGCAATGCATAGAAGTACCCATCGACTATTAGATGTTACACCACTCTATAGAAAGTAAAGAGATATGGTAAATTTTGAAATAGTAAACATCACACCTCCTACAAATTCTTGCGGTATATGATTATCGGAATGTAGTAAGTAGCTCCATAGAACATAATCAAGCGCCCTTGAAATGCAAAACATAGGATCCATATTTCGGCTCAGGGCTGCAAATGAACGGAGTAGCTCGCGAGCTTGGCTCGGTTCGTTAACGCTCAGTTTTCGGCTCGTTAACCCTTAGCTTGGCTTGTTTATGAGCTCGAGCTCGAATTTTCGGTTTTTTGAAAGAGGCTCGTTTAATAAATGACTATAAGTTCAGCTCGTCTGCTCAAGCACAAGTAATTTTCGCTTGGTAAGTAAATGAGCCGTGCTCGAGCTCGACAAAACTCGGCTCGGTTCGTTTGCATCCCTAAATTCTGCCTTTCGTAGATGGAATTGAGATCTCAATTTTAGTGGTTGGTTGTGTAGGAGTCACGCCAACAAATCTTTGCACGAGGGAAAAATTGATTATATCTTATCTTTCCCACCGATTAGGAAAAAATATCAGAATCTCTTAAATTTGACTACATATTTGCAAACATATATGAGGTACCATTTCCATGTGCATCAATACCCCCTATCATTCGAGGGCTTGTTCGTTCGGGAGATTTGAGGATGGTATATATCGGAGATATAATGCCGCAAACCCTAGAAGTTCGATGTTTACTGCTTCGGTGGGTACGGACGCGAGTACATATTCCCACACATCCGATATCCCGGGATGTGAAATCCTATGGGGGTGAGATTACATATATATATTTCCTCCGTTATCATTTGCTCAATTGATTACTAATTTGGCTCATGAATATAGTACGTAGTAAATACACAAGGTTGGGTGGAATTAGCTCGCTCATTTTTTAATTTGACCACACCAAAGTTAAATACCTAATATGACCCTACATGCTTAGCAATTAATGCAAGTAGCAATGGCAGGCCTAGGTGTTTTTTTTTTTTTTTTGGTACCTTGGAAATTTCATACAACTAAACGAGAAAAGTCCACAACATAGCGTATCAAATACTAATAAAACGATAATACAGACCTAAGAAGGCCACAAATACTTTTTTTTGAACGGCGAAAAAGGATATTATATTAATAAAGAGATTAAGCTCTAAGAATTGACAAGAAATCAATCCGAACAACGCCTAACAAAGCAAAGACACCCCCAAAAGGACCCAACGAAACCAAAACCACAAGAAAACACCCCCACACACCCACAGACAAAGACACCCCCACCTCCCACTCGGAACAAGACACCCCATCCACCCAAAAACCAAGACACACCCCACCAGGGCACCACCCCGAGAAGCAAAAATTTCAGCATACAAGACTAAGGAGATGACCTGCAATAAAGTAGAAAGTTAGGCCTGCCCTGCCACTTTGTCAGCGCTGTCCAAGTCTTCAGCTACCATATCTGCAAATTTGCTTATGATTTCATCCTCCTCACCATCATACCCCAATCCCATGATCTTGTTGCAGGTCTAAATTGCTTGTGTTTCGTCCAGAATTATTCTGTTTCTGTTAATAACTCCATCTAAAGGCCACAAATACTTAATCTAGTAGCTGCCTAAGGTTAAGTCTGTCCCTGATTATGAAGAGAGAGAAAAAAAAAAAAGCCTTTGTGTAAACAAGCAAGAACTATTCTGAAAATCTTCGTGTAAAGATATCGAAACAAAGTAGAGTGGTGATCAAACCGTCATCAGAAAGACCAAATCTATCTGATTAAATTAATTTTATATTTTTCCTTATTAACTCAATTCCTCTATGAAGGGAAAACAAAACGTAGTTGCACTATGAATCCATATCTAAATAAATCAACAATCAAATTAAGTCTCTAGTAATTATTGTGCGTGGATATATGACTCTGATCAATACATGAAAAGAAAGGTGAGGAAGAGCGGATTGATTGATTAACTACTCAATCAATCACCCTCTTTAATGAACATTTTGATAAGATTAGCTTTTGTTAATTTAAAGTTGCACTTTTTTTTTTTTGGTCATACGGTATTAGGGGTTACCGACTTACCAGGTTAGTAGTTACAACGGGAGTCAAGCTCCTACAGACTCGAACTCAAGACCTCTCCCTTAAGAGGAAAAGTAATGAACCAACCCCACTAGCTAGGTGGTGTTCCTTGTTTTAAAGTAGCACTTAGAAACAATGGCGGAGCCAAGATCTTGACTCAGGAGGGCCAGCTTAAAAGAAATATATTTTTTTATCGGAACATATATTTATTATATCATAACATTTTTCCTTTTCGATTCACTACATTTGTATATTAAAATGATTCTTTAGGCTAATTAAACTGTCACGTGCTTAATTTTTTTTATTTATGAAAGAAATTAAGAAATGAGAATGTAAAATAACTGGTTTTTAAATCAAATCGAACCAAAATTATTAAGATTATAAGTAACTATACACGAATAATTATCAGTAATATTCAAAATCAGGTATGTACAAAATAAAAATTTTAAAACTTGGACGCTCGGGGAGCTGAGGCCAGGGCCCCCTTAACATAGCTTCACCCCTGCTTAGAAACCTAAGTTTTTGAGCTTGTCCCTAAACTAGTCGCCAACCGATCAAATGTGAATCCCAAGGGGTTTGGCCAAGTGGTTGTGAAAAAGCAACAAGTGCTCCTCCATGAGGTCGCATGTTTCATTCCCACAGAGACCAAACATTCCAAACCTTGGGGCTAGCTACTGGGGGCCGGTTATGCCTGGTCGTTACCTTCAGTGTCCCGGAATTAGTTGAGGTGTGCGCAAACTGACCCGGATATCTGGTCATAAAAAAACTATCAAATGTGATGCCACTTTGCTATGGCTCCTTAAATCTTTGTAACTAATAAAATCTTTTTCGCTGTAAAAAAGAGAAACAAGATGATCAGGATCAATTAATTGGCATGCATGATAGCTGTGTTGATGCAGAGATTACACAAATTATACAAAAGCTTTTGCAGATAATGTTTTGCTTCGAAAAGAAAACTGGCAGCCAGCCTAGAGAGTACTTGTTTGAATTAGATATGCTCTTGATCGTGCATTATTTTCCATTTTTGTGAAAAGCAATCACCCAATTAGTAGTGGATGTGGAAAATAATAGAGGTTTGAGTTACTTGTGATGGAACCCATCAATACCAGAAAGTGACAAAACATTAATATGGGTGTTAACTGTAAATGATCATTTGATATAAACAAAAACAAAAAACACCTGTAAATGATCATGGGTCTCACCTCTTGTGAATGTTGTGTTCACTTTTTTTTTTTTTTTTTGTCATTCGTTAAACTTAATCTACTCTATCATAAGGGACTTGGGATTGGGATGAGTTCTTACGGGAGTATAAGAGAAAATTAGCAAGGATTGTGCAATAGTTGTCCGGGAGTAGCTACCTCAATGCATGAGTACTCCTTAGTCATTCCGTTGTGTTACTACAAGGTTTTTTATATATATCATTAATGATAATGGAAACCTTTTTCTGCTAATAAAAAAAAGTATCAATCTTGTTGTGATCATCTCTTCGGATCGTTGATGCATTTTTCCTAGTCTCCGTTTAATAGTTGTAATCGATCTCCACTGAGGTTAATAAAATTCTTTTAATTCGTTATTACAAAAAGAATTGTGTAATAAGCTAATATATATGAATATATAGGGATATGTGTATATGCATGTGACAAACTTAATTTGCATTACAAGAAAGGTAAACCATTTCAAGATGTAGATTTTTTTTTCTTGTAGTATAAATCATGATTTATATCTCATCTCAGTGATATGAATTGGAAAAGTATGTGAATGTAAACCAAAGTTTGAAAACATTTATACAAGATGAAAAAGATAGCTTAAAAATTTTAACCAAATAAAATAAAAATCTAGAAAAAAATAACCAATAAAACCATGTCAATAGGTTTGGAAAAAAAAAAAAGGGACGAAAGGGCCCTAAGTTATCAAGCTCATGATTTTTAGGTCAAGCCAGACAAATGCTATTGGCATCAATTCAGTACACCCCACAACCGGCCTTTTAAGAATCTGTCTTGGGGCCCACGGAGTATTTGATTTTGAAGCCAGCTTTTAAGTGAGTCTAAAACAACACCAATCACTATTATTGTGGGCCACAATGAAAAAGCTGTCTCTTTATATTAGGGTTGTACGTTTTACATATGGAAGATAATTATTATTCCATGCATTTAGTTGTTGGGAGGTTGGACAATCACTTCATAGCCCTCCTTCTAGCTAGGGTTTGGGAGAGGAAGGATCTAATGACATGATTATGAGTATAAGAATGATAAAGTTAATTAACTTTCAAACCTCGCTGTAAAACGATGAGATTGGATCCCTATAGATTATTCAAAAACTGCGAGTTATCAAAAACAAAAAAACGGAAAAAAAAAAACGAAAAACAAAACATACACTATGCATGTAAGCTTTTTAGAGGGAGATGGTGTAACATTTAACATGGTACTAGAGGAGACCATTGATCTGGTTACAAATGGTCATTCAATACGGAAAATGTTACAATACATAGTCTATTTCTTGTTACGATATACACCTCTTTACTCACCTTAAGTTCATAGCATGTAAATATTTGGATTTTCATGATGTTTGAATAGGAATCCATAACCTTTGTGTAACACAATTGATTATATCAAGACAATAACTCACAATTGTAGTACTATGAAGGGGTAATATAATGATTTTTTGTGCATATTGGCATCATATATATTTGTGCGATGCACTTAACAATTTGTATATAAGCGGATGATATGAAATCATAAAAGAGACTTTTTACCTTATCCGCTTGTATATAAACTATCCCGGGAATTGATTTTGCCACTCTTATTTTTGTTAATATCACTCTCATTCTCTCACAAAACAAATCATCTAATAAAGACACAAAGGAGAGTAGCATTAACAAAAAATAGAGTGGCAAAATCACTCCCCATTATCCCGTGCATTCATCGCACGGGTATGATGCTAGTATGGCAACACCCAAATGGCAAATATGTGAGGTGTATTAATTGTGGATTTTCAAATCTAGACAGTATAGTAGTTGTATACATTTTCATTCACAAGAAATTTGGAAAGTGTCTCCAATCCTCTAAAAGACTGGACTGGCCATCTAAGGGCCACACATACTTATGCCCCTCTAATTCTATTATCCAAACATGGAATAAGCTACGAAAGGATCGATCTAGAATCCAAGTAGCTGATCTGATGCATTCAAGTCCTTAATTTTCATCGGAATGTTCACACATATATAACACAATGAATGCTTATAAATGCCTCTCTATTTCCTGATAACTTGATATTGTCCAACATTTTTCGTTCGGGAGCTGTAATATTGTGAAAATAGATTCTCTCCCAATGCGTTTTGAAAACTACACGTTAGAGGTACAATCTAAGAATTAGTCGTGGAGGAGCTTTTTCACTCTCATTTTGGATTATCTTCTCAAATTCATACTCCCTTCGTCCCATTTTGGTTGTCCATTTTCGTTTTTCGTGCCGTTTTTTCAACACTTATATTTTTCAATATAAATCTCCAAAAATATGCAATATGGATCTTGTTTGATAGTTCTTGATTAGATCTATAATACAAAATTTTCAAAATTATGAAAAACATTGTAGATTAGGAAATATAAGCGTTGAAAGAACGACACGAAAAACAAAAATGGACAACCAAAATGGGATGGAGGGAGTAATTTATTTTGAGCATTATCTTCAAAATACTCATTCATAATCTATTTTGGAGCACTATCCTCCCAAACATTATACCATATTCATAATTTATTATGATCACAATCCAAAATTAGTAACTCAATACAAAATAATTAGGCTACCAAACGGGCCTTTATAATGGAATTGTGCACAACACATAATGCAATATATCGGCGGCCAAACACGTCCATAGTGACAAAGGATCATAAAGAAAAAAGGACAAAACACTAATAAAAACAATTGATAATGGCAGTTTAATTGCAATTTGGTCCTTACACCATACATTACTCGGGGCTAACAGCCAAACGTGGCCTTAACTTAATCTGAAAAAGCCATTACGAACAAGTTTACTGTCTATAAATATGTCCTCTAGGGTTAGGGTTACCACAAAGCAAATATATTAGCCGTCTCTCTCTCTCTCTCTCTCTCTCTCTCTCTCTCTCTCTCTCTCTCCCTCTCTCTTGATGCCAACATCCAGGTTGGATAAATCGTCAGGAGAACAAGAAATGAGGAAGCATGAAGTGGTAATGAGGTCTACTACTTCATCTTTAACAGTCAGGACTATTGTGAGATATGGAGAGTGCCAGAAGAATCACGCCGCAAGCATCGGTGGCTATGCCGTCGACGGATGCCGGGAATTCATGGCTTCTAGTGGGGAGGAGGGCTCCACAGCTGCCCTCACTTGTGCCGCCTGCGGCTGCCACCGCAACTTCCACCGGAGGATAGTCGAAGACTAAGGTGGTATATTCATCTATAAAGAAGAAAGAAAACTCTCTCTCTCTCTCTCTCTCTCTCTCTCTCATATGAGATGGTTGAAGGACATGACCAAAAAGTCTACATGGTAAAGTATCTATATATATAGAGTCTCAAAAAGCAAGAAATTAAGCGTGTATGTAATCTTCTTGAAATTAAAAGAGTTATTGTAATTTTCTTTATATTTCTTCTGTTGCCATGAATTAATTACTTGATTAAGAGTTCCTATTGAGAAAGTTACGAACTAAGACTAAAAAAAGATGGATCTCATGTATATATGTGAATTTTTATTTTGAGTTTGATTGTTTTCATCTTCCCCTATTTTTTCCCAATAATTTCCCTTTGAATTCCTCTACGAAGTAAAAATATCTCAATTATTTCTTTCAATTGATGCAAAAATGGCGAAACTATGGACAAAAAAGTGTTTAATTTTCCATTCAAAAAGATAACACAATTTTCAGAAAATGACAAATAATATAAGACTGGGGGGAAGTACCAAAAGAAGTACCAAAAGGACGACTTCATGAAACAAATTTATTTTTACTCTGTGTAAGTTCAGGTGGGAAAAATTGACTCTTATTGGGATTCAGTCTGCCTTGCCTTTCTTTTCTTACCAAATGCGGCGTTGGCGCGGGTTGTTAAATTAGATTGCTTTAAGGGGTGTTGGATCAGGCTGTTCCATTAACTGGAACCATGCAAAAACCTCCAGACACGTCTTCCGATACATGAATTGGGCCGGAAGCCTAAGAGCATCTCCAATCCAATATTCTATTTGAGAGTATCAAAATACTCTATTTTATTCATAAAGTGATTTTAGAGGAAATCAATATTACTATTATATTTATTCCAACCACAAACCTTCTATTTTTCCCTTGCTTGAGAGGATGGGTTGGAGGAGTTCCATACTCTCAAATTGAGGAATAGAGCATGGGTTGGAGATGCTCTAAGGATACAAATGCCATTTTAAAAAGTGAATAGTGTTATAGAGGAGATCCTCCATATTTTCTCCCATCCTCTAAATATGGAGGATCAAAATCCCATCATCTCAAATAGAGGAGGATGGGTTTGAGGAGTTTTATACTCTCAAATGGAGGAATAGAGCATGGGTTGGAGATGCTCTAAGATCAGTGTAGCTACATCTTGAAAGCTCTCATCATGGTGTAATTAACTTTTTCAGGGCCCTTGGGCCCATATAAGCCTAATCATGTTTGTGGTTATGGTGCATTATTTTCTTTTAACAATGTCCTTAAAAGGTAATTAGCCAAACTTGAACTGACACGTACCCACTCCTACTGTTTTTTGGTTTCCTTTCTTTTACTAAATTGGTTCGATGAAGGGACTTTTAATTAATTATTTGTAAAACCAAGCAATTAAAGGAATTGAGAAGATTTTTTGGAATCATAATTTGGAACCTTAATTAAGAAGTTTTGGAAATTTGGTTCTTGATTGTAATACCAACAACGTGATTTGAACCATAATGAGAAGACTTCTGAATTTAAAGCGTGTAATCTACTTCTGGGATAAGATGGGCTCCATAGAATGGTCATGAACTCCTTTTCATAATCAGGTGTCCGGGTCAGCTTACGCGCATCTCGACTAAATCTAGGGACCACAAACCGGACACCGTGCACTAGCGGAGGCTCCACTTGAAGTCAGAGCAAATGCTCCGATTGGATCGACCCTAGCTAAAAGAGTTGATAGCACCCGAGAGATTTTGAACCTGCAGATGCCTTAAGTTTCAAAACTGACACCTTAAGACGAAACAAATCCTAGATCTCAAGTCTTGACCACTTGGCCAACTCCTTGGGCTAATGGTTATGAACTTCCATAAACCCTTTGTTATTAATCTTAGAGTCTGTAAACGTAAATACTATTCAAATTCGCATATGGATGATAAATCAGACTCACCATTTCACAGAAGAAAGCACGTACTGTACTAAAATTAATTCGAAGGGATTGGTGGGGTGGGAGCATGGTAGTAGTAAGAAAGCACCTACTCCCAAAAGCTCACATGTTTGCCCCTCCCAACAGCCAGCAAAAAACTCCTAGGATGACTTCAGAAATTCGAAATTAGGCGAGGCGCGATTAAGTTGGCCCCGACACCTGGTTATAAACAAAACCAAAACATAGCGTCTCCACTCCTTGAAAGTCGTATATGATCGAATCCTATTCGTGTCTCCTTCCAAATGAAAATTTCTCCCAACATAAAGATCCAAAGGAAATTCATCATTTGAGCTCCTATATATACTGTTATGCTGTTCATCATAGCTAGCATGCTTTAGATACCATGTGAGCGGGTGCAAGAAGAAGAGTTGAAGTTAGGTTTTTATTGAGTATGGAGTGAGTGACCAAACATTCAGGTATATGTTAATTTCGAATTGGGTATATGTCGATTCTGGGATACCACTTCCATGCTAAGGTGACAGCATGCTTTTGGTACTGACTCTGCATTCTTTTCTGCATTAGCTAGAGGTAAAATGGCATTAGATCTCTCTCTCTCTCTCTCTCTCTCTCTCTCAAAAGATACAAAAATTAACAACTTTAATGAACTTGTTTTTTTCTTATTCACTGTTTTCTTCTGAAATTTGTCTAGACGTTTTTGTTATACTGTTTACGACCGACGAGTCGATGATCGCACAAAGATATCCCCATATGGCCTCGTTGAGCTTTGGTCACTTCACTTCCTCAAGAGTAGTCATTCTTCGATCCTTCCACATCAGATAGTGTCGTCTACGAAATGTCGCATGTGACTCACGTCAGTGGCAACTCCAAGAATTTCAATCAGTGATGTCATTCGATAATTAATTTTGCTGCAAAGTCACGGTACTTACATATCTACCTCGTAAACAAACGACTCTAAACTTCTCAAAATCATAAACAAAGAGTACTTTAATAAGTGAATTCATTTTCGCACTTCACAAAAATAGGAGTACGTAGCAGTCATTTTGGTAGAGGGAGAGTTTGGGAATATAGATTATAGTGCCTATGCTAGCTCCATAGTAGTCATTTTGTAAGTGAAATTGGACACTTTGTGGCCTTACTATTCCATTACGTTAGAAAAGTTTCTATGTAACATCAAACTCTTTCTTGAATTGAATCTCATGCCAGGGGGGAAAAGAAAAAAAAGAAGAAGAACAGATTAGGCTAGTGAAATTATCCTGTTGTTAACTTTGGGGCATAAATGGATGAATCTGCTCTTTGGAAGTTACCTCTGCAACTGGTCTACAAGCAAGGTAATTAAGTAGGTCCATTACCGGCCGGCTCCGGACCAAAAGACCTTACAGAGTAATCCCTCATCTCGGATCCCCCTTCTAACTTGTTGCATCAAAAACCAAATCACAAGATATTCTATAAGCGAGTACTTATCGGGTCTACGAAGCTAGCTAGGCTGCATAAAATTTAGTCGAATAAGTGAAATCATGTTATTACGCGTTAGGAGTTGTTTGAGGTTGTTGGGATTGACCACACAATGCCTTCATTTTAGTAGCCTTTTTTAGCTTATTATTAATTCAAGTTCCAGAATGATTTGATTGGGTTTGTTATAGAGTTAAGTTGGACTTAATTAGGGCCGTCATTTTCCCTATCTTAAACCCTTATTGGCCTTTTGCTTTTCGAAGAATGAAAATGTGACTGAAAAGACCTTAATTAATTATATCTGCTTATCGTAAATTTAACTAAGCTTACTTGTTCTTAAGAGCTTCCATTAATACCATGTTTGTTGATAGAAAAAATAATACTCCTACAGCCTGTTTGGCTGGGGGATTTGCACCCGGATTTGGCTCGCGCCCGGAGTTGCATTCCCTCCCTCCTCTATCTCCAGTCTTTGGCTGCAAAAAATGGAAGCCGGATTTGGCCCCGATTTGGAGCCTCCGGATTTGTAATCCACCCCGCGGGTGGATATGTAACGACAGGGGTTACCCCTGTCGTTAGTTATGCGGGGTGGTGGAATTACTCATCTGCCCTTGCCTTTTCTCTTCTCTCCATTTTCGAACTCCAGCACCTCAAGAAGTCACGGCAGTCATGGAGGAGAGAGGGGGGGTGATGTCGAGGGAGGCGAGGTTGAAGTCGTGATGAGGGGAAACAGAGGAGGAAGAGGAGGCGTAGTTTAGATCGGGGAGAGAGAGAGAGAGAGAGTAATCGGAGAAGATGAACAGTGGTGGACTGAAAATGGGTTTTGCTTTGTTCTAATTGCAAAATGTTTTCAGTGGGAGGAGAGAAGTTGAGTAGTTTTCTTTTGATTAATTGCAACTTGGGAAAAAAGTGAGGTTAATTGGTTTCTTTTTTCTGGATTACCTTTTGGAAAATAATATTTTATCTAATAAATAATATGATTAAATACTTGTAAGATAAAATAAATTTATTTTATCCCACAATTAACAATAAATATGTATTTATTCTAATTTTAATGAAATTAACCTAACTTTCCATTAAAATGGTAAACTAGGGGTAATTAAGTCATTTGATAACTTATCTCTTCATATCCACCTTTCATATCCCCTTTTCAAAAAACTATCCAAACACTGGATTACAAATCCACCATTCTTATGAGGTGGGCCCACCCTTCTTACATATCACCCCTCATTTCATATCCACCCTCCTTCTATATCCATCCAAAATCATATCTTCCATCCAAACGAGCCGCTACTACCATGACTGGAATACCAAGTGGTTTTTCACTTTTTCCGCTTCTTTGTCCCATCACTTCTTTTTTTTAGGAAGTTCAAACCCTTCAAATCCTTAACCCAATAGGCCAATACCACTGATTTTCTTTAAAAAAAAAAAAAGAAAGAAAAGAAAAGAAAAGAAGAAGTGACTCTTGGTGAAACAACTTTTCCAAAATAATTTTACTTTTCTATGGGCGAAAAATAATGGGAAATGATTTTGCCACTCCCTTTTTTTGTTAACGCCACTCCCCTGCAAGTGTATTTTTGCACCACTCCCCTGCAAGTGTATTTTTGGTGCAAAAATACACTTGCAGGGGAGTAGCGTTAACAAAAAAAGGAGTGGCAAAACCAACAGCTAAAATAATCTTGTCCCTAACATTTCCATTTCCCACAAATATACATCCACAGGTTTTGATTCAATCAAGGTGCAGTGTTCAAGCTAGAAAGGGTTTGTTTTCACTTGGTTATCTATGGCTCAAACGTTGGTCCAAGTCTAATACTCCCACCGTCCTATTTTGTTTGTCCATTTTCGTTATTCGTGTCGTTCTTCAAACGCTTATATCTCCTAATCTACAACTAATGTTTTTCATAATTTTGAAAACTTTGTATTATAGACCTAATCAAGAACTATCAAACAAGATCCATACTGCATATTTTTTGAGATTCATATTGAAATATATAAGCGATCGAAAACTAACAAGAATTTCAAAAAGGACAAAGAAAATGGGACGAAGGGAGTATATGTATAGAGATACATTCAAAACATAAATTCTAACCCATGTCATTATATCATTTTTTTTTAATTACTGCTTTAGTCAAGCGTTCCTTACTCACATGTTACCTATTATGCCATGTGTATATATTGGGGGTGCATTTTAATCTCGTCTGTGCATAGAACAGATTGAACGCTAGTGCTAAATAAACATTCAATGGTCCGGAATGTGTGCATTCAAAAGGATGAGAACGGCCCAAAGGGCCACAATATGACTCGTACGATAATGGCCCAGTTAAGATAGCCTAATGACGACTGTATTAGTCAGTTTTCGTAGTTGGGCCTCATAAGGCCATCGGATATCTAGTAGACAGCCCAAGCATCTATCATCCCTTCCACCTTCTTTAAGGGCCCGTTCCACTAAATTTCCATTTAAGACGGCCCAAATTGGTATATCTACTAGATTTTCCTTGCTGTGTTCCACTAATCAACAAATTGTACACTACAGACTTTTTAGGCTAGTGATTTTGCCACACCTTTTTTTGTTATTGTCACACCCCTGCAAGTGTATTTTTTGGTGCAAAAATACACTTGCAGGGCGTGGCAATATCATTTTCCACTTTTTATTGTCTTTATTCAAAAAAAATTCGCGTTTGTTAATCTTGCGTCAAACTTTTATACGAGTATATTTTTGGTTTGTCTCGACGAGTGGAATAGAAAAAAAAACCCACAAAGTCAGATTTTGAGCTTTTTCATGAGAATTTCTCAAATAATTTGGATAAAAGTCAAAAAGATTTTATTTTTTTGATTCATCTCGTCCGAGATGAACCAATTATACATAAAAGCTTCGTGCAAAACTAACATACGCGAAAAAATTCAAATAAAAAACAAAACAAAAAATCAGTGGTCTACAACTTGTTGATTAGTGGAAACACACAGGGAGGACACCATAGAATATGGAAATTGTAATTTACCAGAAAAGTTGTAGCAAAATTATGCTCCTATTAAGATTATTGGACTGAGGGACCGTGCTGCGCAGCGTGTTGTACAGGGTGAATCGCTGCCGTTCCAGTCTCGATTTGATGATCGGAAACGTTCACTTTGTAGAGCTCGTCGAGTAGATTTGTGGTACACTTGTTCTACTCAATAAGCTCTACAAAGTGAATATTTCCGATCATCAAATTAAAACCGGAGAGACGGTGATTCACCCCGCACCGAACAGGGCTGCGCAATATAGTCCCTCGGTCCAGATTATTGGGCGAAAATGGAAGAGAGAGAGCGGGGAGGGGGAAGAAAAGACGTGGGTGGGGCCATGGGCACATTGTGAAGCAGCACTGTGTTTTGAAAGGAGAGAGATGGGGTCACGTGCTCCCCCCAGAAGCAACTCACATGCAGTGAGTCTCTCCCCTTGGCCCCACCGTTTCACCCTTAATAATTTTTCTCCAATAATTTTTCTTCCTGTTTTGGCGAGAGGGTGGGGACCAGTATCCATTAACTCCTGTAACGAACGCACGTTCCCCTCTCCTCTTTAATGCACCTAACTAACCAAATAATTACTAACTGCCCCTTTCTTTTTCTTTTTCTTTTTCTTTTTTTATTATTTCCTTTCTTTTCTTTCTTCTGTTTTCATCATTTTATTGAAAATAGTCAAAATACACCACACATCCCTTCCTGGTCTCCACTAATTGTTGTCCTTTTCACGAATTCAACTGCCTAAAAATAAGCAGAGAGAGAGAGAGAAAGAGAGAACCTTATGACTTTTCCACCTCTCCACGATAGCATTATTCACGTGCATGAGCGCAAGCGAGAGCGAGAACGCGAGCGCAAAAAAGATCCCAAACTGATAAAATTAGCAAGAGTTGACGATTGATAGCAGGTGCGTAGAGCAGAGATTGAGAGCGTGAACGAATGATCCTGCTTACTGAAAATTTATGTGACCCTAGGCCCTACCAAAACTCGAATTCAAAATCTCATCTCACAGCGCCTAAATACTGGTTCGCGAACAACTGAGCTAGAAACCCTAGTCACTCTGATGGGTAAGTATAAAGTATCATTAGTGTTCAAGCTGTTATAGTAATTGCTCGATGGAGTTAAACATAAGATTTAACACTCGTAACAGAGAGCAAAATGTTGCGCATGCTGTTGTGTTCGTAGCACTCATCGGTTACATAAATGCTGAAGTTATATAATGCTATAGGCACAAAACTACTACTGTAGTATAGAATAGCTTGTCCGAATATCTATTTTACGTATAAAAAAAAAAAAAAAAAACTTTCCTAATAATTATCTGTAGCCCCACCAGAGCGAAGGTTTGTTTTCTTCTCTTCTATTTATTGGCCACACCACAACTATCAAACCTCTGTACCAAAACCCCCTCCCATCTTTTTCCCATTGTCTATTGCTTACTTTTAGCCCTTCTCCATGGCTAAGTTTGTTGCTTTCATTCTGTTGGCCCTGCTTGCCATTTCCATGGTTCAGACCACCGTAAGATCACCTCCCCCTCACTTCCATTACGACAAACATTTTCATTTCGTTCACATTTACAAATGCATAAACACACACACAACATAGTAATGGTTTAATGTGTATCCCCAAACAAGGCCTCACCTTTTTCTTCTTGTTGTCTGTCTTGTTTAACAGGTTTTGGCATCGCATGGCCATGGTGGGCATCACAAAGTACTCTCTCTCTCTCTCTCTCTCTCTCTCTCTCTCCACATTGTAAATGCTTGAAAGGGAAAATGCTTACACTGTGTGTTTTCTTTGTGATTTGCAGAAACCTTATGGTCCTGGTAGCCTGAAGAGTTCCCGTAAGTATTCACATTATTGTATTCTCATTCTCCGTCTCTGTTTCCCTCATTTTCTTGGGGGGAGG
Source organism: Rhododendron griersonianum (assembly GCA_018127125.1). Taxonomy (NCBI): domain Eukaryota; kingdom Viridiplantae; phylum Streptophyta; class Magnoliopsida; order Ericales; family Ericaceae; genus Rhododendron; species Rhododendron griersonianum. The sequence goes on from CM030795.1 coordinate 8,637,731, forward strand.
GGGTTTTCTTGGAGGGCAGCTCACCCCGTGCACTCATCCACAATGCTGGACTGGATCTGAATTTGTTTATTGCGTACATCTTGTATTGAACAACTTGATCGAAAATCAATAGATACATAAGTTAATTGACAACTTAATATGATTTCTATACGTTCGTCCGCGTTCAAAGCCTTGTAAAATTGCATAAGTTCACATGCGTCGAACGGTTCGGAACGTAAATTGAGTGCACTTGTTCAAACTAAACGGCTTTGTAAATCTACATGAATAAAGACAAAAAATAGAGTGCACTTGGTCAAAAGAGGAGTGCGAAAATCAATTTTCTAAATTAATTTCTTCAGCATGCATTGTTCATTGCGGGAAGTACGTAAAGAACAGGTTTAGAGAGTTTTGGAAGGATTTGGTGGATAGCAAAAAGTCCACAAATGAAGTTCTAAAACACAAACTTTGAACATATCTGCGTGAGCCGTTCGATGCACAAAAACTTATGTGCAACAAACGCCTCCCAACGCAGATATGTTCGAAGTTAGCATTGCTCGGCTACCGGGCTACATGAGGGTGGAGCTTCCCGATTGGATGCACATGGGAGATTTTTCTTGGCTACCGGGCTACATGAGGGTATAAAAGTACCCTCGCTCTGCACATGGGAGATTTTTGGGTGCAGCCCGTGAAACAAAAAAAGTGTGACAGTGGTCAAAAAGCTGAAATGGACATTTATAATATGGATGTTGGTCAAAAAGTAGAACGATCAACTTTGATTCTAATGATGGCTTTTGATCTGTGTTTGGTTAAATGACTAGAATGCCCATCGCAATGCTCAAGGAGGTGCGGCCAGACCCAGTACCACAAGCCCTGCATGTTTTTCTGCCAGAAATGCTGCACCAAATGCCTGTGTGTGCCCCCAGGGTATTATGGGAACAAAGCTGTGTGCCCTTGCTACAACAACTGGAAGACCAAGGAAGGTGGCCCCAAGTGCCCTTAGAAAATCCACATTCAAATCCTTATTTACAATAGTAGCTAGATATTTATTATTACAACTAGCTACTTGATATTGAGTCATTGAGTTGTGACTCCATATATTTATTGTGTTTTTGGTGGTGTTTCCTTTTGAGCCATGACTATTAAGTATTAATTACTGATGTAACCAGTCACTCCATCCTGTTGTTTAAAGAATGGGAGGGGCTAATCTATGACTGGATCTTTATGTATCCGAATCGAGACGCTCTTGATAAGTCGTGTTCGTCTTCATCCGAATCGAGACGATCTTGAGAGCCCATCAAACTTGAGTTCATATTGGCTAATATAATTAGACATATTTGACCTATAAAGATTTTTAGCAATAGCTTAAGAGCCCAACGTTTTTAAGTGACAGTTGGACCAACTGAAGGCCTTAATAATCTTCAAATCTAGCCTGAACTGATCTATATATGTTATCATGCAAATGGCACCCATCAACAGATTCAAGACTCTTTCACAACTCAGCCACAAAATAAGACTGATCTGCAATATATGCTAATTGAAAGTTGATGACTAATGGATACTTTCATGAGAGAAAGCGCAAGGAAGAGGAAATAAAATTGTATGAACATTGCTTACAGCAACTGAATAATCAATAATCATCTTTTCAGCAATGCCATCATTTCCATCGTAGATCGTTTGACACAGTAATTAGGAAGAGTAATACGGTAGAGTATATTACTAAGGGGAAAGATAGATCAAAATTACTTTTAGATACCATAGCTCAAAAGGGTCTAACGAAACATGATACCCTAGCTCAATAGATGACCAAATTCATGTAACCGACTTCATTTGATTGGGACTTAAAGCTGGATTTAGTTTTGGTTTGGTTTCCCTACAAGGTAAGAGAAGAGGAGGAGAAAACACCGAAAGGAATTAGCAGCAACAATAACAAAGGACTGGTTAGCAATTAATTCAAAATTAAAGACGGTGCTGGTGAATCACACGGTCGGCTGGGGTTATACCTACAGGGAGGGCTACCAACCTCAATAGGTAGCCCATCATAGTTGCTTCCCACAAGTAGAGGGTATGCTGTTATTGCCACCAATTTTTGTAACCTAATAGTTGCAGCTCCCAGTAGCCCAAGAGGCCAAGACCAACTAGAGGCCCAAAGATTGAAATAGGAATCAGTCACCTCTCCAAACCAAATTTTATGCCTCTAGCATACTCTTCTAAGTTATAATCACCTCACCACCCGCCTTTTAAAACTTGTCTACGTTCACTCATCTCACCAGATGGGTTTCATTCATCTTCAGTGGTACATTATTTCTATATATTTCTACCCCAAGGGGTTGGCCTGGTAGTCAAGGCCTAGGACTTGGGGATTTGCTCCCACCTAAGGTCTCAAATTCGAAACCTATCAGATGCTATCAACTCCTTAGGTGCCAATCACTATGGAGCTTTGCTCCGACTTTTAATTGGGCGGTGGGATTGAGCCATCTGGATTAGTCGAGGTGCACGTAAGCAAACTCAGACACTGAAGTTATAAGAAAAAAATGATATATTATTGTTTTTAGACGATAAGCATTTGATCATTTATAATAGACGATGGAGGCAGCATAAGAACAACTAGATTGATTGTTCATAGTGAACCATCTTGGAATGCAAATTCAGTCCATTTAGTAAAGCCAAAAGGTGGATACCCTCACAAGCATCTTGGGAATCATCCCCAGGAAAGAATCTATGGATGGAGTCACCTACCTTAACACAGCTCACCCCAGTCATCTTCTTCAACCCTCTGTCTCTCATACCCCTTCTCACACGTTCCGCTTTCTCCCACATCCCAACATCAGCATACTTGTTCGCGACCATCACAAAGTTCCCACCGCTTCTTGGCTCCAGTTCAAGCAAACTCTTTCCAACCTTCTCCCCCACACCACTGTAGTCGTTAACGTCATGGATCTTGCACGCGCTTAGTAACGTCCTCCACATGACTGCATCTGGTTTAACAGGCATCTTCGTAATGAAGGTATAAGCTTCTCTAAGAAGGCCAGCGCGACCAAAGCAATCCACCATAGCACCGTAATGTGCCATCACAGGTTTAATCCCGTGCAAATCTTGCATTTCATGGAAGAATCGACGGCCATCCCCCACAAGTCCAGCATGACTACAAGCACACAAGACCCCTAAATATGTCACATAGTTAGGCTTAATTGCACCTCTATTCATCTTTTCGAAAAGTGCAAGGGCTTCCACGGCACACCCATGTTGTGCATACCCCAAAATCATAGCACTCCACGTCCATACACTCCGTTCGGTCATCCTATCAAAAACCCGGCCAGCACAATATACGTCACCGCACTTCGCGTACATATCGACAAGGGAAGTGCCCAATTTACAATTCACAATAAGCCCTTTTTCAATCACCTGAGAATGAACCCATTTGCCCAAGCTCAAGTTCCCTAACCCCACACAAGCCGAAAGCAAACCCACCATTGTGACTTCATCCGGCTCGAACCCACAATCTCTCATCCTCACAAAAAGCTCCATCGAATCTTTAATTCTATAGTTCTCAATGCAAGCAGAAACAATGGAATTCCAAGAAACAACGGTTCTCATCGTCATTTCATCAAACACCCGGCGTGCATAGTTTATCTTCCCACAAGACCCGTAAAACAGAACCAAAGTGTTCTGAACATAAACAACCGAATCCTCACCACGCTTTAAAGCATCCGTGTGGATCTGTTTCCCTACTTTAATTGCGCCAATCGCAGCACACGCTTTGAATAGGAATGGGTAAGTTAGCCTATTGGGTCTAATGCCCCGACCTAGCATCGAAAGGAAAACCCACAAGGCTTGTTTTGGGGTGTTTCTTACGGAATAGCCTCTGATCAGATTGTTCCATGAAGAGAGCAGTGAGTTATTGGATTTTCCGATAACGAGTCGGCCGTAGCTCAAGCTTCCGTTGGGATGTAGGGCGCAGAAGTGGGTAATGGATTTTGAAATGAGTGGGTCTGATTGGAGCCCTGAGATTTGGATTTGAGCGTGGATTTGATAGAGTTTTTTCATGGAAGTGCAGTTCTTGAGTAGAGAAAGGCATTTGAGCCTTTTGGAGACCAAATTCGAATTACAGTCGTAGTTTTTTGGCGGGTGAATGCGGGTAGCCGTTAATTTGGTTAGTGGAACCATGCCATGGGCTTTCAGGGATGGGAGTTTCTCAAACGTCTGTAATTGATTTCTTTTATCCCCTTTCCGATTTATTCCTCTTCCTCACTTTCAGTCTCCTATCGGCTAAATTCTCTCTCCTCTCCTCTCATTGCAATGATATGGTTGAGACTCTCTCCTCTCATCATTTTGGGTTTCGGAGATCTCGATTTGGAGTTCTAGATCTGGGTATTGACTCTTGAAACAGATCGATTTGGACGAAGGTTTTCTGAGCTCTCCAACAGCAACGGTGTAGGTGTTAGAAGGCAAATCTAGTGGTGATACTGCGACGGGAACAAGATCCAGTGGCAATCCTCCATCTATCCACCTCCACGAGCGGAATACTAGACATCAGAGTTGAGCGGCTTTGTATATATATTTTTTCTATATTGTCGGACTGTTAGCGTCCTTTTCACGTGCGCGCTTGTACTCGTTTTATTTAATACTCCCTCCGTCCGAAAATGGATGACAATTTTTAAAATTTGTGCATTTTTTCATTGCTTATATCTTTCGATCTATAATGTTTTTTATGAATTTGAAAGCTTTGTATAATAGAATTAATCAAGAACTATCAAACAATATCCATATTGGATATTTTTTGAAATTCATATTGAAAGATATAAGGAATTGAAATTGGCACAAATATCAAAAATTGTCATCCAATTTGAGACGGAGGGAGTATATGATATGCCTCACTTCCCGTTAAAAAAACTAAGAATATTTTGATCCAAAAAACTTCTAATTTTTTCTGGAGAGTTGCTACTGGTACAGCAGTACGTGAACAGACAGCGCGTATCCATCTTAAAAAACCATGTATATGTTGTGGTCACGTGTGCTTGCTTGTTTGTTTTCTTTTCTTGCTCTTAACTTGCAGGGAAGTCCTATGGTACACACCCCTTATTAAGGGGTGTACCGTACACACCATGATTTTAAACTCTCGGATTTAAAAGTGAATGATCCGAACCACCCATTTATTAAATCAATTAATAAAATAAAAAAAAGGGCTGAGCAGGTAATCGGTTATTTTCTCCTCCCTCACTCTCTCTCCCTCTCCCTCTCCAAAAAATGACCACAAATTATATAACATAACCATAACTTTTATGACGACACCAAAAATTGGTATTTGTTTACCACAATGTGTCGTACTAAAAGAAATTAATCCAAATATTCTGTAGCAAGACTAAAATATGTCGTACCACAATTAACGATAGACTCTACTGCATTTGGACACGTTAAATATCGTTTGACTACATATTTGTCGACATCCCATGATTTCTAATTTTGGTGACAATCTTTAATTTTGTAGGACTTCACATTCTAATGGTTCTGATCGATCATTTTATAAATATACTCGATAACAAAATTTAGAATTTTTTTCTTAAAAAAAATAACATTTAGAATTTGTACATTCAATATACTTTATATGAAACTAATTTCTATGTTGTAGCTGAATATATAGTAGACTTGTGACTGCGACACAATAATAACGATCAAAATCATTGATTTCGTTATGTTTGTTGATTAAATAATTCACGTAATTTTTTTGCTTGATCAGGTTTAGAAAGCCCTTTCATCGGCATTCGAATTCAATCATAAAATGATATTTTTGTTTGATTAAGGTTCTAACAATAAGTGATCAACTTCATTCTTGGTACATATGATTTATTCATATATATTATGTAAAAGAGAGACGGTTCCGATCGAAAAAAAAAGCCTTATAAAAGGGTTCGAGTGGTGCATTATTAGACTTTAATGTATCTGAATACCTTAAATATTTTTCGATTATGAAGTTGTCGATATCTGATGATCTCTGATTTTGGTGACAATACTGAATATCGTATAACTTGATATTCTAACAGTTTTGATCAATCATTCTAGAAATATACTCGCTAACGACATTTAGAATGTACGTTCAATTTATATTTGATATGAAACCTAGTCCTCTTCTATAGTTGGATGTAGAGTAGCCTTGCCACCGTGACACAATAGTAACGATCAAAATCGTTAATTTCGTTATGTTTGTTGAATAAAGTCATTCACGTAAATTTATAGCTCGATCAGGTTTTGAAAGCTTCATCATTGGCACTCAAATTTAATAATAGAATGATATTTTTCATCCGATTAAGTGACCTCTCATTTTTCCACGAAAAATTGAAGGAATTTTGATTTTTTGAATTAAATTTTGTAGAGAAAGAATTTAATTTAGACTAATATTTTGAGAGGAAATTGTAATTGTATTCGAAAATTTAGGTATAGTACTTACTTTTTGGTGAATTTCTTGGATGAAAATTTTGAGGTAGAACTTCATTTTTAGTTTAGATTATTGAGGTATTGTGTAGGGACAAATAAGAATTTGAAAAAATAGTGTGGAGGGAATTGAAAATAATTAGTGGTATGGTATTTTGTTAATTAGAACTATCGTTTACTAAACATTTTGATTGAATTTTTTTTATATGACATGTTGTGGGTATAAAAACGTCAATTTATGGTGTTGTCATAACAAATTTGATTATATTACTGAATTTGTGGTATAGTATTTTGCTAATTATAACTATCGTTAACTGAACATTCTGATTGAATTTTTTTATACGACACGTTATGGGTATGAAAACGTCAATTTATAGTATTGTCATAACAAATTTGGTTATATTACTGAATTTGTGGTATGATATTTTGCTGATTATAACTATCGTTAATTGAATATTCTGATTGATTTTTTTTTATATGACACGTTATGGTTATGAAAACGTCAATTTATGGTGTTGTCATAACAAATTTGGTTATATTACTGAATTTGTGGTATTTTAAACATGTGTTATTATGGAATATTTTAATTAATTTCCTTTGGTACGACATATTGTAGTAAGAAAACGTCAATTTATGGTATTGTCATAACAATTGTGGTTTGTTATATAATTTGTGGTATTTAAATATATTTTCTTTTGATATGACACGTTGTGTTAAGAAAATGACAATTTTAGGTGTTGTCATAATAATTGTGGTTATTTTATAAAATTTGTGACATTTTACAAATATTTTTGGCTTGGGTATAACAATTGTTGATTCTGGTACAACATATTTTGATTTCGTTACGGAATATCATATGAGTCAAAAAAAATTTGGTACGACTCATTGTGGTAAGATAATGCCAATTTATGGTGCTGTTATAATATTTGTGGGTAGCATTATTTAATTTTTGATATTGTACGCATGTATTTGGTTAGAGTACAAGTATTATGGATTCCGGTACGAATAATTATAGTTATATAATAACAATATTTTTTAATTATGGGTAACCTGCTAATGACTTGTTCAACAGGTAAATTTTAAAGTACAAGTCGTAACTAGAATCATAAATATGCATTAGAAAACCAAAAATCGGCATAATGAAAATCACAAATTGTCATAATTTAGACATACGGTATACCCTGTGTACCATAGCTTCTTCCTGCACTCGTAACATTCGTTATTACAACAGAATAAACGAAAACAGAGTAATTATAGGGATCGTTTCTTCTATTGATTTTCTTGAACATGAATGTGAGTCTGTGACCTAGCTGTGTTGCTATGGACCGGAGCAGGGGAATTCTTCAATACTCTCCTGCTAATTATGGCACCTAGGTAGAGTTTCTAATTGTTTTAAATCACTTTAATGGACTGATTAACGTGGACTTCGGGTTGGTGCACCGTGCTGCGCACCTCCGAGCCGTCGGATCGTGCATCCGACGGCTCGGATCTCATCTTGGCAATCAACGATCGAGAGTTGTTTATTGCTGAGATGTGATCCGAGCCGTCGGATGCACGATCCGATGGCTCGGAGGTGCATGCTGCACACATCACTGCACAACACCATCCCCCAATTTGATTAACGTGGGGTAACAATCTCATTATTGAACGGAGCGGTCACAGCTATCTGGACCGGCCCAATAAAGGAAGGCTAGCACACGGGAGGAAGTCCAACACCAACGAAGTCTAATCCTTGACTAATTTTTTTTTACAACTCTCAATTGTCAGATGACTATCACTACAACTAATCCCTAGAGTGATGGGCAACGGGTTATCTGATCATCGTGGTTTTTTCTGGCACGGATGATCTACTTTCCTTTTCTTACCGGGTTATAGATATCGTGGGCCCATTCAAATTCAACGATCAGTTGGTGGGATATGCTCTTTCCTCAATAAGTTCATGTTGGGAAATTTCCCCATTCTGCACACTGGAGGAGTTGGGACAAGATGACTAGATCAAAGGCTGAAGGAGGCATGGGTTTCAGAAATTTCAGGGCAATGAATGAAGCGCTCCTGGCTCGCCAAGGATGGAGACTACTGCAGAATCCAGATTCTTATTGGGGAATGATGTTGAAAGGCCTTTATTTTCCCAACTGCTCCTTTCTTGAAGCAAAGAGAGGTAGTAGGGCCTCTTGGGCGTGGTTAAGTTTGCTGCACGGAAGGGAGGTGCTGGAAAAAGGGCTTAGATGGCAAGTGCAGAATGGGGAATCTATCAACTTTTGGGAAGATAAGTGGATTCCGACTTTGATAAACTACAAGGTGGCAACTCCAAAGCCACAGGGCTGTAATGTTTCAATGGTGGCTGATGTCATTGATCAAGACAGAGGGATGTGGAGAAGGGATGTGCTAGAGGAGAATGTTTCTCAAGAGGAGAAGATTGCAATCACTGCCATGCCAATTTCGCAGTTTAGAAGAAAGGACTCTCTGGTTTGGCATCATACTAGAGATGGAGTTTATTCTGTCAGGTCCGGGTACCACTTGGCTGTGCAAATGAAGAGTAAGGATCAAGAGAGTCCCTCATCCTCCTTTATCCCGGATAAGAGTCTATGGGCGGTAATCTGGAAGGTTGACATTCCATACAAAGTGAGACATTTTTGGTGGAGGGCAAGCAGTAACAGTCTTGCTACAAAGGAAAACCTAGTCCGTAGAAATTGTGGATCTTCCAGAATTTGTTCAATATGTGGCAGCTTTGATGAGACTATCGAACACTTGCTTTTTGACTGTAGCTGGGCTAGAGCGGTATGGTTTGGGTGCAATGTTTGCGGAAATTGCTTTCCCCCTGACACCCCCGGTTTTCCCCTATTACCCCCAGCGCCTCCCCCCCCCCTCTCTCTCTCTCTCATTTTATTTTTTTGTTATAAAATTTTAAATTGTAATAACTTTTTTTTGACGTATTGTTTTAAAATAAATTTTATATTTTTGAAATCTACTCAACGAAACCTATCAAACGAGCCTAATATTGATGGTGAAATAATGGAAAATGGAAAAACTATATATTTTGTGGTTCCACCCGTTCAATATAATTCAAGAATTAAGCGCTTCAATTTTCAATTCCGTTTAACCGGGGCAAAGATCGTATTTTTTTGATCATTTTATTCTAAACGGCCATAATGATTTTTTTGCTCTTAAGCCTTTCAACGAACACCCTAAGACTCATTATTTAGGGGCTGTTCGGCTAAATAAGCCAAGTGGCTTATTTTTTTGTCCTTATTCAAATTTTTTTCGTATTTGTTAGTTTTGCGTAAATTTTTTTGGAATTATTTAATATACATGAAGAGAGGGATATTAAAATTAAATAATTATGATCGAAATCCAATTTTTTTTGAATAAAAACGAAAAAATTGGCTTATTGGCTTATTTTTGTCTTTATTCAAAAAAATTAGGTTTCGATTGAATTTTTTTACTTTTTAGATTCCTCTCGTCATGGAGATGCAATAATTCCCAAAAAATTGACGCAATACTAACAAATATGAAAAAAAAATTAATAAGGACAAAAAATAAGCCACTTGGCATATTTAGCCGAACGGCCTTTCAGGGTTCTCTTAGTGGAATTCAATACAATAATTACGGGAGATAATTACAAAAGTGGATTTCAAAATTTAAAATATATACTATAATAACCAAAAAAAACTCCTTTGTTTTTTTTTTCCCGTTTTGTCCTAATTCAATTTTTTTTCGCATTGGATTATTTTGCAACAAACTTTTTAGCCGTATTGATCGTCTTGACGAGAGGAATCAGAAAAGTAATATTTTTTTTTTACTTTCACCCTAATATTTTAACATATGAGAAAGCGTGCACAATTCATGGGTCGTGTTTTGGAGTTTGAAACTTGGAAGAAATTGGCGTAAAACTTATTAAAAGCGTGCAGCCTCGTGCAGCCTTAACTGTAATTTTTATTTACTGTTCCGATTCATCTCAACTAGACGAATCAAGAATTCACAAAAATTTGGCGTAAAACTAATAAAGGCGAAAAAATTTTAATAAGAACAAAAAATGTTAAAAAGATAAAGTTCTTAACGGAACGGGGCTTGTCAGAGTGATCGATTTTGGAGATTATCTTTGGAATGGAGAGAGAAAGAGAGAGGATGTACGTACTTATCTCACTGGATTTTTTTCTAGCAAAAATAGTCTTTTTTTTTTTATCAGACTAAAAATGCCTTCCAGGCAGCAAAAATAGTTCCTTTCTTGTTTTGTACAGGATGCGTACAACAGGAGAAAAAAATATGAGTTGAGATTGCCACCTCTATCTCTCTTAATTGTCTTACAAGAAAATAATTGAAAATTAGAAAATAAAGAGAAAAAAATTCAAACTGGGAAAAAAAAAAAAGGAAATAAAGAGGAAAAAAAAAACTCAAACTGGGAAAAAAAAAAGAGGAAATAAAGAGGAAAAAAAAAAACTCAAACTGGGGGAAAAAAAAAAAAGGGGGAAAGAAGGGGAGGGGGCGGGGTAATAGGGGAGGGGGGCGGGGGTAATAGGGGAAATGGGGGGTGTGTCAGGGGGGGGTGTGTGTCAGGGGGGGGGGGGGGGGGAAAGCAGGTCTCAATGTTTGCCTTGATGTGGGTCATGGGCATCCAGTTTCTGTTTTAAGATGGACTTCACAGGTGATGGAGAAATTGAAGGGTGCTCAGCTTATGGGCTTTCTTGGAAGAGTGTTGATGATTGGATGGCAGATTTGGAAGGCAAGAAATGACTTCATTTTCAATGGTAATTCTGTTGACCCTGAGATTACCATGAGGAAGGCTGTTGAGTCACTTCGTGAGTACTCGGATCTCAGAATCCCTTTGATGATCCATAGGGATAACCCAACAGGTTAGGCCGTTAATGCCCACTGGAGGGCTCCGGATCATGGTGGCTTGAAGATAAATTGTGATGTAGCTGTTAAGAGGAATGGAAGAGATGCTAAATGTTCTGCAGTCCTTAGAGATGAAAAAGGAAGGATGATAGATGGACGAGTGGTAAATGCTGAGATTTCCTCCTCGCTACATGGTGAACTTGTTGCTATTAGGACCGCGTGTGGAATGGTCAAGGCGTTGGGTATTCGTGGAGTTATCATTGAATCGGACAACCAAATGGCCATTAAACTAAGTGCTTCTGAGTTGGTGCCTCCTTGGGAGGTCATGGCAGTGGTTTTGGATATTAGGCAACTTTGCCAAGAGGAAAGGATTAGATGTGCTTGGATCAAGAGGGATGCAAATGGGCTGGCTCATGAGGTGGCTTCTGAAGCTTTGAGGGGTTCTTTGCCTGTTAATTGGGTGTCTTCCCCTTCCCCTAGTATCTTTGCTGTTTTATCTAGAGATATTTCTCTTGCGTTGTAGCCTGGTTTGGGCGATTTTGATTATCAAAAAAAAAAATTTCCCGATCTCATCCGGAAGTAGGGATGGCAATCATACCCGCCCCCGCCCCGCCCCGAACGGGGCGAGGTTTTTCATCCCATTTTCGGGTATCGGGTCGGGGTCGGGGTAAAAAATTCCAAGCCCGCCCAGGTTCGGATAGGGTTCGGGACGAAAGTGCCCCATCCCGAAATTACCCGACCCCGACCCGGCGTGTGTGTGTGTATATATATATATATATATGTATTTATTTATATATGTATATATACTTATATACATGTCCTTTCATTTTTTTAGCATTAATCCAAAAAACAATGTCTCTTTACTGTCAAGTAGACTAATTAAATTTAAAAAAAGAAATAAAAATTAATATTTATTGATGTTTAGTGGATTTTTTAAAAAGTTTTCTTCAAATATTTATAATAAATTCTACACATAAAGAAATGGAATAAAGAATCTAAAATATTGATTGCAATTAAAAGTTTAGATAAAATCGCAATACCAAAAGACACAAAAATAATTTCAAAAGTTTTATTTTTTAGATAATTTTTATTCTTATTCAACATTTTTTTTTACTTTTTTACTTATTCTTTAATTTTTTTAATTTTTACGGGGTGGGCCGGGGCGGGGCAGGTAAACCCGTTCCCCGATCGGGGCGGGAACGGGGGTACTCCAAAAAAACCCGGTCGGGGCCGGGGGCGGGTAATGATTTTCGGGTCGGGTCGGGGTATGCAAAAACCCGCCCCGCCCCGTTGCCATTCCTATCCGGAAGCGCACAAAAAGGAAAATATCACACCACAAAAAAAAAAAAAAGCATTTGAGAATATACATGGTTCAGCCAATACTCTATGTCTACTCTACGGGAGAGAAAGAACAATTTACTCTATAACAATGAAGATTACAACGGTGAGATGCAAATATCAAAGACCCACACTTGATATTTTCCTCACACTCCTCTGCTTCACTGTTACAACCTTTTTGTTCCTCTCACCCCGTTCCGGAACTCATTTTAAGTACTTATTTTTTTAGAAGACAATTTCAAGCTAAAAAATAATGTGTCTATGCAAATAATTTTCCTAACAATATGGATCTTGTTTGATAAATCTTATCGAGATCTTTTGTACGGTGCAAAAAAAATAAAAAAATTATTTTTTATTTACATTATTTTTTAGTTTAAAAATGTAAAATAAGTACTTATTTTTTAAGAAGATGTTCCCGAACGAAGTGAGTTTTCTAGAGAAGAACATTTACTGCCAATACACAACACACCAACCATTTTCCTTTTCTTTCAATGCATTAACATCACATGGGCAAAAACCTAACAGTTTATCCATGCATTTATGGAGGATCAAAGATAAACATGTCTAAAATTTCTTCATAGCAGAGGACTGACTGGATCACGAGGCTCTGTTTTTTTTGGTTTTTTTTTCTTAACAGCAACTGGATCACGAGAGTCGAGACTGAACCAGTCATATGGGTCCAGGTTGGTTTTTGAAAATTTCCAATAATAAAATAAAATGAAGGATCGAGATCCTCTCCAATCCTCATTTGGGACTAGTCCGTCCAAATATAAGTCGCTCATTTTGATAAGAGACTAATCTTACTGGTAAGATATCATCAATAAATCCATACTATTGATTGCTCGAATAGACAGTCGAAATTTGAATTGTCTGATTCAGCTCAAAATGAGAACAACAGAGGGTCCGTATCCTAGAATAAAGTATCGCCGTAGGAAATGAAAATTATGTGACATATATCCGGGTTAACCCGAATTGGGATTTTCTTTTTTACGAGTGCAATTTTCTTTGAGTGGTTCTTAGAGGGGTGTGAAAATCGTTTTCCGAACAGGCAAAACATAAACTGCCGTAAATTGGAGTGAGAAGGTCCTTCAACTACATATACCACTGAACTAGTGCTTTGTCATATCATATGCCCCATAACTCACAAGGAGATGATAAAGAAAGAAACCATGAAATCTATGTCCACAGTCTCCATTTTGACCATCTTTGCACTATCCCTTTCACCACTTCCATGTTTTGCCGGAGATTTCCTTTACCTTGTCCTACAGGTATGTGATTTTTATGAGTCTTTAGAATATTACTATCTAGATTGCCTTTCCTTTACCTTGTCCTGCACAGACCATACGCGGCCGAGCGCGGGCAGTCATAGTGGGCATAAGCCCGCCGCCCTAAAGGTGTCTCAGGCGTGCAAGGACTCTCTTGCACCACCTCATATCTCTGCCGGATGAACACTAACTTTCCTAGTTCTACGGGAACTTCTAATCCCTAGGATTAGGATTTAGGATAGACAGTACCGGCTCTGATATTTGGGTTGCCCAACCCCAATCCTAAACTTGGTTACCCACTTACTATTAAGTCACCCAAGAAAAAAAAACAAGGTTTCATTGTGTTTTTAGCTTGAATTACAAGGGCGTTCAAGATTGCGTTTCGAATAACTGTTTAATTCAGTCCCTTCTTTCGGTATATCGTGTAATTGCTGGGCCCTTTCTCGTTGCAGTGGCCGGGGTCGTACTGTAGTGCAAAGCCTGGCTGTTGCTTCCCAAAGAACGGAAAACCTGCAAAAGATTTCACCATTGCTGGACCGTGGCCCTGCTACTTGAATGCCACCATCCCCCAGTTCTGCAATTCTCATAGCCATCTCAACTTAGCCAAGGTACTTTACTTCTTTTTATCGCCATCTTAATTTGGATGTACTAGAATTAAAATCTATGCCGTGATAACATAGGAATAGCTAATCGACTTATCAGAAAACAAAATAAGACCCTCTCATTGCCAATTTCCGGATTACTTGAGTAACGAATAACGATGATACGATGTTGATCATTTTATTTTTTTTGCCACGTGCGATGGCGCCTTCAAATTATGTACTGTACGTTTATGATGGAGTTTGTAATGCGAAATTGACATATGTTGTTAGAATTTCTTAGGTAGATTCGTACAAGATACTCATGTGCGCACGCATCGCACAGAACACAAGGAGTTCGGCCTTAAGCCGCCTTGCAAGATTTGTGTCTGATGGCTAATTGCATTGTAATCCATTTGAAATTCACAGCCTATGTAAATGGCTTCATCATGTACTAAAATCATGAGCAATACAATGCTATCTTTCTCTTCCAAAATCGAAAATGAAGTCTGAGCAAGCTAGGATGATGGCATGCAATGCAAGCATGCCTTCCCCGTTATGGTGCGAATTCAGTCGCTTCAGTTAGAAATAAAAACTGAGAGAAGACTAACTCTATCTCACTCATACTTCATTACAGACGAGACCACATTGTCCACTAAATATGGTGATATTCGCACGCACGCATCTACATTTATATGATAGTATATACACAGTACCTGATCAGAACCATCTAACGGCGTCTCGATCCATTGGAGATAATGCATAGTAACATTCTCTCCAGTCCTTATCCCCAGCTAGCTGCAATATTAATCGTCATTGTTGGAATGTAAAATTTTATGAGGCAGGCCTCAAACCTAACCAAAAGCCTGCAAGTGAATTGGGCCTCGCTTGCCTGCCCAAGCAGTGATGGATTGAGTCTGTGGGCCCGTGAATGGCAGCAGCATGGAACATGCTCAGGCCTCAACCAACTTGACTACTTTGAGGCAGCTCTCAGACTTAAGAAGCAAGTCAACCTCCTTAAAACACTCAACAATGCAGGTAATTAAGTTGACTGATTACTCTTTTGTTAGCTTAGTCACAAGGCCCACAACCTTCTTTTTTTTAACAGGAATCCAACCAAATGGGAAGTTTTACGAGACAGGCGTGGTCGTGGAGGAGACCATACGAAAGGCAGTTGGGTATATGCCAGGGTTATGGTGCAACGACGACAAATCAGGGAACCGTCAGCTCTATCAAGTAGTCATGTGTGGCGACTTTGCTGGAAACAGGATCATAGACTGTCCAGGGATCCCAACGGGGAAGGGGGAGTGCGCTGCGTCTATCAAGTTTCCTCCATTCTAAAGACTATGTAGTAGTAGCAAATAACACCACCGGAAAAGTAACGGGCTACACTTATGGCAATTTATGCTATGTTCTTGTTTCAATTAATAGTTACTAGCTAGTTTGATGCTAGTAATCGGCTTTTTGTTTGGAAGAAATCACAGAAGGAAAAAATCAAGAGTCTTCGAGATATAGTGGTGAATGATAAGAATCGATGATGTAAAACTATTGTCCATGTTAATATATAGTCGTCATTCCCTTGACCATGTCTTCCAGTTTCCCGCCTACTGGCCGCTTGCCTTAGGTGAGGCGGTAGTTGGTATGGCTCTTTGTTCTCTTCTAGGATTCTCCGTGAGTCTAGAATTTCTATGATCATGCCTAGAGGAAGGCTGCTGCATCTAGTTGTCCCTTCCTCCGCCCTTTTTGGCTAACAAACATATATTGTCGTTCCCTTTGACGCGGCTAGCAGGGATACCATTTCGACAGCCCTTTTATTGAAATTTTGTTCAGTTCTGTAACTTTGTGTACTTATCTGCAATTCATTAGATTCTCAAAGGTCCCAAATATTGATGTCAAAAATTAGTGCTTTCCTTAATGGTATAAAAAGTGTCAAACATGCCATAAGCTTAAATGAAAGCATCAAACACGTCTTTATTATCCAACTTGGACTCTTCAAGATATAGATCAATAAACGGTATTGATCATCGAAATAGGTTCAGTAATAGACTTACATATGCCGCGACAAGACCATTATATATAGGACCACAGATCGACTATATCCACTCCATATATCAGAGAACGAGAATAGGTACCATGAGACGGAAGGCGAACCCATATACCTTAAGGGGATATAGTGTTTACTGACTATAATTGTAGCCAAGAAAAGGGAGGAGGGTCCCCATCAAACACATAAGAAATACCCCATATGGAAGTGAAACAAACCCATTTTATTAATCTTACACACCACCACACACATGAACAAAAAGTATGGACACTGTAGAGTCTCATTTACAACCGAGAAACTGGGAAAGAAAATTCATCACAGTCGCAAAAACAATCCCATAACAACATCATCAGCAAACAACTAGTACATATCAAGGAAATGAAAACTTCTTTTTTTTTTACTGCCAAGTTAAAATGATCTCATATTTTAGTATCCTGGTGACTAAGGAACATCAGGAGTTTGATCTGAAGGAGAGATGTAATATCCGGATTCATTAGTGTTTGCCACGGGGTTAGTATAGTCGTCATTCAACAGTACCCTTGAGAATCCAGCATTTTCCTGAGAAACAAACAAACATCCCTCAAAATTCCTCCTATACCAGAGCAATGCCGGAAACACAATTTTAAAACACGACTTCAGACACAATTACATCCGGAGCCATTCAATACACATGGGCTCGCATACGTCGAACAGTTGGGACGCACTTGTGTCCGGAGAGCGTGTTCCTAGACTTTTTGCTTATACCAGAAAATGAAAATTGAGAAAATCTGGGGGGGATAAAAAAACAAAATAAAACACCTCCGATGGAACAGCAGAGTCCCCCTCGTTCCCAAAAGTTTGCATGAGTTTTCTCCCTAAGCCTATAAATCAGAGGAACAAATTTAGGACCCAGAAATTAACAAACAAAAAAGACAAAAGACAAACCCAATTAGAAGAAGAACAATGCTACAAACGCACCTTTAAAATACACCGGACACAACCGTGATCCGGAACCGTTAGATGGACATGAATTTTCATACGTCCGACGGATCCCGACACAATTGTGTTCGGAATTATGTTTTAAAGGGGTGTTCCCAGAAGTTTTTATCAGAAAAGCTTCATTAGAAAGGAAACTTGACAACATTACCATGAGAGAAGAAAAGAAGAAGAAGAGCTGAAATGAGGAGAACTGAAAGAGAAGAAGACCGACCCATGATTTGTTGGGCAATTATTGGAAATGGGTCGTTCTCAGATTTCTGAATCTCTCATTAGATTATGGAGTATATAAGGGGCGATGAGGAACGAGAGAGATGAAAGAAACCCTGAAAAACCACTGGCCGGCAGTTTTCGAGAAAGCTTTTATTAGCGTCGCATGCAATGGACTTTTGATTTATTATAGTATAAAATATAAAATAGTTTGGTCAAACTAGAAATATTCATAGAAAAACTAGAACTAATCTTTTTGGATCCAACAAAACTGGGAAAAGTCATTTTGCAGACATACTCTGAATGTAGGGCTACGAGCATCTCAAATGGCCTCCGTATGTGTGCTAAAAATGTGCACTGCCGGTGAGTTAGGACTTGAACAGTTTTAGAGGGAGAGAGTATTGAGCGTGAGAATTTCTCATCTGATTTCATTAACAGAGAAAAGGGGAATATATACAACCCTACAATTCAAATGACTAAAGTACCCTTTTGTACAAAGAATCTAACAAATAGCACCCTATCTAAGACAATCTAATCTACTGAGACATGTCTCATTACATGTTAGCCAATACAATCTAACACTCCCTCTCAAGTTGGTGCATAGATATTAATCATGCCCAACTTGGAGAGGATACGATGGAACACCTTACTACTAAAACCTTTAGTAAACACATCAGCTAATTGGTCCTCGGATTTCACATAAGGCATGCATATTACACCACTGCTCAGCTTCTCTTTGATAAAGTGTCTATCAATCTCTATATGCTTTGTCCGATCATGTTGAACAGGGTTATGAGCGATATTGATAGCAGCCTTGTTATCACAGTACAGCTTCATAGAACTGTGATCAATAATTTCCAAATCATGCAAAAAGGTTTGAAGCCATAAAAGCTCACAAACACCATGTGCCATGGCTCTATACTCTTGACCTCGCTACCACAGATTGTTTTTTGCTTCTCCACGTAACTAAATTCCCACCAAGGAAAGTGCAATAGCCAGAGGTAGAACGTCTATCATCAATTGATCCTGCCCAGTCTGCATCAGTGAAAGATTCCAACCTCAAATGACCATGGTTTGAAAACAAAATACCTTTGCCTGGAGAGGATTTTAGGTACCTCAAGATACGATAAACAGCATCAAGGTGAGAAGAACGAGGGTCATGCATAAATTGACTGACAACTCCCACCGCATAAGAAATATCTGGACGTGTGTGAGATAAGTATATCAGACGACCCACAAGTCTCTGATATCTTTCCTTATCCGCATGCTCTCCCACGCTGCCAAGATGATGATTGACCTCAATAGGAGTGTCAGCGGGCTTGCACCCCAGCATCCCTGTCTCCTCCAAGAGGTCAAGAATATATTTCCTTTGGGAGATGAAGATCCCTTTCTCATATCTAGCCACCTCCATGCCAAGAAAGTATTGCATCGCCCCCAGCTCCTTAATTTCAAATTCCTTGGCAAGAAGAACTTTAAGCATCTGAAGCTCATTCACATCATCACCTATCATAATTATGTCATCCACATAAACTATAAGGATGGCAATCTTACCATCACTCCTCTTGGTGAACATAGTATGATTAGAATGACTCTGCGTGTATCCAAGTTTCAACATGGCCTTGAGAAATCTGTCAAACCACGCTCTTGGTGATTGTTTCAAGCCATAGAGAGCCTTCTTCAACCTACACACCTTGCCCTCAGTGGTAGGGGAAGAAAAACCAGGTGGTATATCCATATACACCTGTAAACACCCTATTTTGGACTTTCCAGAATAGTTTATTTACGGTCTTTGATTCCCCAATGATGATTAAGGTCGAGAACATACCGAGTTTGTTTGATGAGTTTGAGCTTTGAGCGTCCCGAACCTCGTCCAAACCCTTGTCGAACCCTCAAGCCAGAACCAAATGGCCTCAACAAAACCCTACTGGAGTACGCTGGTGATTGGACTAGCGTGCGCAGGAACCACTGCCACGTGTCAGTCACTACACTCTCTGGCGCACGCCACTCAACAAGTGGCGCACGCCACTCAGCACCAGTCAAATCAACCTTTTCAGCCAGCTGGGCGGGAGCGTCTATAGCCGCCTGACGTCAGCTGGCAGCCCTCCTGATCATTACTTCAGCCAGAACTGTTCCTTTCTCTTCCATCAAGCCAAGTCCCATGCATTAAATGCATGGGAGCTTCCTCCAATATTTTGCCAAGCCAAACAGCCCCTAAAGGCCAAACTGATCTCAGCCCCTTTTGCCTATATATACTCCCCTCTCTCACTCTTGCAAAGGGTTACCAAGTTCAAAGGGTTGGTTAGCACCATTAAAGAGTTCAAGCCCCTTTGTCCTCTTTTTCATTCTCCTTTGCTTCTTTTCTCTTCCATAGAAAGAGCAAGCAAGGGAACATACTCTCCACAGTCCATAACCTTCACTACATCCACATCCATCATCATCTTCAAGCTCAAAGCTCAAGCTCTCTTTCAAAACTCACAAGCAAAGGTATAATACCTCTTGCTCCTGCTTTCTGTTCTGACCCCTGAGGGGGGCTGGCAGGGTCAAGGCTGGTAATCTAGCAAGGTTTCAAAAACCGTGCACAATGATCAGTGGCGCACGCCAGTAATGAGTGCCGTACGCCAGTAATGGTAGTATGTGCAAAACCGGCGTGGGGATCATGGATCATTGTTTTCTTGCATTATTTAAGCTTTGATCACCCTGTTGCATGCTAAAACCAGTTTACAGCTTTCTGTATTTAGAACTGCTTTCTTTCCTATCTATATTTATTGCTTATATTGGCCATCTGGGTCCCTCTGGTCCTATTCCAGAGCCCAGAATGTGCAAAGCCAAAGCATTGGAACCAAGAAAGAACTGGCGTACGGCCCTTCCTCAGTGGCGTGCGCTAGTTATCTTTGTCCCAGTGGCTTGGCCCTTGCATGGATCTTCCATCCAGGCCTCTGATCATGCTCCCCTCACTGTTTAAGGGGTTTTCTGTCTATATAGTGGCTTTCAAGCCCATTTATCTGTCTGTAATAGTTTAGTAACCTCTACATAAACTGCGTGGTTTGTCCTGGGTGTGCACTGGTCCTTTCCAGAGCCCAGAGGGTTGAGAGCAGAAGCTGTGAGCTTAAGTCTACCGGCGCACGCCGGTAGTGGGGTGGCGCACGCAGGTCATGACTGCATGCAGTGGCTTGGCCAGTGCATGCAGGCTCGATCCTGTGTGCAACATTTCATTGCCAGTGTGCTCTAGTCTGCTTAAAATGTCCACAAAAGCTTGTTCTCAATCTATTATACTCGTATAGATCAAACATCAAACATCCATAAACATTTTATCATATATTCTTGTACACAAACTGCAACTTGTTTACAGTTTTAATCCCCATTAACTGTTCCCCGCCCTAACTGGTTAAAAGAATGATCAAATAAAGAGAGAAATGCGAATGTTTTACAAAACGCCTGAGTAGAGACCGGTCTCCGGACTGGGCGAGGGGGGTGCCATAAAACCCTTCCCCTCTCGTAATCTGGCTCCCGAACCTCAAGATCGAAGGTGACGACGGCCCAGTCTACAAAAGCCTTTTTCAAAACCAAACGGACGTGGTCCAAACATTTTCAAAAGAACGGTTTCTTGGGTACTAACCGCAAAACCCGAGTGGCGACTCTCTGATCTGCGAAGCACTTCGCCGCGCTTTCCGCAAGATAAGGGCGCACCCGGAATTTCATGCACTAAAACACGGGATTTTTGGGGCGTGTGCCCACAGTGGCGACTCTGCTGGGGACATTACATTAATCAACATTTGGAAATTAATACATGAATGAACAATTTCTCAAAAGTCTGGCAAAACAGTACGCTCCGCGCTGCTGAAGAACGGAATGGTAACGTAACAGGATTCTACATCCGACCACTCCGCACTGGGGCTTTTATTATTGTTCGCTTATGTAGTTTCCTCCAAGTGTCGATTAATGAAGTGAGCCAAGCTTCAAAAGGCATTTTTAAAAAAAAAAAAAAAAAAGCATCGCGTTTCCCTCTCTCGATCATTCTTTCGACGCGCGTTCATTTGCATCGGTGTTCTATCAGCCCCGTTGAGGTGTTTTGGGTAACCGGCACAGTTTACTGGAGCCCGGGGTCCTCGAATGCCCAACAACCTTGGACGATGATGAGACGTATTACCGTTTGACCATTGCTCTGCTGCACGCATTGCGATGGGAGGTATAAAACATCTCTAGTCTGAGGAACCCCTCTAAGCCAAAACCAGCCTCGCCATGCGTACAAAGCAATAGAACCTTTCAAACTAAGACAGGAACCCACAGGGTAGGATTACTTGCATCTAACCCCCATAAACTGTCTATGTGTTACTGCTTTCCATATCGCATGCCTGTACATACATCCATACCGTTCTGCGTAGGGGCATGCTAGGGCGGCTTTTAGGGTTGTCTCTCTTTCAAACCCGTTTTATGCCTGCTAGGGCGTTGCCTGGACCGATGACGAGTCGTGCATCGTGATGGTGCACGTTATTAGCTTTCCAATTCCTTGGGTCAACGAGACTTTGGGAAATCGAGACTTTCTAAGTCATTGTCTAAAACCCATTCGAGGTTTCAAGCAGAAAACTAGGAACGACGGGAGACATGACATGATGCTCATACCACCCAGGTTAAAGGTGCTAAACACTTACACCATTCAAGGCTCCTGCACAGTGCTGCTTACGCCCTCTTGGTTACAGTATCATGTCGTCAACACCGAGTTGTTCCATTCCAACATTGAAACTTCGAAAGCGGGATAGTCAAAGACTTAGGCTGTTTCGACATCTCTTAGTGTTAATCGATCTCGTCAAGGTACATCGCCGAAAAGAATTCTGAGGACCTGGGCAGCGTCCGGCTGTCATAAAACGGTTTTGTCTGCCAGTTCTAGAGTCTAGGAGGACACCGACGACATGTACATTGCATCCTTTCAAATAAAACCATTGCAGGGACACTTCCTGAGCCTTCGATTGCTTTATTGTCTAGCTTTGGGCGCTGCACCGTCAAAGAAAGTACCAAAAAGAAGAGCCAAACCTGCTTGGGAGCATCTACCGGGGCTATTTCACTGCCATATCGCCTCCCTCGATTATCAATCCAAAATGGCAGCACAAACAGGGCTGGCTGAGTTGAAGAAAGCTGTAGAGGAACTGGGTCTCAAAATGGACAGACAAATGGTTATGGTTCAGGGGCTGTTTGACCTTTTCACCTCCATCATATCAAAGCCGGATCCGGGGCTAGTCAAAGAACCTCTTCAGGCCTGTCACCCTCCCGCGATCGGAACCAAGCCGTG
Source organism: Rhododendron griersonianum (assembly GCA_018127125.1). Lineage (NCBI taxonomy): Eukaryota > Viridiplantae > Streptophyta > Magnoliopsida > Ericales > Ericaceae > Rhododendron > Rhododendron griersonianum. The sequence goes on from CM030795.1 coordinate 8,660,663, forward strand.
CTCAAGAGACATGTTCAAAAGTCTGGCCGAGTTCCATGAGGTTAGAGTTCACCCAAAAGAGGATGCTGAATCTCTGTTCAAAGTCGCCCCCAAAGGCAGAAGAATGCACCCTGTCGAAGGCGCAGTGTTGTACAAAGCAAGCAAAGGCTCCACCTTGAGCCCTCAATCTCGTCGTCGGAGCCAGCCAAGGACCTTCTCATGCTTATCTGCACCTCTGGCCTCAGTTTACGAGAAGCTTCTCGATGCCGGTTCCATCAGGCCTCTAACCCCAACTCCACTGCCCAAGGTTCTCCCTGCTAGCCACAACCCCAATCACTTCTGCACCTACCATCAAATGCCTGGCCATTCCACCAATGCATGTTATCGCCTCCGACATGCCGTTCAAGATCTCATCGATAATGGCACTATTCCACCCCCACTCCCATCAAAACCTGACGACAGTCCCAGCTCCTTGCTCCAACTCAATTCTGACCCTCTGGTTGGTCCGATATCTATCACCTCCACTCAAATCAACCCCACCTCCACTCAAATCAACCCGAGCTCCACCATACTCAACCCAACCCTCTGCATTGTCCCGAAACTCAACCCAAACCAACTGTGTTTATCCCTTCTGAATCCGAGGCTGGGGTGCGGAATAGAAGACGGGGCTGAAAACTGGAAAGCACTGGTCGAGGACCGGATCGATCAAGCAAATGAGCGGGTGACAATTTGGGGATCCTTGTTCATGGGAGCACTTAGTAGGTTTGGTCAAAGAAGCCGAGGAAGCCGAAGTGGTTGCTTGGGCCCCATGTCCTCCAAGTCCTACCTCTCGTGAGGAAGCAAAGGGTAACAATAAAAGTTGCATTTTCAAATCGCGTTTAGCTTGCATTGCACACTTTTGAGTCCGAGTCTTACACAGTGTCTGTCAAGTCGTCTTAGTCTAACTCTGAGTCGGAGTTCGTGCCTCTTGGCCCTCCATGTCGTAGCTTCTATTCTCAAATTCGAGTCTTTTGTCTGTGCTTGGCAACCCCGTGGGGCTTTCGTTATAATATGCACTATCTTGCTTATAAGTACTTTGCTGGTTTTTGAATAAACTGTGTCGACCCTGACGACGAAGGGATAGATTTCGATGGGGTCATCCCCAAGGAAATATGTTTCCTCGCCGAAAGGGAAGACGAAAGGCATGCTCGGCCTATTAAAAGAAGAAGTAGTTTCAATAAACTTGAAAGATAAGATAGACCCCCGGATGACTTAAAATTGGCTCAATGCTGTCCCCCAAGGGAGCATTGTGCCCCGGATGGTTCAAAATTGGCTCAACGCTGTCCCCCAAAGGAGCATCGTGCCCGATCAGACAGGGTCAAAGAATTCATCAACGTTTTGGCATGGTCTCACAAAGACGCACCTGGCGTTGATCATGAGATAAGGAAACATCAAATCCCCTGCCACCGGATGCCAAGATAGAAAGCGGAAGCTCAGAAGGCTCCAGGCCTCGTACCATGTTCAAGACAGCGTTAGCAGCATTCCATCAAGCACACATTAAAAAGGCGCAAAAGTGGCCTGGAGCGAGGCATTTTCAACTGAAGCAGTCAGGACCCTGCATTATCAAAAGCCATCTTTTCTGGGGCTGCAGCCAAAGATCATCGATCTCGACGACAACAAATTCAACACTCTAGTCAACTTGGATCAATTCAAGAACTACTTTTCCCTGAGAGAAGCTCATTGGGCCGAAAACCACAAGGGTGGGCGGTGCCAAGCAAAAGTTAGAGCAGCCTGCTAGACCGAAAACCTAAGGAGGCGGTCTAGGCAAAAATAAATAGGCAAAAAGTCGAAAGCTCGCTAGGCCGAAAACCTGAGAAGGCGGCACTAGGCAAAAGTTAGAGCGTAAAAGGAGAGGTAAAACACACGAGTGAACCTTGGCCTGAACTACGTTTTGACCTGATTCCCCAAATGTGGGATACGTAGGCAGTCTCTCTTTAAGACTCGGTCATATTCTATCAATTGGATCCATGGATTGGCGTTTTGGTACACATCAAGGGTCGAGAAGGGTCAAGAACAGAACAAGCTTCATCAGAAACAGAAGGGGGAACCCTTTGTCTTTCAATCTTATTTCAAACTACTACTTCAATTTCAAAGCTGAGCAAAAGCCTTAAAAAAAAGAGAAGAAAAGGAAAAGAAAAGCATCAAAAACAGAACGAAATGCTTACGAGGCCCCAACGGGCTCACAGTTTATTCTAAGTTCAGCGAAGTCTAATTTACGCAGCTTTTCAGTCACGCGCGCTAGTTTGAGACTCACGCACGTTTTCTCAAAGTGACACGCGTTGGTCTCAAACCTGCGCGCGCTTCTTCAATTCTTGCCGCAGGCAGCAGTCGGCAGCCATCACGCCTAACAACGATTTTGAACCCCCGGTGGGAATTTCAAGTTAAAACCAAGGTTTCGGTGCCTCGAAATTGGTTTTAAGGGCTCTTGCCAAGTTTTCTATGCCGTGCAGGTCATATGTGCCTAATGTGACTGTGCGGGGTCGGTTTCAATCCGGGCCTATATGAGTCGTTCCATTTGCGTCTTTTGTCCATCTTTGCGACGTTTTTCTAGTTTTCCGGTCTATTGCCCATTCCGGGGCTTTCTTCTCTGTTTTGTTATTCACACAGGCCTTTGTACATATTTGACTGTGTGTGAGTGTCAGTTTCACCTATCTAGGGATATTTTGGATTTTGGCCTGTTAATGCCCAAAATTTCATTATTGCCCATGTGTCAGAGAGTCTGCATTGTATCCTAGGACTCTTCTTCCCCATTCTTCCGAGCTAGGCAGTCTATACGTGTGCGTACGTCTGTGTGTCAACTCGATTCGCTCGTCAATGCAAGTTGGATATTAGCGATTGGTTTATACTCTATCTCCAATGAACCGAGAATGATGCAACTTTTACAGCGCCGCTACGGCATCCATAGTCCAAGCAGCAAATCGTCAAGTACAGAGGGGTAAATTGGCCCAACGCAAAAGCAAATCAAGCAAGTCACAAGGTGATCTAACCCGCTCAAAAAGTTATCTACTTGGGCACACAGGCCCGCACCCCCAATCAAAGCAGCAAACCTCTGGCTCGAAAGTTACCTACCGGACCTGCAGGCCCGCAACTCAAATCAAAGCAGTAAAGCAAAAGTGTGGCTCAGTGGTAGCCCTCGATCGTCAAAATTGTCTTGGTCGTCGTTTGTGTCGTCCCGTTCTCTAGAAGCCGCCCTTAGCTTGCACCTGCATTTTCAATTTATGCATTCGATTTAGTATACGTTATCGTTGCATATTGTATATTAAATGTCAAAAGCAGGAAAGTGCTTCAAATCAAATCAATCCAAAGCACGTGGAGGCTTTCAAATCAAATCAAATCAAATCAAACCAGCATTGAGGCGTTTCTATCGCCAGTGTTGCGGCATGGGCAAACCAAATCAAATCAGCGTTGAGGTCCATTCCCAACAGGCAGCTCATGTTGCCCTGATCCATGCTTTCATCCCGGTTCGCTATTTCCCCAAGCAGAGCCTGTCCAAACTCAAACGACGATCCATCCGTCCTATTTCAAATCAACGACGATCCATCCGTCCTATTTCCAATCAACGACGATCTATCCGTCCAATTCAAAATCAACGACGATCTATCCGTCCTAATTTCAAATCAACGACGATCCATCCGTCCTATTTCCAATCAACGACGATCTATCCGTCCAATTCAAAATCAACGACGATCTATCCGTCCTAATTCTAAATCAACGACGATCCATCCGTCCTATTTCAAATCAACGACGATCTATCCGTCCAATTCAAAATCAACGACGATCTATCCGTCCTAATTCTAAATCAACGACGATCTATCCGTCCTATTTCAAATCAACGACGATCCATCCGTCCTATTTCAAATCAACGACGATCCATCCGTCCTATTTCAAATCAACGACGATCTATCCGTCCTATTTCAAATCAACGACGATCTATCCGTCCAATTCAAAATCAACGACGATCCGTCCGTCCTATTTAAAAATCAACGACGGTCTGTCCGTCCGGAGTCAAATCAACGACGGTCTGTCCGCCGATTCAACAAGTAACGCATCTTCCAGCAGTCTTATTGCTCTGTCTCGGATGGTCCATGATAAGGAGATTGGCTCTGATTCCCAACGGATGGAATTTAACCTACCTGACGCGACCTACCCGTGATTTGTTGGAACTATCCGTGCCATGGTCAGCTTTATCCTCAGAACAACAGCCAGTCCTGTTCAAACTCGACGATGACCAGCCATGTCATCACCGACGATCAGCCATGTCGTCCATCTCAACGATGACCAGCCATGTCATCACCGACGATCAGCCATATCGTCCATCTCAACGATGACCAGCCATGTCATCACCGACGATCAGCCATGTCGTCCATCTCAACGATGATCAGCCATGTCATCACCGACGATCAGCCATATCGTCCATCTCAACGATGATCAGCCATGTCATCACCGACGATCAGCCATATCGTCCTCTCAACGATGATCAGCCATGTCATCACCGACGATCAGCCATGTCGTCCTCTCAACGATGATCAGTCATGTCATCACCACCGATCAACGGCGATCAGAATATTGCCCGCGTTCACCCCGAGCAACGGCGATCAGAATATTGCCCGCGTTCACCCCGAGCAACGGCGATCAGAATATTGCCCGCGTTCACCCCGACCAACGGCGATCAGAATATTGCCCGCGTTCACCCCGACCAACGGCGATCAGAATATTGCCCGCGTTCACCACCGACCAACGGCGATCGAATATTGCCCGCGTTCACCCGACCAACGGCGATCAGAATATTGCCCGCGTTCACCACCGACCAACGGCGATCTGAATATTGCCCGCGTTCACCCCGACCAACGGCGATCAGAATATTGCCCGCGTTCACCCCGAGCAACGGCGATCAGAATATTGCCCGCGTTCACCCCGAGCAACGGCGATCAGAATATTGCCCGCGTTCACCCCCGACCAACGGCGATCAGAATATTGCCCGCGTTCACCCACTCAACGGCGATCGAATATTGCCCGCGTTCACCCCGACCAACGGCGATCGAGAATATTGCCCGCGTTCACCCGACCAACGGCGATCTAATATTGCCCGCGTTCACCACCGACCAACGGCGATCGAGAATATTGCCCGCGTTCACCCGACCAACGGCGATCAGAATATTGCCCGCGTTCACCACCGACCAACGGCGATCAGAATATTGCCCGCGTTCACCACCGACCAACGGCGATCAGAATATTGCCCGCGTTCACCCCGACCAACGGCGATCAGAATATTGCCCGCGTTCACCACCGACCAACGGCGATCAGAATATTGCCCGCGTTCACCCCGACCAACGGCGATCAGAATATTGCCCGCGTTCACCCCGATCAACGGCGATCAGAATATTGCCCGCGTTCACCCTCTCAACGGCGATCAGAATATCGTCCGATCGATCCACGACGACGGTCCGTCCAATCAGTCTACAACACCGTTCGCCTATCCTAGTCCACATTGGTCTACAAGTAACACATCTTCCAGATCTTATTGCTCTGCCTCGGATGGTCCATGATAAGGAGATTGGCTCGATTCCCAACAGATGGAATTTAACCTACGACGCGACCTACCCGTGATTGTTGGGATTCTTTGTGCCAAAGATAGTTCGATCCCGACAATGACGGCCCGTCTGTCCAAATCAACGGACGGTCTGTCCCCAACCTTCAAGTCAACGACGGTCTGTCCGTCAAACCTTCAAATCAACGACGGTCGCGTCCGTCCAACCTCAAATCAACGGCGGTCTGTCCAACCTCAAATCAACGGCGGTCTGTCCGTCCAACCCCAACAACGACGGTCTGTCCGTCCAACCTTCAAATCAACGACGGTCTGTCCGTCCAACTCTAAAATCAACGACGGTCTGTCCATCCAAAATCAAATCAATGACGGTCTGTCCGTCCGACTCAACCGTTGGCTTATGCCAAAGAAGGTTTGATCCCTAGCGGCATTGATCCATCCACAACTAACTATTCCCCAGGAGAGTCCATCTCACCATTCAATGATGGTCCACCCATCCCTATTTTCCAACAGAGTTCAAACTCTTTTCCCAACAATCTTCAGATGGTCCGCCCGTCTTCAATCTCTCAATGGATGGTACATTTAAATACATGTCCGCATTTTTCTATTTCTTCTGGATAGCCTTGAGAGGGTGTCTAGAAACCTTTGACGTTACTTGTACCAAAACAATGGTGCTCCAAGTGCCGTCAAAGGGGGCTACTGTAGACACCCTATTTTGGACTTTCCGAATAGTTTATTTACGGTCTTTGATTCCCCAATGATGATTAAGGTCGAGAACATACCGAGTTTGTTTGATGAGTTTGAGCTTTGAGCGTCCCGAACCTCGTCCAAACCCTTGTCGAACCCTCAAGCCAGAACCAAATGGCCTCAACAAAACCCTACTGGAGTACGCTGGTGATTGGACTAGCGTGCGCAGGAACCACCGCCACGTGTCAGTCAACTTACTCGCGCACGCCACTCAACAAGTGGCGCACGCCACTCAACACCAATCAACCTTTTCAGCCAGCTAGGCGGGAGCGTCTATAGCCGCCTGACGTCAGCTGGCAGCCCTCCTGATCATTACTTCAGCCAGAACTGTTCCTTTCTCTTCCATCAAGCCAAGTCCCATGCATTAAATGCATGGGAGCTTCCTCCAATATTTTGCCAAGCCAAACAGCCCCTAAAGGCCAAACTGATCTCAGCCCCTTTTGCCTATATATACTCCCTCTCTCACTCTTGCAAAGGGTTACCAAGTTCAAAGGGTTGGTTAGCACCATTAAAGAGTTCAAGCCCCTTTGTCCTCTTTTTCATTCTCCTTTGCTTCTTTTCTCTTCCATAGAAAGAGCAAGCAAGGGAACATACTCTCCACAGTCCATAACCTTCACTACATCCACATCCATCATCATCTTCAAGCTCAAAGCTCAAGCTCTCTTTCAAAACTCACAAGCAAAGGTATAATACCTCTTGCTCCTGCTTTCTGTTCTGACCCCTGAGGGGGGCTGGCAGGGTCAAGGCTGGTAATCTATACCAGTCCTGGCCCTAATGCTGGCAAGGTTTCAAGAACTGATCAGTGGCGCACGCCAGTAGTGATGTGCCGTACGCCAGTCATGGTAGTATGTGCAACACTGGCGTGGGGATCATGGATCATTGTTTTCTTGCATTATTTAAGCTTTGATCACCCTATTGCATGCTAAAACCAGTTTACTGCTTTCTGTATTTAGAACTGCTTTCTTTCCTATCTATATTTATTGCTTATATTGGCCATCTGGGTCCCTCTGGTCCTATTCCAGAGCCCAGAATGTGCAAAGCCAAAGCATTGGAACCAAGAAAGAACTGGCGTACGGCCCTTCCTCAGTGGCGTGCGCTAGTTATCTTTGTCCCAGTGGCTTGGCCCTTGCATGGATCTTCCATCCAGGCCTCTGATCATGCTCCCCTCACTGTTTAAGGGGTTTTCTGTCTATATAGTGGCTTTCAAGCCCATTTATCTGTCTGTAATAGTTTAGTAACCTCTACATAAACTGCGTGGTTTGTCCTGGGTGTGCACTGGTCCTTTCCAGAGCCCAGAGGGTTGAGAGCAGAAGCTGTGAGCTTAAGTCTACCGGCGCACGCCGGTAGTGGGGTGGCGCACGCAGGTCATGACTGCATGCAGTGGCTTGGCCAGTGCATGCAGGCTCGATCCTGTGTGCAACATTTCATTGCCAGTGTGCTCTAGTCTGCTTAAAATGTCCACAAAAGCTTGTTCTCAATCTATTATACTCGTATAGATCAAACATCAAACATCCATAAACATTTTATCATATATTCTTGTACACAAACTGCAACTTGTTTACAGTTTTAATCCCCATTAACTGTTCCCCCGCCCTAACTGGTTAAAAGAATGATCAAATAAAGAGAGAAATGCGAATGTTTTACAAAACGCCTGAGTAGAGACCGGTCTCCGGACTGGGCGAGGGGGGTGCCATAAAACCCTTCCCCTCTCGTAATCTGGCTCCCGAACCTCAAGATCGAAGGTGACGACGGCCCAGTCTACAAAAGCCTTTTTCAAAACCAAACGGACGTGGTCCAAACATTTTCAAAAGAACGGTTTCTTGGGTACTAACCGCAAAACCCGAGTGGCGACTCTCTGATCTGCGAAGCACTTCGCCGCGCTTTCCGCAAGATAAGGGCGCACCCAGAATTTCATGCACTAAAACACGGGATTTTTGGGGCGTGTGCCCACAACACCTCTTCTTCCAAATCACTATGAAGAAAAGCATTCTTCACATCAAACTGTTGAAGTGGCCAGTTTAGAGTAGCAGCACAGGACAACAAGGTGCGAATAGAGTTCATCTTGGCCACTGGAGCAAAGGTTTCTTCATAGTCAATGCCATATGTCTGAGTATAGCCTTTGGCAACCAATCTTGCCTTGTACCTCTCAACAGTGCCATCAGCTTTATGCTTAACCATGAACACCCATTTACATCCCACTGCATTATTTCCCCGAGGAAGAGGCACTAACTCCCAGGTGCCATTTTTCTTCAAGGCCTTCATCTCCTCTACCATAGCTTCATTCCACTTAGGAGTTGCAAAAGCTTCCTTCCAACCCTGTGGAATAAGTATAGAAGAAAGAGAAGAAAGAAAGGTAGAGTACGAAGGAGACAGACGAGAATATGAAACAAATTGCGAAATGGAATGTTGGGTACATAATCGAGCCGGCACTTTATGTGTACGAATTGGCTTTCTATGAGCAATGGGCACATCAAGATCATCAAAAGGAAGGGATATAGAGGAAGGAGATTTACCAGAAGACTCAGCTGAAGCGTCAGGAACTAGAACTGGTGATGATGATTGGTACTGTGGTAATGCACCAGGTTGGCCCTTTTTCTTGCGAGTGAAAGTTTTTAATTCAGGTCTATCCAATCTTTCTCTTGCATCCGGTATTACTCTTTCTCCAGATTCAGGTTCCTCTCTCTCCCCTTCAGGATTACTAAGGCTGGGAGATGCCTCCTCCCCCTCACCAATGTTCTCCCCTGTAACAACATTCTCCCCCTCTGCTTCGCACTTCTCGATGTATCAAAAGAGAGGTCACCCCAAGCGTAGGGCATAAGCGTCTGATTGAAGCATAATAAATCCAGAAGTCCGGAATCGTACCCACAGGGATAACTAATACGGCTTGATGGATTGAAGATGTAAGTATGGTTTCCGGCTTTTAGTCAGCCAACTTGGTTTTTCGTATGCGGTGGAAAGTAAAAAGGCTAAATAAAACGAGAATAAACTAGATAAAAGGAAGGTTAGGTCTAGGAATTACTAACGCCCACGACTCAAGCAAAATCACATTTTCCACCTCAATACACGGTTTTACCCGGAAGATAAGAAGGTTCGAAAATCAAGCTAGCTATAGAATCCATTTAGCAAACACCTCGAGCGACCGAGCTCCAAGCATCATGTGTGGTAAGTAGGCGAAGCTCTTACCTACACATGATCAAGGAGGTTATCACCTCGGTAATTTGACAAACAAATCCAAGCCCCACATCAATTTCCAAAACAAAGTTGCAAACTTTTTGGTGAAAAATGCAATTTTTACTCAAGTCATGGGGTGCTAGTCACCCCATGACCCAACCTTATGAAATTACTCACACATATCTATGGAGATAAGAGCAAGCAAAAATCTAACTAACATATGTGTAAACACAATACTAGAAATAAACTAACTAGAAAGATAGATCGGGAGAATTTAAACAACTTTGATAAAGGAGAGAGTAGCAAAAATTAACTTACAAGAGTTGAAAATGCAGAAATTAAGGGCTGGAAATTAAGAACACTCAAGAACAAGCAAAGAAATTTGAAATCTAGATCTAGATCTAAAAATGGGTACATTTCTGTCCAAGTCGTGTAATGGTGATATCACGGGGTATTTATAGGCTCCAAGGACGCGCACGGAATATTCCCCAAAGATGCTCTGAAAAATCCCCGTTAAGGCCTCGGTACCGATGGCAATGGCCTTAAAACACAGTTAAGCGCTCGGTACCGATGTCCCATAAATCAGCCATCGATGGCGAAGCCTTAACTGCTGTCCCAGAGTTAGCTGCTCGGTAAAATGTCCAGGATCCCAGCCATCGGTGCCGAGGCCTTATCTCCAGGCGTTGACCGCATCCTTGGCGTTGACTGCTGCTTCTTGGCCTTGCCTTGGCCATTGCTCGGGCCACCTTGCCTTGCCATCGGGCCACTTTGCTGCTCTGGCCTTGGCCATCCAACGGGCCGCCCTTGGCTTCTTTGCTCGCTCTTGCTCGGGCCATTTGGTCATGCCTGCCTTGATCATTGCTTTGGCTCAGGCAGCCATGCCTTTGCTTTGAGTCCCTGTTTTGAGATAGTTTTCTACAAAATGCCACCAAACTACTTTACGAGCAAAAGTAACTTAAAAACAACAAATTAAAAAACAAAAGTAACTAAGACTAGCCACTAGCGCACCCTTTATTACATTGTCGGGTGCTTATCACACCCCCCAACTTGAGGTTTGCTAGTCCCTAGCAAATAGGAAACGAAAAATAGAAAAACTAACAACTTGCAATTCCCCCGCTATCACAACTTAGAACATGCTCAACTTTGAAATCTAGCAAGAGTTCAAACAATCCAACGTTTTATTTCATTTCTACAACTCACAATTTCAGTTTCAAACTAAACAGGCCAAGTATCAAGCAAGTCTAAGAGCAAGCTAAAAAGGTTCGTGTCCTCGAACAAAGGGAGGATACGGAACACGACACCTTGCGAAATCAAACTAAGCCCAATATCCACCGAAAAAGTGCTTGACAAACAGGCAATAGCGAAAAACAAATACTATGCCTCAAACAACTACAGCACTTATTCAACAGAATTAAAAAACTAACAGATGATTATGGGATAACGAAAGGAAAGCAGCTATACAACTAATTATGCAACTATCAGACAGTCAATCATAAAGGAATCCAAGCGCGCAAAAGATCAACTAAGGACTTTTTAAGCTTTTAATGACCTTGGTTTCCAAGAAAAGGTTAGCACAAAAATGGGCGACGGTCTATTTTCTAGCTTGGTCATCTACCTAAATGACCGCCGCCAACAAATGGAATCAACCAAGTCAAGGGCCATCCCGGCCAAACCAATATCAACCAACTACTAACTAATGAGAAACTACTACCACCAACCCCTTCACAACTAGTCACCATCCTCATCCGGCTTCCCACGATATTGAGCCTCGAGTTCCCCCTTTTTATTGAACTTTTTCTCATCCAGAATGAATGCTAGCCCATAAGTCAATCCAATTCTCTTATCAAAGTATACAACCCTCTTCCAAATTCACTTTTTCTTTTTCATAGTATTTCTTTGATTCTTCTCTTTTTTTCTTTTCTTTTTTCTTTTCTTTGAGAAATTGGGTCATTTGAGGTGAAGTTAGTAGCGAGAGAGATTGGGGCCAATTTTGGGACTTTTTGGAGAGGGAGATGAAAATTTGGGATTTTAGCTTTTGTAGTAAGGGAGGAAAGATAGGAAATCATGTATCAATTTTTCGCCTTTTTCGCATTCCAACCACTTCTATCACATTCACACCACCCCCAAATCTCCTTGAACAATGAAAACTCATCCCAGCATCCCTCCGAACAACCGGTCGCCTAGGTTAAAGCAAAGAACGGGAGAAATAACAGGTTGCAAAATAGGATGAGGTGACACATATGTGGTATGATCATGCAAAGAATGCCTTGTATCTTCTCCTAAGTGCGCTTTGGATTCCAAAATGATTGAAAATCGACATTGAAAACACAACTAGAGATAGACATGCGATTATTCACCTAACTACGAGCATTTTATTGAATTGAAAAGGTGGGGATATGGCTAAAACTTGCTCAAAGACTTTACTCAAGACCCAAACCGTTCAATTTTCAACTAAGCATGCAAATTTGAGAAACACCGAATTTCTTAGGATTGTTACGAACTCTTGCCACCTTCAATTATTGAGCATGCAACAAGTTACGAAAAAGAGCTAAAAACATGATAAAAAGGAAGAATTTGCAAGTAAAAACCTTTATTTATTTTTGGAATTTTCAATTTTCTCATTTTTTTCGATTTTTCAATTTCTATTGTTTTTGAATTTTCAAATTTCTAGCAACTAGCAAACAAATAGCACATAAGCTAACCCCTCCCCCCAACTTAAAGCGATGCTATGCCCTCATAGCATTAGGAACAAGAGCGAAGGAAGGAAAGAGTGCGCGAATGTACCGTCCAAGGGGAATGTCAACCCCTAAATACCTCGACCAAGTAGGAGGATTTCATGTCAATTGCTCGCTCCAGTCTGTATAGATGCTTCCAGGGTTTACTCTTTCGGTTTTGCCCACTCGAAACCAAAGCTAATCACACTGGGCCATATCCAAAGCTTTATCGGACTAATAACCGCGGCGCATAGCCGCACCCATGCTTAGGGCTCCTGAATGCCTCACTCACCCCGGCTTTAGACCCAAACTACCAAGGCTGGTGTGGTAGCAAATAAACCCTGCAGAAGACTTAAGAGAAAGACTTTCCACAAAGCAAATGACATTAGTACCACCGGCCCGTGTTATCCGGCTTCAAAACCAAACCAAAATTAAAAGATAGACAATAAAGAAAAACACAAAAGACACGCAAAATGATTTAGAAAATGCAACACAGAATGCAATGCACCACCCGATCATCACGCGATCAAACGAGTCATACTTTTCTTCCCATTCCTTACCGGTGGGGTAAGCAATGGGTGGCTATACTAGACCGTTGAGAATTTGTTATGCTAGCGCCCGTAATAAAATTCATCGCTCGACCTCGCCAAACAATGAAGTTCAGCGTCCCCTACGATCAAAACAAAGCAAGATACAATACAACCTAGGTGCACTCCAGGCAATATCACACCTCACCCATAGACCAAAGTTGCCACCGATAGGGGCCTATTCGGAGAGCATGGATCATTAACGACAAACTATTACCAAGAAGAACTAATGAAAGCCCTTTACACTAACACGTTGGTGAAATCTTTTCATGTGAAACATCTCCAAGACTTTATTCAAAACAAGAAACACATAACAAACCTAAACATGCATACTAAACAAAAGAAAAGAAAAGAAACACGTAAAAGAAAGAAAGAAAACACATATGTACAGTATTTACACATTCAATATCAGAACTCGGAGCGGCAAAGTCACAGCTCGACTCCGCCAAACAATGAAGTCCAGCGTCCCCTTAAGATCGTAACCAGGCAAGCAACAAGATAGAGCCAAGTGCGTGAGCACACAGGCTACGAACATTTAGCACACCATTAATAACTATTAGAAGAAATAGAGCACTCCAAGCTACACTCTTTACCAAAAATTGAACTCGACCATACCACAAGATAAGATACTTTGAGTAAAGCAATTGTCGAATTCGTTTTAAAAATTTAAGTTCCACCAAGTGCATAGCCCAAACAAAATCAATTTTCAAGTTGTTGACAAAATCTACAATATAAGGATGATAAACCACAAGAAAATCGTCAACACCAAGAAAATCAATTATTTCTATGATTGGAAATTTCTCAAAATTAAGCTCACATGCATCTTGTTTTTCTAACAAAGAGTTCAAGAAATCTACCTCAGCATTCATTTCTTTAGCGGTGAGAGGATCAAGGCACGAAGGATTCGAATGGACAATTGTAGCTTCTATGGGCTCCAACTCTTCAAAGGTTGGTCCATAAGCATCTTGCTTAGCTAACAACGCATATAAATAATCCACTTCGGCATCCATTTCCTTAGCGGTGAGAGGTTTAGCCAACGGATCATCATAGTAGACGCCCGACATTTCAAGTATGGTCATCTCATGAGCAAGGAGTAATTCTTCCGGGGAATGATCAAGATACGGGAGATCGGAAAAGACAACTTTAGCGGTGAGGCATTTTCCCCCCAGATCATCATATAAAGGGGGATCCACAAGAGAGGGAAGAACTTTCTTCTCGATTGGCGGTAACTCTTCAAATTCTTCAAATTTTGGGGTCCGAGAATTCACATCACAAGCTCCATCCTCATTCAACAATGTATACAAACAACTGACTTCGGAAGATTCAAGAAATTCAGCCTCTTCGGCTGTAAGAGTAACTTTCAAATTCAAATTCGGTTTCGCCAAGGCCTTCAAGCGATGTAGATACAGTACCGGTGTTGGAACAACTTTAGGATCCTCTATGCTCTCCTTCTCTTTACCCTTTTCCTTCTCATTGTCTTCTGAAACTTCCTTGCTTGCCTCCTTGGGAGATTCCCCAAGAATTGATGTCGGAATTGAACGTTCGATAGGAGGAGGCAACAAGGTAGGTGTAAGCGGCGGAGCAACGATAGCATTTTCCACGGTCTTCCCATTTCTCAATGTGATGATAGACTCTGCTTGCTCGGGAAAAAACACCGAAGAGCTAACAAAGTGTTGGCCTTGGGGGTTTGCTTGAGATTGGGTAGGGAACTTTCCCTTTTCTTGTTGTAGGATCCCCACCGACGTGGTCAACTTTTCCATTTGGTTCTTGATCTCTCCCATAATTTGGGATTGTTGCTCATTAATAGCAGTTAGACCTTGCAAGAGAGCACTGAATTGATCTTCCCAAGAACGCTTCGGGGGTTGTTGTTGAAACTGAGACGGTTGTTGAAATTGACTAGGTTGTTGAAATTGGTTTGCATGAGGGAAATTGATCTCTCCCATCATTTGGGGTTGTTGGTCGTTGAATGTCATTTGCTCTTGCATGATAGCATTCAACTGATCCTCCAAAGAACACCTCGGGGGTTGTTGTTGAAACTGAGTCGAACTTGGGAATGGATTGGATGGAACGAAACCCGGCGGACCTTGCGCTTGAGGGAAACAGAAAGCATTTGGAGGTTGCTCCCATGGTAATTGCGGAGCGGGAGGTGAAATTTGGGAAGAGCCCACATCATTCGATTGATTCCATTGGAAAGTCGTATGTTGTTGTGTCCCCGGATTGTATGATTGAAAGAAGGGGTCAAACCATTGATTTACCACATTCACTTCCTCCGGAGCAATTCTGTTTATGACATTCTTCAAAGCGGGAATATTTGGGCATGCCTTGGTAGAATGTCCCCACATTTCACATATAACGCACATCTCTTCCACTTGACGTACCACCTTAACTTTATGAGATTGAACACCTTTCAATTCCAACTTATCAAGCTTTCGAGCGATTTCTTCCAAATGAGTCTCAAAAGAACTATGCTCAGCAATAGAAAATTTCCCTGAACTGGTAGGACCTTGATTGAACATTGCTCTTTCTCCAAGATCCTCCAACTCTCGCCCCCAAAATTCTGGAATAACCCGAAGATACTCAGACTTGAATTCAAATGTAGTCCCAACAGTCGGAGTAGGTATAACGATAGGCGATACAGAAGGAGCCCTTTCTGGATTCAAATAATCACGGAGAGAGCGAACTGGAACTTCGTCGGCCATTGGGCCTTTTTGATTGCGATTTCGATTTACTTTGCGCGGTGGAGAGTGGGCAGGATACGCCTTGGCAATGCTACGGATTCTCGGAGGCGATGAAGAACGGTGAAGCCGATTGGAATTTGGGCTCCGATACACAACAGGCATAAACAAGCAAAACTACCAACTAACTACCAGCAAACTAACAGACCGGAGGGGCTAGGCCGCCGCCTCAACAAGACAAAATAGAAAGTGCGAGGGGTTATGCCACCGCCTCGGCTCAACAATGCAGATTAAATGAAACTAACTAACTAACTAACTCAATATCTACTCCGGCTTCGTTACACCTCAAGTTTGGCATGAAACCAGGTTAGAGGTATCCACCGAATTAGATATGAGCAACTAACAAATAAACTACTAACTATAACTAAAAGAAAGAAGCGGGATACTCACAATGGTTTGTCGAGCCTCCATAAAGCCATAATAAGAAATCCCCGGCAACGGCGCCAAAAATGCTTCGCACTTCTCGATATATATCCAAGAGATCGTCACCCCAAGCGTAGGGCATAAGCGTCTGGTTGAAGCATAATAAATCCGGAAGTCCGGGATCGTACCCACAGGGATAACTAATACGGCTTGATGGATTGAAGATGTAAGTATGGTTTCCGGCTTTTAGTCAGCCAACTTGGTTTTTCGTATGCGGTGGAAAGTAAAAAGGCTAAATAAAACGAGAATAAACTAGATAAAATGAAGGTTAGGTCTAGGAATTACTAACGCCCACGACTCAAGCAAAATCACACTTTCCACCTCAATACACGGTTTTACCCGGAAGATAAGAAGGTTCGAAAATCAAGCTAGCTATAGAATCCATTTAGCAAACACCTCGAGCGACCGAGCTCCAAGCATCATGTGTGGTAAGTAGGCGAAGCTCTTACCTACACATGATCAAGGAGGTTATCACCTCGGTAATTTGACAAACAAATCCAAGCCCCACATCAATTTCCAAAACAAAGTTGCAAACTTTTTGGTGAAAAATGCAATTTTTACTCAAGCCATGGGGTGCTAGTCACCCCATGACCCAACCTTATGAAACTACTCACACATATCTATGGAGATAAGAGCAAGCAAAAATCTAACTAACATATGTGTAAACACAACACTAGAAATAAACTAACTAGAAAGATAGATCGGGAGAATTTAAACAACTTTGATAAAGGAGAGAGTAGCAAAAATTAACTTACAAGAGTTGAAAATGCAGAAATTAAGGGCTGGAAATTAAGAACACTCAAGAACAAGCAAAGAAATTTGAAATCTAGATCTAGATCTAAAAATGGGTACATTTCTGTCCAAGTCGTGTAATGGTGATATCACGGGGTATTTATAGGCTCCAAGGACACGCACGGAATATTCCCCAAAGATGCTCTGAAAAATCCCCGTTAAGGCCTCGGTACCGATGGCAATGGCCTTAAAACACAGTTAAGCGCTCGGTACCGATGTCCCATAAATCAGCCATCGATGGCGAAGCCTTAACTGCTGTCCCAGAGTTAGCTGCTCGGTACCGATGTCCAGGATCCCAGCCATCGGTGCCGAGGCCTTATCTCCAGGCGTTGACCGCATCCTTGGCGTTGACTGCTGCTTCTTGGCCTTGCCTTGGCCATTGCTCGGGTCACCTTGCCTTGCCATCGGGCCACTTTGCTGCTCTGGCCTTGGCCATCCAACGGGCCGCCCTTGGCTTCTTTGCTCGCTCTTGCTCGGGCCATTTGGTCATGCCTGCCTTGATCATTGCTTTGGCTCGGGCAGCCATGCCTTTGCTTTGAGTCCCTGTTTTGAGATAGTTTTCTACAAAATGCCACCAAACTACTTTACGAGCAAAAGTAACTTAAAAACAACAAATTAAAAAACAAAAGTAACTAAGACTAGCCACTAGCGCACCCTTTATTACATTGTCGGGTGCTTATCACCCTCACCAACAGTTGGGGGAAATGACCACAAATCAAAATCACAAAGTGTCAACATCTCTTCCCCTCTAGAACTCTCCCCCTGAAGAGATGGGGACGAGAGAGGGTAGAAGGGTTGGTGTTCCCAAAAGGTGACATCCATTGAAACAAATTTCTTTCGAGAAAGAGGGTCATAGCAATGATACCCCTTTTGAGTAGGAGAGTAGCCAAGAAAAATGCATTTACGAGCTTTAGAATCTAACTTTCCACCGGGGTGGTAAGGAGCATGCACATAACAAACACAACCAAAAACCTTAGGAGGAAGAGTAGAGACCCGAAAGTTACCAGGAAGGAAATCCAAGGGAGTCCGGAATTGAAGAACACTGGAGGGCATTCGATTAATAAGATAAGAAGCTGTAAGGATGGCCTCGCCCCAAAAATGTTTAGGAACATTCATAGTAAACATAAGAGAGCGAGCCACCTCAGCAAGATGCCGGTTCTTCCTTTCCGCAATTCCATTTTGCTGCGGTGTACCTACACAAGTAGTTTGGAAAAGAATGCCATTGCCATCAAGATATGACTTGAAGGGACCATTCATATATTCAGTCCCATTGTCACAACGAAGTATCTTGATGTTGGTATCAAATTGTGTGTGCACCATCTTATGAAAAGACTGAAAGCATGAGAAAACTTCATTTTTTGCTCGGAGTAGATACACCCAAGTTATACGAGAATGACAATCAATAAAGGTAACAAAATAGCGATAACCAGAAATAGAGGTAATGGGGGAAGGACCCCAGACATCAGTGTGGACAACCATAAAAGGAGAAGCACTCCTCTGATGAACCGGAGCATAAAAAGAACGTCTATGTTTCGCAAGTTCACAAGCTTCACAAAAGAACCTACTTCTAGAACATCGGTTAGTTAAAGTAGGAAAAAGTTTCTCCAAAACACCAAAAGAAGGATGGCCAAGTCTACGGTGCCACTGATGCAATAAAGGAAGAGCTGAACCCGTATCCGCCTCAAGAGCATGACCCATGAAGGAGGGTGTAAGAGATGAACAAGGCACAGATTCCAAAAAATATAGGCCATCCTGAGCTCTACCAGTACCAATCATCTTTCCCGTTCCCAGTTCCTGAAAGACACAATGAGTGGGAAAAAATGTTACTGAACAAGATTGTGTGAGACTACTAACAGATATAAGATTAGTAGTAAAATTTGGAACATGGAGAACGGAAGAAAGGGGTAAGGTAGGTGAGTAGCGAATGGAACCTTTCCCTGAAATAGCAGATAGGGATCCATCAGCTACTCGAACTTTGTCCTTACCAGAGCAAGTGGAGTAGGAATCAAAAAAGGAAGAGCAACCTGTCATATGGTCCGTGGCACCCGAATCGATTATCCAAGGAACAGAGATAGAAGCTGTAGAAATATTAGCTTGTATACCTGAGTTGGCAAAGTGGGAGGAAGTAGTGGAATTAGAAGCAATAGAGGATGGAGGGCCTTGGCTACCCATTAGCCGCCTGAGAGCTTGCATCTCTTCGAGAGAAAAAGAATCACACGCATCAGATATAGAGTCACCAGCAAACTCTGTGGCATTGGCATAAGAGCGCACAGAACCACCACTACGACCACCTCGGCGTCCCCGTGAGTTAGGTTTACCATGTAACTTCCAACAGTATTCCCTGGTATGACCAGTTTTATCACAATAATCACAATGAAGTGAGGCTCGATCAACCGAAATACCTTTGGCTTTCAACTGGCTCTGTCCTGTTTTACCATCCCGTGGAAAAGGAATGGATACCAAGGCTGAGTAATCTGAAGTGGATGCCATCAAATGAGGAGCCATAGAATTTCTCCGAGTCTCCTCTTGCTGGATACTTGCATAAGCCTCTCCAAGAGAGGGAAGAAGGGTACGACTCAGCACATGTCCACGGTGCTGATCATAATCCACATCAAGACCTGCCATAAAGTCATAAACACGATCTTTCCCAACCATTTGTTGAAAAGCAGCAGCATCAGTAGCACAAACAGGCCGATAACTTTGATAAAAATCAAGTGCCTGCCAGAGCCCCATTATCTCTACATAATAGTCAGCAACTGGTCGATTGTTTTGCACCACGGCCTTGAGTTTCTTCCTCAACTCAAAAATTTGGGCGTCATTCCCTTTCTGAGAATAAGTCTTTGCCACGGCATCCCAAACCTGCTTTGGCGTATCAAGATACATAAAGCTATTATGAATAGTATGAGACATCGAATTAAACAGCCATGTCAAGACCAAGGCATTATGATTGGTCCATTTTGTGAGATCTGGTCCCTCCGTGGGTTTCACCACATTCTCAGTAAGGTAGTGTAGGAGACCCTTAGTGGTGATAGCCAATGTAAACGCACGCGACCAAAGTAGATAATTGAAACCATCTAACTTGACGCGACAGATATCCATCAGAGTGTTATCAAGAACAGGACTATAACCCATTCCACTGTTTGAACTAGACTTACCAGTTTCTTCATTTGAAAATGGATTCTCCTCTGACATATTGAAGGCTCAAAAAACTGTGGACTGCCGAAAAAACAGAATTTTCACAACTGAACAATTCAAAAAACACAAATCACTGTTCAAGTGCAGCAAACGCCCCCTAAATAGTGGGTTACGAGTAAACTAACCACAGGCTTCGAAACACATGGACAAGGGACCTCGGATAACCAGGCCCAGTCACTTTCAGAAGCAAAGAGGAGGTAGCGAAAGCTTACAGAGATGATCGACAGCAACAAATATAAAAAACGAGCACATACCAGATCTTGGAAGCAATAGGTAGTAGAAAGAATACCTAATCGGCACCAGAAAAACCCTCAAAGCGAGTCCAACCGAAGGCAGAAAAGCCTCAAACGAGAACAACCTGGGTTCGCCGGAATTCGCCGGAAGTCGTCGGTAGTCGGCGAGATATGGTGCCCAGATCGTGATGCTCTGATACCATGAACAGTTTTAGAGGGAGAGAGTATTGAGCGTGAGAATTTCTCATCTGATTTCATTAACAGAGAAAAGGGGAATATATACAACCCTACAATACAAATGACTAAAGTACCCTTTTGTACAAAGAATCTAACAAATAGCACCCTAGCTAAGACAATCTAATCTACTGAGACATGTCTCATTACATGTTAGCCAATACAATCTAACAGGACTAACTTTTTGTAATTTTTCCGTGCAATTGTTTTTGATAATTGGATGTTCGGGTCATCTTAACGATCGGGCATAACTTTCAATGGCCTCAATGTTTAGAATATTTGGCTTCCATTGGAATGGAACATGCGACCTTATGGAGAAGCACTTATTGCTTTCTCATAACCACTTGGCCAAACTCATTCGTGTTACAGTAATTTCTAATGTTGTGAGACTATTCAAATAGAATGGCCTTTACATAGTGATAATTTATGGGATGGCTAGACTTGAGACACTTACTAGTATTAGCTGATGTAGGGTCCACTTAATTATGATTTAACTAACAAAATTAAAACATGCATTGGAGCTCCTAAATAAGATAATGTTGACTAACTCAGATAACAAATAAGGTGAGACCCAACAATGCATGTGGTAATACATCCATTGGCTATGTCCTAAAGGAAGGTTTGGGCTGGGTGCAGGAGGCTACGTAAAAAGTGGTTGGAGTTATGGCTGGCGGTAGAGTTGGGGAGGGGTTGGAATAGGGAGAAATTTTCTATTATTGAATTTTGGAGTTTTGTTGTTAAGAGGCCATTTGATTAACAAGTAGAAGAGAAACTAAAAAAAAAATTCCCAACAATGTAGGTTGAACTAGGATGTGTGTGTATTCAGACATACCTACACATTTGGTAGACTTCAGAGACGAAGATAATATTTGAGAATGCCAATAGTCAAAAAGGAACCTTTTCATTGATCCTAGAAGCATAAACATGGTTGTCCTCAAAATGATAAACTAATGTAAAGCTACAAGGGAACTCAATTATTGCTAAAGTCCACTTTTACTTGCTTTATTCAGGCCTCTGGATTAGCTTTTGGGGATTATAGTAATTTGGTGAAGTTCTTCACTCCCAAATGCAAAGAACCAAAAGCCAATTAGCATGCGGATTGCATGGTGGTTCACCTCATCTTCTTAGTCACAGCTCCCAGGAAACAGATCACCTTAGTCCTAGCTCTTCTTTCTGACCGGCGTACCTGTTGCAACATTGGAAGCTCCTCCAATGAAACTCATCTACCGTGAAGCGAATCAATTCACCGACCTCCTTCCGTAATGAGTTTTAACTAAAAACATGGCTTCGTTTGTTAGCTACATTTGAGTTTTTACCTCCTTGTATTGCTCATGAGTTATCAATACTTGTTAGCTACATTTGAGTTTTTACCTCCTTGTATTGCTCGTGAGTTATGTATTGATGCTCGAGGGGGTGTAGTACTGGAATGAGAGGGGCTGTAGTACTACCCCACATTTGTGAACTCGGATACTTTGTGATTAGTAATGCAATCCTTTCAATCAAAAAAGCCAATTAGCATCCTTCCTTTTATGATAATGTGCAAGCCTGCCCACCCTGCCCCTCTTTATTGACTTGGCCCACATAGGTAGCCCATGGATAAATTCATGAATTTTATCTCTTTTCCTTTGTGACTTTTTTTTAAACGGCGAAAAAAGATTTTATTAATCTTTGAATGTGAATATAAAGATCAAAAGGAGCAAGAATAAAGGCAACAAGTGCCCATCAGAGACCCAGAAAAAATAATAAACGCAAATGGGCCACAGCCCAAACACCAAAGAAGGCTTAAAAGCCCAAGTACAAGGAAAAAAGCCCAATATTTAAAGCTCAAAACACACCCAAACCTTGAACAAATTAGGGAGGGAGTGCGACGATCTGGAATGCGGACACCATAGCCGCCGCCACGAAACACCAAAAGACCGCCGTGAACCCGCCGTGTGACTTAAAACTCCTAATTTTCTAAAATTTATTTGTGTACATGCACTTGCTCTAATTGTGGAAATCACCTCATCTTATGGGTATTGCATCCTAATTTAGATACTTTTGCTTTAAGAGAAAGAAGCAACTCTATGATAAAGTGAAAAAGTTGACTCCCCAATTCCCACATCCCTACGGTTTGGTTGTTTTTCCATAAACTTTTCGTGCATTTTTAAGTCATATGTGTTGTGGCCCATGTGACTATCCTGAAGCAGAGTGCACGTGTGGGCCATAATCTTTAATGCGAATGCTATGGGATCCCATAGACAGGAAATCCAATGGGAACCAACAGTAGGGGGTATTGGTTAATACGGGATGGCCCACATTGATGTGATGTTTATGGAGGGGGATTAAATAGTGATTGGTTTGGATGAGGTATTAGAAAGGGGGGATAAAATAGTACGTGGTTTGGATGGAGGATAAATAGGGGGTATTAGGAAGGGTGGATAATGTAAAAAGCAATCAAATGACTATTTTGCCCTTGTGCAGACCCAAACTTAAATATGTATTACTTTATGTATAATTACAAATATAATTAATCTTTAAGCCGTAATATTTATTTTTATTAACAAATGTACTAATTTAATAAAATTACAAAATGAAAAAGTCAGTTTTACTTTGGAAAAAGTCGTGTTTTTTATAAAAAAAAAATCTGATTATTTTTATTTTGTTGGAAAAATGCATTGTTTGGTAGTTTAAAATGTGTCCAACAATTTTGTTAGGTGAATTCACATGTGCCGAACAATATTTTTTTTTGTGAAAATGTGCCTAACTAATATAATAATTATATAAAACAAATAAACAAATGTCATATCATTTTTAAAATTTATAATGAAAATACTTAATAATGGTTAACGTACGAAATGTTATCATTTTTTAAAAATGTTTACTAAAACTGAAATTTGAAGAATTTTATAAAAAAACCAAAATTTATAAAATGAATGGGGAGTAGATGGTGGTTGGAAACATGTGGGTGTTAGTTGAATTCATGTGAGGAGTAGGTTGAACAAATTATTGCCTCCAAATTTTTTTATAAATAGCACTCACATTTTCCATATCCCATCCCACATCTCATCTTAATTTCCAAAATTCATAATTTTGTTTGTTTTCATCATTTCAATGGCACACCGGCGTTGGAGAGAGGAGGAGGAGGATACTTTGTTAACAAACCTTACAACCCTTGTCGATCAGGGCACATGGCGAACCGACAACGGAGGGTTCAAACCTTCCTACTTGGGAGTTCTTACAAATGAGATGCGAGTTGCTTTCCCTCGAGGAGATATGAACGAAATTCGTATTGAAGAAAAGATCAAGAAATGGAAGAGTGATTATCGCAAACTAAACGCTATGCTTAGGCGTCCTGGGTTCGGGTGGAATCCAAATGAAAACAAACTAGTGGTGGAAAATGAAATTTGGAATGAATTTGTCCAAGTAAGTACTCTTCAATTTTTTTTCAATTTTGTAAAAAGTATTGGTTTGTAAAGTTTGATAATGTTTTCCTACCATTTATATGTAGGATCACCGACATCAGAGGCATTTCCGGGACAAGCAATTTTCCCATTTTAATCGATGGGCCTATTGCTTTGTTTCAGATGAGAACTAGAACTTCGAAGTTTGAAGGCGGGTATTGGAAGAATAAATTGAAAGTTGTGATAATAAATGAATTGACGATTAAATTAGTAGCCTTCCTAATGTATCTGAAGTATTTCATTTTATGTCTGTCTTGTGAAATGAATGGAGTTGCCTTTTCGTGGGTTCCTAATTTGTTTTATGTATGTGTGTGAGGGTACATTTGTGTTGGTCTTCGTATTGTAGCATTGTTTTGAAGTGAAAATGCAAACCACCATACGTGAATTTTGAATTGAATATCGAAACCAATATTGTTAGACTAGTGATTTATGAAATAAAAAACATACAACTGATGAAATTCTTACATTTGATAAAGTCTTCCCAACCTAATTCGTCCAAATTCTGAAAATAAAATACCTACAACTTCATTCCGAATCAAACAGAAATGCCAATAAAATACAACATACGAAACCTAAAAAAAAAGTTACAATAAAGTACTTTGTTAGACTAGTTTGTTGTGCCACTTCGAAATCACTTGTGGATGTGGAAGCGCCATCACTTGATTGATGTTTGGTTTGAGCCAACTGCATGTGTTCCATGAGCCGGTATCTTTCCTCATGAAATACTAACAATGCTTCTTCCGCTTCGTCTAATGTGTTGTACTTTTTCTTCAAGTTCCCCGCGTATCCATTAACTTGAAGTTCCGCGGCCACCCAACTTGTATATATACCCGGTTCACGACCAACGAAAACCACCCAAAACTTATCTTGATTTTCACTTCCCATGGAAAATCTATTAACATACAACAATTACGATATTTCAATTTGAAACAATAGTAAGAGTAAGCTTACAAATGAATATGGCTCAGATATATTTGACCGGCACATAGTGCACTACTTGGCTACAAGTTATGTTGCCGAACGGTGATTGAACCGTTGGCCCTCATAGCTTGTCCCGCCAAAGCAAGTGACTCGCCTAAAATTGTCTCGTATTATATCATCATGGCCTAAATATAATCGACCATTGGACAACAAAACAGCCTTAAAATAGCAGTAGGAGTTGAAAAACCGTCAAAACTGTCCACAAACTGCAGTTTTTCATCACTGTCCAAAACTGCAGTTTGTAAAAACCAAGCTGGACACACAGCATTCTTTCACCACAGAATATTGCTCTTGGACACACAATAAGTGCAGCAACAAACATATTGGAACATAGGCAGGAAGAACACCAATTTGGACACAGCTTTAACCCAAAAAAAATGCACTTGGGAATTCAATAATAGGTGGCTCAGAAAAATTTCCTCATAGCCATGCCAAAACATGGCAAACCAGCTAAGCAGACAGAGTGGACCTCACTTTTCCTCACAAACTGAACCTGGTCCACACACACACCAAAACTGCAAACCCAGATATGCTACTGAACCATTGGACACAACTGAAAACTGCACAAATTACCTTCCCACAGTTCAAAACATAAACAGCCAGGCCAATACACCACCTGCTACACATGGCTGTACCTCACACACTCCAGAGACTAAAATCTGAACAAAACCATCAGTTTTTGGAACACACACAACAAGTGCAGTAACACACATATTAGACATAGGCAGGAAGAACACCAGTTTGGACACACACACTCCCAATGCCAAAACACCACCATTTGTGACATTTGGCTCAGAAAACATTCATCATTGCCATATTACAGCATGTTGCAACCCAGAAAACTGCAGAAAACAGCCACCTGAAATGTCTAAACAGTCGGGCAAAAAAATGCAGAAATTTGGGAATGTCTACCGGTAGACATTGAATGTCTACCGGTAGACATTGGTCGTTTCAGAATGATGCAAAATGGTGTCCTCACTGATCTGGAATTGAACCGGTAGACATTCAATGTCTACCGGTAGACATTGTGTCTGCCAGCCTTCCACAGCAGCTCATGTCAGCTCATGTCAGGCTTTGTTCCGGGACTTCCACGACAATCCCCAAGCTCCGGAATCGCTCCGATTGGAGCCCTCGAATCACCGAACGTTGTTGGAGCGAACTTGGCTTTAATCAAGCCTTATTCACACGGAAAACCTGTAATCACCAAAAACGCACCTTTCGCGCAATATCAAACAAAAACAAAGAGTTATGCGCGTGAGCGTGGCAAAAATGAGCGAGATAAGCCCGGTTATTTACACTATTGAGGGCTTATCACACACACACTGCACATCCTGACAGCAGCAAACACATAGTGCAGAAACAGTACAGAACACACACCACATGCTGCACTACATAGGTAATAAGTGGATTGGGCTCAGATAATAAGGTCGATACCTTGGCTGCAACAAATGTTACCCCGCCAAGGTATCGACCTTACTTAAGAAATTAAATAATTCATCATTGCCCTAAATAAGAAGTCAACTTGTCAAACCCAGAAATGGTCCACCAAACATGCCACCAAGCAGTAACAGTTTGGACAGTGCAGTTTGGACACATCCCACACACCGCACATCACCCACACAGCCACCCTTAACCCACACTAACATGACCAAAATTGAACCAGAGTTCAGAACACTACACAACTGAACCTCACACACGCACACAAACCAACAGCTCAGAATACTACGACAGTTGAACTGGACAGATCAGAAATTGGTCAAAACTGGACTGAGCAGCCAAAAACACCTAAGAGGCTCAGAAAAATTTCATCATAGCCCACAAACACACACACACACACTGCAAAACAGCCCTATTAACCCAGAAACTGCAGAATAGAAAACTGCATGAACAGAAAACTACATAACATAAAACTGCATTGCCACTAATTTCTGCATTCTTGTCCACATATGAACATAACCACATGCATAAACTGAAAACTGCAGAACCAGAATCATAACCACCACCAGAACAGAACAAAACTTCAGAACCAGAACAGAACTGTCAACTGCTGCAGATTCAAGTCCTGAAGTGGACAGATCAGAAATTGTAGTGGGCTCAGGAAATTAGTACGAAACGCACA
The DNA here is from genome assembly GCA_018127125.1 of Rhododendron griersonianum. Classification (NCBI taxonomy): domain Eukaryota; kingdom Viridiplantae; phylum Streptophyta; class Magnoliopsida; order Ericales; family Ericaceae; genus Rhododendron; species Rhododendron griersonianum. The sequence continues at coordinate 8,687,600 of CM030795.1, forward strand.
AGGGTACGCATGGCTGCAACAAAAAGTTGCCCCGCCAAGGCACAACCTTCATTTACATTGTCATTTTTCATCATTGCCCTATTAAGAACCAGTTACATTATAGAACAGCAAATTGGAGATAGCAGATACAGCTTGTAATGACCCTTCAACTGCACCAAATCATACACACACACACTGCACATGCTCCACAAATCTGCTAGAAAGTGGACAGAGGCTCAGAAAAATTTCATCATAGCCTTCCGACAATCATAATCCATCAGAAGGGTACTCATGGCTGCAACAACCGTTACCCCGCCACGGTATCTACCTTAACTAAGAATTTAATCGCTTCATCATTGCCCTAGTAAGACTCACTTAAGTTGCGAACAACCTGTCATGCAAACAAACTTCATATTACATTTCCCAAAGATGGAAAAAATGTATGCATCAAATGTACGAATTTGCGAAGTTTAAGATCTAGTGCATTACTTCATGTGTACTTGATACACCCATCCTAGTTCGTAGTTCATAGACATCCTCCATTGTTCATTACACATTTGACAAACTTCAAATTACATTCCCATATATTAACAAAAACTATGCATCCACTGTGCATCCATTGTACCATATATATACTTCATACAAAAGGGAGGAAATGTTGATTAGGAATGAACAAAAGGCTTCCTAATTATGCCACTACAAAAAAGTGGGTAAAGTACCATTCTTGCTTATAATGGTACTTTACCCACTTCAAAAAGGCATTCATTCGTCATTGCCACTAGATGGGACCATATACTTCACCGGCAAGGATGGCCTCCACAAAAGCTTGCCTCTCCTCGGGCTTAGTCCCATAGAAGTCATCCACCCTCTCTTCCGCTTGCACGATTATTGCACTAAGCTTGAACTTCTCCGTCAATGTGATATCAAGCTTCGACAACTCATCTTTCACCATCGTGCGTCGGGCGGATAGCTCTTTGTCATACCCAAACGAATTGGCCATCTTCTCCATATAGGTACAACTTGAAGTGAAGAAATTGTCCATGCTCGCATGGATGGACAACTCGGCATCACCCATTCTTGTCCTCTTTCTCTTGTTTGGGACTCCGGCATTGGCCGCCGGCATTGACCCACGGGGAGTGGCCGTGGGGAGTGACGCATGAGGTGTGGCATTGGCCGCCGGCATTGACCCACGGGGAGTGGACGTGGGGAGTGACGAATGAGGTGTGGGAGTTACGGGAGTTGTAGGAGTTACGGGAGTTGTAGGAGTGTTGGGGAGATGTTGATCGTAGGTATCGAATAGGCAATCATAAAAGTCATTGGAGAGGTGTGGCTCCACACTTTCATTGGGAATATCCGGCCGCGCCATTTCGTCATAATCTTCGGCGGCTGCCCCCGTAGCCCTATCCTTGCCAAATATGATTTGCCAATCTTCAAAGTACGGGAAAGACTTCCCGTACAAGCCTTGGGCCTTTTTGGCATGGGCCTACACAAACATTTACAATTTTACTACGAATTCTCATGCCTTAATATTCAATTAAAGCATTGGAATTCAAGGTCGAGACTTACCTTTTCATACGCATCCCATACGGCTTGCTCCACGTCGATGCGTTTGTTGACCGCATCCCACCCGTAACCACTTAGGTTTGTAATGTCTACAATTCTAGCCCAAAGGGATTTCCAATACCTCACCTTGGAGTCAATGTGGGGGTTTGCCTTAAGGTTGCACCCCGGGAGAACTTTCTCTAACTCCTTCTCCAAGTGGGTGAAGTAACCCGTTTTGAACCCATTTTCGGCCTTCCACCTCTCCGCCGCTTCATTGAGCATGCACTTCATTAGTGCATCCTCCTCACTTTTCCTCCAACTCCTACGTTTTTGCTTTGTAGGCCCTTCTACTTCCACTACTTCCACATCGTTAGCAGCCATAGCTGCAAATGCATTTTAAAGTGTGCAACAATTGTAACAGTAGGACCTTAAACATTACGTTATGAAAAACACCGGCAATTTCAATAGTACATTACAAGTTGTTCAAAAGAATAAGTTACGAAGAAGTTCGAATTAGTACAATTACAATGTTTGACACCACAAAACGAAAATACAATCAAGGAAGGATGCCCTCCACTTGTCCCCCACCATTGCCTAACCAATGGTTATACATGGCCGCCGCTAGAGCATCCCTCCCCGCACTCCACTCATTGGAACTCTCAACGTTAGCAATGTTATCATCAACAGGGACATCGTTCATATGTGCTCGTTCCCACGCAGTGTACTCGTGTTCAATGGGATCGTTCGGCATCTCTCTCTTAATTAGGTTATGAAGCAGACAACATGCTGACACGATACGGCATTGAGTCCTTATCGGGTAATAGGAGGGAGATCTCAAAATTGCAAACCGCATCTTGAGAACCCCAAAGCTTCTCTCAATGACATTCCTAGCGGCGGAGTGTTTCATGTTGAAGAACTCCTCTTTGCTTGTTGGCATGTGACCTTGCCTCCAAATGTTAATGTGATATCGCTGTCCACGGTATGGTGCTAAAAAACCGTTCCCATTGGTGTAGCCGGCATCAACAAGGTAATAATGTCCTGTAACGAATGGAAGACAACACATTGATGGGTGGATAACTTTAATGGAGTCAAAGTAAACTACAACTTCGGATATGGAACATACCACGGGGAACTCTAAGACCGTGGGGTCTTTCCATGGCGTTTCCAAGGATTCTAGAGTCTGTAGCCGATCCTTCCCATCCAGCCAATACATAGACAAATTTAAGGTCCCGGGTACAAACACCTAAGACATTTGTAGCAATCTCACCCTTCCTCGACCTATATCGTGGCTTGTCTGCGGCCGAGGGATTTACTGGCACGTACGTCCCATCCAAGGCCCCAAGACAATTCTAACAAAAGTGGACAAGATTATTAACGTAGTGAATATGTGGAACTTAGAGGAAATCTTGACAATGGATGAAATACGAACAATTGAGAAGGGCTATACCTGAAACCAATTCCACCTACTGTCTTGGTAGTTAGCAGGTACAGGGTCGGGCGTCTCTAGGAGCATTCGGTGAAGGCGCAAGACAGCTTGGAGTACAACATTGAAATGCCTACTTATTGTCTCAGTAGACCTATAGAATTGAAATTTTGTACGCCTCTGCTTCGTATGGTGACCGAGGACCCACAAGAATATTGCTACCCTCTCCTCGAGACATACGTTGCGTGAGTCGGTTAACCCACCACCTCGGACTAAACAACACAATCTCAAAAAAGTATGTCTATTCACCCTCAACTGTTCATGGCAGTCCGCGTCATTACCCCTTACAAGCCTATTGATGTTATTTACGTGCGTCTGGTAAAAGTCTGGATTCGGAGACAACTCCGGACGACGAGGCCGAAACGTGGACGTGATGAACAAGTACAGACGAATAACACCAATGATAGCGTTCATAAAGGCCTGTAATGCCATCAATCCCTCTTGCTCTTCTCTTCTCCTTTTCTGTTTCCTATTTAATCTTGCCATCCTAAAAAACATTTCCAAGATTTAGGGTTTATTTGGAAAACCTAATCTTTAAATCCTATCTAACAATGATGAACCCTAACTATTAATCAAAATTCAAAGCCATATCAGTAGGGTTTAGGTTTTTAGGTAGGGTTTCCTATTTATGAACACACAATATGACGGCCACAGCTTTGGACCCTCCTACATCGGACAGTTTCGAACAGTTCAAACCCACATAACCCACATAACCAAATCGAACAAAAACTCTGCCGGGAAAAAAAAAGGCCACAAAATCGAACCTAAAAAACAACAGAACCAGTTCAAAAAGGAAGACTGTTGTTCATACCTCAGTGAAACCAACTGAAATCGACCAAAGCACCAAATCGCCACAAAACTCTTCCAGCCCTTCTTCTCGTTCCAACAACCACAGACCAAGAAGAGTAGCGACAGATATGGTACCTCTACTGGAGTCCACACCCACAAAACCCACTAACCAAATCGAACAAATACACTACGGAAATGATAAATCAACACAAAATCGAACACAGATACACATAAACAGTACAAATTCGAAGAATGCAGTTCAAACCTGGACTGAATCGCAGTTCAAAAAGGAAGACTGTTGTTCATACCTCAGTGAAACCAACTGAAATCGACCAAAAGCACCAAATCGCCACAAAACTCTTCCAGCCCTTCTTCTCGTTCCAACAACCACAGACCAAGAAGAGTAGCGACAGATATGGTACCTGGAGTCCACACCCACAAAACCCACTAACCAAATCGAACAAATACACTGCGGGAATGATAAATCAACACAAAATCGAACACAGATACACATAAAACAGTACAAATTCGAAGAATGCAGTTCAAACCTGGACTGAATCGAACTCCAAATCGACCAAAAGCACCAAATCGCCACAGACCTCTTCGAGCCCTTTTCTCCGTTTCAACAAGAAGAGACCGAGAAGAGTGCGACAGAAATGATGCGTGGGGGTGGGGAAGGGGGATTACGAAGGGTAAGATGGTCCAAATGATGGGGGGATTAGGGCGGATTCGACATGGCTTGCTCAGACCCTAGCCATCTCTAAGCCCCCCTGAGGTTGTATTGGGAGGGATTCCGAAGGAGGCCGTCGAAAGTTATCCCCCCTGCTTCTCAACTTCCCAAACAACGCCATATCTGTGGCCCCACGTATTAGGAGGGGGGATATCAGAATCCCCCTTCCTTTTGCTGCTTCCAAGCGAGCCCTTAATGCGAATGCTATGGGATCCCATAGACAGGAAATCCAATGGGAACCAACAGTGTCTTGATTCAGAATTATCAGCTGATAAATGCAGTAATTAGACAAAAATCTCCTCTACTGTTTTTTCTAAACTTATCAGGAACTCAGGGAACCCGTAGTGTGTGATTCAAGTTGTCCATATCTTGTAGAATACTCGGAGAACCTGTAGTGTGCGATTCGAGTTGTCCATATCTTGTAGAATGCTTTTTGAAATCTAAGAGCATTGATTGTAGAGATGGACGTTTCGGATCGCGCACTGCACCTGTAATGTAGTGCCCAGGTCCACTTATCACTATCATGGTTTAGTTAATTATGGTACAAATTTATAAGATACTGGTTTCTTAAATATAAAAATGGTGCCCCCCCCCCCCCCCCCCCACTTCTAAAAGCAGATGTTGCTGGCATGGCACCATTAGTGGTAACAGAAGGGATTATCACTAATAATTGCCACACTACTTTCACTAGAACACGCTCAGAAGACAAAAGAGAAGAAAAAAGGAGGGGGAAAAGGAAAAACCAGAAGGAATGGAAAAGGAAAAAGAAAGAAAAAAATTATGACCAACATTCCAACTTTTTGCACTATTTGTTCGGATTCTAGGGTACCGAAAAAGGTGGCGGCTTCCTCTTTTGTGGTGAGAATTCAAGCATATCTACAAAGAAGGGCCTACAAGATGCTTCTTTGTTTTGCAAACTTGTAACTGACCCCAACTCATTTAACTCACCACATAAATAGACGAGAGATAGATTTTTTCGCGGCCGCTCCATGAACAGGGTGTTTACAGAGCGGCGTAATCTCAGCCATCCATGCGCTCAATTAATGGCTGAGATTCGTTTTCAATTATGACCGGTCACAATTAACTTTTTCCCGAAAAAATTTCATTAAAATTTGGACCGTTTGGACGGCAGCGATTCACTTACAGAAACTTTCGTAAAGGAATTTTTCTCAATAGGCAAATAGGGTCAAGAAGTAATGAGTCTTCACCAGTTCGGTGGCATCTTTGGTTGGATCTTCCTTATAAATAGGGTTAACAAGTTCTGGTCCTAGAGGGATAATATCAACCACTTGACGTCCATTGCGCTAGCTTTGAAAAGACAGATTAGCTATCTTTTCTTTTATCTCAGGGGAAATACAATCAGGAGGGGCTAATGTTACCCAAACAATTGGACAATGGAAAATACTCAATCCGTCTATCCCCTTAGATTCATAGTATCATCACTATACAATGGTGTCTGCTCCTATTCATGGGTTCTATTCACAGCCCATAGATATCGAGATCATATTGAAAGGTAAACACACAAGGCACCAACATGGAAAACATGGAACTTCATCCAAATTTATTTCATTACATCTGGGATTTGTTACACAAACTCACTCCTTGTTATCCCTGTTTCTTATACAACTATATATACAATACATATGGACTAAAATCACAATACATAAAGTGAAAGCACCAGACTCTACTTCCAGTCATAAAGAGTAGGAATCAGCCACCACTTACAGCTAATCTAGAATCTCCATCTTCACCTTCTGATGTCCTCTGAATTGCACTGTAATTCTGGGAGTAGATTCCTACAAATGAGGCTGGTGAATCAACGTGGCCTCATTGTGTACAAAGTAACAATAATTTTCCAAGCACCAGCAGAGATCCGGTTTCAATTGTCAGCACAGGAGTAATTCTAAGGTCACAGAAATCGGCGTCAGAAAATGCACGAGTCGAGACAGTTAAGGAAGTCGCCTTAGGGGGACCAACTTCTGAATTTGATTTTCATCCTCCTTTCAGTGGCCGGTTTATGTGAATGTAGAATTACTCACCTAGACTAGGAAAGTTAAAACAAGTTTTCATAAGCTACCCACCTATGAGCTCTCATGGAAGTTGAGTGACCGAGACAAAGCTGCAGGATTTGCTTGTAACACCGAAGAAGTTTCCGGCATGTGATTCTTCTCATCACGCTTCGATTGGAAGGCCTTAAACATATTTCCCTTACTGATTGAATCACCTTTGTCATTTTTAATTCCCAATGTTTGCCATATAGAACTCTTTGCTGCTTCACCCGGATCATCGATTCTCAACGTTTTTGGAATCCAAAGGCACCGCTCATTATTATCCTCTTTCTCTGACTCCTCTTGGCCTGAGCTGGGTTTTGTAATCATAATCTCATCCCTAGAATGCTTCCCTAAAGTTGGTGAATTAGGACCTGAAGTAGGACCTGATTGGATGGGCGGAGAAGTAAGGGGCGCTACCCAAGGGACATTCCAAGTGCCCGGAAGGGTACAACCCCAGTAAGGCGGTGGGTAGAACGGCATAGGAAACCCTGGCGGGAAAAAAGCAGGTGGCATCCATTGAGCTGAATTCCAAGGGTACGGCCATGGAGTCCCAGGGAAGCAAGGTATCTGAGGAGGGAAGCTATGACAATTCTGCATTCTTGGATCTTGTGGCACATTTGTACCCATTTCTTCCTTTGAATTTACAGCAATGACTGAAGATTGGCTCAAGTGCTCATCCCTTTTCTCCCCTCCATAAGGAACTGAAATTCTACCTTCTTCTGGGTTACAAAATCCATTTTGAGAGTGATTTTGGACCGTTTTGTTTGCGATGTTCAAGTCTGAAGCCATTGATTCACAGAGGGGTGTATCGGAGCCAAAAGTGAGGACACTTCCGTTGGGGTTTAGATTCGGATGGTGGATCCCATTTGGAAGAGCTTCTGGTATGGCTATTTGACGGTAGTGAGAGCCTGAGTTCTTGTTCTTCCGGCGACCGGCACCCACGGGAACGTTCCTCATGGTCCCACCAGCTGTCCAGTATCTCTGGCAGTTTTTACAGAAGTGCCGCGGCTGGTTCACGTTGTAGTTGTTGAAGTAACAGAATTTGGTGTCCATGCTATTACAGCGGGGACATGGAAGTATCTTGTCTGGTTTCTTTAGGGTTTTCTCTTGTGAATTACTAGTCTCATTTTGATCCTCTTCAGTCCTTGATGTTGAGGCTTCATTATCAACGGGTGGTGTTTTTGGGTTGTCATTTACCCCTGCACTTGAATTTGGATCTGCTATTTCCTCTGAAGTAATAGGCTGGGCTCCATCCTCCTGTTTAGCATCACTCAGTTTGATACCAGACGGGGCCTGGATTGATCAAAAGTTCCAGTGAGAACACATAACAAGTACCAGAACTAATTTCACTGTTCACAATTAGAACCAGGTTGACCAGTTGCAAAAACTGATTTGGTCATTGCTATCTTCTCCTAGCAAATCTCTACTCATCACCTCAAGTCTTCTTTATGACAGCTCTTCTGGTAAGTGAGATGTATGAATACAAGCTAAAGCATCCTTTGTATGGTTGGCAGGAACGCGTTTGAAAACAAATTAATAACAAACAATCTAAAGGATTAGTTGCAACTGGATGTGTTATTCCAGGATTTCTTTATCTTGTTCACAACTTAAACAATCAAAGAGAGCTTAAAGCCTAAAGGGAGAGGATGAAGAAGCGTCAAATCCTTCTGAGAATATACGGGGTGAAGTATACATCGAGAGAATCTCCATATGACTTATAAGAGATAGCAATTAGCAACCCATTTACGGGTTCTAGAAAATTCATCTAATAAGACATTTTACGTCAAACGAACAACTTCTAGCCTCAAGTTGTTTGATGCACGATCTATGCAGCAACCGATTATTATAACTGGTCTCATCCAAAACAAAGAGAGCAAAAGGTTTAACTGCCACCTAACTTTTGCTCAAGATCAATACCTCCAGCAAATTCATAGGTACAAAATGGAATTCTCTAAACCATCAGTACAGATTAACCTAAGCCATCAGTACAAAATCCCCTAAAATATAAAAAACAAGCAAAATCATACGTATAGGCAAACTTCCAGGCATCCACAATGATCCAAGGGCCTATTAGATTGGTTGGATTTTGAAACGCACTTGAATTACAAATATGTGGAGGGCGCGTTTGACTCCAACTATTGATGAACTACTTACACATCCATTGGGCAACCAATCGCAAGGACGTATTAGTAATTCTCAACCGATTACCTCTGTAGATCCTCTCATTAGTACAACCAATCAAATATAGCTCAACAAAAATAAAACTAGTGAAAGTGACCTAAAACCCATAAACTTGAATTTTCTGAAAACATGGATGAACATGCTTGTTTTGAATCCTAACCCCAAGTTGGTCGAGTGGGAGCATGGTAGCATGTAAGTCCCAAGCTCGTAGGTTCAACTCCCAACCCCGATAAAAAAACCATTACCTAGTCATTAACTTCAGGTTTCAGAGATTAGTCGTTGCAGGCGTAAGTTAGCCTCGACAACCGATTATACAAGAATATGCTTGGTTTGAATCCTGAAGCAGAACAGAATTACAATATCCCAAACTAAGGTGTTGTTTCTCTTAAATTTTTCTGCTTTTTGGGCATTCTTTCCTTGTTCAAAAAAATTCGTGATTATTAGTGCGCCAAAATTTTGTAGATTATTAATTTGTCCCGACGAGAAGAATCGAAAAAGTAAAAATAAATTTACTTTTACACCCTCGTTTTGGGCTTTATCTTGAAAAGTAGAAATAAAATTACTTCTACGCCCTCGTTTTTAATGAAAGTCATAATTTTTTACTTTACGCGGTTTGTTTTTTTTTAATGAATACAAAACTCTAATGAGTGTTGCTAATGCAAAAACTGTTTTTTTTTTTTCCAAAAACTGTAGCGCATAAAACTTTGTACCATGTTGACCTGTACAAGGCTTTTATGCACTAGTATAATTTTGGCACGAACAAAAACAAAAACAGTTTTAGCATTATCATTTCTCAACTAAAAAAGCTAAGAGAAACATACTCTAAAGAGCTACTCCGTAGTAATTCCAAGCCCAATTAAGCGCAAACCACATCCAAAAACGCTAACTAGTAACTATACACTAACTGGATTCCAATAACCAAGGTACCACGCCGTCAAGAAAATCGTCAAAACATTAAGTAGAATCATAACAGGAAATAATAATAATACTAATTCAGTAAAGTCCAATCACACCTTATCAGGTTCCTGATCTTCTCCGAGTCTATTCGAGTTGTTGCCATCCTCGGTCGAATAAACCCGATCTTGAACGGGACTTCCATTGGCAGGAATATCAGGACGAACCGGCGTAGGAGAAGCGGGTCCGAAGGAGGTTGGAGGCTGCGGAATCTCGATGACCGGAATCGTCTTTCCGAAGAGCTTAATCGCTGGGTCTCCTTTGGGTTCCGACATTTCTACACCGTCACGAGGAGAGAGAGAGAGAAGGGGGAGAGAGAGAGAGAGAAGGGGGAGCTGGGGGCGCCACGTCATTCGGCAAATGCAACTCCAGCCACGAGTTCGAGTTGTTGTTTTTGTAGCCTTGGAAAATTATGTTCCGCTTTTCTCTGCTTTTTTGGCCTTTTTGATTCTCCACGAAACAAAAGTGGAAACAGTACTCGAAAGACTAAAAAAAGCTACCAGTATCACTTTATTAAAAACAAAAGGCCATTTTAACTTTTTAATTTTCTTCTTCGTTTGGTGTGTTTTGTTCGGGTTTTTTGAATTTTGTTTGATTGGCGTGATATTTTTTGAATTAATCATCCGTCTGGACTAGAGGAGTCTGAAAAGTACAAAATTATGACCAAAAGCAAAAAAAAAGTTCACTAAAGACGAAAAAAGTATCAAATAGCTGTCTTATTTTCTAAAGTGCCGTCTTATTTGAATTCTTTCAACATCGGTTCATACTTTATACTTTTTCGATTCGTCCCGTCAAGACGAACGATTAATTGCAAAAATTAATACGAAAAGATAAACAAAAAATTATGAAAAATAAATAATATTAAAATAAATTCCAGACTTATAAGTTAAAAAGAACGCATCCAGCCTTACACCCCAAGGTTTTCTGTAAGTACAGATTCTCCCTCCAAGTTTGGAAAAATGATTTTTTACCACTTGAGGGTTGGTTATGCATTTCAATTACATCCAATCGTTCGAAAATGCTTATACTGGGTTGTGTTAGACCCACTCTGAAATCCCACATAAATAATCAAAGTCATTTAATTTGTTTAAATACTCCATCTGTTCCAATTTAATAGTCCATTGTTCTATTTTAACTGGATAAAAAAACTAGTTATATCTTTAAATTGGTAATGAATTTTATATCCAATATGAATTTTGTTTGATAGTTTTATAATACAATGCTTTAAAATATTATAAATTACAAGATATAATCAATTGAAAAGTGACACGAACTCTCAAAAAGGACTATTAAATTAGAACAGAGGGAGTATTTTTTTTAAGGGCACTAGGTGGGATTTGGGAGGCCTCATGCTAAAGCTATGTTTGGTCTCAAAAAAGAAAAAAGGTCTCAAAATTAATTTCTATACTTGTTTTTTTTTTGGGTAAATTAGCTTGAAATTAAAAATAAATTACCGAATGTACAGCCTGCAAGGGGCATGCCCCATAAGGAAAAGAAAAAGAAAAGAAGAAGAGTAAAAAAAAAGTTTGATATCTCATGCATAACCCGCATGGAGAGTAGGGTAAAGTAAGCTAAATAGCAAAAGCGCAATGTGTTTTGTCATCATACCCTGGTGCACTATCTATCAACGAGGAAAGATAGCACAACGGGATATGATACGAAATGATGCGAGTAGTAAATAACATGAAAACTACTTTCAGCCTGGCACATCCCACCAGGCTAGGATATAACGTAAATAGTCACAATCAAATAATGAGCAGGTGATGAACCAACACTGAGAAATTGCAGCAATGTAGCAATTCGACATCGAAGGGAGACTCAACGGCTACTACAGAGAAATTAGGCATCGAGAAGAGTCTCGGAGATGTTGGCATCCAATAGGAGGCCCAACCTTGCACACCACGCCCATTCCAGCCAGACTACAACACTCCCATCCAAATTCCCAAGGCTCGCCAGAAACAACCCGCCCTCGGCCAAATACCAATCACCAACTAGTCAACTGGCACATTTCGAGGCCACACAGAACTGCAGGGGACTATAAACTGTTCTGCTCAATCAGTGTATAACCACTCATCTAACAAGAACAGACACAGTCACCCATGCCACAAGGAGAAACAAACGAGCTCAGAGCAGCAAAAGCTCTTGGATAGTGAAGATGCAGCGCAACAAGTTGCCCAACAGTGAGCCCTCAAGGCTTGAGTGCCCAGTAACTAAACTAGGCAACAAGGATTAATGAAATAGATCCAAAAAGATTAACCCAATCTCAGTCCAAACAGATGACTGTCCAATCGAGTTTCTCAATATGAATTTACAGGTTGTAATAGTTTTGCAGTCAATTCAGACTGCCCAATACACAGATCCCTACCAATTGAGCATACCTTCAATGTATCGCAAAACCTCCATGACGGTTTGCCCCTACTGCCGTGCTACTGCCCGAGCACACTCATCATCACCTGAGCCTCGGAATTGGGCAAAGAGGAGCCACAAATTTGTTTTCCGTAACAGGTGCAAGACCACCAAAACTTGCACAAGATTTATACCAGCCACATTTTCCGGTATCCACACTAGGCTAATCTCGGGCAGTGGCTAGTTACGCATGCTAATAAAGAAATCCCACGATTAAGTAGCCAATTCCTATACTTGTTACTCTCAAAGTTATCAGTAACTCAAAACTAGTTTTCATATTTATTTTTAGGAAACGAAAACAACAAATATATGATCAATTAATTTTGAAAATGTCGACCTGTATAGGTAACATATGTGAGTCCGGCTCCTCTTCAATCCATAGGAAATTGGAGGATCCTCTAATTCCAATTCAATGGTTAGGATTACCCTAGTATATCCAGCCTCAGAACTCATATGGTATTCTACGGGCACCCAATTACTCCCCAAATATTTCTCAATTATCACATTCTAAGCACCAATTTACCAAATTCTAAACATTATTAAAATTTCATATCGTAACTTTAATAACAGGTGCAGGTTCAAAGAACTATCAGATTCACAGCGTTAATCAAAGAACTCATTTTGCATTTCTTCTAAAATATTTTTCCTGTAAAAATTATCTTACGTTCAATTACTTACTCTTATGATTTCTTTCTAATTTTCATAACTCAATCATAATTTCAACTTTCTTACATACAAGAACAACTACATCAATGAGCACACGACACAGTGCGAAGCACACGTGGAAATACACTAGTATCAGTAAAAAAAAAAATTCTCATGAGCTACATAATAAGATAATATCAGTGAAAAAAACTGTGCTGAAAGGAAAAAATTATTGATATAATATTAGTAAAAAATTCTCATGAGCTATATAATATCGGTAGAAAAAATCCTCATGAGCTATATATAAAAAAAGTTTTTCAGAGGCAGGTTTAACGGGAAGAGAAGACGCCATTCAAAAAAACTAAGTAAATTTTTTGTAACAACTTCGAAGATTAATGAATTTTATTCGCCGTTAAAAAAAAATAGGGAGGGAAGACGCTTATGTAATTGAGAAATATTTGAGGAGTAATTGGGTGCCCGTATAATACCATATGAGCTTTAGGGCTTGAGTTACTGGGGTAATCTTGACCATTGAATTGGAATTGAAGGATCCTCCAATTCTCTATGGATTAGAGAGGAGACGGACTCAACATATGTAACTCAGACTCAGGTTATCAGAGACTTCTATCCAACGCCAATCCCAACCCTATCTAAATTTGGATACTTTAGAACTTTTGTCTAACTTGAGACTTTCGTTCTAATTATACTAGCCAATCCTAAAAAGTAAAAACTATCGAGTTAGGCTCAGGTTGAACGGGCTTATTCCATCCAAGACAATATATTTGAATGCTAGTATCTGATCTGATGTGAAGCTTCATATTTATCAATGAGTGAAGATAGATAGATAAAGAAATGAGAATAATAATCGAGAGAAAATTTATTGAAAATCGTGCGCAAAGAAAAAATTCCAAATCCAAAATCCCAAAGCGAACATGATCACGTGATTTGCGGAGTGCGGCATTCCTGTTTCCTGTTACATTTCCACAACTTTTGTTGGAGTCAATCCAATGGTACCTAACTGTAATAATGGTGGACTCTAGGTCAACCATTAGTAACTTGTACTGATAATTCTGTTGAAAAAATATGAGCCTCTGATAGGGCTGTCCAAGAAAAACCGAGAATTGTGAAATCGATCCGGATCGAATCGATCCATGCCTTTTGAATTTTGTCCGTGGATTAATGGTCCAGACACGGATTCGAAAATTAAAAAACCGTGAGATACAGATTAGGATTGGATATTCATTTCAAAACCGTGGATTAACCGAACCGGACTGTGAGATATTTAAAAAAAATAAAATATATATATGTGCGTGTAATATTTATAAATAATTATAACTTTACTAATTGTTATGATTTTTTTTTTAAACAATTTTACATTAATGTGACAATATCTAAAACTTAAGGGGTAAACTGTTAGTATTTTGTAAAAATGAAAACGTAAATTTTACACACAGTACTCCGAAGTCCGAAAGCCAAAACTATAAAAAAAATTTGTTGCTGCCTTGATGCGCTGGTATCTGGACTTAAACTAACTTGCTATGATAGTGTAATGTTATGGCATGTAACTAACAGTAAGTGTTTGCACTTTGCATTTTAGTTGGCAATAGCGTTATTTTATTTTTTATGGAAGGAAATCCGTGGATAAAACAGGGACTGAACCGTGAGACTTTTGGATTAGAATTAGATTGCATTTTCTAAAAACTGTAAACTACGAATTAAGATTGGATTCATAGAAATCTGACTCAATCTAGACCGTGGACAGCCCTACCCTCCAAGTCTCCTTTGAAAGACTATAATATTGACAAACTGGAACTGAGCATGAATTATAGGTTGAAAAATATGCCACCACCCAGGTCCACGATTTACTCTCAGGTCTTCATGAATCATATGCCACCACCAAGTCCAGAGTCTCTCCAAGATCTTTACTGTAATAATCTTTCCGAGAACCCAATTAATTATTGCTCTACACATTCCCTATGAAAGTGGAGCAATATGAAGGGAATTAATGTACTCTTATTAAGTACCTTAACATAACGGTAATCGCTATGAAATACAACAAAATGGCCACAATAGATCTTAAATCGCCTACTCCCTTGCATTCGACTGGGTTCAAACTTCATTAACACCAACTAATAATACTAATTTTAGCTGTGAAAAAATATTTGCGTCTGACAAATCATTCCAAATAGAGAATATCTTTTTAACGGAGCTTCCGCAAATAGTTGTTTACGGAAGTGAATCGCGCGCGTCCGTTTTAGCCCCGAAAGAGTTTTACTATTTAAATCTGAACCGTTCAGACTCCAAAGCCAAAATGGACGATCGAGATTGTGCGATTCCGTTAAAAAAGGGAATCACGACCCCTCCCTGAATAAGTCAAAGTCTTACCAATATTGATGAACTATTAAATTTGGCGGGTCACGGCAGGTTCAGCCCATTTACGGCCCTATTCGTAAACCATACCCTACCGAAAATAATGACCTTATCATTGAAGTCCATACTACGGTACTACCGCGTCATTTCCGTTCAGCCCATAAAATACTCAATCACAACTAGCTAGAAGAAAATCTTAGCGTGTATGACTCTTTCTCAATGGATGACTTGTGATTCTTGTCCTCTCTCTAGATCTCTCTCCTCTGTTGCCGGCCAAGAAAGAAAAACCGAGCTCTCACACCAACTTTTCTATACATATACCTACGCTCTCCTCTGCTCCAAATTCCATCCGTTCTCAATCTTTGATTTCGATCTCTCCATGTAGAAAAATTCAGAAACTTTCTTTTGCAAACCGACAGGCTCCGGTATTCAGGTGCACTCAAACTCCTCTCATCTTTTTTAGCGGATTTTTGAAGCTGGGTCGATCTCAATTTTGACTGTAGTTGCTTTATCTTGATCTGTACGGGTTTATTCGGTGGATTTTCGTGAGAGATCAGTTTTTTTTATTTTATTTCTGGGTTCCATCCAAATGGTCTGTTTTCGTAGTTCAATTACGGTTGATAAACAGCTAGTCATGTCTAAGTCCGTGAATTCAACCGAACTAAGCTCCAGATATAGGAGCAATAGAAAGGGTCCCAATTCTCCAAATCACTTGAGTATTCCAGATTGCCAACAATCTCGATCGGCCGCCGTCGATGTGGTAATATGTGTTGCAGTCATTGGTGCTTTGGGGTTTTTAATATCTCCTTATGTAACCCCTTTAGCTGTCAGTATAATTGAGATTGGTACAGAAGGGGTTTATGCAGTGGAAGAAGGGGTTTATGTGATTGGGGAGGAGATTTTACAGGCTCCAATGGTTTATGGGTTTTTGGGATTCGGCATTTTATGTGCAGTGATTGCTGTATTGGCAATTATTGAGTGTACAATTAGGAAATGCGGAAAGCCCGGGTGTCGCGGGCTGCGAAAGGGGGCTGAGTTCGATATCCAACTTGAGACGGAGGAGTGTGTGAAGAATTCGAGTGCTTGTTTGACAAAAGATGGTGTGAAGAAAGGGTTATTTGAATTGCCCAGAGATCACCATAGGGAATTGGAAGCTGAGCTTAAGAAGATGGCACCACCTAATGGAAGAGCTGTTCTTGATTTTAAGGCAAGGTGCGGGTGTTCTGTTGGCAGGATGGAGGTTCTGGGACCAAAGAAGCCTCGAAAGGTTAAGAAGTATAGTGTGTCTTAAATTTATAGGAAGATCTTTCGGCACACGTTTTAGTGTATTGTATTTAAATAAGCTCATGGCAATAAGTTGCAAGGATACTTGTAGAGTTGGCTGTAGTAAGTATAAAAATCCTTCGTTTTGTTAGCAACACATTTTCATGGTATTTGCTTCTTCCTGTTCCAGATGCTGATTAGTACTATGAAAGTTATTCATGTAATAGCAATGCTACAGTTACGGGATATCAAAAATCTCATTTGGGTTAAAACAGGTTCCAAACTTCTTTGCTGTGTGTTGCGTGTTTTGTTGTTTTGTTCTTGCGCTTTTTGGTTGTTTATCCTGGTGGTAACTCGAAGTAGAAGACATACCGGTAATTCTTGAACTAAACTTGGTCGTTGAAATGTGAAATTGTGGAGCCCTGCCCAATACACTTTTCTATATTTCTATAGACGATTTAACACCCAAGTCTCCCACTTTTGTAATTATTGATTATATTCTCGTAGAATTAGAGGAACATATTGATTCCTTTAATTGATTGGAAGTGTGATATTCTTATTTGGTGCCTAACCGAAGATTTAACTCTGAAAAGAAAACAGAAGAAGAGTTGGTGATTTGTATATGTGTTCCTTAGGATATTATCCACTCATTATAGGGACACGGATAACCTGATTGCATACCAACCTGTTGTTTCCTCTACTGGTCTGAAATTGATTTTATGCTGTGTCGGTTTTACTGCTTTCTGTTCAATGCTCTTTCGTGGAGATCCTATATATTGTGTCTTTTTAGTTCCCTGTAGTTTACGAATTTAGATCTGCTCAAGTTTTTGAATGTTATGGATTTAGCTCAGCTAACTGGTTCTGATGATGAATCACAGTGCTGAACTTGTAATCAATGGGGATTACCTGGTTCTCTGTGCTGAACTTCTAGGATGCGTGCGAGCTCAGTACTGACTGTTTTTCTCCTTGCTGCGCATCTGTGGCTTTATCTTGCCATCTCTCAATTATGATCTCATCATTGCCAATATCAGAGGAATTAGTTTCAGGGCAGTGAGGGCACAATCTAAAATTGCGACCGTTTTTATCAATGTGATTTTAAACTTTCCGCATGATAATGTTGACTGATATAGTGTAATTGTTTGTTACTACTACCTGGTCTAAGTTCCTTGATTGTTGCACAAGATTTCACAAGAACATGCATTTTTTTTTTTTTGGTAAACATGCATTTGCATTCATGCTATTGTGTCTGAAAATGTTTTAATAGATTAATGACTGTATGTTATTTTCTGAAGGGTAGGAAGTAGGAATAAATGAAGAATACTATGTGTTTTGAGATCTATTTTGATTGCTGATAAAAATTAAAAGAAAAGAAAAGAAAAGTACAGTATCTGTTTGGATTCTGCATAATAGAGGATAATGGCATGCATGAACTTTCCAGGAATTTTCTTCTCATTAAGCAAGGTTTTGTTTTTGGGAGTTCTTGAATGACATGTACCCTTCATTCCTTCATCCCCTATGGTGCTGTATAACCTGGTAGGAGTTTTTTCGATCGTGGTCTCATGCTTCATATCGAAATGAGGGAAAATTCTAATGGAGCTTGGGGAATTTTTGAAGTATGCAGAAACAACACCCTTGAAATTGCGGAAACAGAATTCGGATTGAGTTTTCTATTTTGTAAGTATATTCATGTAGAATATTGGACTCTACCTCAATCCTGGTGTGTCTTCATTTTAGGACTTCTAGCGTGACTCTGATTTGAGGTTTCTGTCACTAGGGTTTGCCGGGGGCTTGTCCCACTAGGTTAGCACCTAGCTTCTCATTTTTTGGTTATCTTTCAATTCTGCACCATATGGGAGAGTAATTTGATTGCCATACATCATCATATGGGTAAACATCCTTCTGTCCCACTCTCCCAGCAAACGAAAATTCGTGCGAAATGGCTATAACACGGTGTCCCAATATACGGCGAAATCACAAACCTAAGATTGCGGTTGGTGCAGTCGGTCCTGATTTTAAAGCATTATTCGATGTTCAAAAGTTTTGAACAATAATATGCAGGTGCAGAGGTAAGTAGTAGGCAGGATCAAAATTGAACAAGTAAAAAAGAAGACGAAGACCTGATCGCTAAAAGAAATAGCAACAGCCGAACAAGTTTCTCAGAATTGCATCGTGCAGTTGGCACTGCGGCACTGCCCATTATGGGGCTTTTGTAATGATCAAACTCTTCATCGCTTAGGCATCGTCAAGAAGGCCAAAGGTTTGGAGCACGTTTTATCTTTTTACTAGGACCCATGTTGCACATGTTACGTGTACAATGTGCAATTTGGATGTGGTATACCTATCAAGCTGGATCAGACACATGAGTTATAAAAATAAAACCTTTTTACGTTCCTTCGGGACATCTGATTGGAATGATGCAGAGAAAATCACGCTTCCAAATCTCAAAACTGTAAACTAATTTGCAACCCTATACAATTTGAACTAAAAACCTAAACCAAAAAAATAAACAATCGACTGTCACTACTCAAGCTCCCATATCCCTCAAGTATCACTCAGATGTTCGGACCAGTTTAGACGTTAACTAATTTCTGAGAATCCAATTCCATCCGAGCGTCCGATCAAGCTTCCATATCTTGACTACCCGATGAATTTCCAGAACCGTTTTCCGAGTTCCTATCCGAATCTCTCCGACCACCTCTGACGAAAAGACTAACCCAAATCTCATCTCCTCCTTCGCTCCGATCACCTCCTTTCCTATTCCCCTGACCCTCCTCCTCCACGGGCATCTTAAACCTACAAACCGGGCACGACCCATGGATCCCCAACCACTTCTCGACACAACCCGAATGGTACCTATGCTTGCACGGCATCTCCTTCACCTCTTCCCCAACCCCACACTCCCCCAGACAAATCGCGCACTCGAACCCCGACTCCATTACCTTCACCGTCGGCATGGCCTCGATCGACGCCTTTGACGCCGGCAGCGGGCCGTCTTTGATCGGCAGGTCGGGAATTATCGGACCCCCGATTAGGAACACAGATCCTGTTGTCGGGTTTCGGACTATGGCGGAGAACCCCAGGATTATAGAGAGTGGTGGGGCAGGGGTTTCTTCGGACGACGGCATCCTGGGTTTTAGAGAGAGAGAGAGAGATTGGCCTTTGGGGAATGGGAGTGGGGATTGGAGATTTGGAGTGATGAATGGAAAGAGGGTGGCAGATCGAGATGAGGCGATAAAGGGTGGAGAATGTTACAGAAGAATCCAGAAGGTTGCTGTTTTGTCTTGTTTTGGGTCATGGAAGGATCCAGAAGGTGTTGAGTTGGACAAATGAAGTGGGATTTTCAAATCTGGTAGGTAGTCTATGTTTCTGGTTCCTCAAAATACTGTACTACTATCTGGTAGGTAGTGTGGATCTTCTGGTAGGGTTAGGACTATGAGTGTGAATCTACACGTACGGCTCCGTTTGTTTGGACGTAAAATGTTTTCCGGTAAAATGTTTTACCTATTTTTCGGTGTTTGGTTGTGTAAAAATGAGGAAAACATTTTACACGTAAAACATTTTCCATCAATTGGATGAAAATGACTTACCCTCAAATCTTCCGTAAGTTATTTTCCGAAATGAACCCGGTACCTTCTACTGCAATTCTCACTGCTCAATTTCCTCGATCGTCAGTCCTAACCCACGTTCAATTCCAATAATCTCATATATCTCCACGGTTTAAGCTCCCCATCTCTCTCTTTACACTATTTTGTTGATTTCTGAAAATATTTTCAAGTGCCAACCAAACACCGGAAAATAAAAGTTTAAAATTTGTTTTCTGAAAAAATATTTTACATGGAAAATATTTTACATTGTAAAACATTTTACATCGAAACAAACGGAGCCGTAATGTAACCCGAGTGTGTGCTCGAGAGTGCGAGTGCAGACTTGAAAACGATTTTAAGAGACGTAATTTTAGAATTACTGTGTGTTCGCGAGAGGGAGAATAATAGGAAACGGCAACAAAAAGCCCTATTGAGGAATTATGTAATCTAGTCTTAATGTAGCGTGAGTGTTTTGATAGAGTAATACTAATTGAAGATATATTAATTAAAAGACGGGCTCTGTTTCAGAAACCGATATAAGTACTTATTTTTTAAGAAAGTAATTTTAAGCTTAAAAATCACGTGTTTACACAAATAATTTCTCTAGCACTATGGATCTTATTTGATAGATCTCATTGAAATCTTTTAAACGGTGCAAAAAAAAATAGAAAATTTATTTTTCATTTACATTATTTTTGAGTTTGAAAATGTGAAATAAGCTGCTTATTTTTTAAGAAGGTTAAGGATTTATTTGAAACCTATAGAAAAGAAAGGAAAGGAAAAAAAAATTACGCCTTATTTGGTTTAGAAAGAAAAGTGAGATAAAAATAAGAAAAGCCGAATTTTATGCACAATACATTTTCTCACACTTTTCTCCTTAATAACCATTTTCTTTTATTTTCTTTTCTTTTTCACAAGTTCCAAACGGACCCTAAGCCTTTAATATATCCTGTAAAACATCGTCAACGTAACACTTGTTCAAGTAGTATTGAAGGGGGTTGTGTTTGAGGTTGTAAAATTTCGAATGGTGCTATTGGTATTGACAAAAAATCTGTACCAATGGGTACAAATTTTTTTTTGGGCTCATTTTGGGTCTCAAAAAAATGATCGGAATCGCTCATTTTGTTTAAAATATTTTGCTTATGGTCCCTACGAAAAATAAGCTCAATCTAATATCGGTTAAGACACCTACAAAACGTTCAATTTTGTCCTAGAATTCAAGCCTGAATTCTAGAGCAAAGTTTGGACGTTTCGTAAATGCTCTTACCGATACCGGATTGAGCTTATTTTCGTAGGGATCATAAGCAAAATATTTTAAACAAAATGAGCGACTCCGATCATTTTTTTGAGACCCAAAAAAGAGATTGTACCCATTGGTACCGATTTTTTGCCTGTACCAGAAGACTTTTTGTAAAATTTCATTGATGCACTTTGAGCTCGTGAGGAGAAACAGTTTGCGGGATTTTTTAATGGTTTGTGTAGCATTGTTTGATAGAAAAACTCTATTATGAGTTGTACACAAATCTATGACGGAGAGCTCATAAATAAAAACAAAAAAATCTTGATAAATTAAAATTTGGTTGTGATCTAGTGATGAACAGAAATAAAAATCAAGCACAAACTCTTTTTTTATTTTTTGCATAAACAGGAAGCATGCATTAAAATTAATAACAACACAAAGTCTCGGTGCATGTCACACCCCCGCCCCCAACAAGCTTTGTATAAAAATACATTAACTTGTATTTCCTCCATCCAGGTCTCTAAAGTTAGTTCACCACGAAAAAAGATGCTCCTTCTGTTCCTTATTTAGAGTCTAATATTCTTTTTTGGGCTGTCCCTTAATAAGTGTCCATTTTGTATAGTTAGAGGGGTAAAAGTTGGTGCATTGTCTATTTTGTCCCTAAAAGTATATTTCATTTTGAAAAGTGAGTGAGTAAAAGTGTAATGATGATGGATAAGTAGGGAAAGTGGAGGAAAAAGTTGATGTGAAAAGTGTAATGAGGATATCTTTTTAATAAGTTGGAGTTATGAAGCAGGACAATTAAAAAGAGACGGAGGGAGTACATAATTTTTTATCAAAAATATCGACATCCAACTAAGTACACTAACAAATCCGATTTTTTTTAAATAAAAGAAACACAATCCAAATGGATTATTAAGCCGTTTATTGTGTTTCGAAAATTGTAAAATAATTACTCCGTTAAGAGTCATAGAAAACCGGCAAGGTTAGACAGTGAACCGGTCCATCCGGTCCGGCCCTCTCCCCTTCCAGGAGATTGATCTTGCGTATGACACGACATTGTTGTACCCACACATTTTCTGCATTCACATACATAGTTCCCACACGGAAAATACAAAGAAAGATCCGAAGAGTTGTGGGTATCCATTGTATTTTGAGATTTGAACTAATAAACGCATAAGGTCGCAAGAAACTCCGATTCACGTGGCCATGAATCCGCTTTGCTCAAATCAAGTCGATATCTTCGAGATTTACCGCCGCTACTGTGGTACGAATTCTGGGTTGTCATTGATTTAGTTAAACTTTTTTCTTGATCAATTGTAATTTTTTTGTAATCGAGGGTTTGATTTGGTTTCTGGGTTTGGATTAAGATGCAGCTTCTCGGCTTATCTTTGGTAAATCTTGATTTTGATTTGAATTATATGAACAATGGTGGAGATGATTTTCTCATGGTACCCCTATTGTGTTGTCTTTATCAATGGAAGATGGTGTTTTATTTACTACTAGTATTTTTTTTTAGGGTTGCTGCCGTCAAAGATTTAAAATTTATGGAGTTTTGGGGGGGCTGGGGATGGTTTGGTTTTTTGAATGAGATGACACAGGTTGGAAATGTGCTAGAGAAACGTCTATTCTGAGTCATTGTCACACGTGATGGTGGCGCCCGCATCGCTTTTTAATAGGTCACACCATTGTTTGCGAGAGAGGATGTAGGAATGGATGCAAAGTTGGATGGTGCCTAGCATTTTCCGAAAGACTAATATGGGCAAGTCATCTAGTACAGTTTTGCATTGAGATAAAGAAAGGCTAGGGACAGTGCTAGTAAGTAGGATTTATTGAATTTTAGTAAAGCGGGCTAATATGATTTAAGAAGAATGACTTGAAGAAGGCTGGTTGTGCTTATACCTTAAAGCATTTTGTGCTTTTTGATCGGTAATAAAATGAGCACACTGAAATAGAGGGGATTGGAGGGAAACGATTACTGTTAGATTGAAGATGGTCATGAAACTACAGCACAAATGAAGAAGCTTGACTAAGCGACATGTGCTTTTTTGTCCTGCACTCATGTATTTTGTGCGAGGGTGGGGTTGAAATTTTTGAACTTTCTTCATTCAGGACTTGTATTCTTTGGCTTTCTAAGAATTCAGAATTTTATGCAGAGTCATCTGATGAGTGCTGTGATACGTACATGTAGTTGTTTATACAAAAAAGTTAAGTTCTTGAACGAAAAATTCTCAGAATGCTGCATTTGCATGGTTTTAGGAACTAGGAAGTAGGAACTCTTCCTATTCTTGTTCGTAGTCTGTGAGCAGCAGTATGTTTTTTCATTTATTTGACTTATGAGCCGTTTTTCGCAGAAATAACAGCTGGCACTCGCACGTTAGGGGAAGAAGGCTACAGACCAGATGATGATTCACAAAAGGCCAAATTATCAAGGCAGGCATTGTATCAACTCTTAAAATTAGTGGAGTCAAGACTGCATAGGAGGTATGTTTTGCAACCAATGATTATACAGATCCTGATGAAGCTCGAAATTTAGAGTTGGACAGGTTGTGTAGGATCTGACCAGATTAAGTTCTGTGTAAGCTTTGAGTGCCTGCAGCAGGTTTTACCTGGCTATATTTTTGAGTTCTGATACTTCAAGGGTTAGACTACTGAATTTTGGAGTCTCTTTTCAGCAATAAGAGAGAAAAGGATGGATAAGGGGTGGTTGGGGCAAATCTTTAAAGTTTTGGGAGACTTTTTGACTATTTTGCGTTAATGTTAACTTTTAAAAGAGCTTTTAGGGCTTGAGAATCCAAAGAAAAGTTGAAGGCAAGCTAGGCTTAGAGCTTGATGTTTGCTTGTTTGGGAAGAATTGGTTCTTCTAAAAGATGCGACAGCGGGGAAGGATAGGTACAAATAGAAGGAAGGTATTCTTGTTAGCTTCTATAAGTTTTATGTGGTTAATTTGGATTTTGGTGAGAGAAGAGGACCTTCCAAGGAGTTGACTAACTATTACAGAAGTTGAAGATTCGTTTCTGGTCTATTCTATACGACTGAGAATCAGGGTCAATATCTCCTAGTTTGGATCAAATTTTTGATTTCGTTGATTCCATTCATAGTTGATATCGTCGTTGTTTTCTTTTTACCTTTTGAGCTATATTTGGCCTTGCCCGTTGCGTCGGGCTTTTTGTATGTACTGGCAGAATCTTTCTCTTCTCTTGTACACGGGTTGTTGCATCCTCTTAGATTATCTTCGATAGTTTCAGTTGTTTATTTTTAAAGAAGATAACAGTGAAACTCAAAAAAACTTCTTAATGCGAGGGAGTTCCATTGGTTGTTAAGTTGAAGTCTTTTGTCCACCACAAGTGCACACAGCAAATGAAAAAGGGTTAAGTTAAAGCTGGTCTGGCTAGATTTAAAAATCAAACCAGGGTAGTCCATTTCCATTAGGCTGGATCCAAGTTGAGCAGTTTGTATTAACCATGTGAATATTTTGTCTGTTCATGTCTTGCTAGGGTTGCTCATGCCCTTTTAGTTATAGTTGTATTTTTCGTTTAAACAACCTTGTCTTGTGATTTTCTGGCCACAACTTCAAATTTTCTTGAAGTGAAACACCTGTTGCTGCTCTTTTTGCTAAATGATTCATAAAGTTTTAGATATCAACCTGTTTCATGAAAGGAATGTTATTTTCGCAGGATGTCGATTTGTGATGAAATTTCCAAGCTCATGTCAAGGCTCGACTTGATGGTGAGATACCGTATCTTCGTTAAATATGCACCGGCAGGCTTTTTTCTTTTGCTTTGTTTGCTTCCTTCGGCAAGCAAGCACAGCCCCTTCCCTCTCTGCGCACCAACTAGCTTAATAATTTGGATTTTAAATGAGCACTGCCGGTCTCAGCTAAAGCGTATCAACCTTTTGTCCAGCCTGTGTTTTGTTTTGTATGTCGTCTTAAGAATATTGATTTCCAGTATTAGATTTGACTTGACAATTTTCTTTGTAGGTAGACTTCTCGGAGTTCTCGCGCTTCTATGATTTTGTATTCTTCATTTGCCGCGAAAGTGGTCAAAAGAATATCTGTAAGTAATTCGTCTCTACCATCAAGAGTGTAGATGCCAAAAAATTGTGGGTTACAGTCTTATATAGATATATTAACTTGGACCTCCCTCACTAAGCGTTTGATTTTTCATATTCCTTTGATCCTTTCAGCTGTAAGCAGGGCAGTAATGAGTTGGAGACTAGTATTAGCAGGAAGGTTTCGACTGCTGAATCAATGGTGTGACTTTGTTGAGGTATGAGTGATATTTAGACAAACTGGAAGTGTCACTTCAGCATAAATGCAGTCAAGAGCAGTCTTTGTTTTCTTTTCTTTTTCTATTTGCATGAGACAATGGAAACAATGGGAGTTCTGTGTTTGTCTATCTTAATTCTTACATGGTCCTAGATCGATGTAACTATATGTTTCTCTTGCTTACTTAGTTCTATATGTTTTCTGAGTCCTAGCCCTCTGTCTCTACTCGTCTTAATTTTGGTGGCTTTCATTTAATGAGGAATTCCTCAGATCGGTTGATGCTTACTTGTGATTGTAAAACGGGAAAGTTTTGTTAGCAGAATAAAGACATGGCTTCCTGTCGTTTGTCTGATTTATGACACCCTAAAACAGTGCTGTGACACAACCATTATGTTTTTTTTTTCCTTTCCGCTTGGCGAATTCTACGAAATTGGAAAATAGGTTTAACCACACAATTTGCATCATGATGTTCTTTCTGCTTGTATGGCTTTTTTGATTTGTTGCCCTCAAGTAAAAAATCAGCTACTAAATTGACTAATCAAATTTTTTCTTAGAAAAATCAGCGGCATAACATATCTGAAGACACATGGAGGCAAGTTTTAGCGTTCAGCCGGTGTGTACATGAAAACCTTGAGGGATATGATCCTGAAGGTATGCTACTAAGTACTAATACATTAGGCCATACACAAGGCGGTCATGATACTGTCTCATCGTCTTATCCTCTCAATCATTGTCAGCATTGTATTTCCTTAACCACTCAACCACTTTTATGTATGTTTTCTTTCAGTTTAGGTTTATTCTTGAATCTTACTATATCAGTTTTAAACATGGGCGGTCCTAAGGGGGTGCAAGGGGGGACCTGGCCCCGGCATAACTCCAAATTATCTTGCGTATTATACTAATTTTTAGGTTAATTAAGTACAATTCTATGGGATTAGCCCCTGCAAGTCCTTTTAGTGAAAAAAATTTCTTAAAATTTCTATATGCGAGGGGTAAAAGTCTCCTAAATTTCAAGTTATCAAATCATTTTTAGGTTGCATGTATAAAATTAAACTGTGGTTGCCTACATAAATATAATATCATCTCTTCTTCAGACCTCATGAGTAGCAATATATACTTATAAAATATATATTTTGTATTGTCGATGTGAAAATACAAGTGATTTGGGCCCTTGCTAGTTACAAATCCTGCGTTTGCCATTGGTTTTAAAGATTCATTTGTGTAGTCTAATTGAGGAGGAAATAAAAGGCTGCTACCCTTCATTTCTTCTTGGACAGCAGACAAAAGCATGATTGCCTCTCCCTCATTGTCTTTGGCTGTGTCATGGATTTTTCAATTTTGGTTCTTTTTCAAATATTCGTTAACTTTGTAAAAATTTCTTTTTCTGTTGTTTGTTACCCAACTTTCCAGGTGGTTATAGAGGTAGACTACTTTGGTTTTGCTATACAGGGGTATATCACTTTTCAAGTTAACTATTTTCCTGCAAGATTTCAAGTCATCAGTTGTCCTATGTTTCCTTGATTGATGGGAAGCTGTGGTTTGCTTTCTTTTATCATATTTACTTTTTTTGTTTTTGTGGTGTGGAACGTTGCTCTCTTTCTTCAACTAAATAAGGGAGTTGAAGTTGGTTACATCTTATTATATCGCAAAATTATGTCGCATAATATGAAACAGAAAGAAATGTGAGGTTACTGCTATATTTGGAATGAATTAAATAGTGCTCATTTGCATTTTTTTGTTGGCAGGGGCTTGGCCTGTTCTAATTGATGACTTTGTTGAACATATGTATAGGTTTGATCTCCATAACTCCCTTTCTCACTGAATTTTTCATATGGTCCTTTTACTTCTCTCGACTAGGTTTTCCGAAAGAATCATCTAACACCGCAAGTCTAGAAACGATTTTAGTGCAGTTGGTCTCCACTTGTTGGGATCTAACTTTTTGTTATTTGTTATAGACTGGTTTTGCGCTGGAACTAGTTATTGTCATCAACACCAACTATACTGCTGCTTTCTCTTCCTTGTGTTTTAACTTTTTGTTTCGATTACATTGATGTTTAGGCATTGTGCCTTACTGTGTACAATGCAGGATCATGGGATCCAACAATGACCCTAACTTAATCTGTAGCTGTGGCGATTCAGAAGCCCAGCTATTTGAAGATCCTTTCCCCGGTATTCATACCTTCCCGAAAATGCTCATTTTGGTTCGAGCTGACAATCGCAATGAATCTTGCAAAGAAACCATTCCATTTGACCTAACTACGTGATGATTATATTTCAGGGTTGAAAATTGTTCCAGGGTTGAAGAGGAAGTCCTGTGAGGACTTGCAAAGAAATGAAATGGAATCCACAGATAAATTCGTCAACTCTAATTTTCTACCGAGTTCTAAGAGAAGGCACAAATTCGTGAAGTGGGAGGGCAATCCACATGGGAAGGCATCAGATGACTGCTCGGAAATCGGGAAACACAATGGTCTATTTGGTTGCTCCAAGTCTCCTTGTGCTGTCGAAGGTTGCTTGTCTAAGGGTTTCGCGGGGCTCTTCTCAGGTCCGTCCTGTTTGCAGTTTGATAGGGAAAGGGGAGTCTCCTATACATAGAGCTGTTGCCATAACCACCATGGAAGAATACCTGCTTTGGGTTGATGAGGCGTTTCTTTATTTGCCTTGTATGTGTTTTATCCCTTGTACGTAAGGGATCTTCGGTTTTTGTGGTTCATTTTCCTTTTATTTTGGGGGTCCTATTAGTTTCCGCATTTGGATTGAGAAATCAATAAAACCAGTAAATTTAGTAAGTGTTGTTCGGTAGTTTCCGCATATGACAGCTAACTGTGTGAGTTCAATACATTCTATTTAACGAAAAAAAGATGAATATCCCATGCTCGTTTCCAGACAATCACGGAAATAACTTATAGTATATTCGTGAAACCATATACCATTATCATCCATTTATTCTATCGGCCTTTGTTCTGCCAAGATTGTTTCCAGTGGGAGCTTTAGGCTCTTTTTCTCAGTTCATCAAGTAAAGCAGGTTGGGAGTAGATTACAAATTTGCTCAAGCTACATCCCCTCTAACGAAACCCAGATCATAAAAAAGGTATTGGAGGCTCAGGTTAATGCAGCTAGAATCGTGTCGCAATAGACATAGTGAACGGTAGAAAGAACCCCAGCAGAGGATAAGACTCCCACATGGTGATAACAGCTTGACAACAATATTTACCCAGCAACCAGCCCTTCTCCAAAAGAACCTCGGCGACCTACTCCCGATTGCTCCAGTAGCTAAATCTAAAACCATACAAATGGTGTACCAAAACTCACCATTGGTATTTGGCAGCGACAAGGACCTCTTCGTAATTCTGAGCTGCATGGTCCCAACTAAGGTCCTGCATCATCCCACGTCTCTGAATCCCCTCCCAACTCTTCTTATACTCCCGATACGTCAGCAAACAGTTACCCAATGCATGGATCAGCTTACCCGTCTCAGCACCATCAAACGTCCACCCTAGCCCCGACTCATTGAACGGATCAAATGGCTGCACCGTATCCCGTAACCCCCCAACGGCATGAACTACCGGAACCGTCCCATAGCTCATTGCATACAGCTGGTTCAATCCACACGGCTCAAATCTGGACGGCATCAGTAAGATGTCGGCACCTGCAGTAATGCGATGGGCTGTATTCACAGAGAATCCGACCCATCCCCTGACTTTGTCCCGATGTTGGTCCTCGAAGCGCCTCAGCATCTGTTCTAGGTCATGCCTACCTGCAGTGGTGGAGCCAAGAATTTCTTTCAGTGAGGAGAACTATTAAACATATCCTCAGCAATTTATCTTCCTAATAAGCAACTAAAAGATAAATGAGAAAATTTGCACTGAAAAAAGAACGAAACGATTAAGTTCCAAGATAATGATGATGCTAATATATGATTCTACCGTAGGCCCCAACCAGCTTTGATTGTTACATTCTCAATGCTATCAAAAATATTTCTCAATGTATTTAAACATTCTCTATTATCTATACATGTCGGTCTTTTAAGTGAAATAATAATGCCAAGGAAGCAACTTACAAGGGCTCCTTTGAAATCCTAAGCAAAAACCCAAGTGTCAAATAATTATTCCAGTGGTTATCTTATCTTAATTCTCAGAGGTGATAATTCTAACGACTCGTACTGCTTATAGATCAATGTGCAATTTTAGTGGCCCCCCAACGGGCCTAAGCTGTCTCAACCACCGCGTACCTGTGCCTAACATGACCAGCTGGACATCCTGGCCCATCATCCAAGGGACTGCTTCTGCTATTATATCGACTCCCTTTTGGTGATCGAGCCTCCCTATGAATCCAATCAACAGCACGTTCTCACGAATCGGTAACCCTAGCTCCTTCTGTAACGCCGCCTTGCATTGTGGTTTTCCTGTATGAAGGGTGTCAAGGGAGTAGTTAGTGTAACCGTCGGATTTCAGGTGTTCATCTAGTTGTGGGTTCCACTCTTGCGTATCAATCCCGTTGACGATCCCTTTCAGTTTCCAGTTGTTCTCGTTGATTATCCCGTGTAGGCCCCACCCGCCTTCAATGGTTTTCAGCTCCCTAGCGTATCCGTGGCTTACAGTTACCACACGATCAGCGGCCTTCAGACCAGCAGCGAAGATGTTGAAGTGATCGCCGCCTACTGGATCGTACATTTTGAAAAGGTCCAAGTAATGAGGTGGGAGATCCACGTAGGAGAAATCGTCCACTGGACCACGACCCTGGATGCAATGTTTGGCAAATACAGTGTGGTTTATTCTACTATTTACTTTTTCCAAACCAACATATAAACACAGAATTTCAACAGGATTCTGAAGTGATTAGTTAAAGCTTATAAACCAACCGACTGCAACTAAAACTGATTATGTTACACGAGTTATGTAGAGAGAGTATATAACTATCTGATATTGTAGGCAAAACGAAACGGGAATTGATTTTTGCACTTATTTTTACCAAAGATACTCCTTTTATATATATATATATATATATATATATATATATTAATGTGAGATGACAACATTGCCATCTACGGGTAAAGACGTGAATAAAAAGGAGAGTACAAAAACATTGATTTTGCACTTATTTTTACCAAAGATACTCCTTTTTTTTTAAATTAATGTGAGATGACAACTTTGCCATCTACAGGTAAAGACGTGAATAAAAAGGAGATTACAAAAACATTAAGCCTATCTTCGGTTCGGGATCATTAACACTGCTTGTATGAGGGGTCATTTTGAAATCTGTAATCATTTGTAGAAACTTTAACGAGCTTTTCATGACCAATACATGAAACCTAATGCTGCTAAAGGTAGAGGACAGCATGCATTATATTGCTAGACTACACGATGGGCTAAATAAGGTCAAGATGGTCATTTGATGCAAATCAAGAGAAATTGTGGTGTCAAGTTCTAACAGCTTTGTGCATTGGCGTATCTTGAAAGCACTTACAAAGTTGATGATAGGAACAAACCTGGTGAGCCATATTATGAATCACAAGGACAGACCGAGTATATTGCATTAGTCCATGGTCACGGTAATATGCTTTCAGATAGACCGGCAACAATGCAGTGTGCCAATCATTGGCAATGAAAACCAAGTTTCCATCTCCATAGCAGACCCCACCGCAGGGGACATACCAAGGGACCTGAAAATCAACATTTATCTGCATTATATAGTGTTTGGATCAACCAGAAAGTATAAGGAAGATACAAAAAACAACAGATATGTAGTCCATTCCACTATTATCAAGAGTCCAGACTTAACCAAACCTTTTGTTTTGTTCTTTCTTCTTTACCTCTTTCTTATTTTGCCTCTCTTGTTGCCAATAACAAGTATGACCAAGCTGATCCTCTTAAAGAAAGGCACATTCCACTTATCTATTCCTTCTCTTTTCTTACGAATATCACATAATAGTATAATACAATCAAACACAACTTTAAAATAGAGGAAAATTTAATAAGAAAGGCCTACAAACAAGTTGTAGCTGGGTAAACACATAGGAGTATGACAGATATTTTTAATTTTTCTACTTCACCATGTGAAGTGAAGGCAGTGAGACTCTCAATCCCATGGACTAAAGGAGATCCATCGAGGTCTAAGTTATTGGAATCTCTCTCCCCCTTTTTCCTTCCAACTTTTGTGACAGTTACACATGCACTTTGAATGAGCTATGAGTTCAGCAATGCATCCCCATAATTGATTGATTACCCAGTTAAGTAACTGGTAATTACTTATATTCATGGAATTGAAGAGGGCTATCATTTGTTACAGGGAACTATATAATGGATCCGTCTTGAAGTTTTATATTTAGAAAACGAAAAGGTCTCACATCAATACCTCAACAGCTGCTTTGCAAAATAAAACCATGCGTTTCAAAATATCCTGGAAAACAATTGAGAAAAAAAGCAGTCAAGTTACAAAAAATAGGAAAGATACACTTTTGCACTCAAAATATAATTGTATGTTGTGTATCTACATGTCAAAAAGCAGCTCACGGAGCCAAGATTGTGGTATATAAGGAAGAACTCATCTGCAAAAACTGTTCATCGTGATAGTGATGGGTTCATACTACAAGAAAGCAGGAGGTAGAATGCTAGAAACCGTAAGCAATAGGGACAACTTGGCACTTTTGCACTCAAAATATAATTGTATGTTGTGTATCTACATGTCAAAAAGCAGCTCACGGAGCCAAGATTGTGGCATATAAGGAAGAACTCATCTGCAAAAACTGTTCATCGTGATAGTGATGGGGGTTCATACTACAAGAAAGCAGGAGGTAGAATGCTAGAAACCGTAAGCAATAGGGACAACTTGGTCGAAACAATTAGTTGAATAAGTAACCTTCTGAGATACAGACTGCGAAGTGTGAAATTATGAGTTTAATATCCAGGACTGAAATACATGAGCACAAGTTATAACACAAAAAAGATTAAAAAGGTGAACAGCAACCAGTCAGAGCATAATTATTGCTCTTGGAGACTAAATGTCACTAACGTCACACATAAAGAAATCTTACCATACGGTTGCCTCCATAGATGCGATTTTCTATATGCCTAAACATGGGACTGTCGATGAAAACAAAGTCAACACCATCAATAAAGGCTTGGAAGTAGACCACCTCCATATCCTGCAAAGTTAGACAAAAAAGGTGCACTGAGTTCAAACTTTTATGGATCAGATACCAACAAGAAGTTAAATGTAAGTGTCGCACATTGCTACCTGTCCATCAACCTTGTACCTTTTCCTAACACCAGTATGTTGAGGTTCAGCATAATTACCATACCGAGGTGCCACAACCTAAGAGTGAAAAAGAGTTGGTTAACATCGGAATTACACCATATGCCATCTCAACCAAACCCAGAAATTCGCAAGTTTAAACGGAACCCATTTCTGTTTATGCAGATTAAATTTTAACGTTTAAAGCTCTTAATCATTTGAATCCTATCAGCTTGAGAAACAAAAGAAAATTTCATCTTTCCTTTTCCTTTTTAGGTAAGAAAGAACTCAAAGCCTCGTCAACATTAACTACTGATTGTCACGATAATATGCCAAAGTAGTATGAAAATGGTTTCAAGAGATGAAACAGTAACCAAAATATCGTCCTGTCCAGGCCAGCTCCATGTCCAATGCTGAACTTGCAAAATATAGATTTCTACTCATCTGAAAAAATTAGTTCTCAGCAAGGTGCTTCAATGTACAGCATGTTATTCAAGGTAATGATAAAATAACAAAATTACCATAACCCGGTGTCCACGCCGAGCCAACGCCTTCGGTAAAGCTCCAGCAACATCTCCAAGCCCACCTAAAAGAACTTGTTAAGTCACTATCTAACTCAAACACCCAATAGTGTGGAAATGTAGACACAATGACAAATCTAGAAGTACCAAAGTCACAGAAAGACTACAAAATTAGATTAAAATTTCAAATATGAAAAGAAAGTAGAAGAGCCAGTTAAAAATGGAAAACTACAACTATAACTTGCAGTTTGGACACATCCTAAAGAAACAATATCAGTCAAGTGTAGCAGGGGAAGAAAGTTATGCCTATGTATGTTTCCTATTTCAAAGTTCAAACAATGACTTGTGATAAAATACCTGTTTTCGACCAAGGAGCACATTCAGCAGATACAACTATGACATTCATAACATTGGCCCCAGCCAAAGGAGGGGGTTTCACATCTTCACTTTTAGGCACATTTGCCTCACCATTCACCTCTTGTAAGCTTGATTCTTTCAAATCTCCAAGTTTTTCTTCTTTTAGACTCGATGTTGCAGAAGAACTTGAAAGAAAGGATGGCAGCTCATCAGACCATACTGATTCAGAAGTTACGCCTTTCAACTGTGTGTGGGAATCTACTTTGGAGAATGTCGTTTTACGGTTTAAGTCCTTTCCAGCTTCCTTTGCATTATCTACTGTCAAGGGAGCACCCTTGCTAGATAGGAAACCCCTATCAAACACTTCATTAGTATCTTTACCGCCACTTGGAGTAGGATCTACACCCGGAAAAGAGTTGTCCTTCTCATTATATGGAACTTCGTCGCCTTCTGAGTCACTATTCGTACTTAGTATAGAAGAAACTAGTTTCCTTCTTTCAGCTATCTGCAATGAGCAAGGAAGCTTAATAAGAGCGTCGTTTCCAGCAGTTCATGAGAATAAGTTAGTGAGATGAGAAATCAGTGATGCTTGATATACTCAAAATTTCAATTCCTTATTGAAGAAGGAATAAATCGTTTCTTGCTCCTTTCTAATGGAAGAAAAAGATATTTTCTAGAGATAACCAATAGCTGACCAGAGCCACACCAACAGAAATGGAGTAGCATTGTTACCATTCTAAGCAGAAAGAACATAGCATCTATAGCACTTAGCACCTTGTTTCATTTCGTATATCCATTACTTAACAAAGCTTTGAAATTTAGACAAAATCAGCATTTAGACTAAATTCGAACAACCAGATGCGGATCAAACTTAACCATTGCAAAAATGAAACGCCCCAAATCTTGAGATAGATAGCACATAAAACCTGGACAGACATTGTAAATCAATTAATCACGCTAGCAGAACATCAACCTTGTACTTAGCGCTCCTAGTTTAATGAGCATGTTGACGTGGCAACGACAATTGCAAGGAAAAATGTTCGGTACTTATTTCCATGTCTGCGTGTGCCGTGTTGGCAATATTGTTCCATAAGTACTTTATACCAAGATCGCACAGGGTACACAACAATCTAAACATTTAATCAACCAGTTTGATCCAGTTTGCATCATAATGACCAAAGTGACATTTGATGGCCTGAAGATGATATTCATCAGAAATTCCTAGCTGCAGGTAGAGGTGGTTGTGGAAAGCCTCCGGAGTTGGGGTTGCCATACAATTATGGTGCCCCAAGTCCAACCCCTTAAAAGCCCTTCCAGTTACAAAAGCAAACTGTTAAAATCCCCACTCTGTGCTGCCTAGGATCATCCTGTAATGTCCCCACCAAAGACTACAGAAAAGAGATCTTTTCCCCTTTTTTTGGTTTCACCAGTGAAGAGAATATCTGTAAATAACTTTTGGCCACCAACTCATTCCAATAACCATTCATTTTTTCAGATGGGTCCAAAAAACCATTCGTAATCGAATACATTTTGCTTTCTTAGGCGCATATTAGTCACATATCAGTCACATATAAAAAATGTGTAAATGTTTCGTAACCAACTGCTATAACTACAACGACTAACAATGTTCATAGGAAGCAGTATGGCCTGTGGTTCTTTTATAATGCAATCAAGAATCAAGAAAAGCAACAAGATCAATTAAAATAACAAATTAATCTGGAAACCAGTGCCGGAGCAACTATGATAAAGTAGTATAAGTGAATACCTGCTGTAGCAAGTCTCTTTGCATTTCTAGAACCTTCTTGCTCTTCTCAATAGTGGCCTGAAAAGCATCCTCCGGTTGCTCCCCCGGTTGCTCCCCATCCTCCTCACCTTCCCCAGAGCCCTTTCCCGTTGCTCTTAGAATCTTGATCCTCTGCGGCCGTGTCACTCTACATCCCCTCATCAGTCCAAAATCCCCACCCACCACTTTCGCATGCCCAAAGACTGGAACCCTTGGAGGCCCATGACTTCTACTGTAAAGAAGAACCGACCTCTCCGTTGCAGGAGACCCCATAGACGCCATTAGAAGTAAAACTTCAAGGGATTAGCGAACTGAGGCCGACCCAGTTGAGAGAAACGAGGAATAAACAGACCCAATTCACGGTTTTGGAATTGGATGACACAAATGTGATATATACGAGAAATTTGGAGTGGGAAGAGAAGGAACCATGGAAGTTTGCTAAAAATGTCTGTGCTTGGTCCGGGTCCCACTGAAAGGAAAATCATGGAGGTGTTTTTATGAGGTTCAGATTGGTTGAGAATTTGCTGAATCGAGTTACAAACCAGAGATTTGGATGACCACTAATCTTTCTCGACGGTTCAGCGGCCATCCATGGAATTCACATGGTTTTTATTTGATTTTAAACGTTTTCCTTTATAACTCACTTTTTTTTTTTTTTGGCTTACCCAAAAAAAAAAATCACTTGTTTTTACATGCTACTGATCATGAGAGTCCAGTCTCACCGTTCATTCGCGTAGAGCTTAATTGATGGAGTAATAACACCAAATAAGTTTCGAACTTTCGAATGCAAAACTTTAGTAGAAAGTAAATCCTAAATCCCAACTTTGATCACTAGGTCAACTCCAATTTATTTAAATTTAAATCGTTTAACATAGAAAATTATTTTTGGTACTTCAGTTTTAATTACTGGCACTTTATTTTGTGTTTTGATCCTGTGAGATTACAAAAACAAAAAGTGAATTGCCATAAGGTAAAAGTAGAATGTCAAAATCACATCTTTTTAACATATACTTATTCAGTTTATTTTGGGCTGGCGAAAAGGTGGGCCTTTTAGGCCTGGGCTTTGGTCAATGCAAAAAGGCTTCTATCTTTTCCTGGTCTCCCTCTCCTTTCATCACTGTCAAGAAGGGTGTTCAATTCTTGACTGCGGTTTTCTGAAAATAAAAATAAATAAACTTATCAATATTTATTGATAATTCAATGAATTGATTTTTTGCAGAACACAATCGATATCCACTCATTCTTTCCATAAATATTTTTTTGGTATTGCTTGTTGTTTTACCGTGGTGCAACAAATTTCGTAAATTGTGGTATTCACTTTATATCTTTTATTATTAAAAAACTTTGTACTTGTTTTTTGGAATATTTAAATATCCATCATCTTTATCCATGTCATGTAAGAATTCATCCCGCCCTTTTTCATGCTTATGTTTTCATCCTCTTAGTGTGTGAATTACCTTTCTTACCCTTTTCCCTATGATATACATATATTATGTTATATTGCTTTCCTAATTTAGTGGGATTGGATGGAATTGTTTTCCCAATTTAGTGGGATTGGATTGGATTATTTTCCTAATTCAGTGGGATTTGGTAAATTTAAATATGATTGATACTTTTTTTTTTTTAATCATGGAATGTATTTAAGGAATCAATTTTATTAGGAATATGACATGATAAGTTGACCACATCTTTGCATATTTTCTTCGTTCTTCGAGTTGGCCAACCAGACAACAAAAAGCCATATTTTTCATTGATCTTATTACACGGAACATGGCTAAATTACCATATAAAAAAAAAGGAATAACATGACATACTCAAACCGTTACATGGTTAAATTACCATGACATTACATGGTTAAATTATTATGACGATTACAACGTGAACACGATAAATATCCCATGATTCGAACAAATATTTCATGGTAAATGGTTCAAATATGGTTAAATTACCATCAAAACAGGTTATCGTGATCAGCGCTTCATGGTTAAATTACCATGTCGATTTCAACATTTCATGACGATTCATATACCGACAGGAACCCAAATTTCAAAAAAATCCATCTCGTTACAAGGAAAAATAATGCCTAATTAATTTTCAAGAAAAGGAACTCAACATTGACAATACCAATCGAAAACCCACAAAGATGTGGAGATCGTGCAGATCGGGGACTCCATCTTTGTTGTTGTCTTCGTCATCGCAATCGAGTTCGAACTATGGCCATCGAGCTCGAGTTTGGACGTTTGACGTTGCCGTTGAGTTCAATCCGTTGTGCTTCCTGCCACGATTCCCGTCAGCTTCCTCTGACGCCACGTCCCCGGCGACCCCCCGGACAAGCACCTCACGCTGCCACCACCGGCGCCGCCTTGTCCTAGCTACCTCTCCTTCGGCTTCTCCTCTAATGTCCATTTCCTCGTCCCCATGCTCCTGGGCTACGCCTCCATGGTTCCTCGGTGCGGCATCAAATGAGGGAAAGATGATAATGGTGCCTGGTGGGATAATGGTGGATTTTTTTCTTTTGTGATAGAAAGGGGATAGTGGGGGTTTTGTAACCGACCATGTTTTGCAGATTAGGAAAAGTGGATGAGAATTTGAATGGGGGCCGTGATTTTTGGGATGGATTGACGAAATCTACGGGTCTAATTGCCTGCATAAAGGTTGGGACCAAATTTATTATGTTTTCATCCCAAAATTCAGTTCTATATATATACACCCAATGTATTATATAAGGGCACTATTGGGATTATAAAAAAGTGAGGATGAAAACATAAGTGTTCGAATTGACCGGGATGGAAACTTAAAGGAAGTAGGTTCTGAGGATGGATATTTAAGTATCCCTTGTTTTTTTGGTTGGGGTTATAGAAAAAAGCTTAGCTTCATAACGGCCCGTTTGGATGGAAGATTTGTTTTGGGTGGATATATAATAAAGGGTGATATGTTAAGAATGGTGATCCCACCTCTTAAGAAATTGTGGATTTGTAATGAGGTGTTTGGATAATTTTTGAGATGGGAGATTTGGAGGGTGGATATGATAGTATAAGGTGTGAAATGACTTAATTGCCCCCGCTTTGAATTTTTATTTTTCAAAATTGGTTTATTTCATATTAATTAAAATAGATAGATATTACCATTAATTTTAGAATAAAATAATTTCATTTTAAAATACAAAATGTTTAACCTTAATTTTATTTTAGAAAATATTTTTTCCGACATAAGTTAAAAGTAAACCATAATTTAAGTTAAAAATACACTTGCAGGGAAGTGGCGTTAACAAAAAATGGAGTGGCAAAATCATTTTCCAATTTATATTAGAAACAATATTAATTATCGAAAAAATTAAAAATGTAATTGGAAAGTGAGGAAGAGTTATATGAATATATACGTAATTGGAACTATACATAACCCATCCTCTGAAACCCACTGGTCCTTCACCCAACCTCGATGCTCTGCAACCCCTTGTCTTCTCCGACCACCACTGTCGCCGCTGCCGTCGATCATCTTCTCTCCGACCGTAAGTCTCTCTCTCTCTAGATCTGTTGTGTTAAGAGGGCATGTTCGTCTTTGGGCTCCCGGATATAACAACGACAATGGGTACCCTGTCGATGGCTAATCCCCCCGCAGGCGGATTTGTAATCCCATCTCGCCCAAATTCGGGTATGATTTTGGCCTCTCAAACACCGGATTTAAGTGGGGCTAGGGCTCCAAATCCGGGAGCGTACAAATCCGGGGGCCAAATCCGGCTTCCAAATAGGCCGTTATATTTTTACATTTTTATCAACCTTTTAGCATTTTAGAAAGGAAAAAATATATACTCCACTATTTATGATACTAGTGCTTGCCCGTGCCTACGGCACTACGCACCCGATTGGAATTACTTTTTGAATTTCGTAGTAGCTCAAACACTAAATCGATTCACGAAAGAAATTACTTGAGAGAGATAATTTGATCAATCATAGCTAGAACTAAGCTAACTTCTCCACTAATTCATAGACCCCCTGCATGTGCATCAAAAACCTTTCAAAAAGATTTCCGAAATACCCAAAAAAAAAAAAAATACACACGAATCAAATAGAAGAAATGACATCACACACGAACACACATGAAAGAGAGAGAGAGAGTGAGGCACTTAGATTTTTGGATTTTTTTAGCCTAACTTTTGTGGAATCAAAAAAGTATAAAATTTTGACTTGTACTCAATTTTTTTTTTAAATATCCAAGTTAAAGTCGACTTGGGACTTTATCAATAATCCAAAAAAAACAAAAACCCAAAAGCCCAAAAATTCCTTAGCAGAATCTGCATAAAATAAAAAAAAAGAACGCATGGTAGGGATGTGTAAGTGAGATGGATTGTGGGGGGAACTTCATTTTCTCTAATGGCAGTGTTGTAATAAATGTGGGGATGTGGGCACTTTAATTAAATGAAAAGAATGCCTCTCCACCATTAGATCAAATCAATCTCAACTCTTGGATCAACTTGTCTTGTGTGGTCCCCACACCCTTCTGTTTTATTAGATAGATTGTTAAATAGTCTTACGCGATTTTTTAAATCAGTCCATATTTCGCCCATTGGTACTTTCTCAATTTCTTTAGTCGAAACTCGAAATGAACTTAAAAATTCGCCAAAATTCAACCAAACGGACTAACGGCTGCTAGGGTTCATCAGGTCTCTCTCTCTCTCTCTCTCTCT
This sequence comes from Rhododendron griersonianum, assembly GCA_018127125.1. NCBI lineage: Eukaryota > Viridiplantae > Streptophyta > Magnoliopsida > Ericales > Ericaceae > Rhododendron > Rhododendron griersonianum. The sequence continues at coordinate 8,727,665 of CM030795.1, forward strand.
CTCTCTCCTTTTATTTTCCTTTTCAGTTGAGGTATAGTGGTGCAACTCGAATTGATTCTTGAATTCTCTATTGGGTCAGCAACCATGACGAACACGCGACACTCCCTCGTTCCTGAAATGGAAGGTCCTGATCAACTTTAAATCCAAAGGAGCTCTGGGGTTCTGTCAATATTCTAGTGGATCAATGAGTGTACCTCAAGCTAGGAAAGTGGGGCATCCATTGATGAATCTTGTTAGGTTTAAAGGAGTACCCATTTTGAAACAACTACACTTGGAGGAGCAGCTTCTTCGGACCTCTTCTGATAATTGGTGTATCATAAATGATGGAACAAATGCTCCCAACATAGTCATGGGCCTCTCAGGGTAAATGAGTTTTTTTTTTTTTAAATAATAATAATTTATAGCAGTTTTAAGTAGTGTGTTCTACGGTTTGATTGCTCTCTGTTGTTTTATTCTAGTGGAACCCTTTTGCCTGTTAGATAGACATGCTGACCGAGTAGAAGAATATGATTTTGGTTTCTTCTTGCAGTAGCCAATCTAATGGGTTCACCCTAAGGTTTGAGAAAGTTGCAATGTTTTCTTTTTGAAAATCAAAATAATCAAACACAAGGCTGTAAATAAACTTTTCAGAATGGCATAAATCAAATACTACAAGTTTTCTGACGTCTATGCCTTGGTGGAGTATTCAGTTTCTCTCGACATCGAAATTATTAGGGTTATCCAGTTAATTTGAGTGATTCTTAGTTCTGTTACGGCCTTTTATGGGAGAATCAAGTTACTAAATTTTGCTACTTTGCTTCAAACAGTCATGTCAGTGGAAAAATAGTATGGCGATGGAATTTTGTTTGTTATCGAGATTGATGATTTTCGATATCGCTCAACTTTTCTGCATTAGTAGCGTTTGTAATCGGTGTATAAAGCATGAATTAATGCCACTAAAGCTAGGGTTGTTTCGTGTATGTGGTAATTTTAGTTTCGTAGTTTCACTTATTAACTATGTATGTGGAAGTAGTAATGTGATTTGTGGTTACTTTGTGTAGGAAACCTTCTGAACTTCTTGAAAGTAAGCATGTGCTACGAGATGAGATTCCCGTCATCAGAAGGTTTACTGGAGGAGGCACTGTTGTTGTCGATCCAGGAACAATATTTGTCACTCTTATATGCAACAAGGATGACGTTCCTGGTGTGCAACGGTATCCACGCTCCATCATGCAATGGAGCAACTTGCTGTACAATGAAGTGTTTCAAGGAGTTGGCGACTTCCAACTCCGTGAGAACGGTACACAGACATTGCATTGCATCAAAAAATTGGATTTACTGTTGTTTTAGTTTTAAAGGTTAGAAGATTTTCATCAATGTAGGAGCTATATATCGTTTACATAAGCTGCTAAATTATTGTGCAATCCATTCTACATTGACTTTTGTATGAAGAAAAGTAGAAAACTAATTGGAATTGTTTTTCCCATTTGCCTCTAGATTATGTCTTTGGTAATCGCAAATTTGGTGGGAATGCTCAATCCATAACCCGAAAACGGTGGATACACCACACATCGTTTTTATGGGATTTTGAATCCAGGAATATGGCGTACTTGAAGCTGCCCAAAAAAATTCCTGAGTATCGATTGGTATGTACGTAAATTCTTTGTTTCAGTAGTCTCATGTTTTCATACTTCAATTGTGAGTGTTATGTTTAAGGGGCTGTTTCGTGTTGACAAATTTTTTTTTTGAAGCAATGCACCATGCACATGTGAAATAAATGTGTTTTTATTTTTAAGTTATGCATGCTTAACACTTGTGTTCTCCTTTAGCAAAGCTACCCCAGATTTGAATGGAGGATCATATTAATATATGAAACTCATGCGAAACTGCTGTGTTTTAGTGTCTAGAATGAATCTAGTTGAATTTATTTTGATGGAATTTGAGTCCGGTCCAACTATAGCGGCTCTTGTTGTAGTTCACCTTTGAAACATTTGGAAGCTCGTGCATTTAATCTTTCCTTAACTTAGACTGATAGTTGCTTAGGATGAGATATCATGACAATGAGAAGAAAATGGAAGTTCAATGACTCTATTTTAACGTGTTTTGGAACTTTCTGTCTGAAAAGATATGCTGTGAAGGTTCATCAACTTTTAAAGTTCAGGTTTACCAGAAAGTTTCACTTTTGAATTTAATATCTGCAGGCAAGAGGCCACATGGAATTTATATGTCGAATGAAGGACTATATGACGAGATCGGTCTTTATTGCCGAGACTGTAAAAGCTGTTGGAAATCATTTCGTAGTGAAACCTGTAAACTTGGATGTAGATGCCATTGTTGATGATGCAGGATTTGTTCACTCCACTAGGCTTTTGGAGAAGCAGGAACTTGAGGAAGCTTTGGCCTTTGAGCATTCTCGCTTGAGAATTCTCTCACAGTAAAAATTCATGCAGTAGAGGAAACCTCTATTATTTCGGATTGGGATCCCTACCAAGCTTCTATGGTTCTGGTATGGACCTATCATTCTCATTTAATTTTACTGTCCTCCAGAATATTTATTTCCGGTTCTTTGTCGGTGAATCTGGATCTGTGTTTGTTGGGTTAAACATAATAGATTATTAAACCAGGAATAGTGCAAAAGGACCAGGGGAATATTCACTTTGTTTGGTTGAGGTTTCAGAAAGTTATTTTTGAGAGTTGAGTGGTAATGAGTGGAGAGAGATAGAGAGAGAAATTTATTGAAAATTGTGCCGAGAGTTAAAAGTTACTCTCAAAATGGTGAACCAAGCGGAGTGATTGTCACCTTTATTGTTCAACTCCTCGTTATAGTATATCTACTTACCACACTATAGATTATCTGCCACTGCTAACGGACCAGAAGAATATTTGAGTCCTCCAAAAAAAGCCTTCCCAGATGTCCAGCTAGAAGGGGCAACATAGTTAGAAACACCCTCCCTCAATAACTTGTATTAATATTGAAAGATAGGCGTTGCTTGTTAAGCTCGTGTTGCTCTTCCATTTGATCCATTGAAAAGGCTGGACTGTTTCTTACGAGACAAAAGCAAAAGACTAGTTGAATAATAAAACGTATCCTATGTAAGACTATAGAGTGTAGTGAAATACAACTCATCATGCCATGGTGCTTCGTGACAAAACCCAACCAATAAGAGTAAGCAGTATAGGTGGAGCATATCTGACTCACTTGTGAAGATTGACAAAATTCATCCATTTTCGCGTACTTTGATTGGTCTGGAGCACCATGTGCACATACCATGGCGGTGTTCAGAGAATTAATATTCTCCATGCACGTGGTGCTCTAGACCAATGAGGGCAAGCAAAAAGCGATGAATTAAGCCAACCTTGTCTCCCAACCACAAGCTCAGCCTATTTGTAAATTCTACTCTTACTGATTAGGAGCATATCAATGTGCTATGTTGGAGCTCCAGAACCACTGCATAAATACCCCACTTGCACATAGCACAATAGTTCTCTGGGAATAACATAATTTTCAGTATCACATAAAAATGTAATTAACTTCTGAATGCAACATGGACTATCAGCTGTGCGCATTCCGGTTTCTCTACCCACAAGCCCCATCTACAAAAAAAAATTAGAAATATGTAAAAAAGAGAGGAAATGCCAAATTACTACATTCATGTATCCATTTATCTAACTAACTATACTATCAGGTGAGAAGTGTATATATAACATACCCGTTGACTCAATGACGGACATAAGTTGAGGCACATGGGGGCATGTGCTAAAATTTCACTAATGCCTTCATATTTCTATTCTTCTTATGCTAGCATCCCCATGAACTACATAGAATTTTTTAATCCTATAAGTTAAAAGTGACAATTAAGTTTCTCTCACCATTAATATCTACTGATTCTGAATTTCTGAGACAAAAGTAGGAGTTTTTTTAGTCATCTCTTTAGTTATTATTACTAAATAGATTAGAATTTTGATTATATTGATTGTATAGGGAAATTTATAACTTTCCACTGTTAATTTATAATCATATTATGGTTAAAAAATTCACCGCTATTGTTAATCAGTGCTCATACTAATTTTGAATTTCTCAGTTGGTAATATGTTTGTGCCCCCACTACGATGAATTCCTAGGTCCACCACGGCCCATTGTCTAGAAAATGTACTGCATCCTGAGAAGGTTGCATGAGCTTTAGTCCTATCCCAATAATACCCATCAACTGACAAGAGCATTGAGAAGAAGCCTAGTAATGCATTCCCAGTAGAAGCCATTTTGTCCCGCACAAAATGAAGAGCTTTCTAAGCATATTTTCTTGATGTAGTAGTGAAACTCACAATTGAAAGAGAGTTATGAAAGAAGATGACGTGTCTTGAAAGGAGTTGTGAGGAAAATGAAGAGGCCTGTTGAGGCAAATACATGGAGGGGTGTAAGAGGGGTGCGAGTAGGACTCTAGGCAAAACATCAGCATGGCTTACAGGCAAAACAAGTTTTAACTATCGGTTGGGACCTTATAAATGGTATATACCTTTGTTTGGATTCCAGATATCTCAAGCAAAAAATGAAACAGAAATGGAATCTCTTATTAATTTTTGTCTTGCTCTTGTTTGCTCAGGCTTCGAACCCAATGACTTGCAAAGTAGGAGTTAGCGTAAGGAGGGCAGTGGTCGGTCAGTGGTCACATTAGATATAGCTTGGAGAGAAGTATAAGTAAGTTTATAAGTTACGGTACTTGAGGTCTCATGTACACCCGGTTGTGTTATCAATCCCTTGACCTTATATGCTGCGTTGCTCACACAGTTTGTTAGGGTCTTTAGATTCTCACCCCACATAATGCTTGCACATGGCTTGATTCTGGAAGTGCACTGAGTGGCTTGTTTTCTCTTTTTGGCTGCCTCGGCCTCATGTCCAGGTCTACCCCATTGACCTAGGTGGCTTGGCCTAGACATAAGTTGGATAATTTTTCCATAACTAGTATGTTTTCTTTTTTCCTTGGGGGGGTTGAAATGGCATGGTTTAAACCTGTCAAGCTGGAAAATCACTTCAATGCAACAGTCGAAAGAGTGGACTCTGGTCACTTTAAAGTGGGTGAATATTACCTCTTCTGTGATTAGTTCTGCCGAAGTATTGGAGTTCAGTTAAAGCAGTAAACTTTTGTGAGATGACCAATCAAAGAGTTGAGTAATGTTTATCGAGTTTTAAAATGGGTGCACAAAATTAAACTCCTTTAGGGCATTGGGATGGAATAACCATAAGTTTCCTTCGGTTGTTAACTTTCACAGGTGAGTTTGGCATTTGAGGCATAAAAATGTTCTCCAATGGAGCTGCTAACTCAGCCACCAAGGCTGTCAGCTGCTAGTTTGTTCATTAAAGGTTCAATAAGGGCGGAAGGGAGAGAGACTGCATGGAGGGGAGACTAGAGAGAAGGATCCCCACATGCTTTTATACTTGTTATTTGTCACCTCCTAACACCGCTACGCAAGTCCTACCTTCACTGACATACGCTTTAGCGCATACTTTAGCTAGTCTTTTGGAGCATTTATATACAAACTAAACTAGCAAACACTAAAACACAATAAATTCAATTTATGTCCCGTAACACTCACTGTAACATACAATTTGAGTCATCCCACTACATATCCTCTTATATTTGACACATAACAGGATTATTAATGTCGGTTATCAAAAAATAAAAAGGATTATTTTGTTGTAGCAATGCTGGTGGAAAACAAAATGGGATCTCCTCTTTTTTACAAAGAAACACACATTGGTATAATTCAATAAATACCTAAGCGCCACTGCCCCTCCAGTCTCGGCAAATGCACAAGGATTGCCAATTCATTAACTGATTAGGTTGATGTGCTACATGAAGTAATCTTTACTTTGATTCTTGTAAATGTTTCGGTAAAGGCCCTTTTTGTTCATAAAAGACATTCTAATGGAAGTTTCTGTAAACCCATCATTCTTTTTAAGATCTATGTAAGACCTAATTGAAATGAAGCCTTTCTCAAGTTTACAGTGCCGTGATTGGATAGATCAGGGAAGATAATTAGCTTAATTTTGAATTGTTAGGTATTTAACTTATTTCTGGAGCTTCTGATGACCTTGGAAGTATTGGAATTTGAAATGTTCCAACTTCAACCTTCTCTACCAGCTTGAACTTAATTCAGTCCATGTTTCGCCCGATGAATTTCTGGAGAACTTTAACAAGAGAAGAAGATGGTTGGATGTATCTTTACTCCATTGTCTATCGCGAGATACTTCTTTTGAAAGTAGAAGTTCTAAAATTCTTCTTTTGTGACATGTCTCGTGATGTGGAGGTGAAAATGGAATGAATCAGGTTAAACCAGGTTTGAATATTTTAGCTAGGCTGAAACAAGGACCATGGAAACAACAGCTTTCATGCCATCTGGATATCTTGTTCATCTGTTTATTTTACAGAAGATTCCATGCAATAATGGTATCACATTATTTACTGAAATAAATCAACAGGCTCTTATGTGATCCTTCGAATGATATGGAATAGAACACACCATGGTCTTGTTCGACATTTCAAATCGTTCATTTTTTAAGTATCCATGTGTATGGCATTCATGCAAAAAAATTAGATTAGTCGGACACCAATATCGATTTGAATGAACAAAATTTGTCTTAAACCGTTAGAGTCGGACCATTCAATGCTCTAAAATTAAATACAACTACGATCTTATCATATATATATATACATATATATATATACATATATATATATATATATATATATTTGTTGATGTCCTATCTAACTTGAGTTTTGAAAGGAATGATTTACATCTTGACATCAACAAAATGAATGACATATATCATTAAATGAAATCGTAATCGATCTTATTTTGCGTCACATGAGGATCATGAGAGATCATTACATGAAATGATCTTTTTTAGGACAGAATGTATTCCATTCATGCTAAGATTTGGATTTGGAGTTGATGTATTTTGCAATGAGAAAATTTTCATTGTTAATTAGCTCAAACACTACGCCAATAATTAGGTCATACACTAGGCCCAGGGTATTTATCCATCTAACCTTTTTCTTTAATCAAGAATAGGGTGTGAGCCATTAGAAAGGCCATTAAAAGCATCAAAGCAATGACTTTTGGATCCCAAGTAATTTTGATAACCAAAAAATGCATTAGGAATCGAGAGAGAGCCAGCCTCATTTGCATACCCATTATGTGGAGTACAGTTTATTTTGCTCGAGTTCAAGATGATACAAAACATGAATCGTTCTCAAAGTGTTTCTTCACAAAAAAATCCAAGAACAAAACAGAACCTTGTACTCCTTAGGGAGTCCTCAATATGTATTTTTGGGCAAAATGACATGGCGGTCCTAGGGCACCTGTCGGTGGCTTTGGATGAGATTATTCAATGCCCTAGGGGCGGGCGCCGCATGGCAGTACCCCAAGCCCCTCTTTCATCACACAATCATGTGAGGTCTGCACACTTTGTCATGAGCCCCACATAATTTTATGGCAGTGGTGAAGCCTGTGACACCACATAACGGTGCCTAAGGACAGTGAATAATATTTCCTGTATTTGGATCAATTAATCGTGCAAGGACAAGGAGATGGAGAAGAAAAGAGAGAGAAGATGGAAAACTTCAAAGGTCTGACGTTATCTTTCACAGTGATCAACGTACAGATTCTAACCGTCTAGATAACGGAGAAAAAAAGGAAAAGATCATTTCGTTTTACACAAACCGACTGCATTTCGGCCATACAATCCTGATGGGTGTCATGGGGGGTCTGTGATCACGGACGGAGCTTAGGATACGAAGGATTTGCTCGCTGGAATTGGATGGGATATTACGAAGGATGGGGATGAATTAGTGCAGCAACAAGGCAGAAACACTCTGGCTTCATCTGCTTTTCACACCTGGTATTTTGCTTGCTTCGATGAATCATTTGGTGTTTCGAACACAATTTTTGACATATCAAAGTTGCTACAGATTGTAGTGCGCTTTTGGCAGGAATTGGAAGTGGGAAGTCTATGGAGTGGCAGGTCCAATCGGTTATTATAGATATTCGTGACTTGTGTTGTTTGTTTGATGTTAGTATTTCTTTTCGGAAGGTTAACCGAGCTGTAGTGCGAGAAGCTCATGTAATAGCGGTAGGACACGAGATCTCGTCTCTTCTGCTACTGTTTAAGTTTCTACTATACATATGCATTGCTTGTTTCTCGAAAAAAAAAAGAGGATAAAATTTGCAGAGCAAGAGCAGTATAGAATCCGGATCTACAATTTTCACCGAAAACTATAACTGGGTTTAAATTTCAAATGTTCAGAAAGCAATAGACATAAAGTCGAGCATAAGAAATGTCCGAACGCATAACAAACACCAATGCTGACAAAAGTCCGAACAACTCAACAAACGAGCATGGGAATTTCTTTACCAATGCTGACAAACCATACGGTTTCCTTATTTCAGGTGAGAACAATAATATCAAAAAATACTAATGCCGCATTAAGAATTCAACATCAAGAATACAAGTCGGCGAAATCAAATGCAGGCATGAAGACCTTCGTCGCACTTGAAACAAACATTCGAGGGGCAAAAAAAAATTACAGTAGGAGGCACGCCATTTTTCAGGAAGAGAAACCAATACAGCTTACTAACCATTGTAGGGAGGCTGACCTGGATGCGAAGCACCGCCAGGTCCCATATTATGCTGACGTGGAGGCTGAGATGCTCCGCTAATTTGGCCTGGTTGCATAACTGAAAAATCAGCAGCAGCAGCGTAAGCTGGAACAGAAGATTGTGAATATGTTTGGCCAGGAAATGTGCTGGGGCCCGAAACAAAAGGTGGTCTGCCTGCCTGCGTGTTAGGGTACCATGTGGGCCCCGCACCACCACCGGAAAATCCATTCCCAGGAAACATTGAAGCGGTCTGAGAATTCTGCCAGACTGTAGAGTTGGGGATTGTGTAGTCTCTACTTTTGTCACTGAATGCCTAGAACAAGATTAATTACTAATCAAAATGCGGAAAGTCTACAGGGCAACTTAACATCAAAAGGGTGTAAAGTGTCAAGAAGCATACATTCAAGGACCAAATATCTTTTGATCCAAACATTTTACTCTGGAGACAAGTCTTCACAAATTTTGCCCTCTTAAATTTTGCCCTCATCAAGATTAACTAAAAAACATGTATTTATACCTTCACATTGAGATCAGTATGACGAGAGTACGATAGATGAAGCTTACAATAGCCACCATCATATATGCAGTGTCCCTCTATAGCATCTTTAGCAACTGCTGCAGTTGTGATGTCTGGAAACCAAACAAGTCAAATAAAAGAAAGGACAAAGGAGCGAATAGCAGGTTGGTGCACTTTAACAACAATCACCAGCTAACCGTATGGAATTTGACCTGACGCCATGCACATTACGACACTAACAATAGTGCACATTATGACAATCATAGTGAAAGAAACTTCGGAAGAGGACACTGAGTTCTATACTAGAAGACCAAATGCGGCCACAGGGTCATAGAATTGTTGAACTAATACTTCTAATGTATGATTACACATACAACCATATATTAGAACCCATATTCGTCGAAGTATGCTATCTCACAAAGGTTATTAAGACCAAACTCCAAAGAGAAAAAAACCATCTACAAAAGGAAGCTTACGTTGTATCTCAGTGCCTCCTGTGCAAGACTAAACAATCACTAGTTTAAATTTCTGACTAGAGTTTTAACATGTCCAGATAAGTGGATTCTACTCGTTAAACAACTCTTTTCTTTCCTTGTTTTTAATCATTAGTTTCAAGGGAAATGGAGGGCCTACCAGGATACTGAATTAGCGCTTGTGTTCCACCATTCTTCTCAAATATTGCAATTTTTTGGACGGTACCAAATGCAGAGAACACCTAAATAAAGAATAATAATTATTATAATGCAGTAAACCAGAAAAATCTACTTCACACGAGGTAATCGTAAATACAATTCATCACCGTGTGAAGAACATCCACTGTGACCACATATTGCATATTTTCAATTGATGCAAGAAGCACATTACTCTCAGGTTCTTTTATCTTTCCATCAGGACCTACAGCAGGCTGCACGTTGCCGTTCATTAGTGTTTGCTTAAACACTGAATAAGACATTGAACATCGAAAATGCAAAAACTATACCTGAACAAATCCCTCAATAGCACTAGGATTAACAGGAAGGTACGGGTTTGTATAATCCCTGTAACATGAAGAATAGAAGCTATAAGTATCAGCAGACCTTTATTTCTAATCCCACGCAATAGTAGTTCATAATCAACCTAGTTTAAAGATAATAACAGTTGAAGCAAATTTCAAAGACGCGTAAGTTTCAGAACATGAACTTTAAAAGCAGCGCACACTATTGTGTACCGGAACAGGAAGATGAAGAATTTTGATGGATGTGTATACACGGAGGGGATGCCAACAGGGTGCAATATGATGACTCTGGGAGTACGCATGCATGAATGATGGAACTTGACTTGATGGGGAGGATTTATTAAAAAAATCTGAAGTCATAGAACCAACAAATTTGACAGCAGCGGATGCCATTTAGATAAATCAACCAAGTAGGATAAGTAAATCTCAAACTGCAAATCTTAACAACAGAGAGGAAATAAGACCAAAATGTGTTCCTGAGAGTATGGTCGCATATAGGAATGCTCCCACGACAAACACTGTCCTAATTAATAATACATATCCAATAGAAATAAACAAAGCACAGCCAAGTGGTTGCACAAAAAACAAGACAAAAATGCTCTCAGCTATCCTAAACTTGAAACATATGACCTTGTTTTGATCTAATCGAGATTCATAAGTGTTTCTAAGGGCTGAATAAGTGACTGAAGCCTTAAACTACTTTAAAATTGTAGCAAGAGTACAAGAAAAACTACTGAATCTCAAAGTAAACAAGGTGAGAAACTATGCCATATTCATGCTATGCTCGTTCTTTAGTCGACCTAACTGATGGGGACACAAGGCATAGCATGGTTTGGTTATTTATGGTTGTTCTTCTCCTCACATGCCACTCCATTTACTCTGTCCACAGAATTTGAAGTATCTGCCGTTTTCCATGTTGATCTTGATTTAGCATGAGGAATGGTTCAACTTTAATTAGAGGCAACCACGTTTTGCTTTGACCAGGCTTAAACCCAATAAGGTTGCGATACAGTGAAGAGTTTTTTGAAACAAAACCTACAACAAATCTTATTGCTACAATGGTTTGATTCATGGAATAATAAATTGCCGATCTCAAAGGGTACAGAGAAAACCAAAGAAAATCATTCAAAGTCACCTAATGAATTTCAAATACAGTGGGCACGAAAAGAGACACGATAGCACATACAGGCCTCCATACTGCTACTTACCGGAATACAGGTATCTAACCAATCAGAAGTCACTTGATAGGATTGCATTACTACAATGCTTGTATTCACATTTACTCTTCGGAAAAGGGAAACTAAATAGGCTAAATACAACAACAGCAATTAAGTAAGACAGATTTATGTCTTCACTTCTTGTTACCATTTTGATTTTTTCGTAATAACAAATAACACACGTGTTACTGTAGGGCTCATAAATGCTAAACCTGATTCAAAACCAAGAATGACATTTCACCCTATTCAATACAAGGTGCAGATAATATACTTGTTTACGAGACACATGACCAACCCTACAAAGAACAGAAGAGCATAGAGTACAATGGGAACTTGAGGTCGAAATGAAAATGGAGTCCAACATGATTGTAAAGCATCTGCAGTAGCAAAAAAGTTCTATGCTTGTCTGAAAGGCAAGAGAAGAATGTTCAATGCATTCATTTCATGCAATAGACTAACAAACTCAAACTTATTCAACCACAGTGAAATTTCAAGAATTCATTAAACCGCTAAAATAAGATGAAGAAAATTACTACGAGTCCACGAAAAACACATCTGTGTTCTAGCTGCCGAGCTTCACTAACCCCTAGATGACAAAAACCACACACATCAATTAGCAAGACTACAAACACCACAATAGAAGTCATTAAAGCATCATTATAAAAGAGCACGTGGACATACAAAAGTACATAATTGAGAAACCAAAAAATCAATGGATGGACGAATCTTTTATTACCTGCTCCTATGAGATTGGAACTTAATACTCAAATCTCTATGCGCAGAGTATGAGATGCGCAAGTTGCATGAACTAACATGGTCAGGAAGCAAGTACCTGAAAATTGTTATATACCAACCACATATCAGCCAAATTGAAAACTCCACTAAACCCAAAGGTCCCAAACTAGGCGATATCATACAAAAAGGGGAAGTGATTAAGATGGATGCAAATAAGAGAAGCTACTTCCAAAGATAGAAGGGAGAAAGGCTTTGCCTGGGTATGCTTCTTCCATCTAATGATTCCCTTGCTGCAGATGCGGTCTCAACATCACTAAATTGGATCAACGCCTACCAAGTACAAACAAGCAAAGCAAGGCAGCAAATTATGGAAAACACGCAATGACAAGTACAAGGGCAGAAATTCGGAATGCAAAATGTCACACCTGAAAACCAGCAGCCTTCTCAAAAGTAGCAACCTTGTGCACAAAACCAAAAGCTGAGAAAACCTGAGATAAGCAAGTCTGTCATAAAAGATGAAGTTTGAAGAACGAAATGGACTGCAATAAAAAACAAAAACAAAAACATGGCAGATATTAACAGAACAGATAAGAAAATAGTACCACAGATAAGATAAGGGCAAAGTGACTCCATATATAAGCATGAAGACTTCGAGGTTAGACTCTCGTAACGTGTACAAACTACAACGTACATGATAATAAAGCAGACTCTCTAAAATAAAAGAATCTAATAAGAATTGCTACTGTGTGCAGTTTAGGTCTTTAACCACCTTCAGTCAACATCAACACAAACTTAAATTAGGTCTACTTCATAGACCCAGGGAAGCTTAAAGTGAAACTCTGGTATATTTTTAAAGGTACAAGAAAACCCACGTGTAACCCTGGAGTTTAACACAAGGAAACAAAGAAGAAGAAACTATGAAAGTAAACAACGAACAATTCGACAGAAGCTAACTGATTTTACCTTTATTAAACGTGAAAAATGGTTAATATAACTGAAAGGTACCAAGGAGGTGCCACCTCCATACAATATAAAGAAAGGTAAAAACTGCTGACTATCCGATCCATCAAAACTCTCAAAAAACTCCTAACTCGTCCTAACTCTTTACTGATTGTAGAACCTATTTTAGGCATGACATCAAGAATTTATTTTGCAAAATTAAACAACACTCTACAATATTTGTCCCCATGTGTTATGGAAGATTAACAGTAAAAAGAAGATGCATTTCTGAATATAGCAAAGAGAAGCGGATATCCAGTGAAATGACTTCCCAAGCAAATTCTTCAAAAGGCTGATTATAATATGCATACATCTGTTTTACGAGGGAAAACATAGATTAAAGAAGAAGGTAATATTTCACATGTAAAAGGAAACCCCAAACTCAGACCAGAAGTCCATGCAACTGGCATCAATAACAGTAATACAATGGTCTGTGACATCTCCTAACAATCTATCTAGCAAGGCAACAATCATGGCCTCCAGGCACTTACCAAGTGAATAACATCAATGCTGACATCACCAGCCTCTACTCCCTCAATGGTTGCCAGCAAGACATTTCCAGGAACATCTCCTGGACCTTTGTTGTTCACTACTTCATGTCTATTAGAATATTGAATATACACAGTTTTACCCCGAACCTGCGCAGGCTCTGAAGATGAAGCAAAATATGTAGCCATATTAATTGCCTGATTTAGGTCTGCCTGCAGAAGAAGAAAAAAAATTGCTTCCATCAATGCAATGCATCATCCTCATAAACATGACAAAGTGAGAAAATTATATGGATATGCTCCTGAAAAAACAAAACACAGAAAACATATAGAAACTCTTCTGAGAGTTCTGTCCCACACTGGCAGCTTATAGAGTCCACATGCAAGGTCCAACATGATGACAAATTTGGATTTGAAATTGGATTTCAACATTATGTAATCCATTACTCTATGCTACCGTTACAGCCGAGTTCCCGCTAAAGATATGGTTGGGATAAAAATGAAACTCTGTAGCCATTATGGACTTGCACTTCCGCTCACAGGCAATCAGCTCCGGAGAAGCTGTTATATCAATTAGAATACTATACCTCATACCATGTCCAGGACTAAGTTTCCCACCCGTATCTCACTCAAAAAGTCATATATATCTTTGCGCGCTTATGGGCTAAAGTATGCTTTCTAGAATCAATGAATAGCATTAGGCCCAAGACTCCCAACTGTGGCATCAGATTTAGCTTCACTAGCCCTCTTAAGATAGATTTCTTAACTGCATTACTGTCAAGCATCTTCTCATACGTGGTTGTGCTAAATATTCCCCAATTTCAGTTGCGATCCTAGCAATGAATAGCATTCAGCGCCAAGGATACGAAGATTTTACAGTCGACTCAATCGAGTCTCAAATGACCTCCTCTCTCTAGCCTTTTTTTTTTTTTTTTCCTTTGGTAAGGTTCCCTTTTCCTTTTTGTGCTAGTATCGCAAATAGGAGAAGGTAATTGCAAGTTGCAACATGGTATAAATAGCAGTATTCTATCAAGGATTATTCTAACATCCGCCCAAAGGGTGTAGGATAATAGGTAAAAGGTGCATTGATATCCAAGAAAGGTGTATTGCTATTTGTGAAATTGTCTTAATATCCGTGAGATATGCATTGATATCCAAACTTGTTTGGAATTATGTGTTGATTATCCTCCGCCCAGCAAAACCGTTCTATCAATACATATAACATCTGTAGGTGCGTAAAAACATAACAGTTCATTTGACTTGGTAAATTGTATGTTAAGCATGAGCATTGGTCAACCTTAGGTTGTGATTGGCTTAAGGAATTATTTGAAGAGAAAAGAAAAGGAAAAGATAGATAAGCAAATAATGAAGGGAACATATAAATATATTAAGGCTGCTAATTTTGCAACTCTCTTTTTTGTTAACACCACTCCCCTACACTTGCAGAGGAGTGGTGTTAACAAAAAAAGGAGTGGCAAAATCATTTCCCTATATTAAATTGACTCCCTACACTTTTCCTGATGCAGGACATCATGCTTTGATTACAATCACAAGAAATGTGTGATTGATTGGTAATAGGAATTTTCCTTTTCTATTTTAGTCACATGTTCTACCATAATCTTAGGCAGATTTAGATTTTTGATTGCTTTCCTTTTTGGTTAAGATCCTAGTAGTTTAAGTATTCTTGTAAGGCATAAGGCCAAGGGACTTATTTTTCCATCTTCAATAATATTTCTCTTGAGAATTATTTCTCCTTCTGGGGGATTCCAGTCCCGTGGAATCGGGATTAAAGAACTCGCTTCTCATCTGCGTCATTTCCTTAAGGATTTACCATAAGCATTACCACAACCAATGGCAGGTTTCCTGATTAGTCTCGGGCAAGTGCTTATACTTAAGTGAAATAGCCCATGTGTAAAATTACATATACCCACTATTTTTTGGTCACGTGTGTAAAACTAAAACAATGGTTAGGTATCCACACAAACTCAGACCTACCAAATTGTGGGATATAATTCTCCTGTGTCTGCCACTGTAGGCGGAACATCCTAAATGTGCTCAAACCTTCAACACATGTCAGCAAAACCATCAACAAACCCGTTGTAATCTCATGAATATTCTTTACATTCCAAGGCCACTACTGAAGAACCACCTTTTCTTTATTGAAATTAATGACCCTTTCTATGTAGAGCCCTTTTCCAACACTAAATCTAATTCACATAATTCGCAAGCGCGACCGTGAAAGCATTTAAAATGCATCCCAAACTATTGAAATCTGTGAGACTGAGGATTGAGAGCTGGACCGCTAGGGGCGCAAACGAGCCGAGCCGAGCTTTGTAATGTTCGAGCTGAGCTCGTTTACTAAACGAGCCAAAAATTCAAGCTCGACTCGGCTTGTTTGTAAACAAGCCAAGCCTGGCTTATTTACTCAACAAGCCTCCTTAAATGAGCCGTGCCTATAAAACGAGCCGAGCTTTTGTGAAGCGAGCCAAGCTTTTGATTGTTGAGCTTGGCTGGTTAAGTAAACGAGCCTAAAATTCAAGCTTACCAAACGAGTCGAGCCGACCCTTAACAGGCCGAGCCAAGAGCAACTCGGTTCGTTTGCAGCCCTAGGGACCGTAGGGCATCTTGAATGATTATGTGACTAAGCACTAAATGAAGTGTTTGTTGTAATTCACGAACACGCACACTGCGGCGTGATACAGCTCATTGTACATTCTATGTAGTATTATTAGTTAAGCTTTGGTGTTTACAATTTCTCCACCCTTATTCAGTGTTCTAAAAGGCGGGATTAATTGCTGGTTAATGGGCGATTAATCGGAAATCTGGGCTGACCGATGAGATTAATGGCTAAAAGGTTGAATTAGGCGGCTAGAAGATTAATCGGACTTAGGCGGCGATTAATTGCTGCTTAATTGGTCGGCGTCTAGGCGGCAATAGGCGATTAATCGGTTCATGGGCGATTAATCGGCTAATGGGCGATTAGGCCGGGTAAATCTGAATTTTTAGAAAACGAAGGAGGGTAACTGTTATACTCATTTAGGGCTTCGAATTAGTGTTACTGTGTTAGGGCTCTCATTTGATCAGCCTCTCATCGATCTGGGTCTGGTGATTAAGATTTCGTAATCTTGAACTATGAACATTGAACTTCTATGTCTCTATATTTGAAATGTAGAGAACTGTTAACATTCAGAAGTGTTAACATTGTGTATCCGATAGCCAAAGAGAACTAAGAAATTTTTTGGGAGAGAAGATATATCACATCAACTAGAAAAACTGTGATTATTAATGGTAGGGAGGTTGTAGAATATTTATAAAAAAAAAACCCAACTAATTGCTAAAAGGCGATTAATGGCCGATTAATAGGCCTTGAAGCTTGAAGGTGGTCGGCCGCCCGCCTAGCGCTTTTTAGAACATTGCCCTTATTATAAACGAACCTTCGCTCCAGATGGTGCAAAAGCCCTAATTCAGCGACATCAAATGAAAGGTATCAGTTCATACTCCATAGCATGATGGAAACGAAAAAAACTCACGAATTCGACGAAGGCCTGGTTGTGATTGGCGCCGACGTTGCACCTGGTGTTGACGATCTTACCGAAGGGCTTGCAGAGCTCGACGAGCTCCTCTTCGATGCACTCCCACGGAAGGTTGCGCAGGTGGAGGACCTTCGACGGCGTCTGCGTGTATCGGAACTGGTGCTGCCCGGACGTCGACATCGTCACCGGATTATTATAGCCCTTGGGTAAAGTGGATTTTTAGGATCGATCCAAATCGGTGGTCGTGTTTGATGATAGGTTTATGGTGGATAGGGGGTGGTGGTTGCCGCGGCGGATGATTATCTCTCTCCGGATTCAACTACTACGAGCAGTTTTGTTTTGTTTTGCGGTTAAAAAAAAAAATTAATAATTTGTGCACAGATTTATATAAAAATAATTTTGTTTTTAGACCTTTTTGACCTTATTCGTTTAGTAACTTTAGATATTTTAGTTTTGGTAGTGGGTGAAAAGAGAAATAAGGTAATGATTGGAGAGAGGGGTAATGAGTGGAAAGAGATAGGGAGAGAAAAATAAAATTAATAATTGGAGAAATATATAGAGTAATGATTGGATAAATATATAGGGTAATAATTGAAAAACGAGGTGAAAACAAAGTAAAATTTGAAAACCAACAAGGCATTTTTATTTCTGTGCGATGTTTAAAAATTTTGATCCGAATTTAATAGAAAATAGAATAAAACAATTAAAAAAGATTTCATCAAAAAATCGTAAAAACAAGTTAACGGCAAAGATTCTTTGCCGTTTTCCGGAACTTCTTAAGCACTTTATTTATCAAAGACGATGAATTTTTTAGTGCACGTGATGCCCGCTACGCATATCCGAGCCGTTCGATGCGATTGGACTGCTTGGATTTGGAGAGAGAAAAATGAGAGAGAAAGAGGAGGGGTGAGAGGAGAGAGAAAGTTCCAATTTGAGTCGTCCAAAAGTGCATTGGACAGCTTGAAAGTGTCGAGCGGGCACTACGTGGGATATATCCGCTCGGCACCGAAAAATCTCTCATCAAAGACATTGAGTTTGCTAAGCTTGGCCCAACAAAATTAGAAGTAGGGGTGGGCATCGTGTCGTGTCATCTCGTGTTCGTGTCAGAATTCTCTCAACCACAACCCGACCTATTTAACTGTTTGTGTTATTGTGTTGTGTCATATTCGTGTTTCATGTCAGAAATAGCCGATTCTAACCCGCTAACTTTGTGTCGTGTTCTCATGTTCTTTCATAAATTCTCGTATCGTGTCGTGTTCGTATCAAAATTCTCTCAATCCTAATTTGATCTTTTTAACTTTTTGTGTTATTGTGTCGTATCATATTCGTGTTCTGTGTCAGAAATAACTGACCCTAACCCGCTAACTTCGTATCATGTTCTCGCGTTATGTTAGAAATTCTCACCCCTAATTGAAAGAGCACTTCAGTGTAAGGAAGATAAAAAAAACAAAAAAAAAAGGGGAGGGGGGGTCTCCGTTCCGGAAACAAAAATAAGTACTTATTTTTTAAGAAGGCAATTTCAAGCACAAAAATTATGTGCTTATGCAAATAATTTTCCTACCACTATAAATCTGGTTTGATAGATCTCATTGAGATCTTTAATACGGTGCAAAAAAAATTGAAAAATTATTTTTCATTTACATTATTTTTGAATTTGAAAATATGAAATAAGCTGTTTATTTTTTAAGAAGGTTTCTGGAACAGAGCCTAACTCCTCTATTGATTTGATTATTCTAACAATACTTTGTCGATAAAAAATAAAATAAACTGAATTTAGTGTTTTTGTTCTCCATAAATTGAAGTTAGACCGATGTACAGTATCAACCGAGGTGGTAGTATGAGCCATGAGGCAGCGGGCTAAGAACCTTCCCCTCTCCCACCGGTCTCAGGTTGATGACTTGGAACCAGATGGTATGGTTAGCAGGCGGCCTCAAGTCCATTTTGCATTGCGGTAGGTAGAAGGTGACGGGTCTGCGATGTGGTGATAAACAAATAATTTTCCTCCGATCGACTTAATTATTACTCAAATTCAAACTTTTTAGGACAGGTGGGTCCCTCACGATCACGTCCGGGAGTCAACTGATCGCCCCAACCACTGTCTAGTGAGGGAAAAAAAAGCAGCCGGTAGTAGTTACAACATAGTCACATAACTCACGTGCGGGTACGGGTGTCAAAACACGAGCGCGAAAGTGTAACCATATTTAACACACATTATAGTTCAGTAATTTTCAAAATTCGCAAGCGTAATGATTAAAAGTGCAAGTGCAGCGTGAAGATGACGGTGTGAATAATAGTTGTACAACAAAATGGTCAATCATTCGACAAAAAGACGCATCACAAGTGGGAGCCGGGAGCTGTAGTGCACCCCACTTCATGCGACTAATTCGGCTGTCCATCTCGGCAATGGACGACTCGAATTTTCATCCGAATAATATACGGTCAGGATATGTATGAGCTCGGATTAATTCCAAGCCGTCCGCACCGAGATGGACGATCGGATCGACCGCACTACACGGTGTAATACGGCGGGTTCACTGCGACCCCTCTCAATTCTCACAGGTGGCCCAACAAGCAGCGAGGAAAACCGCTCGGACCAATACCTACGCAAGTGGGCCGACTCCACCCCCTCAAATATCTTCGGTGACCACAGCAAGCGGTGCGTAATTTAAGAAAGCGGTACATGTCCGGTCAAAACCCTACGCAAGAAAAAATAGCAATTCCAATCTCTCTCTCTATCTCTCTCTCTCTCCTCGATTCGGCTCTGAAGATCTGCCCCTAACCATCAGAGGTACGTACGGCCACATTCAGCTATCTTGCTTCTGTTCACCGTCCCAATCAAACGTAAGTTTAACCTCACGTGGTTTTGCCGAGATCTTGTTATGGTATGTTTTAGTGCTTATATATTACTCCCTACTATTCAGCTTTTCTGTTTGTTTTCGTGGGAAAAAAGTTTCTCGGTAGAAAGCAAACCATTCGAGACGGTAAATTCGTCGATAAGTTTATCTGTTGCACCCGTGGATTTGTAGTTCTCGTGTAGTTCGTCTGGATTGACGAAATTCGGAGCAAAGGAAGCATTAGCTGTGAGGGGAAGTGTCCTTCCGGTTATTTTGTAGATTTTGGATTATGAATTGTGAAGTATAACTGTATAAGTGTTTTGATTATAATTCAAATCCTTGGATTTTTTCACCCAAAAAAGTATGGCAAACGGCGAGTCTAATCTACATATTAAGGAGTAAATATCTACATCTCTTTGTTCTTATCCTCTTTGAAGTTTAAACAGCGTGTGAGTGATTTCCTTTCCTTTTTTCCCCTTTCATTCTTTTGTTTATTTTTCATACATTTTGTTTTGTCTTCAACTGCTTTTAAGGCTATTACGTCATCAATCATCATTTATGCAGATGATGCCACTTTTTTTAGAGTTGTAATTTTGAATATAGTGTGTGCGGCATTATCATACTGATCTATTTGATAGGAAATTCCTCTTTCTCTTGATGCTTCTTGAAGTGTCATAGTTGATGATTAAATGTCATATATTCACATGTGAAACAGATCTCAGCTCGTTTTTCTTCTATGGCTGGCCAGAGAAGTTATGGAAAACGTACCCATTCTCACTCTGATTATGCGGATGATGGGGGAAATAAAAGGAGAAATCACAGTGATGATAGAGACTCCTTTTCTATTGGGAAGGAAGATACTGTATACCGATTCCTGTGTCCTGGAAAGAAGATTGGGAGTATTATAGGGAGGGGTGGTGAAATCGTTAAGCAATTAAGGGCAGACAGTAAATCAAAAATTAGGATTGGTGAGACAGTAAGAGGATGTGAGGAGCGCGTTGTCACTATCTACAGCTCAAGTGAAGAAACAAATAGGTTTGATGACACTGACGATATGGTTTGTCCAGCCCAGGATGCCCTATTCAGGGTGCATGACAGAGTTGTTGCTGAGGACTTGGGGGCTGATGAGAACATGGAAGAAACCCCACAAGTTACTGTTAAACTTCTTGTGCCATCTGATCAGATTGGTGGTGTTATTGGGAAAGGAGGACAGATAGTTCAGAGTATACGCAGTGAAACTGGTGCCCAAATTCGCATTTTGAAAGATGACCATTTGCCTGCTTGTGCATTGGGCTCCGACGAACTTGTGCAGGTGACAGGATAAGTTCCACTTGACTTATTTTATTTTATTTTTCCACTTGCATTCATTTGTTTGGCTGACTGCTGTCTGACAGTACTGAATTGAACCCTATTTGAATTCCTTCTTGTCTATACGAAGCTGGACGTTACCAGCTTCATGTTATACGATCAAATTTGCTAATCTTTTGTCATTGCTGAAGGCCTGCTAAAGAATCTTAATGAGTAATGACAAAACATAGCACTTAATGTTTGATAGGAAATGTGTTGAAGATAGGTAACAGTGGTTGCAGACTTGCAGTTATTTGATTGGACTTGTGTTAAATGGTAATGACTATACTGTTAACCGAGATGAATTATTAAGTCATTCATCTCTCTCGTATGTTTTAACAAATTTTTTTTTTAATTGCAATGAATATCATGCAATTGTTGTAGTTTCATGCAATTGTTATAGTTTGAATAGTCTTGCCTCAAAACTGTTGGGTATTGGATTATCTAGAGTCACCATCGCCTCCATACTAGATGCTTGTGATAGCTTTGAACTTTCACATGAGGAGTGGTTCTGTTTAGTATCAATTTTGGAGCTTATTGCTTTTGGTTTGCTTCAGATATCTGGTGAACCTCGTGTTGTGAGGAAGGCTCTTTATCAAATTGCATCTCGTCTTCACGACAATCCATCTCGGTCCCAGCATCTGCTTGCTTCTGCCACGGCCAATGTATATCCTTCTAGTGGTACAGTCCTGGGCCCAGGTGGCCCAATAATAGGGTTAGCTCCACTTGGTCCTTATGGAGGGTATAAAGGTGACAGGGGAGACTGGTCGCGCCCTTATTACTCAGCTTCGAGGGATGGGGCATCTTCAAAGGAGTTTTCTCTTTGTTTGGTTTGTCCTACTGTAAATCTCGGTGGTGTAATTGGGAAGGGTGGCACCATAATCAATCAAATCAGACAAGAGACTGGGGCTGCTATCAAAGTCGATAGTTCAGCTGCAGAGGGAGATGATTGCTTGATATCTATTTCTGCGAAAGAGGTAAGCATTTAGTTGTTTTATGTGGATTTCCTTGTGAGCACTAAAATGTGGATACCATCTCATGATTTAGTTGTGTTCCCATCTTTGTTATCAGAACTTTGAAGACGCATTCTCTCCAACAATTGAAGCAGCATTGCGCTTGCAATCCAGGTGCAGTGAAAAGGTTGAAAGAGATTCGGGTCTTATTTCATTTACAACTCGTCTTCTTGTCCCAACCTCTAGGGTTGGCTGCCTTATTGGCAAAGGAGGATCTATCATTAATGAGATGAGGAGAATCACCCAAGCTAATGTTCGCGTACTTTCCAAGGAAAGTCTTCCGAAAGTTGCAGCTGAAGATGATGAAATGGTGCAGGTAAAGGTGGTGTTATTCTACGTTTAGCTAATTATTGAAATCGTGCGGTTCACATGCAATTCTACGATTGCGTACATGTTTCAACCAATTCTACTCAAATCTTGCTGCTGAATCCTAAATTAAATGGATCATGTGAATATTTGTGATCCACTAGGATTCAGTTGTGTTTCTCTTTTTTGTTTATTTGCATAATGCATATAAATAATAGGGAAATTTTCAGTTTGACCCCTTCTGGTTTGGGTCGGGTGTGGATACCCCCTCCTTCTTTGAATATCAGCACATAACCACCGTGTGGTTTATGGATCAATGTGCACATCAAACTCTGTTAACAGAACTTGTAAAATGACTTTAATGCCCTCGTCTTCTTCCTCATCCGAACACTCTCTCTCCGTCCTGTTCTCACTCTCTCTGAATTTTTGTTGTTTGGTTTATGCAATTGTTGATCCACCACCGATTCAGTGGTCACCAGAATCAATTACCACTGGTGCCGTTCAATCCTTTTCCAGCAGCTAAACATGGAATCGTACAAAGCTAAGTTCGAAGCTCCATTTGGTGCTTCTACACGACCATTGAATATATGCACGATTATGTCTCCGGCAATCGAAATGAACACATGTGATCGAAGTGTTTTTGCTGCAGTTTACAATTGAGTTTGCCAGAAATACAGACCCACTTCTAGAGGGTGACATTAAACATAGTTCATTTAGTGCTACAATTTATGTCGATTCCTTGAGGTTAGCTCCAATCAACGAGTTTTTAAGATGGGCTAGCTCGACGGTAGAACGAAGAAGAAGAGGAGAAGAAAAGAGGCAAAAAAAGAAAAATTTAAAAAAAAAATTGATCGCCGGAATCCATGGCTGCCTGATACCACACAGTGGCTATGGATTTTGGAGTTCCGACATCTCACAGCAACATGGCATTTCATAGATTTAGCAACCACCGTAGGGTTTGGGTAAAGGGTTTGCAATAGAGCTGTTGGGGGAAAAATTGTCCCTAGTTGTTACCAATTGCACCTATGAATTGGAGCTGTTTACACCAGTCTAGATGAAGGAGGAGATTAGGGTAGGATGGCAAAGTGTAATTTTGGAGATAGATTAGGGTATTTGGTTTTTATATTGTTGTTGTAGTCACAATCACTCTCAACATAGGCGAGTGAACCACACCTACCATTAAATTAGATGGAAACTCCAACTGTGCACATTGATCCACAAACCACACGGTGGTTATATGCTGATATTTAAAGGAGGAGGGGTGTATCCGCACCTAGCCCAAACCAGAAGGGGTCAAATTGAAAATTTCCCTAAATAATATTGTTTTCACCTCTCTATCAAAGAGAAATCCAGAAACCAATTAGTTCTTTTGATTTCTATGGTGTTGTGTATTGTCAGATATACAATTTAGTTATGTTGGTATTTATGTTATTCTAAGAAGGATATGCATGTAAAAAAAGATCGTATCGATATAAAGCTCTGATTTATATCCAATCAAGTGAATCATAATCTTCTGATTGTTGATTCGGTAGAGTCATGATTCGATACAATTCATGAATTCATTGTTTCGTCAAAACAATTCAGTACCTGATTTGCGATTTGACAACAATTAGCTATATGCAATTCTTCATACATTGTATTGTTTCATGCTTTCCTTATTGTTGATATATTGCTTGTGTACAGTTTATATATTTTTGCCGTTTTGTATTTATCAGATTTCTGGAGACCCTGATCTTGCTAAAGATGCTCTTGTGCAAGTAACTTCACGGTTAAGGGCAAATCTGTTTGATAGAGAGGGTGCTGTATCTGCGATGGTCCCGGTCCTTCCATACCTTCCCATGTCAGCAGATGGTTCAGATGGTTTGAAATATGACAGTAGAGATAGTAGAAGGCATGGACGTGGACCTTATTCCAGTGGATATGGTGACGCTAGTGATTTGCCTTCTGTTGATGGCTATGGAAGTTATGGTGGTTCACAGGTAGTTTAATGTTGGGAAGTTGTTGCAGTGTCATTAGATTTTGTTGTGTTTGTTCAGCTCTTTTCATGCATTTCAGTGCTGCAGTTCTGTTTTTGTTCAGTCAATTCAGGTTAAAAGGGCTTAGAGCATCCACAATGTAATAATCAAAATCAAAAGATTGCTAAAGTTAGCAACGCGTGCTTAAAAAAATGTTCACATTGTAATAATCAAAGTTAGCAGCCTCCTAACCAATAATCAAATTTAGGCATTTGAATAATCAAAAGTCACAATGTGGAACTTCACATTGCTAACTTTAGCAACCCTTTAAATGAATAATCAAAAGCTGACGTGGCAAGTTTTGATTATTCACTTTTGATTATTACACTGCGGATGCTCTTACTTCTTGTTAATGGATTATATATTTCTTGTGATTTTGCAGAGTGGCGGTAATGGTGGTGGTTATGGAGCATATGGTGGCTATTCTTCAGGGCGGACTGATAGTTCTATGTAAGAATTCCTTTTCTTCTTTAGTTTCTTGGGTTTAGTTTCACAAATACTAGTGGTATAATCTTATTTGTTTGAGCCTACCTGTTTTCAATCTTAAATTGATGCTAATGAACCAAGATTTTGGTCAACATACTGGACTGTGGTATAATCTTATTTGTTTGAGCCTACCTGTTTTCAATCTTAAATTGAATGCTAATGAACCCAGATTTTGGTCAACATACTAGACTTTCGTGGGTATAGTAAATGATTCGAGTCAATTGTACATTCTGGACACTCTCAAAATCAGGCCCTTTTTTAGTTGGATTTACAGGCCTCCCTCTCAGGACATAAAATCTCAATCAATGTCTGAAAAGTTGAGCTTACCATGTGTTAAACATGTTTTGTTTCTTGAAAGGGATTGAATTGATACTACACAGGAAGCAGTAATTTTTCTTGTGATGATCATATGATCTTCCAGTTTTTTGCTTTACATGGTTCAGACTTCAGAATCCATCTTTTATCCAGTCAGAACATTACAGCGTTCGAATTCGATTCCAGTTGGAAAGTCACTTATTTTTGGCCTATTCCTATTATGTGGGCAAAGCTCCTATCAGACCTAGTGAAAATCCATTGTCTTCCGTCATTATTGCTGTTTTAAAGCTCCTGTCCTCCCTAATTTCTGGCTACATTTGCTAGGTTTTCCGGTAAGAACCCTGTTTCTCGGAGGAAAAACTATGATTACTAAAGTTGGATGATGGGACTTGCAGGTATTTTTTTCCCATTCACTTGATTCAGTTGCAATTGCTTCTAGTAATATTCTGGGTATTTGTTTATGACAGTTTGGTGTCCTAACCTAGCCTTAACCCCTACATAACATTCTGATGGTCGTGTTTTAACCTTGTTTCCTTTCCCTTCCCATCAAAACAGCTGAGATCCTTGAAGCCTGAAGCCAGCCTACTGCCTTTTAGCGAAGCCTCCTGCCTAAACCAGAAGACCAGATGAAACATGGAAAACTGATGGCCAAACCCTGATGCTTTGTTTAGGAGGACCATTATCTGAAGATCTTCAACTACTTAGACTTGCCATGTCCTAACACCATATTATACCAAGCTATATTTTTAACCTTTGCAGTCAACTTGCCTTGTCCCCTGATGTTTCTTTCCTTCGGAAATGTATTTTGAGCAATGGCTTTGACATTTTCTGTTCTCAGTTGTGTGTTATGATGTTCAATTAATGGTGTCTTAAGAAATCTTGTCGACTACAGTGAGTATTTGCGGAACATCGTTTGTCTGAATATTGTTGCTTATTTTTTTCCTCTGAATAAAATTTCATCCAACCGAAAGCAAGCAGCTTCAAGTTCCCAGTGGGATGCCCAGAAATACAAGCAAGAACCTAGTAAACCACAAGAAGCACTCTAGGCAATGCTCAATGATATTAGCCACAAGATAATATAAATCCAAAATCCAAGGGAAACATGGCAGCCATATCCCAACGACCAGGCAACAACTGCAGATCCATTAATAAACCCAGTCAATGGATAATTAGAACTCTGGTAGGTATGTTCCATGAAAAACAACTTTGCTGGTTAGTTGGTGTATTGTCTACTTTTGTCCAAGTAGTCGCACCGTAGTTCTTAAACCCTCTGGAACTGTTGCATTCCACACGTGATAAATGGGAGCAGCCCATGAGACCTTATTGACTTCTGTTTCTCCATCCAGAGGAAGAGGTCGTCTAGGTTCCGGTTTCTCATCTCCACATTCCTTCAGATAAACTAGTGTAACAGCGTCAGAAAAGCAGATGCCTATGAGATTCTACCTTAATTTCTCAACACATATTGCATCAGTATTTGCCTTCCAGTTCTTGAAGTATAACCATCGCATAAATGAGCATCCAAGTCATTATGGCTAAACCAAAGCAAATTCCACCAAGCAACTTTCTCAGATTCATTCCTTACAGCCTTCCAAGCAGAATTAAGTGGAGTACTTCGCATTAGCCGTTTGAATCATAGGCAAGAAATGGATAGGGTGATGATCCCTCTTCCTTCTTCTAGGCCATTTCGATGAATTCTCGTGGATGATATCAACAAATTAGCCTCAAGTGACCTGCCCAGATTAAAGACTGCATGTCCCCCAAATCTTTTGAATCAAGGATGCTAATTGTGCAGCCACAAATATTTGGACATCCCATTCCCACTTAAATTTTTAATCATGGGCGGTGACCCAGCACTTTCAGCTTAGAATTTTTCTCGTAGTCTACAAGTAGTAATGAGGTATCCCCATGTTCCAAAATATAATGGTGATTAATCATGTGTAAACAATTAAAGCCCCTAAATATCAGCCTTCTTGCATACTGCCACAAGTGCCTCATAATCATTGCCTTATTCCAGTCCTTCATTAGTCCTCTGGAGCTGACATGGTCCTATCTCACCCTAGCATTAGAATGCTTCAAATCTGCAACTCGTCACAGGATACATAATAACGTAGAATGAAGAGGAAGACACCACATTATAAATTGTACTCTTCCCCCATAAGATAGCAATTTGTTTGTACTGTTCTGAATCCTCTGCAACATCTTGGCCTTCAATTGATTGGTCATTGGAGTCCTCAGCTCCTAGTGTATTAGAAATTTAGGGACTCCTAGATACTTTACTAGCAGGGCCTTCGAGGATTTAGATATGACCATATACTACTTTGGATTGAGTGTCAACTCCTGCGTTAAAGATGGCACTTTTGCTCAAATTGTTCTTCTGTCAGGAGAACTCGTAAAACTCTTGCGAGGTCCATCTAATTAATCAACTGAAGAATTTGCATTCAGTTCCATGCATAAGAAAGAAATTATGAGCAAAAACCAGTTGGCCTAGTTGCAGGTCCTGAACTGTTGATGGTAAGAGAATTCCCCCGATAACATTTTTCTTTTGATGCAAGGATGCAAACCCCTCAATAACAAATTTGAACATACAAGGTGAGATGGATTACCTTTTTCTATTCTTTCACCCTAAAATACCCTTGAAGTGTTCACCATTTATGACACTAGACATTTGGCACTCAATTTTCAAACCAGGGGATAAACTGGAGAGTGAACCTCTGACCAACTGAATCATTTGCCTTCATAACATCAATCTTAATGGCACACTTACGAGGTAATTGGTCTTTCTTAGATGTTGCTCATTTATATTGTGTGATGGTTTATTTTGATTTTTGCAGCCTCTTACTTTCCGACCTGTTGCTGTATGTTTTGCACTGGGCCTTTTTGTTACCTTCTATTTCCTGTGGTAGATTACTAGGTTCTGTCAATATCGGCTGCAGAGATAACTGTTGTTGGACAGGTATA
Organism: Rhododendron griersonianum; assembly: GCA_018127125.1. Lineage (NCBI taxonomy): Eukaryota > Viridiplantae > Streptophyta > Magnoliopsida > Ericales > Ericaceae > Rhododendron > Rhododendron griersonianum. Next base: position 8,756,059 of record CM030795.1, read on the forward strand.
GTGGGCATTAATCTTGCTTTTGATGCTGTTTTGCCTTGGGACATAAGGCTTGGTTTGGTTTGGTATTTTTAGCCTGATTGAATGTTTCCCTGTTGTGGATCTATGCTGATTGGTTCTAGTCTACTTACTAGGCTACTTGGAGTAAAATCGAAGATTCATTGGAAAGTTCACAAAAATCCTGATACTTCGTGGGTTTATTTTACATGCTACGAAGACATGTATTATCATTTGATGCCATCCAATTTGCTCTTTCTTGCCATTGCTGGCAGGTTCAGTGAATATTTGCTTTCCATGGTGCATGAGACAGGTAACCTCTATGGGGCTAACCACATTTGAAACAGGTTAGTTAGTTCACCTATAATGAGCAAAGCTGAAAAAGTTTGCTAACATATGTATGTGTTATTGTTCTACTATGTTAAGTTTTGTAGTTCTATACACATTGGAGTAGCTTATACTTAGGGATGCCTATTTTCTATCCAATTTCATTGCAGCATATTTGTGCGTGCTAGCTGCCTAGCTTAGCTCTTGGTATTGATTGGTGTTAAAGTTACACTGACTCGTTTTCTGTCTTTTGGTGGTTTGTTCTTCTACCACACTGTCCCTCTCTGGGTGTCGTGTCATTCAAAGGATATGTCCTTGCAATAAACCAAGAATATCGTAACATGATTTTGGTCTCTTTAACAAACAATATACTCTGCCCGTCCCATTTGTTTGTACGTTTTCGGTAGACATGTCTTTAATTGAATCAACAAGTAGTAGTATATTTTAGTGAATAAATTTTCAAATTTTCTTCCACCAATCAGAAGATCTCTGTTGGTTCTTTTGATCATTGGAAATTATTTCGAAAAATCTTGCTTGTAAACTCACTGTTTGTTTGTCTGACTAAAAGCACGATTTTTCAAAAATGGATAAACAATATGGTGTATTGTTTTGAATGCTTCTGTGTAAGAGTGCTGCATGCTCTTGTTTTCAAGATATTGCTGCAAGTTAATCCCTGTAAGTTTTTATTTGACATTCTGATTGCGTTACTTTTCTATTATCGAAAGCATTTCGGCAGAACATTGTACACTAAACAACACAAAAAAAGAGAAGTTTTGCCTTGATGTGGTCTCTCGGAATCGGCAAATTGTTGGCGAGGGAAGATTTTGGGGGATAAAGTAGGCCCCGGGAGTTTCCAAGTGGGGGGAAGAATGCTGCTAGCAAAAAGCAACTGGGTTGCTCTGAAAGCTGTATGGGTGTCTGCTTGCTATGATGGAAAAGGAGGAAGATAGAGGTAAGACATGTAATGGGAATTGTTTTGTAGTTTTTGGTAGGAATAAATAGGACACAATCGGGGTGTGGATGATTATTTACATTTGTGAAGTTGATGTGATGAAACAATTTGGCAAGTGATTATGGTGCCTTTGCTTTGTGAATTGTGATGCAGGTAAAGTTTGTACTTCAATCTTTTTCTAGTCTTCAGCATTATATATTTTTTTTTGGGTACGTGCAAGAAACCTACTCTATCCTAATCTAAGGGTAACTACGGTGAGACTTGAACGCAGGAGTGATCAATCAATTTGTTTTGTGTAATGGTAGGGATACCGATGGCCGAATACAAATTCAGATATCGATACGGATATCTGTAACTCTGCTGAATTGTTTGTGCTCGCAATTTTTCCTCCTTGGAAGTTCTAGATGCAAAATTTGGCAGCAGTTTTAGTAGTCTGATGTCACCACCTGCAGTATCATACTAGTCCCAAAAATAGGGGAATTGAGATTTTAGATAAATCTATGAATTCCCATGCTATGTTCACTCTCCAATTCTATCCGCATGCACTCTTTGGTATTTTTATTCACGAAAAAATTACGAGATTATCCTTTTTATGTGTGGGGAGAAAAAAAGAATGTATTAAGGGAATTTTGTAATTTCACGCGAATAAAGACAAAAAAAAAGAAGAAGAGGAGGAATATATGTAGATGGGCCAATAAAGGGTTCTAAATTCAAATTTCCTATTATTTAAGAGGATGATAGAACAAAGTGGTTCGGTTAATGATATTAACCAATCATATCATACCAACTCAATTTTCATTTGTTCTTAGCTGCCCCAATATCAACAAGACCACTACCCCTATTCTCCCATAGAAACCTCCCTCAAAAGCTATGCAAATAATGCTCTGCCTATTTGGGTCATACTATGACTTAATTATGAACTATAAACTGGAATGTTTTTTCTTTTGATTTTGATAGATCAGGTGGAGTGGGAACTTGTAGACAATCTTAAAATGAGCAAGTAAGGGCAGGTAGTAATACTTAAACAAACAAGCCTTATTGCTAGGCTTTATAGTCAGGATATACTAAGCCCAAGTGACATGAGGATTCATGTCTTGATCCGATGAGTAGCCTTCCCACGTCGGGCGCGGTATCCTCTGTTCTCAAAATTTATGTCCACGCGATTGCCTGTTTTTCGTAGTGATTTCCCATGAACTCATTGGACTGTGATAATGCTCTCGAAATGTTTCTTGAATGAATAGTTGCGACTCTTATCGACGAAAACAAAAGAAAAAACGTTGAACCCGTTTGATAACTAGATACTAAAAGGTAACAGTCAAGTAGCACATAAAGAAATTGATTGCACAATCGAATGGGAGATCAATGGTACTGCATGATTGGTTACGTACACAAGATTTCTACGTACTCACAAAAATAAATAAATATTATTTTGAGATTTTTCATTATATCATGTAGTAATTGAGAGTGTATTAGATATGGAAACAAAGATTATACTAATACCTGAGAGTCCTTGGCCCCAGGACACAAGATCAGATTGTCAAACCTAATATGCTACTTTTGAGTGCTTTTACAAGTGTAGCAGCACTTATCCTGCTTAATTAATTTGCTCTGCTTTCATATGCCTATAAATCACCATACCACTCTCCTCTTACCAAGCACACACTCATCAGCTCTAGCATAATCCGAAACACATCATTGTACAAATCTACAATATCCCAGCTGGTTTTCTTTTTGTCCCCAAGAAGATGAAGGCTATGGAGCTCGGCGCTGCCGCTGTCGCTGTGAAAAGTGGGGTGAACAGAGGCGTGGCGATACTAGACTTCATTCTGAGGCTTGTCGCGATTGTAGCCACCTTAGCTAGCGCGGTCGCCATGGGAACGACTAACGAGACGCTTCCTTTCTTCACTCAGTTCATTCGGTTCAGCGCTCAGTACGAGGACTTCCCAACGTTTACGTGAGTAGTACTCCCCGGTCGCTTTGTTCGCGCGCTCTTCCGATCCTTCAAATATCTGTGTTATGACATGTTCCGTGTTCTTTCGAAATATACTGAAACCGTAACTTGTGTGTGTGTGTGTGTCGAAACAGGTTTTTCGTGGTTGCGAATTCGGTTGTGAGCGTTTATCTGGTTCTCTCCCTAGCACTATCCATCTTCCACATCTTGAGGAGTCATGCACATTTCTCTAGGATTATCTTGATCTTCTTCGACACGGTATTTTCTAATCGGTTTTTTTTTTTTTTCGCATTTCTCCATAGCGTTTACTCTTCCGGGAGATCGAACTAAAATGAATTTTGACACAATGGTGATAGGCAATGCTGGGGCTTTTGACATCGGCAGCTTCCGCGGCGGCTGCCATCGTGTACCTAGCGCACAAGGGGAACACAAGGGCAAACTGGTTTGCAATCTGCCAGCAGTTCAACTCCTTCTGCCAGCGGATCTCGGGCTCCTTGATCGGTTCCTTCGGAGGAATCCTGATTCTCATCCTGTTGATCTTGATGTCTGCTGTTGCACTCTCTCGACGTTGATTCGGTTTGCCGATGGTCGGGTCACCGAGTCTTCTGATTTGGATGAAGCATGTGTTATGAGTAAAGGGTCGTGTTTTCTAGTGTATTAATTCAATCACTGAGTGGTATACCGATTGTGAGAGTCATGTTTGTGTTCTTATTGTTATTTTCTGTCAATGGTTTGTGTAATGGATTTGATTTCTTTCAGTTTAATGAATTCTATCTACAATCCATTTCTCTTGCAATGGTTTGTGTAATGGATTATAGCTCCATCCAAATTTGCCACTCGTTGGGCTACGGCTTCTTTTCTGTGAACACCCCACCGCTAAATGACGAACTTTTGCAATTTTCGCCTCCAATGCGACCAAGAGAGAATACACGATTAGGCCAAATCCGCTTGAACTAAATTGGTGTCTCCTTTTGTATAGTTGAGAAGGGAGAAATCCCGGGAACTATACTGTGACGTTTAATTAGGATCGTAAGGCCAATCCCCAAAATCGTCAACTAGGCCATGCTGAAAGGGGCTAATAACCATTTTCTTGAGCTCCCCACCGCTCAATGATGAGCTTTGCCAATTTTCACCTCCGATGCGACCAGGAAAGAATACACGGTCAAGCCAGGCCTGCCTGAATTGAATTAATATCTCCTCCGTATGGTTGAGAAGGGAGAAAGCCCGGAACTATACTGTGACATTAAGAACCGCATAAAGGCCAATCCCCATCGTCAATCAGGCCACGCTGAAAGGGGCTAATAACCATTTTCTTAACACCCCACGAATGATGAACTTTGCCAATTTTCGCCTCCGATGCAACCAGGAGAATACACGGTCAAGCCAGACCCGCCTGAAACTGAATTAATATCTCCTCCGTATGGTTGAGAAGGGAGAAAGCCCGGGAACTAAATTGACGTTTAGGACCGTAAGGCCAATCCCTATCGTCAATCAGGCCACGCTAAAAGAGGCCGAGGTTATTAGTCCATGATGAGTTAAGTTTTTAGGCCCAAGGACTAGCCCTGTTGTAGCTTCCACGTTCTTTGTATGAAATCTCAGACCATTTAAAGGATTGTTTTGGGCTTTAGGCCGAGGTCAGGAAGCCCATATTCGAATCTGTACCCGTAAAGCATTAGCTGCGTTAATCACGGTGAGTTCACGCTATATTTTTGTAATTTTTCATTTCGGTATTTTAGTTCGTCTTCTCTGTTTTTTTAATCCATGTTTCATTTTTAGTAAAAAGTTTTAAAAAAATGAACATAAGCCCAAAAAGTTCACTAAAAACGAAAAATACCAAACAACCGGTATTTTTTGTTTACAATGTCGTCTTTTGTGTGTCCGAATTCTCTCGTTGAGATAAACGATTTGTCACGCCCTCGGTTTTCAACGTAAATAATTAAACCATTTCAATAAAAGTTCCTCGCATAACATAAAAAATACCCAAAAGCGTTCCCAACTGTTAAACTTTACAAGCAAGTCCCCAGGCTTGAAATTATACAACTTTGGCACTCCGGCCGAAATAAACTTAAATACCAATACGGACAAGTTATCAAGTTACAGACGGTTAAGTCGAAGGAAATTTTAAGAATAATTAGTTACAAAGTCATCTTTGTCAAAAGAAAGTCATTACAAGATGTTTAAGTAACCAAAATGAAATTAGCTCCCAAAAAGTCTTCATGTCCAAGCACACGATTGCATGCAATCTATTGTCCGGCATTTTGTCCTGAAAAGAAAGATTGGGTTGAGCTACACTAGCCCAGTAGAAAAATCTTTACCAATTCTATGTATAAATATGAAGCCAAGTGCAAAATGAGATGACAAGGAGATGTAGTTCAATCAAGAGATAATAACGAACTCATAGGTGTATCGACATTCATTACGATCGCTCAAGGATATGCCATTATCACAAAAGCCACCCAATTCACAAGACTCATGCACTCTACCAACTCAACACGACTTGCTATCCCAAATTCCCACCATCGGTAATTTCACCCCTTGCGTTACCGTATAACACTACGAGAATCCGGGTTCAAAGTTTTTCTAGTGGCCCGCTTTTTTACCAACCTTGCTACACACAGATTTTTGCACACGAATCGTGCACAGATCACGGTGGGGGACCCACTATGGGTCTCACACAAACGATTCGAGCTGTTCAATATTAAATGTAAAATATTTTTTCAAGAGCTTCCGCAAAAAATCAGCTCAATCCGATACCTATAGGTGCTCAATCCAAGCATCTAACTTTTCATTAAGATTTTCAGATAATGAAATGTTAGATGATTGGATTGAGCACATATAGGTATCACATAGAGCTGATTTTTCGTGGGAGCTTTGAAAAAATGTTTTACATTTAATGAATGGGTAGGATCAATTGTGTGAGACCTGTAATGGGCATCACACTGTGATCTGTAAACGATTTGTGTGCAAAAATCTGTGGGTAGACTTACTGATCTAGTTAAATGGCTTCCACCCAACACAAAATGAAAAGTCTACATGTACCGACCAAAACCAAACCGACGGGCTTGAGGGGCTCGCTCCGGATCCCGCATGATGATCCAAGCAGTTCAATAATTTTTAAAATAAAAAACCGAGTGGGCTCGTGAAAAAACAGCTCAATCTGATATGTACATGTGCTCGATCCAATTTTTCATTCAAATTTTAGAATCTTGTAATCCGAATTTTATTATGTGCCTTCTGAAAATACACTCTGATCCCGTTTTGCTAAGGTAAATAATTTCCATTTGGGTATTGCAATTTGCAACTCTTCATCATTTTCCAGCCCCACCTTCCTTTCCTTGTATTGTAACTCTTCATCATTTTCCACAACTGGGACCTCCAGAAGAGTAGGAAAAGTCACAGTAGTATTAAAGGCAAAAAAGTAAAGGAAGGTGGCGCTACAGATTGTATTTTCAAATATGGGATCCACGCGACGAAGTTTCAAAACGACCCCCAATAACTTGAGGACCGGGGCTACACCATGCTGCTTTGCTCGCCATGTTATCGGAAAGATAAATTATTAACTGCTCGATCGAATCACCTCTCCCAATCACACATTATTATTGTGGGCCGTGAATTTTTACCAATAATGGTCATACCTAGCTAATAACAAACCTGTTGCATACTCATATGAATTTGTTTCTCTAGACCAACTGTTTAGGTTCAGAAAATTTGCTATATATGAAGGAACAGTCAAAGAGAAGAGACACTCTTTATTACCAGATGCTAATTTCAGCTGCCTCCCTTGCTCTTTCAGACTTCATAACAAATTTTCTGAACCTAAACAGTTGGTCTAGAGAAACAAATTCATACTATATGCCATACATTTGTTATTAGGTATGACCATTATTTAGATACTAGTTAACTTTTACTACGGGATAGGATACGTAGTCCGACACAATTCATTCATGAAAATCAAATACACGATATGTATCATGGTTTGAAAACTAAATATATAGGAGTAGTTGGTAAACATATTAATTATTCCATTCGTGTCATGTTTCAAACTAAAAAATAAAGTATTTATGTGCATAATTTTTTAAATTTATTGCGCTACTTTCAAGGATTCAATTTGATCATTAAATTATTGCGCTATTTTTTTGGTTGATATTTAAGATTAATCTCTCGTGGTCAATGCTCTTGGTCACCGTCACATAACCTTCTCTACCACCAAACATTCATGCGGAAAATCAAAACTAAGTGTATATATAGACTCCAGACCAATGTTCGATGATGGAGGAGCTTCGGGCAACGTGTGACATTCCAAAGGAGCAGTGAATAATCTCTCCGCCGATTGGGTACAAAGAATAGAACTTGTAGGTAAAGATCTTAATTGAAGCCCAAGGTTAGTCCGGTTGGTTGATGAATCTGCTCTTAGCCTCCTACACAGTTAACCATGGTTTGATTCTTGAGTTCAGGCCACGATAAAATTAATTTTTTTTTTTTGAATTTCTTAGTCCCGATGTGGGAAAAAAAAAATCCTAGCTATTTGAAGGCAATATTATTATTATTATTAACGAAAAGACTGTCCACAGAGACATTGTGCATAGATTTTGTGCTAGCTGACTTGCCTTAGGTTATATAGTAGCTCGACGCGTTTCCTAGCTTGTATATGAGATTCAAACTTCCTTATCCACCGATGTGGGATCTTAGAGCGTCACACAATTGGAGTCAGATGACACAACACCAATCGCGCTTAAATCAAATACTACTATTATTTTGTTGAACTCATGAAGGACTTTAATTTGGTAAAGAAATTTCAAAAATTATGCACGAAAGCATTTTAATTTTTTATTAAAAAATTGTACCCCGTTTCGCAGGGGCTAGAAATTTGGAGGGAGGGAGTATTATTTTTCATTGTAATATAGAAAACTCTCTAAATTATCTGAACCAAACCATATGCTCCAAAAAGCAATAACTTCTCTCTACAAGGAGCTTTCTGATCAATTTTGTCTATCAAGACTTGATTCTGCTAACTACGGGGCAATGGATAATACATATTTAGGATAAAAAAAAATTACAGTTTCAATGCTTTAATTTTTGATAGATGTTAGTCGAGATATTTATACATTTTTTTACGGATATCAATATACTTTATGCACATTAACAACGCTTAGTGGGCTATATTAGCATTTTTCCATCAAGAATTAGTCATGATAGGATCTAGAGAAATTGCTTCTGTTTCTCACCCTTTCCAGGAATTTTGGAGAGTCCGAAAGTCACTTGGGGAGGAGGAGTAATTATTCACCATAGGAAAAGATTTCTGGTGCATGGAAATCCACCTGTGTGTGTATGGAATTACGTATAATTAACAAGGCTGACCCACTTGCTATAAGACTGTAGTTCACAGCTTCTGAAATTGAATATTCCAATCTGAGTTGAGTTGTTATACTTCTAATTCTCTCTACCACAAAGATTTGAGAGCAGATTAACAATATATCATGATCAAAATTGGTCCTACAGCGACTTGGGACGACGGGGGCCGGGATGGAATCGTACAGATTTTCGTTTCACATGGAAAATGGGTCAATTCTCTCCAGTGCCAATTTGTTGAGAATGGGCACTTGGTTCTACAGAGAAACATGGTGGCCGTGGTGGCACTGATGAGGCCAAGTTCAGTGTGGTGAGTTTATTACATTCTTTACAGAAGGCTAGTTTTTTTTTTTTTTTTTTTTTCCGGGAGGTGATTTTGGCTCTCCGTTTTTAGCCATTGGCACTCCACTTTTAGTTTAATTTGTTTTCTCACACGATTAACACACAAAGTGAAGTGCTAGTGGCTAAATCTGGAGTGCCAAAATCAATTTCTTTATTTTTCTTTCTTTCTTGTTTGTTTACTTGTACTTTAGCAACCTTACAGTTCGAAAATGCTACGGCCACCGAAGCCAAAAGCGGTGGCCGGCCACCGCACGCGTGTGGGGCCCACTCTGGGCCCCGCACGGATAATCCGAGCCGTTCAATAATTTTTTTTTAAAAAACCGAGTGGGACCCATGAGAAATCACCCCCGTCCGATATGTGTAAGGGCTCGATCCAAACTTTCAAAAATCAGATGATCCGAGCCGTTCAAAAGAAAAAGATTGAATCGAGCACTTACACGTATCGGACGGGGTGATTTCTCATGGGTCCCACTCGGTTTTTTTTTTTAAAATTATTGAACGGCTCGGATTATCCGTGCGGGGCCCGGAGTGAGCCCCACACGTGTGCGGTGGCCGGCCACCGCTTTTGGCTTCGGTGGCCGTAGCATTACTCCCCCCTTACAGTTTGACCAGTATTCTTATTTCAAAGGTGACCCTGTTGGGATCGAGTTAATCGAATTATGCTCTTAATATAACCAACACACAAACTCTCATGATTTGGGAACGCTACTGAATCACAGAACCAGTGAACCACACAAACAAAGGAAAAACAAAAGTAAAGAAAAACAAGACACAAGATATACGAGGTACTGAATCAAACCATGCAAAAAGTACTAGTTGAATTTTTTTTTGTAGTTGATGCATAATTTTAGATATTTATCTTGTTGAATACTAATGAATTTGCATTTTTTAAGTTGATATGTTCTTACTATACCATTCATGAAAATGCCCAAGAAGCCCATTTCGAAGGCACTTTGGCCGCATAAAGTCACTGCCAATAATTTTTTTATCTCACTTGCACCAAATGCGCCAGAAAGGTGGTATTGCAACTTTGCTTAAACTATCATGATCCAAATTGTAGGGGACCAATTGGAATTTTTGTCAAAGTACTATTTCTGGTTTCTCTCTCCTTTCATTTACGTGCTTTGTTTGATTGTAATTTCCTGTATAATATCAATTGATGAAAAATAAGCAGGTAAGGTTGAATTGTCCATCAGAGTTTCTCACTGGCATAAATGGATACCATAGCTGCGGGCGAATTGTGTCACTAACATTCTGTACCAACAAGTGGACATACGGGCCATTCGGCGGTGCCATTTTTGGTAGCCCGTTTGAATATAAATGTAGCAGGCCGAACATAAGTGTTCGCAATTGTGTGGACCGGACCCGGTCCAAGCCATATTCAAACCGTGTTCTCGGCTCCCCGCCGGCGACCTTCATCGCCATCCCGCTTGCCACAGGCTCGGTGAATGTCAAGCCTGTGCTCGGCCACCTTCCTTGACAGAAGCCCCTGTCGGCGTATCCTCCTCAAGGGTCGTGTGTTGGGCTCAGCCAAGTATGTGCTCGGCCACCCGTGAAGCACAACCGCTGCTGAAGCTCGGCTGCCCCGCTGAGTCACATGCATGCCTTCCCACGTGTTGAAGCGGTTACGTCAAAAGATAATCATGATGAGCGCACATGGGCGTGCCAGCTCACCCCAAAACGGTTACCAGATCTATTCCATGACGTCACCATAACGTCACTTGGCTTGTGCCAAGCACGTGTCCGTACTTGGGGAGCAAGCTAAGTAGGCTCTATAAATATCAAGTGATGGCAACCCTAATAGGTACATGCTACTGCACACTCATACTGAATAACTCCAATCCCTTGCCTCTCTTTGCACATACTTATCCTCTCGCCGGAGGGCCTTGCCGGGGGAATCCCCGGCCAGGTATTAGTCGTGTGCTCACTGTGCAGGCTAGGGGAAGAAAGCTTGGAGACCATCTAACCACCGGAGGAGGAGCGAGGATCAAGGAACACGGGCCACACAATAAACTAGGAGAAACAACACATTTGGGGGATTTCATGGCACTGCCGACATATATCTAAACTCAACTGGGGTTTACATGAAGCCCATGACGACTCTGAGCAATGTTAAAAATCCCAACTTGCATGTCAAAACTGAAAAGATTTAGCCATTTGCCTTCGCAGCATGTTTTGGGGTTGTTTAGTTTTACTGGTAGACAAATCGGCAAGCACAGTATTTCCAACCCCGTGTATGCAATCTCTCATTCAGAATTGCTAGTATGACTGCTACCGAAACTTTGACTTGAGTACATATGGGGAAAAAAATGTTGTTTTCTATTTCATTGGGGTGCATTCATTTCTGCATCCAAAAACATGAAAAATGAGAAAGGAAATCGCAATTGAAATGTTAAGGAAGCAGAAGCAAGCAGTGCAGCTACATCTTTCATCATGGAAGCCTTTCTGAATCTATCCACTCTTCCATCTACGGTAGAGCAAAACTATGGTAATCATAAAGTGGTATGTCTGCTTCCATTGTATCTTTTACTGACTAAAAATCCAATGACCTACCTGTCTCTCTATTTCTCTACATGAAAGGAAACTCTTTGCCCACGAAATGTAGTCATATGCATGTTTATATATGTGTATGCGTGTGGATTTGGTACTAAAAGACTATAACATGCTTGAACATGGAGAACAGGTTGCAGAGCTGCAAAAAAAGGGAGAGATAGTCGGAATGGTTCGAGGATGCATCAAGTATGTGGGGACTAAATTTTGGGGAGGACATGTCAAGTTAGGTTGCATACTAGGCCTTAGGGTCTCTCCTAGGCACCGGTACCGTTTCTCTCTCTCTCTCTGAACTGAACTGAATTGATGCACCATCACCACAATCTTATCATATTGAAACACCAATTTAAAGGAAGGGGTTTGAACTTTGAATACAGAAGCTACAGTGGCAGTTGTTCAAACGCAAATATGATCTTTAACAACTCTGTAATCCTATATTGTTGAAAAGACGTCAAACAAAATCACTCAAAATATGATGAGTTAATAGCATATGTCATATATGATTGCGTAATGTTGCAATAGCACGGTACTAAATGCAGAGAAATACTCTTAGGGATGAGAAAAAAAATTCAGGAGAATTTTTCTTTTATCTGTAGGCTTGAAATCATAGCAAGACATGTAAAGTATAGGAACCAAAATTTTACTAACCAATGATTGAAGAGTCGCTGTAGTGTCTTTATCTACATATAGTTCATCAAACTTAAGGGTAATTTTTTCAGAAATGAACCAGTCTACTTATTTCTCATTACATGTCAATTAACCACCTTTTTTGGTTTACAACTTCTAGAAACTATTTCAGTGAAATAAAAGGATTTTTCGTCCGCCAGAAAGTTGTCTGTTTTTACTCAGGCGAATGGGAATTGGATTGAAAGTTGTCCAATCAATGGAAGAATGGCTGAAGAGAAATGGTGCACAATACACTTCCCTAGCCACAGAGGAGAAAAACGTTGCCTCCAGAAATCTCTTCACTCTGAGATGTAACTACATCAAATCCAGCTCATTAGTGATCTATCTCCAACCAGTTAGTCTACTGCCCAAAAATCTAGCTCAAGGCATAACAATAGAGAGATTGTCCATAAATCAGGCCATCCCCTTTTACAATAATCATCTACAAGCCAAAGACATTTATCCTGCGGATATTGACAAAATTTTGAAGGAAAACCTTAGCCTTGGAACATGGGTATGTTACGTCAAAGAAGAGGGTTGGATTGATTCGCGTAACAAAGAGAAGACCGAGGACACTGGCGGTAAAACGGCAAGCTCTTGGGCTATTTTTAGCATTTGGAATAAATGTGCGGCTTGTAACCTTCAAGTAAGGTCTAATGAGCTAAAATTTACTCTAAGCAAAGCAAGAGTGAAGATAATCCCTTGCCTTAAAATGCAAAGATGTGAATCAACTGAGAGACCCTTTGGCTTTTTCTTACTTTATGGGATTCATGGAGAGGGAGAGAAGCTTGGGGACCTAATGGAATCTATATGGGGTTTTGCTTCAAGATTAGCTGAGAATGTCAAGGAATGCAAGGCAATAATGGTGGAGTTAGGGGTCTCTGATCCTCTGAGAGAATTTGTCCCAAAAAAGCTCTACTATGGCATGCATCAATGATCTTTGGTATCTTAAGAGAGTCAACAGACACGGTTATGGGGACGAAGATGATTTGGTTGCTAAGGGACCCATGGGGAATGTGTTTGTTGATCCAAGAGATTTTTAGGGTGACCTCAAATTTCTGTTCTGATGTGCCACAAACCCTCCAAAGGATAATCGCAAAACTTGGAAGTTCTGTCATTTCCAAGTTTATGCATGGTGAATAGCTTGTTCTTAAGGAGGATCCAGAACTTCTAATGATGATGTCCCCGACTATCCCGATTCGGGCTTTGTTATGTAATGTTCCTGGTCCTGTTATTATGTATTCCTATCAGCTTTCTTATGTAATTCTCGTATCAAATTTCAAAATGTGCAAAGAGACATCTCCCTTGATAATTTTTAAGTATCAAGAAGACATTATCTACAAATCAAAAGAAGACCCTCATACATCACAAATGCACTCAAAGAGGAAAGGTTTTCCTTTGCACTAATACCGACAAACTCAACAAGCTGAAACCGCGGGGACACAATAAAACTCATATACACTGAAAATTGTAAATGCGGGAGATTAAACAAAGGAACATATTCCAAAATTTGAAAATTCAATCCTTAATCACTTTTTCGGTCACACTACTAATCGCTAAATCAAAGTTAAAATAACAGTCCAATATACACGCTAGATGCCCTCATTGGTTTGTAGCATTGAATTCAACAAAATCTCATTCTTTTGATAACTCAGGTGTCCGGGCCAGCATGTTCATCTCAACTCATGCCGGGGCCAATCCTACTGCCTACTTGCGGGAGCCCAATTAAATCGACAAAATCTCATTGGTGTGCCTAGATTTTGTCTTTAACTAATCAAAAAATGCAAGTTGATCAATTGCAGTGAGTGGCAAAGCCACCATTTCAGAAGGCCCAGAATCCAAACTGAAAGCAACCATTTCCGTTCCAAGAACCTAAATTCCCTTGCAAAAGCAGTAATACACACAAAGTAGTTGACAATTGCCTCAATTTGAAGATGCAATGGAGCAAGAATTAAATTTCCAAGTGAGACCATGAAATCTCTCATATAAACAAAATAGCTTTCAAACTAGCAATGGAGTAGTGATTGAGCAGTTTTTATTTTTGCCAAGAACAATGAAAGCTATACAAAATTGAAATTAACGGACCTGTTACAACTTACAATGGAGTAGTGAGCAGCCGAGTAGTTGCTTCTCTGCTGAACAACCACATTCTCTCTCTCTCTCTCTCTCTCTCTCTCTCTCTCTCTCCTCGTCGGGGACGTCCCTTCGTCGGAGAGAATTTATTCTTTGCTGGAGGATAATGGGTTTGATAATGTGTGGCCAAGTCTATTTTCATAAAAACAAATTCACTTTGATCATCTCCGATTATGCATCGTTCAGAATTCGATCCAAATGATCTTTGACATTTCCTATCTTCTTCACAAGCTGTAAAACTTGAACAACTTCGATCATGGAGATCAATCGAAACAAGAACACAATTTCACGAATTCACGTTGCGGATCCAATACTGCAAGCTTCCAACGTCGTTTCAACCAACAACATCGCATAATAAAATAGCGTGCGGCGTCGTTTCTTCTGAACAAAGGTTTGATAGGGTGTGACCAAATCTATTTTCACAGAAACAAATTCACACTTGTCGTCTCCGATCATGTATTAATCAGTACTCGATTCAAATGATGTTTAACAAGGATTATCTTCTAAACAAGTTCTTCAACCTGGACAACTTCGATCATGGAGGTAAACCGGAATGCGCTCACAATTTTCTAAACAAGCTCTTCAAAACAGAGGACTTCTCAGGTTGATGATGCTAACTTGCTAAGTAGTACCAACGAGTAAGGACGGCGTCGTTTTTGGTATTCCTCCGGTGTTCAAGATGCGAGCTTTAAATGGAACCAAGACAACACCGTTTGGGCCAAGCTCGCGTCTGTTATATGCGTGTTTCTTGCCGAACACAAGTCGTCGTCCCCATTTCGCAAGATTTCTCTACTCTCTCTCTCTCTCTCTCTCTCTGTATGTCGTCCCTATTTCCCCAAGATTTCACTACTCTCTCTCTCTCTCTCTCTCTCTGGGTGTGTATACATATTGTATTTAACTGAATCTTCATCCACAAACGGACGTCAATCATCTCTAAACTGATTCTGGCATCACATCTTCGGACATGCAAAAGCTCAATTTTTGTCTGGATTGAGTACGATTCAAATGAGGCTATCGATTTCATCACTTCATGTTTCCTAATTTAATTCAGGTCTATCTTCTTTTTCGGTACTTGGATTTTTTGTTTCTTTTTTGGAATTCTTGTTATTGCCACCAAAACTATAATTTTTCCTTTTTCTCTGGACGAACCTCTTTGGTATATCTCTCGGTGTTTGGATAAGTGTCCATAAAGGAATCTCTCTAATGGAGTTGGAGGTGTATGCTGTTATGCATCAGTGAGTGTGACTGAATTGAACTACTGTTGCATATTGTGTTGATTGAGCTTCAATTGAAAATTCAAAAGCAGACAATGTCCATGTTTCTGCAGAGCTGCTTTGTGCTTGTTGTCTCTTATCATCACGTTATGTCCCTTGTCATTAGTCTCCCTCCGCTCGTAAATAGGTATTAAAATTTATATGTTGTTCCTTTACAATTTTGATTCTCTGAAAATGTTTCTATTTCCTCTTGCACATCTATGCTTCTTATGAATCAGGATCGAACTTTCTGGCTGATGATGAAGTATATTTAACTTCATGGTTTTGATGACCCGAGTAAATTTATTATCCTCAGCAGTTGATATATAACAGACCTGACCACGGGGAGATACTTGGAGTTCATATTTTTGGGTTACACGCTGCAGATCTAGAGGTGTCAAACGTGCCTGTCGTGCCGTGTCGTGCCATTTTTTTCCGTGCCAACCGTGCTTCGTGTCGTGCCGTACCGTGCCTGTTTACTTCATCGTTCCATAGCGTGCCGTGCCATACCGTGCCCGTGCCCGTGCCGTGGTGGGCCATTTTGCTTTGTCGGGCCGTGTCGGGCCGTGCCTTTTTAAAATCGTGTCGTGTCGTGCCGTGCCCGATTAATTAATCGTGCCGCGTCGTGCCGTGCCTTTTTTAGTCGGGTCGGGTCGTGCCTTTTTGTCGGATTGTGTCGTGCCGTGCCTTTTCTTGTCTGGTCGTGTCGTGCCGTGCTTGTCGGGTTGTGTCGTGTCGTGCTTTTTTGTCGGATCGTGCCGTGCCTTTTTTGTCGGGTCGGGTCGTGCTGTGCCGGCCCTTAATCGTCTAGATTGATAGGCTGTAATCGGATTGTAATTTTTTCCATTAGGATTGTGAGCTTTGTTTGAGATAATGTGTTAGGTGTTCAAGAATGAATTGTCCGGATTGATAGGCTGTAATCGAATTGTGATTGAGTGTTCAATGAGTTGTTGAGTGTTCAATTGTTTTTGGGTTAGATGTTCAAAATTCTTAGAATTTGGTGTTCATTGATATTTGAGTTGGGTGTTCAAAACAAGACTAGTCCATAATTTTTACATATATTCTAATGGAAAAAAATATTTAGGGTGTTCATGTGACCATGGAATGGTCCATGTACAGCCGCCAGTGAATCCAAAGCACTTAATTGATTGCATTTTTCCTAGCATTCTACAGTAATTTGCCACTTGTTCTAGAGTCTACACAATCAGACAACGATATGAAGTTAGAGCGATTACGAACATGGTTGGCCTAGGTGTTGGAATTACTTGAGATAGAGCACAAAAGGAACCGTAACACAGATAAAGAAAATCTCTGCTCAGTGATAAGTCGCGGTGCCCGTTTGGTTAATTCCACATTGTCCAGGAACACAACGTACAAAGCAAGCAACAGCGGGAATGAATGCAAACCCTTCCAGGCAAAAGCATGTGAATATTCTTTGAAAGATGATTCAACCACACCGCACATCGCATTCTACACATCAAGACACTAGGAGGTACCGAGGTATATGTGCAAGGGAAATCAGGAAAGCACCCTAGTTTTCAAGAGCATCACATCTTTTTGTTCTGTTATATATTCAATCGTGACAGCAATGTTTCAATCAAGTATATATAAAATATAGTCGCTCTAATCTTGCAAACAAACAGAGTCTGAAATCTGAGTCAAGCAACAACACTGTACTTTTCTAGAGTAGCCTATGCGGGGGATTGAGATGGTAAATGGCCTAAGTGAACAATTTATGGGCTGGCTATCTCTCCTTTATCAAAATCCAAATACAAAACCACCGAATGATAACTTCAAACCGTTAGTTGCAATACTCAATCTAGAAAACTAGCAAAAGAGAAAAATAACAGTAAATCCATGGCAACAAGCCTTGTCTCTCGAACTTTATCGGTTGGCTTTTGCAACCCTTTCAATCTCATCCTTTTTCTTAATTGCGTAACTGCACATACAAAAGGATAGTTATATGCATAAGCGTGTGAGTCAATGTGAGCAATATCAAACCAGCAACAGACCAAAGTAAAATCAAATTTTAGCACTGAAAAAAATTGATTAACTTTGTAAAAAAGTGAACCATATAACGCTAACTAGTTTGTGTGAAAGTACAGAACTGATTGACTGAGAGAGCACCAAGTATTAAGAGTCAAATCTTAGAAATAGCCTAAAATTATGAGGCACGACTCGATTTGTACAAGCAACAAAGGCTGGCGCCCACTGGAGTCTTGTTTTTTTTCCAATTTAAGGTACTTTTGACTCACTCTACTCCAAATATTAACTTCTTTTTACCTGTTGGAAGAGTCAAAGACCCTTTGGCAGCATTGATAAGCTCGTCGGCAAGACATTCAGCAATGGTCTTTGATGTTCCTGAAAGTACTCTCACAGGCACCGGTTGTCAGGAGATAAATAGCCTGGTTAACACGTCGCAACAGAGATATATCAACAGCTTGACACCTCACAACACCAGCCAAACCAATTCGAGTAGCATCTTCCCTTGGTACACTATTAACAAAGGAAAGCAAAGTTCAGCAAGTAAATACTTATTAAAATCTAGCAGTCTTAGATTTTCCACTTTGGTATTTATCACTTGATGCAAGTATTAGGCAGAATGTAATTAAGTCAAGCTCCTTTCATTTTATTGTTGCAGGTAATGGTCAAGCCACAAAACAGATTCCATTTTTGTTTTTTCACCAGCAAAATAGACAGCTAACAGATTAACCTTGTGACACTTGGGCTTAAAATGTAGCAACTAGGGACAAGCCTCCTAGCAAGCTTAAACATAACAGATGCAGCAGTTCCTCACCAACAATTACCAGCAACCACAAACTATAGCAGTCAACAGTAGCAGCAGCTAGCAGTAGCAAACAACAGTAAAAGCACTTCACAGCCGTGTAGCACACAAACAGCAACAGAATTGGCATAGTTGGCAGCCCTCTTGCTGGACTGCACCTCACAGAATTGGCAGCCCTCTTGCTGGACTTGCTCTAGCAGTGAACAACCTACTAGGTTAACCAAAAGCAGCAGTAGAACAGTAGCAGACAACCGGCTCTACGCTGATCTGGACCCAACAGAAAACTGTCCATAACAGTCAAAACAGAACAGAACATGCCTTAAATAGAATAGACCACCATAACCTATTGATCAATGGTACTAGGCTAACAGCTCACAAATCAAATACAAGGATGAACCATAGCTTGTGATTATAATGCAGCTCTTGACTTAGCTACACACAGAGTAATAGAAGAAGCTGGGGACAATATAGATTGGAAAATAATTTTCCAACACAAACTACATTGAAGAGTCTACACTCATTAGAAAAACACTAATGTAATCTCCCTTGCCATAAAATGAAATCCTAAACTAGGCAGCCATATCATTCAAGTACCCCAATTCTTCACATGATTGGATCCACCAACATAGCCAATCTCATCCTAGACCTGAGCATCAACCACATGATTGGATCCACTTGAATCAACAGACAAAGATTATACCTACTAAAGGGGTTGTCCCCTATCTTCTTCCTTTTCTATTTCAAATT
Source organism: Rhododendron griersonianum (assembly GCA_018127125.1). Classification (NCBI taxonomy): domain Eukaryota; kingdom Viridiplantae; phylum Streptophyta; class Magnoliopsida; order Ericales; family Ericaceae; genus Rhododendron; species Rhododendron griersonianum. Next base: position 8,775,108 of record CM030795.1, read on the forward strand.
AATCTCAAGATGGCTATGAGCAAGTCCACATCTTAACTAATGAACATAGTAGTCATAACGAATGTCAGGCTACAAACTAACCTGATTAATCATGCATAAATATGATATGCAGAAAAAGGAGTAAGCAAATACAAGTCCTATTTAACCTATATGAACAACAAATGCAAGATACCCGTATACGAGCTAAAATGCCTTTTCGCGCCTTGGTTCGTACATAAATCACACTAATGTACCCTCACACATAGAGCTATATCACTAATTGCACATATTCTCAAAGGTGATGATCAGTTTAATAAGCCATATAAGACTTGTGGACGAACTCCTAAAACATGGTAAGTAAACTCCTATTGCTAAAACGATCAAGCCTATCACCAAAGGCAGCAAACAAGATTGTGGATAGTCACAATGTCATTCAAAGAAAAGGTGGGCAGATTATTGTGGAATGCAGCCAGCCCCGCCCCCGTGAAGCTTGAAGTGTCTTTTTAGGCTACAAATGAAAGTGTCTTATGCTACAAATGGTAGTGTTTTAGGCAGCAAATGGTAGTGTTTTTTGTATCCACATGAATCTGGAAAAGCATAACATGCATAGTGTTAGGCAGTATGAACGTTAATCAGAAGACGGAACCATAGAAAACCCACAATAGTCTTCTTGCATTTTCTAGGTAGTACAACTAACAATGCAAACTAACAACAAACTAACAGACTGGAGGGGCTAGGCCGCCACCTCAACTCAGCAAATAGAATATGCGAGGGGTTATGCCACCACCTCGACTGAGCAATGCAATCAAATAAAACCAACTATACTAACAAAAAACAAACTCAATATTTAGCTTGGCTTCGTTACACCTCAGGTTTGGCATAAAACCAGGTTAGAGGTATCCACCAAGCTAAATACGAGCTACTAACACATAAACTACAAAAAACAAACTCAATATTTAGCCTGCGTATGTTGTATGCACCATTTCCAGCACATAAACAGTAAGCACCATTTACTTTAATTGAGGTTATCATAAAAAAGCCATGGATACAAAAATAAGTGAGAAAATCCACCTTCTACATTTTCTTGGCATTAATTTGCTTCAGCCTTCACATGGTTTGGTCCTTGGCGTCTACAATGTCCTACAAAACAAGAACCAAGAACCAGCAGCAGCAAGAGCAGCAGAAAACAGGTATATGAAAGCCAAATGAACAAGGAAAATGAATAAGAAAATTGAAATCTGCTCAGATATTAGTTCCTTTTATCATCATAGCAGAAAATTGAAATGGGTGCAACGTCAAGTTGCCATTATGGCCTTCATAAGTTGCAACACCACTTCATAGTTCATAACAATACGACTACGGCTCAGACATTAGTGTTTTTTTTATCATCATAGCCGGAAACTGAAATGGATGCGGCAACGTTAAGTTGCCATTAAGGCCTTCATAAGTTGCAACACAATCACACTTCGCATTGCCAAAAACTGGGGTTGTGTCTGTGGCTAATTCATTTCAGACTAAAAGGAGACACACACACACCCCACACTGCCACACACACCACAACGCATGCAGGCAACATCCATTTCAGTTAAGTGAAGCTAAACAGACCACAAGGCATGCAGCAAAACTTAGGCTCAGATATTAGTTAAGAAAATACATCATAGCCAAAAACTGAAGTGGGGGCAACATCATGTTGCCATTTAAGGCCTTCATAAGTTGCCACAACATCCACTTCAGCCCACTTACTGAAATGAATAAGCCACAAACACAAATACTGAAATGAATAAGCCACAGACACAACCCCAGCAGAATAAATGAATAATAGATTCAAACCAAATGCCAGCAGGTCCCCCTAATCACTGTCTATATCAGAATCTGCAAAATAGCCTCTGAATTCATCTTTAGCTGAGCGTTTTTTAATTCCAAGTCGTGCATCCTCCCAATCTTTCAAGCATATGAGACAATCCAAAATGTCTGGAGCTAGTCTGCTCCTCCTCTCATCCAACACTCTACTACCTGCACTAAAAGCAGATTCGGATGCCACTGTAGACACAGGAGGGGTTAGTAGATCACGTGCCATGATTGAAAGAACGGGATATTTATCTTCACTTTTTTTCCACCAAGCTAAGACATCCAAATCACGCCTTTCATTCTCGTTAACAGATTCTAGGTCCAAATATTTATCAAGTTCAATGCGTGAAGTTACCGTGCTACTTCCTATTCCTAAATTTGAATTAACGAAATCCCAAAATTCATCATTGGTACTTGTAGAAGATGTTAAAGGAGCAGCATTAGAATGAAACTTAGAGTCATATTTAGCATACATGGTAGCCAATAAATCATACACATTAGCAAACGAAGGTAAAGTAGTAATCCCTAAATTCTTACCAATCTCTCTTAAGAGCAAGTTAACACCTTGTAACTTCATCCTAGGGTCCATTACTGCAGCTAACATAAATATTGGTGGCATTTCCTCATAATATTTTCTGAAATTTCCTTCCATATCAATACAAGCATGTGCAAAATTTGGATGTTCCCTATGTTTACGAAAATTGACACTGATATTGAAAAGATGATGAAGCACAATACAAGAAGTAGGATAACGAACACCCGAACAACCTAAGGTAGCAACATAAAACACTTTCAAAAATTTCATGAACTCAAAACCAATTTCCCAGTCATCTTGAGTTAAAGGATTACCATGATACGATCGATACCTCTGATTAACATAAGCAGATATTGCATCACTATATTTCCTACAAGACTTTAACATAATGTATGTTGAATTCCAACGATTTTGAACATCAGAGTTCATACTTTTGGGTTTAAGATTGTATAATGATGTGCACAATTTATCAAATTCTTGTTGCCTAGATGGGGAATTAGCAATAAAAAGAACAGCATTTCTAATTTTTGAAATCTGTGGAGCTATATGTGTCAAACCATCTTGCACAACTAAGTTAATGACATGGCATACACATCGCAAATGCAATAATTCACCAAAATAAGGAGTCGTCAAATTTCTTGTAAACATTGGAAGTGTGGCAGTATTAGCGGTATGGTTGTCAAAAGTAATGCTATAAACTTTATCAACAACTTCAAAATCCCTAAAAACACCCATAATACTTTCAAAAATATGTTCGGCATCATGAGGAAACTCCACTAAACGGAAAGTGATAATTTTTTTTTGCAAAGTCCATTTAGAGTCTATATAATGAGCAGTCACACAAATATAACCACGATTATTTATACCAGACCACATATCAGAAGTAAAAGCAATTGCACCAATAGTTGCAAGTTCACTAATCAAATCTTTTTTAACTTCACCGTGAGCTTTCTTCGTATCACTACGGGTTGAATTTCTAGAAACTTTAGCAAAAGAAGGATTCAGATAATTTTGGACAAAATATTCAAATCTAATATCATCACCAAAAGTAAATGGTTGTTCTGCTGCAGCTACATAAAGGGCCAGTCCATGTCTCATTTTTTCTTTTGAATAAACAAAATTACTATTAGATGCACTAGCAATTTTATCAGCATGTTTAGTTTTTATATGTCTACCATGTGGCCCTACACCATTATAACTTTTGCATACATAATGTCTGTCACAGTAATTGCATGCAGCCCTACGGCCTATGTCAATACCACTTTTATCCTTGAAGTTATCAACTATAGAGAAATGATTCCATACCCATGAGTAGCGTCGTGACCTTTTTGAACCACTAAGGCTTGAATTTCCAGCTGTAGGAGTAGCACTAGAACCTAAAGGTCCTGTTCCACTTCCACCACCAACAATGTTTGAAGCAGCCTCCTCACCTACAGAACCCATACCCTGTGGTGCAATAGGGTTTTGTGGTAGTTCATGAGAAGAACTTGAGTGGGCGTCACAATCCTCCCCATTTCCAGGAGCCATCTACAAAAAAGCACCATAACAGGGGTTATTAAAGGGGAAACACGAAAGCCCTAATTTTGTAACCCTAAATGCAATATTCAAGTAAATAGCTTCACAGATCCTACTTAGTGGGCTAGTGGCTGTGGGTACAATATAACAGCAGACTGACAAAATCATATGCAACAGCAGCAACACTAGACTGACTAATCACATGGGAAGTGATTAATCACACTAGACTGATTAATCACTGCAAAATCAGTTTTGACAAATTTGTAAAAAATATACTAATAGAAGAAATTAGTAACAAAATCATCAGATCTGGCCTGACTGGTCAAAACCCTAATGTAAGAAATTAGTAACCACAGACCTAATTTCGTAACCCTAATTTCAAGAACCCTAATTTCAGAAATTAGTAACAAAAGCCCTAATTTCGTAACCCTGATTTCATAAATTAGTAACAATTAACAAGAGCCCTAATTAGTAACAATTAACAAAAGCCCTAATTTCAAACACCAGGTCAAATCAAAGCCCTAATTTCACAAACCCTAATTACAATACATAAGTGGAGACTGGAGAGGGAAGTGAGATAGGTACCTGTGCTCAGAGGGATACGGTGACTGATGTGAGTGAGTCGGTGAGTTGAGGACTGAGGTGATGAGAGAGTCGGAGAGACAGACGTTGAGAGACTGATGGTCACCGTCTCACCCCACACCGTCTCGCCGATTCACCGTTTGAGAATCGAGATTTGTGTCACCGGAAAGTCGAAAACAGAGAGAGAGAGAGAGAGAGAGAGAGAGAGGTGAGCTGCGTAGCCTGCGTGAATCCGTGATCTTTGAGCAGCGAGACAGAGGGAGAGGGAGAGAGAGAGAGTCTGAGACAGAGAGTGAGAGAGGTGAATCAGTGAATGACTCGGTGTCTCGGTGAATGTATGAATCCGAAGAAATAAGGCGTGCTGGTGGAATCCGAACGTTGAGAGGAGTCGGAGTTGAGAGGACAGAGAGACGTTGAGAGAGTCAGAGAGACAGAGAGAGTTCGAGAGAGATCTAGATCGGAGATGAGAATGACTGAATGAGATGTCTGCTAGGGCAGCATCTCATTCCTTTTATATGATCTTTGTGATCATGTGCATACGAGACACCATAATCCATATGCACCAACTTATCGAAAATTCTCGTAGAGTCCTATAATGCATCACTCGAGGGCCACCCGAGCTGTTTGTTGAAAATCTGAACCGTCTACCTTTTATGTGGGAGTGATTATATCATTCATGCAAAAAATAAAGTAATTTGGTTGTCGTTATATACTTGATCTCACATAACAAATAAATTTCTATTAATGAATCTACGTCCCGGTGAAAGGGCTTCCAAAACCCGATAGACCCAAAAATTTGCGAGAGTGATTCAAACATCAAGAACAACAAAATGAACGGTATGGATCGTCATAGTTATGTTGCGATCGTGTGGCTAACGTACATTAGACTATAGTAGAATACTTTTGTTTAGAACCAAGTAAGTGCAGTATATAGATTTGAAAGGTAGCTACAGACTCATTTTTCCAAATGTTCGATCTAAACCGTTACGATTTAACGTATTATCAATTATATCATTTTGGCCCAAAGTAGAGATAATCGGATGTCGGTAACCACATGATCAGATCACATTCTATGCTTTTAAAGGCATTAAAGTCATATAATGGACCACTCTAGGGCCGTTTGAGTTATTTTTTGAAAATCGGAACCGTCTACCTTTTACGTGGGAGGGATTATATCATTCATGTCAACAATCAAGCAAATTATTTATCATTACATACTTGATCGGACTGATTCGAACGTAAAAAAAACCATTCAAACAATGATTCCGTGTCCCGATGAAAGAGTTTTCAAAATCCTATAGACCAAAAAATTAATGAGAATGATTAAAACACCAAGAAAAACAAGATGAACGATATCGATCATCGTGATTGTGTCTTCAACTTCCTAGAGCAAAAAACTTCACATAGAGTCAATTTCCCACCTTATTTTCCCATCTGTTTAAGTTGGGTCCAAAGATTCCAAACGGACCAAACCCAATGGGATGAGAATTGAAGTCTTGTCCCCGTTTTACGGTTTTAGTTGTAGTTGCCCCATTTTAGTTGTAGTTGTGTACTTTTTTTAACCTTTTTTTCCCCCCAAAAACTCTCTATTAATAAATCTACATCCCGATGAAATGGCTTCTAAAACCCGATAGACCCGAAAATTTGCAAGAGTGATTAAAACACCAAGAACAACAAAATGAACGATATGGATCGTCATACTTGTGTCGCAATCGTGTGGCTAGCATACAAGAAGCCCATTTTTATGGAATAGAATTATATAATATATATATTACTTGTTCTAATTATAAACACAAAAAGATTGTTGGCCTTAGTGGTTTGAAATGTGTGTCAAGTCTCCAAGGACTAGGGTTCGAGCCCCATAGACCATAGTCCTTAGAGATTATTTTTGTTTAAACCAATTATTTTTTTAAAATTAGTGTTTTTTCTTATTTATTTTCTTTGTCTCTTTTTTATAAAAAATCTTTATTAGATAAAACACTACTAGTCTACTACCAACTGAAATTGCCCCACAAAGATGAAAAAAAAAGGGTCTTGCTGGGATTGTTTTGCACTCATATTTTAGACCTTATCAATGTTAAATCAAGTTTGCTTTATCTTTTGATGTGTGTACATACACATTAATGGAAAGATATTGTGGTAAATTCACGAGATAAACAAAAAGGAGTGCAAATATATAAAAAAAGAAGAAGAAAATAACCATTCCCCTTATTTTTATTCATATATCAGATTATCAGGCAATTTATTTTTAACTATTTCCGTCACGATTTACAACACCTCTCATTTACTCTCCCAATTATTTTTATGTTTGAATTTTGATTCAAAATTTCTTAATCATATAAAAAAATTTAAAATCTTATTTTACTTAAATAAAAGGAAAAGATTAATAAATTATTGGATTATCAAAAAATACACAGAAATAAAAGTAAACTATAATCTGAGACCGTGTCGTGCCGTGCCGTGCCAGACTATTGGATTATCGTGCCCGTGCCCGTGCCGTGCCCATCTAAGACCGTGTCGTGCCGTGCCGTGCCAGACTAACTTTCGTGCCGTGCCCGTGTCGTTCCCCCTCACTTCCGTGCCCGTGCCGTGCCGCGTCCCCGTGCCGTGCCGTGCCTGGCTAGAACCGTGTCGTGCCGTGTCGTGACTCGTGCCCCATCCCACTTCCGTGTCGTGCCCGTGCCGTGCCCGTCTAAGACCGTGTCGTGCCGTGCCGTGCCAGGCCAACTTCCGTGCCGTGCCCGTGTCGTTCCCGCTCACTTCCGTGCCCGTGTCGTGCCGCGTGCCCACTAAGACCGTGCCGTTCCCGTGCCGTGCCAGGATTATTCCATGCCCGTGCCGTGCCGTGCCGCCTTCAAACGTGCCGTGCCCGTGCCGTGCCCGTGCCGACCCGACCCATTTTACACCTCTATGCAGATCTCATACATGAAGCATCCAATGCCATAGCGTTGGGGACACGTATTCAGGTAGTTTTGCTTTGATAAATACCAAAATTCTGCTACATCATTCCCCACACCTTAACATGTGAGGTTTCAGAATGGATCACTTTCTTGCAACTTTCAACCTGGGACTTCATTTTTTGTTTGTTAACATCTAGCTCTGAATTTTCCTGGGTATTGGAGGAGAGTGACAGTGACTGACACTACACATTATACGCAAATGTATGTTCTTGGTTTGTACCCTGTAGGACAGCAGTTCATGCTCATCCAACCTTGTCCAAAGTTCTTGACGAACTCTTCAAATATATGTGCCTAGATAAGCCTCTCCTATCGACTAGTAAATGCTGAGCGAGCATGGAAACACTGACGTACGTCTTCTGATCACGTTTCCTAGATTGTGATTGTTAAAACCATTTACACTGAATGTTTAGTATCTGGGCCGGTCTTGCCCATTTGCATCACATTGACAGAAATCAATCTCGATCTCTCATCCGCTAAACTATTGGAGCAGGTAAATGCTAGAGTCTCCCTAGTTCCGACTAGTGAATCAATTGCCGTATAAAATCTGGTGTAACAGTTTTGGAGAGAACTTGTATCAGGGAATTTCAAGATATACTTTCAGCTGTCTCTTTTTATAGACTTTTGAGGTTATGAATTTTTTTTTTCTTCTTGTATGTATGCTTTGCAGAACTTTAGTAAATTAGTAGTATCCAAACCCGAGCATGTATCTCCCTACAATGACGACTATCTTTTTGGAAAGCATCCTCAAGAGAAACAAAGAATCCAAGGCGTGAGCCCATATACAAGAGATTGTTATTTTGACTTCTGTGATTGTGATGACTGTTTAGAAGCCAATTTTCTAGGAGTGAATTATTAGTATTTACTGTGGTGTACTGTTCATAGTACAGTGTACTGTTCATAGTAGTGTATAATTGGTGTACTGTTGTAGTAGTACGTGTGTAATAAAGTAATGGCCAAAGTAGTAGTCAGTAGTGTAAGCTAGCAATTATATGTAGCATACTGTAGCATGTTCCAATTATGCGTACTACTGTGTATGATGTAATAGGTGATGCAAGCACTACCTCCTTACGTCTATAAAAGGAGGGTTCCCCCCATTGTAAAAATCAAGGTGAGTCTAATATCAAGTCAGTGTGTTTGTTTATACATCCCTCTGTTGTGTTCTCTCTCGATCCTAACCTACTTCGTGTTTGTACCCACTTCGTGTCTGCAAATTATAAGCGAAAGCAGAGAAAAACTAAAACCTATACAAGAGATACTAGAGAGAAATATGCCAATTCTGGCAGAGCTGAGACGATAAAGATGTAGGCCTTATATTTCTGCTTTGAGAAAGCTTTTATCCTAGAGAGAAATACATATGATCGGCTGAATAACAGCCAAAGGAGGCTTATGAATGCCTCTTAACTTTCTACTAATCCTCTCTTGCCAAACAAAATAAACTGCAGCAGCAAAGGCAACCCTCCTTAGAAGATTAGGCCATTAGGGAGTAGTCTTCTGAGGCCAAGGGGCAGGGGCCTTGGGAATGCCGCAGAGATCAGGAATGGCAGCCCACAGTTGACTAAAGAAGGGACAGTCAAAGAGAAGGGACACTCTTATTATCAGATGCAAATTTCAGCTGCCTCCCTTGTTCTTCAATCATCAGATGCAAATTTCGCTGGATCTCTAACTGCTCATCAGAACACCGTCGACTGACAAATATAAAAATTCAGTATATGAATCCGAGAGAAATGGCATTAACATGAAATGCATGCATCTCTAATACTAGTAGTTGGTAAATTCTTTGCCAAAGCCATTTTCGATCTAACTTTGGATTTGCCATTGGACTTACTTACCAATCTTTAGCCACAAATGACTCAAGGTTTGGTGAAGCCCGTTTTTCCCGCATCACCTACAACGGTTGTCATAATAAAGTTGTGACCTAACAGCTAAAATAGCACTTGTGCGAAAAAAAAAGGGTGGCGATACTGCCACGACATCATTTGTTAGTGCCACGAAACTATTCACTGTTCTGACACTTTTGTCCTTTTTTCACGTTTTCATCTCTCTTGGCAACCTGTGCAAAGCAAGGTAGCCGAAGTATAACCCTCTCTCTCCTTTATTGTTTCAAATTTTGATCCATGTAGTACCAGAGCACGTACAGTAGAGTTGCGAGAAATTTTCCAATCGTTTGACGGGAACGACGACGGAAGCCCAACCCAGCTCGAACTCGGATCTCTATTCAGATCGATGGGTCTGAAACAAAGTCCAGATCAACTCGAAATCCTAATACAAAAAGCGGGACAACAGCAACGGCCTCGTGGAGTTCTCCGAGTTCGTGTCGCTTGCGTTGATGGGAACGGATATTTCACGGCGACGGTGTTGGCTCATGGGGATGATCAGAGAGGCGGATTATTATTAATTGTTTATTAAATTGATTCCAAACATATACGTATAAACTTGTGTTTCATACTTTCATGTATGTATAGAAACCCAAGTTCAATGAATCTACAGTCCAATTCATTGTTGAATGAAGTAGCGTTGTCGCATATGAGGATGAGCCGATGAGGTTGGCTGTGATTATGGTGCAAGACAGAGAAATGGTGAGATTCAATTCAACCCATTTGCTGTGAGTTCTGAAGAGAAAAAGTTATAGGAGCAAAGAGTACAGTCAGATGAAGAGACAGAGGGCAAAAGTGTCAGAACAGTGTATAGTTTCGTGGCACTAACAAATGATGTCGTGGCAGTATCGCCACCCAAAAAAAAACCCATTAAGGCCTCGTTCTCTTAAACTTAACTTAAATCTGGAAATTTTGTCCTTATTTGAATTTTTTTCGTGTTTATTAGTTTTGCACCAAACTTTTGTGGGTTATTGATTCGCCTCAATGAGAGGAATTGGAAAAGTAATTTTTTTTTACTTTTGCCCAAGTATTTTGAGAAATAACCACTTTTTAGCCAAAAAATCTCTCGTCGAGACGAATCAATATCTCACAAAAATTTAGCGCAAAACTAACAAATGTGAAAAAAATTCAAATAAAGACAAAACTCTCAGATTTAAGTTAAGTTCAAGAGAATAAATCAGCATTGCCAAATTAAGAAAAAATAGTGAAATTGCTTTTTTGATGACCAACAAATGACTTTTTGTTTTGAAAATTTGGTAAATATAGCTGGAGATGATCTTAAAGGTGGTGCATAATTAAAAAATGGCAGTGTCACTGTTCAATTTTTTAGAGGAGTCGAACCTAAAACTAAATTAGCAATAAATTGGCCCTAAATTAGCAATAAATTGGCCCGAAATTAACAAGAGTTCAAAAATAATAAAAATAAGGTAATTTAAATAATTAAGTCAAAGATAAACAAAGATCACCTTGAAAAGAGGCTGAAAGTCGTGATTTGACGGCATCGTTGTCCCATTCTAATACGTCCCACCACTCCTGTTGGCCCTAGATTTTCTCCAAATTAGGAGAGCTATTAGTGTCGATGGGGAGTTTTCTCAACTTCGGACAACCCCCTATTCGTACATCCAACAATGATTGCCAATACATGGGAACACCTTTAAAAAAACTCACGAATTCCGGTAAGTCAAAGAGCCCCAAATACCTCAATTTGGGTAGAGCCTCGTATTCAATCTTTTCATCATCTGGAACTAGCCCCTCGAGTCCCCGACAGTTCGAGACGTACAATACTTCCAAGTTGGATAGTTGTTGAACCATGAATCCACTTGAGAATACCTGCTCAATTCGTGGACAACCTACAAGGTGCAGTGCTTTTAGATTGGTTAAACTGTTTAGATTAGGTGGTGTACGTCGGTGGTAGCAATTGTCCCTCCTCCGTCTCCAAACAAAGAATGGACTTCACGTTTAGGACCGTAAGGCATGTAATATATAAGATGTACATTAGACATGTAATATACATCTTAAAGAATGGACTTCACGTTTAGCAATTGTCCCTCCTCCGTCTCCAAACAAAGGGAGAAAGCCCAAGAACTATACTGTGACGTTTAGGACCGTAAGGCCAATCCCTGTCGTCGATCAGGCCCCGCTGAAAGGGGCTAATAACCATTTTCTTCAACACCCCACCGCTGAATGATCAACTTTGCCAATTTTCGCCTCCGATGCAACTAGGAGAATACACGGTCAAGCCAAGCCCGCCTGAATTGAAATAATATCTCCTCTGTATGGTGAGAAGGGAGAAGGCCCGGGAACTAGGCTGTGACGTTAGCCTTTAAGGCGTGTTTGCGGATCAAAAAAAAAAAAAGGCCGTGACGTTTAGGATCGTAAGGTCAATCCCCATCGTCGATCAGGCCACGCTGAAAGAGGCCGAGGTTATTAGTCCATGATGAGTCAAGTTTTTAGGCCCAAAGACTAGCCCTGTTGTAGGTCCACGTTCTTTGTCTGAAATCTCAGCCCATTTAAAGGATTGTTTTGGGCTTTAGGCCGAGGTCAGGAAGCCCATATTCGAATCTGTACCCGTAAAGCATTAGCTGCGTTAATCACGGTGAGTTCGCGCTATATTTTTTGTAATTTTTCATTTCGGTATTTTAGTTCGTCTTCTCTGTTTTTTTAATCCACCTTTTATTTTTTGTAAAAAGTTAAAAAAAAAAAATGAACATAAGCCCAAAAAGTTCAATAAAAACGAAAAATACCAGACAGCTGGTATTTTTTGTTTACAATGTCGTCTTTTGTGTACTTTTTAAAACTTTGGTCCACATTTTCATACTTTTCCGAATTCTTTCGTTGAGATGAACGGTTAATCCCATAAATATGATGAAAAGCTAAAACAAAAATTATGGAAAAATAAGTTCTAGTTAAAAAATACAAAAGACAAAAAATGTAACGTGAACTCACCCTGATATGTTTAATTTTACTTGAGAGTTAATGCATGAAGGATGGGTTTTGCACATTCACACATGGATGGAGACGTACAGAAAAGGAGAAAAAATCATCTGAATAAAAGAAGAGTGGCGAAATCAATTCCATTATAAACTTTGTCAATTTATACCTTTTACTAGTATTCAATTTTTTTTTATCAAAGTTGCAACTACAGCTTTCTGCTAGCAGGTTAACGTTGGAGGAAATCTTCATTCTCAAGTATTTCGCTTTGAACCCAAAGCAGCTGATAGGTCCTTATATGTATCCATTTAAGCACCCTCATCTGGGCGCGCGCATAAATAATCCCCCTCTCTATGGATGCATCCAATCGCATAAGTTACATTTGTTTAGCACGATATCTTGTTAATTACTTGGAGAGAGTTGAAACGCTTCATGTGTTTATAGGTTTCGTGAATCGTTGGATGTGAAATGCGGCTTACAAGGGGCCATTGGATGATTGCCGGAAGACGCGAGGCCTTGGAGGTTACTGGAGATGAAAAGTGAAAAGTTTCTCTTGTTGTGAATTTCGTCTGGACGGTCAAGACCAGGGGCGGATTCACATTGTGCTCACAAGGATCACGTGACCCTCCTGACTTTTCTACTCTTGCAATTTTACTCCTTTTAGTCTAAGATATAGTTCATTTTGCCCCTCAAAAATTGTACTAGAACCCCACTGACATTTACAAAATTTGTCACCTTATAAGTCAATATAACCCCTTAATCAATGCGCTTAACTTCCTCAATCAAAAATATCTCTTTGTCCAGTGCTCTATTTTAAATAGAAGTATTAATCGCTAGGTATTTCATTGTATGAATACTTTTCTCAATAAGCTCTACAAATATCTACAATTCAGCTTAATATGAATACAAACAAATCTAAAAAGGTAATCACGAGGATATACCATTACCGGGCACACAATTATTAAACTTTTCTTCAAAAATTCATTCCGTGCTTAGGGTCTTAAACTCTGAATGAAAAAATTTGAAAGTTATGCTTCAAAATTCATCATGTTTTAAATTTGAATTTTTCGCTTAACGAATAATGTTTAAACATTTTATCTTCTTGTTATTAATTGGACGTGATTTTTTTTTTTTGCAAAGTCATGCTGGAAAGGTGACCCCCTGTGTGAAAGTCCTGGATTCGCCACCGGTCAAGACACGAGAAAGTTCCTCATGCTCAGGAGATTAGTCGGGGCAAAAGCCGCACTTCAACCATTAAAAAAAAAAAAAAGTGTATATTTTTCTATCTTATACTAGGAAATAAGTGCGACTATATTTTCTAAAAAAAACAAGTTTTGCACGTGGATTCACTGCATTTTAGTTCTTCCCTTTTCATTTTTTTTTTTTCCAGGTTTAATTTCCCCTCTGGTCTAATGGTTCAAGTCCATCACATATTGACTTTCACCTTTTTCAAACTTTTTCCAGGGGAAAATAATGAGGGAGAGAGAATAGAGTGAAAAAAAGCGAACAAAAAAAAGGCGGTGGCCGAACATGGAGAAATATGCAGCAGCCAGCTTCAGTATCCGAAATACAACGTGCGAAGTTGACAAATTTTCATTTGACGATTTCATCACTTTGAAAAGGTAGGGGGGAAATCGAAATCAAATAGGTCACTGCTTACATATTTTTTTTTTCCACAGGTCGTTTCTTACCGATACGAAGCAAGAAAAGTATAGCAGTATTTTTTTATATTCAGGCCCCGTTTCGTTAATTTTTTTTTATTTTTTATGTACTTATTTCCCATTTTACGAGACAGGTCGTTCTCTCATAATACATCACTTTAAAATTCAAAAATTAAGTAATTTTTCTTAGCGGAACGGAAGCCTTAGATTGAGGGGTCTTTCAATTTCGATTTTGGATTTCTTCATTTTTCGGTAGGGAAAATCTTTATTTACGGAGGTTCCGTAAAATAAAGTTTATGAGGCCAATCTCGGCCGTCCAAAAGTGTTTTGGACAATCCAGATTAAAGACAAACTATTGACGGTAAGAAATGTTTATTACTGGTCAGAAATTAAAAATATACCTCAAACGTTGAATGCCGAAACGAACGGCTGAGATCACCCTTTTTCCGTGAAGAGCTTGTTCACGGAACGTCCGTGAATAAGTTTCTCTCTTTTCAGTCTGATCTATCTACTTCACGGAACCTCCGTGAAAGCTCTTCAAGGAACCCCCGTGAATAAGTTTCTCTCTTTTCGATCTGATCTATCTACTTTCACGGAACCTCCGTGAATAAGTTTCTCTATTTTCGGTCTGATCTATCAACTTAATCATGGATACCAACATTCTACTATTCTGGTGCTGTTCACAGTTTCGTATTTGGAGGATAAGGTCGTGAATGATCAAAATCAATCAAATAGCAACACTGCAACAGCAAACTTTCCAAATTAGAGTAAATTTCATACTCCATCAAACGTAAGCGGGTCCCGTAGTGAGCAAACTCGCTACAAGGTGTAGTGAGTAATCATAGTCGTCCGACTCAGAATTTAATAGTCCGGATTTAAAATAAACTCTTCCAGAAAAACCACTTTTGGACAGCTAAGATTACTCACTGCACCCTGTAGCCAGCGAACTCGCTGTAGATCATAGACTAACAATTCAATTAGCAAGACTTATTCATGCTGCCGAGCAAAAAAAAAAAAAAAGACTTATTCATGCTAACCACCTTAAATTAAAATTAAATATAGGGAAGTACTTATCATTAGGAATATTCTAGAGAGATAGTAATTGGGAATCATTTTGATCCATAGTTAAGTATAGAAATTAACCAACCTAATTAACAAATCTACCACCTCCCTCAGATCTCACTCATGTGTTAGAAAGCAAGTGGTTGGAAGTACCTCTCCGCCATAGTTCTCATCAACTGAATAATGAAGTATTAAAAAGAAGGAAAATTCTAAAATCAGCCCAATGGGCTGACAATAATAAGTGCGTAAATGTGATTAAAGGGTATTAAAAGTACACAGAAATACGTGTTTTTTTCTTTATCTTCTAGTGTACTTATCGTCAGCCTAATGGGTTGACAATAACAAGACTGGTATTAAAAAATGAAATTAGTACTACCAATTAATTGAACTTGGGATCTGCAAAACGTGATTAATTCTCAGACGCAATTACTATAATGTATTATCCTTCAAGGATATGGCTTTCCACGCATTGACTTTTTTTTTTTTTTGCCAAAAGTTGAGAGGTAGTATTTATCAAAAGATCCCCATGGGGGCAGATTGGGAGTCCACAGATCGAACACTCCAACAGAAAGAGCGTATAAGCGCATAAATGCGCCGCCCTACAGAATAAGAAGAAACCCCCCAAAGGAGGAAGAAACCCCCCAAAGGAGGACGAAACCCCTCGAAGGAGAACGAAACCTCCCGAAGGAGGACAAACCCCCCAAAGAGGGGACATTATTAAAATAAATAACAAAAAAAAAAGAAAAAGAAGCACCGCCAAGACATCCGCCGCCACTCTTTCGCAACTATCTTGATAGACTCGTAACCACCACCTCTGCTTCACAAAATAGGAACACATCGTTGGGAGGTGGTCGCCCAACAAACGAGGTAGACGGCGTCAGGTCACAGATCTGAGAAGATGGAGGCTGAGAACGGTGGTGGACAATATCTTACCCGCAACAACTGAAAGCGAAGCTACGGAACGTTGCTGGAAAACGATCTGGCTGAAAAGTTCCCAATGGACGCCCGAACTTCAGTCGCAGAATTGAGAGAGGAGACGGTTCGACGGTGGGGAGAATGGAATAGAGGGAGAGAGATCGGAGGGGAATGATCCCTCCCCTCCCGCCGCCTGAGAAGGGGGGGAGGGGAAGGGTTGTTGGCGGCTAGGGTTTGAAGTTTTTTAGAGAGAGAGAGCACACGCATTGACTTTGAGAATGTAGTATTAGTAAAATTCTTTAGCTTCCATTTGTTTTTTGTGGGGGATAATAATAATTATTATTATTTTTGTTGACCTTTTTGGTTTGAATGTGTACATAGTACACGCTTAAGCTGTTCGAGCGAGCGAGCTAGACCGATTCCAGTAAAGATCGGTAGACTCGTTTGATAAAACTTTTGAACTCGTTAAGATCGATCGTTCCAACTTAACTAAAGCTTGTAATCCATCCATTTCCCAACTCGTTCGGGTTATTTATTAGACCTTTTTATTCCTTTCACATGGGGAGGAAGGAAAAGCATAAAGTTAGCTAGGAAGACTAATTCGAAACATGTTGTCCTATGGCGCGCCCCTATAAATTCGTTCCCATGAAAAAAAACGCTTACAAATTAATTAAGTTAGGTGTAAGAACCACATCGATCCATTCTAGTCTGGTCCATGACATATCAACTTTTTAAAATCTCATCTAGGGATGGCAATTACATCCGATCTGTTCTCGCCTCCGACCTCTCCACACCGATCCGATAGGCAAATAGGGAGAGTATGGTATTTGCTTCCGGCCCCCGCCTTGTTTTAACTCGATCCGAACCTGATTATAGATATTTATATATATATATATTTTTTATGTATATGTCTAAATAAATTTCATTGTTTTGATATATAATAAGAGCAATATACCAATTAATAAAACCCTAATATATAAGTCTTTGTGTTTTTTATTTCTTTTCTTTTTTTTAACTCTCATCAATCATCAATATCTAGTTTTTTTTCAAAACACTCTAAAAAGAACAAAACTAGTCAAATTATTATGGTGAATGGGGACCCGATTTTCCTTCGCTCTGACTTCGATCCGATGTAGAACGGGGCGGGTTTGGGGGATTCTAAATCCGACTCCGATCCGCCCCATTGCCATCCCTGAATTTCTCATCTAGATACTTCAATTTATATGATAACTAAAACTTACAGATCGATATATAACATTTTTGCATCGTTGAAGGATGCACTCTTGGTCATTGGAGTTCATCTGAATCTTTGGCGGAATATGCGTCACGCAATATGTTTGGTTTGGGTTGTCTGATGATTACTCCGTCATGTAACTGTCGCTGGACTTATTGAAAAAAGAAGAAGGAGGAGGAGGATCGACAAAAAATTAGGAAAATTTTAGCATAAGTATTTATTTATTTCCATTTTTGGTTAGACATTTCCATCCCATATTTCTTTCTATCCACTTGCAGTCCACACACTAGTTGAGGTTGTCTTTGTTCTTTGAATCATGCATGTTCCCCTTAATGCACTACTGTCTGGAAAACATCTCAGCGCTAGCTGCCCATTATACGTACAATGAATTTGGAGCTGATCAGCTCTTTATGATTAGTACCCATCAATTACCTAATCTATCTTTCGGTTAATTACCTCATGATTATTCACATTAAGGATCCGTTTAATTAGCAAAATATATAATGGTAGAAAATGCGAGAAAGAGGGAAAAAAAAATATAGTACTTATTTTGTGTTCACTTAGCAAGAATATCCAAGAAAGTGGTAGAAAGTGAACTTTAATTTTCTGTACAAACCCTCTAAAGCATGAGAGTCTGCTTTACTTTTTGTCACAAAATGTGTAGAATTTTTTTTTCCCCTTGAGAAAATCAACAACAATTACTGTAACAGTCAAACTTCCTTCTTCATCTTCTTCCCTCCACCTTTTCTCTTCTAATTTCGGCAATTTTATTCCCTCCAAATAAGGATATTATTTTCTCTACAATTTTCTTGCAAAACTTTCATTCTAATCAAACGGATGTGAGAAAAATAAATAAATTTTCTTTTTATTTTCTTTCACTTCACTTTCTATCATTTTCATTTTCCATTTTATTTTTCTCGCTAATCAAACGGACCCTAAGCAATTTTAAGTAGAGAGTGTAACCGAATAAGGGTTCACATAACCAAGGTCCTTAAAAACACGTCTCTAATTAATATGGTTAGTCAAAGAAAACTAAATAGATACACGTGTCGAATTGATTAAGAACGGAATCTCTTGGGTCAAAGTTAAAATAACTGTGGAAGAAACTTGGAAAATGATATTGGCACTCTAAAAATTGATGTAGACACTCCAAAAAACAAAGGAAGGTGGCTTTGGAGTTACACTGATTTTGGAGTGTCTGCATCAATTTTTGGAGTACCAATATCATTTCCCAGAAACTTCTCTATGTTTGTTTAACTGACCTGAAAAAATCCCATTATGTGTATGCTTCAATTTTTATTCGAAAATGCTAACCATCGCTTAAGACAGAGGATAATACGTAAAAAGTATACATACTCCAATATTCGTAAAAATTATATTGGTACTCGTAAAATGTGTATAGAGACTTTCTAAGGCTGGATTCCAGAACTCAAAAAAGCCCTTTATTTTTTAAGAATGCAATTTCAAACTCAAAAATTATGGGTTTATTGAAATTTTAAAATATGCAATATGGATTTTATTTAAAAAATAATTTTTCATTTATAGTATTTTTGAGTTTGAAAATATGAAATAAGCTGCTTCTTTTTTAAAAAGGTTTCTGGAACGGAGCCTAATTCATTTGATTTCATATGTACGTACGTAAGCTGTTTCACTACTAAGATTCTAATTTTTAAGTACTTTTATTTTCTGTTTTACGAGACAAGTCATGTTTTAACAATATATCGCCTTTAATTCGAAACCCTAAATAATCTACCGCTTGGTTAGCAAAGCCGAAGTAGACTTGCTGAAAAGTGGAGCATATAAAAATCAGGGATTAGTAGTTGCGTATAATCTAATCTTGATTAGAGTATTAAATTATTGGGTCGCCTAACCCTTACCAAAAATGTCTAACGTGCGGACTTTTCCACGAACCACATCACGCCACGTGGTAGTTCCCCCTCGTGCCATCGTGTCGGAACAAAGGAAACATGGCCCACAAACGCCTTGAGCGCTTTATTTTCAACCTTCTTCGATAGTGTGCCAAAAAGGTTAGGTGTATTCTTTTTCCCTCCACCGGTCGCGATATCCGAATTAACTTACGCGCATCTCAATTATTTTCTATCTTGGTTTGGTCAGAGGTAGGTTATCCACGCCGAAACTAGACGAATTATGAGAAATTTCTCTCTTGCAGCCTGGCTCTGAGGCCACTGAATTTCAAACTCAGAACATCTGAATTTACAGCCAAACCCTGTTTTCGGGTTTAAAAGTTGAGATTAAATTCTTTCCATCCGCAGTGGAAAACACCACTTTTCCACCACCACCTTTTTCAGTCCTACCGGGTGTTTATTGTTGATCTGAACCGTTCATCTTATAGACCCCACATAATAGTATATCCATGCAAAAAAATAAACTTGATCGGACATCGGCAGGAGTATGAAAAAATTGAATTTTGCTTTGTAAAATGGATAGTGTATCTTTATTATTATTGACAGAAATCATATCGTCCATTTTATAAACCAAAATTCAAATTTTGATATATCTATCGACTTCCGATCAAATTGATTTTTTACCATGGCAATACTATATTGCGGATCTTAAAATATGAACGATTCAGATCACAACAATAGACACTCAGTGGGACCCATCATAGGCGGTGGTGAAAAAGTGGGGGATTTTACCCCGACGGTGGATAGAATTTATTATCTTAAAAGTTAGGTGTATTGTTTTACACCTTTGACCTTTTCCAACCGGCCAATGGGAGCTCCCCCAGTGGATCGTTCTCATTCGGTCGCACTCCGTCGGCGGCGGCGGCAGAGACGGCACTGTCAATTTCCCATTTTCTCTCGAATCTTACGTGGCGAGATACGGTGAGATAATGTGATCGAATCACCACCGTCGGATGGATGGTGATTGTTTCCTACACGGTTGAAATTACTCGAACTGGCAAAACCTTACACGAGTCTGCACTAATTTATTACTTTACTCCTCCAACCCTGGATAAGTATCCAGTCCACATTAAAATACTCCAATGCTTTTGTATAGTGGAGTAGTTTTTTTTTTTTTTTTAATTTTATAACCAAATGTCCAAGGACTAATTCGGAGCTTAAAATTAACGAATTTTGGAGCTTAAAATTAACGACTCGGAAAACCCCCAACGACCGTGTAGTTACAGCCAAATTATGCTTTGCTATGGAGCATTTGATTTGGAGGTGGAAATAATTAGGGACTCTGAGCCTGAGTTTTTAGCTTTTAGCTCGAGTTCGAGATCCAGTTCCAGTTCAGACTTAGTTCACGACCCATGTTAGGTCTAACTAACTACCCATTTTTTATGTTCTCTACGTTCCTATAACCTCATTTTCATTTGTCTCGGTAAAATCTTTCACCTGCATATTTGGTTTCCCCTCCCCATTATATAGAAAAAATGAGACATGATAATTTATGCAAGACCGACACCGACCCAACCTCAAATCCTCTAGCTAGCTCAAGGTTTTGTTTGTTGCCATCTACAAGATTGACTTATTTAGAGAGAGAGAGAGATCTTTGTTGGAATGTTGCTTCAAGTTTTAACTTCACTTTTTTTTCTTTCTTTTTTTTTTTAATTTTCGCAATTCATCTCGAGGAAGAAAATCTCAAAAGCAACACGTAAAAAGCTACTGCGGATCAAAGAAAAAAAAAACACGTAAAAAGCTACTCACACACTATAAACATAAAGGTTAACAACTCCCTGTTCAGTTCTTCTGACTTTTTTTCGTATTTCGTTGCTTTTTTAAAAATTTGATCGAGAGCTTTCTATGCTTTCTGATTTTTCTTGTTTAGTTGGATGGATAAAGATAAATTCAGAGCCGACCATGACTTTTCAGAGACCGAAAGCGAAAATGAAAGATGAACGTGTTTTTGTGTGGACTAGAAAGGGTGCCAAAATAGCAGGGGTTCCTTCAAATTTGTAAATTTTCGGGGCCTAAAGAGGCAGCCACCTCTTGAGCATTAGCTCAGAGCCGGCTTTGGGTAAATCTACTTTATAACTCGATACTAGAACAAATTGCTACACCAGCAGAATTTCAAAAATATGAGAGGATTTTTTAGACATTCCAAACATAACCTAGCTCAGAGGATAATATCAATCATTCTAAATCTTGGGATCGCGGGAGGATTTGCTTGGTTGTTAAATTTAGAGCCTTGGAATTAGTCGATGTGCGCGAAACCTGACCCGAATATCCAGTTGAGAGAGAGAGAGAGAGGATAATTTCTAATCAATCCAACCAACGCTAGCTAACCAATACGGTTGTGCGGCTTGTGCAATTAACACCATTATTATAAAGGAAATTTTAAGAGTTAAGAAAGGTTTGCTTTTGGCAGCTTTTAGTTAGTTAAGCATGGAAAGAGTTACTCCTACTAATTATAGTAATAATTATTGTTATCTAATCACATGGCAAATGATGTATCCCTCCTAATCTCTCTCACTTTCTTGTTAGTCCTATCACATCCCTTCTTTTGTTTCTCGTCCTTTCCCCCCTTTTGTAGTTACTTTCAAAATGACAAATAAGTCCTTCCAAATGTGACATTTGGAAGGTACAGCCAAAGGGTATTTTAGGATTATCATCAAAATGACGACAAGTTAAGAGGTGTGGGAGCCTCATTCTAGTAATGGTTTAGGCAGTGAGCATTAGCCATAAATGATAGTACTCCAGTAGAAAGGATCTTTCCAGAAGGAGATTAGAATAAGAACAATTTAGATGATGTTAATGCGTGTGGGTGCAAATTATTGCAACTTAATTTCGTTGCTAATCGCAGATATTTCTTGTATTTGCGTCACTATTCTAATGTAGAATATGCTAGAAAGAATATGCGCATACCAGTTTCGACACGTACGTGTATCAGTTGGAGAGGCTCAATTCATCGGTAGAAAAGGGTAAAGGGACCTAGTCTTGTGAAATACGACTCTTTTCTTCTTAGTGTGGTATTTTTATTCGAGTCTCGTTACCTAGATATTGAACGTTCGATTTGATATGAATCTCAAGATACGTTTAAAAACACCTTCTTCATATATAAATTATTTGACAGTCTAACCACTTTTAGTAATATTTTGAGATTGTTGAAATCTTCCTTGATTCTGACCTCTGGATCGATTTTGTTTCCAAAAGATGAACCTTGAATTTAATTCCAAATTGCAGTATTTTCTATCTGTACTTGGTTCACACTGTCCATGCCTTTGCATGAGGTTTACAGTACCTATGACTAGCCTGCTTTCTCAATTATGGACAAAAATTATAGTTGGCCAAACATTGTTATAGGTTGAGAAATTGGGTTCTAGAGTTGAGTAGATGACTTGATCATTTACAAAAAGGAGCAGGTGTGTGTGTATATATATATATATATATATATGATGCACACAGAATGGGAGGAGGTCATTTTTGCCAATTGGACTTTAAAGAGATATTTTTTTTTAAATGGAATAAAATCATTGCTGTCTATGTTGTTCCTTCGAAGCGACTCTTTTCTAGTCTATGGAACGGACTCGAACAAACAGATGGACCAATAGGATCGATCGATGAAATGTTTCATTTCGATGGTCGTAACAGTTTCTTTTTTAAAACCTATATGTATGGAATGGACTCAATCGAACGAACAGATGGACCAATAGGATGGTTGAAATGTTTCATTTCGATAGTTGTAATAACTTCTTTTTTTAAACCTACTTATACCATCCACAAAAATAGCTTAATCTAATATTGTTAGCCAAAAATCATAATCATATTCACCTATAGACCGGCATTTAATCTAATTT
The DNA here is from genome assembly GCA_018127125.1 of Rhododendron griersonianum. Taxonomy (NCBI): domain Eukaryota; kingdom Viridiplantae; phylum Streptophyta; class Magnoliopsida; order Ericales; family Ericaceae; genus Rhododendron; species Rhododendron griersonianum. Next base: position 8,797,968 of record CM030795.1, read on the forward strand.
TTTACACGAAACAATCTATCGGATGATTCGGATTGGCGCATAAATGAACAATCTATGGACTCGTGAGGAACAACCACGTGTGCTCTCACATGGGTCCAATCATTGTATCTATCTTGAATTAGAGAACAGCAGGATATTTTTAAAAATTTCACTTACCTCCCCTAAGGTTTCTGATAATTACAGACACCTTCCCTTAGGTTCTTAAAGTTGCACTTACCTCCCCTCTGCTTTAGTTGTCAGCTGCAGATTCCCCCATTCGTTAGTTGATCGTCACTAAGTATGACGGAAATCGCTGACATCATCCATTACATCTATGATATTTTAGACGCTATAAATATACTTAGCATAAATAAAGACAACATAAATATTTCACTAAATATGAGGGGAGGTATCTATTATTATTAGAAACTCTAGGGGAGGTCAACAAAGGGGTAAAAAAGTAAATTCGCTTTCCCTATTAAAGTCGGTTAGCTCCTAACTCTGATAGGGGAGGTAAGTGCAATTTCAGAAACCTGAGAGGAGATATCTGTAATTGTCTGAAACCTTAGGAGAGGAAATTGAAATTTTCCCTATTTTTAAATGGAATGGTCAACTTTTTTGTAGTCTCCTACTCTCAGACCGATATAATCGGCAATAAGTTTGGTGGGGGCGATTTTTTTCCTCTGTTTTTTTTTGGAAATTGATTTTAGCACTCCAAAAATTGATGGAGGGGCTTCAAAACGACGTCGTTTTGTGTACTAATATAGTTCAATTTTGGAGCCTCTCCATCAATTTTTGGAGTGCCAAAATCACAATCCTTTTTTTTTTGGGTATCAAGAATATGTGATAAAGTACTTATAATAATCTGCTCCATATTTCACAGTAGATAACATTGGTTAAACAAATACCAACTAACACAGTTGATAAGTTATAAAAATTTTAAACCCCTATCTCTTTACGTAGAAACTAGCAAAATCCTATAGCACGACTTGATAATATGTGATTATGCTAGCTCTCTTGAATTATCATTGACGAAAAAATTATAAATTTTGCATAATTATGTTCTAATATGAACCAAGTAGACCGGGTGTGTTCTAGAACGCAAAATAAGTAGTTATTTTTTAAGAAGGTAATTTCAAGCTCAAAAATAACTGGCTTACTGAAATCTTAAAATATGCAATATGGATCTCATCTGAAAGATCTCATTGAGATCTTTTGAACGTTGCAAAAAGAAAAATCGAAAAATTATTTTTCATTTACATTATTTTTGAGTTTAAAAATGTGAAATAAGTGTTTATTTTTTAAGAAGGTGTTCTGAAACTAGCCCTTTTATTATAACTTAGAACTACAAGGGACTTTTTCACATATATAGTTATTTTGAGAATGTTTTTTAGGCTGCTGATTTTGCCACTTTTTTTTTTGTCAACACCACTCCTCTACAAGTGTATTTTTTATGTAAAAATACACTTGCAGAGAAGTGTCGTTAACAAAACAAAAAAAAAAGTGGCAAAATCATTTCCCGTTTTTTTTCCTGAAAAAACTAGTAGTACTATGAAAGAGAATATGAGTTGTGAGTCTGGATCCCCACGTACCAGGTACCTCCCGAACCCACCACGAGCTGATCCTTTCGTCCTTGTTTGTTGGTTCATCTTCCACGTTTGTATCATGCCTTAAATTGTATTTCCTCCGTCTCATTTTCATTGTCTATTATTTCTTTTGACACTTTAGTGTCTATTGTGTATATCTTTCAATCTATAATATTTTTCATGATTTTGATATTTTTATATTATAGAACAAATTGAAATCTATATAATAAGATCTACATTGCATATTTTTGGAGATTCACATTGAAAAATATAAGCGATTGAAAACTGACACGAACATAAAAAAAAGGACAATGAAAATGGGACGGAGGGAGTAGTATATATCTTTTAATTTATAATGAGTTCCATGATTTTAAAAAATATCGTATATCAAAACAACTTGAGATCTATTAAATAAAGTCCATGTTATATAATTTTAGAGATTCATATAAAAAGATAAATACAATTTTTAAAGCGGTGTGGAATAGTGAGAGTGGGCAATCAAATAACGGAGATAGTACTAGTTACCGTATAACTGGTCGTCGAACGTCGTCCTCTCCAAATTTTTTTTTCGCCCCCTATTTAGGGAAGGATAAGCTAACGGGGTAGTACAGTTGAGTTGTTCTTGGTCAAATTCAAGAAGAAAAGAAATTGATATATTCAATAAAGTGTGTGAGTGTATGTGTGAGTGTATGTGTGTGTGGGAGAGAGAGAGAGAGAGAGAGAGAGAGAGATATTGCCAACCACAGTTGCGTTACGAACCACGTTTCTTTCTCACCCAAGAATCCACTATTTAGGGAGCTCTGCTCCTCACTACTCGTCTTTTCTTAACAACATTTCGATCTTTCTGTTACACTATTCTCTCTCTCAATCTCTCTCTCTCTCTGCATATTTTCTGCCATCCGGGTTTAAGCTATTTCTATCTTTGTTTTCGTGGCTTTAGTTTTCAAAAACCCACCAATTCAGCCTTTATAAACACTTCTAACCTTGAAACAGAGGAAGTTAGAAAGGAATTACTGGAATGGAAAACGATTCCGGACTTTGTAGGGATGAAGAGCAAATGGAATTGCCACCGGGCTTCCGGTTCCACCCGACGGACGAAGAACTAATTACCCACTATCTATCCGAGAAGGTCCTCGATAGCTGCTTCTACGCTAGAGCCATTGGGGATGTAGACTTGAACAAGGTTGAACCCTGGGATTTGCCTTGTAAGTTCTCCCTCTCTCTCTCTCTCTCTCTCCGATTCTTGTTGTGTTTCTAAATTGTTCTTTGTGATTCTTTGAAAATGAAGGGAAAGCGAAAATGGGCGAAAGAGAATGGTATTTCTTCTGTGTTAGAGACAGGAAGTACCCAACGGGGTTGAGGACTAACAGGGCTACCGTCGCCGGTTACTGGAAAGCTACCGGAAAAGACAAGGAGATTTGGAAGGGGAAATCCCTGGTCGGAATGAAGAAAACCTTGGTCTTTTACAAAGGGAGGGCTCCAAAAGGAACAAAAACAAACTGGGTTATGCACGAGTATAGGTTAGAGGGCAAGTATTCCCTCTACAACTTGCCTCAAACAGCAAAGGTATAAAATTAAAAAATAAAAATAAAAAAAATCCTCTGTTTTCACTCTATTTTGTTTGGGTTTATTTAACTTTTTGTTTGGTTTTTTTGCAGAATGAATGGGTGATTTCAAGGATTTTCCAAAAGAACGCAAGCGGAAAGAGGACGCATATTTCTGGGTTGGTGAAAATAAGGAGTTCTGAAGACGAATTACAGACTTCGAATCTGCCTCCTCTAATGGACTGCTCTGCTGCTTTCGAAGGCCAAACGAGAAGCACGGCAGGCGGTGCTTCTCACGTGACCTGCTTCTCTGACGCACCGGAGGAGAAAAACCCGCATGACCAAATGGCTGATAGCTTCGTCAACCCGCTCCTCGCCTCTTCCTCTGCCTCAAAGCCTCCGTTTCCGAAAGACTCTTCTGCTCCGGACTCTCTGTTTTCGGCCCAATTCTTGCCGAACATGGAGAGTTTCAATTACCTGGAGTCCACCCTGATGCAAGATCAGTCTATGATGAGGTTTTTGTTCAATAATATGAAGAGGGAATCAAGGGAATTCTCTACCGACACCGGGATGAGTACCGATATGTCGTCGGCTCTGTCGAGCCATGAAATGGACCCGATTCTTTCAGCTGGACCTGTGGATCTTGATTGTTTGTGGAATTATTATTGAATTTGAAGATGAAGTTGTAGGAATTAAAAAGGGATATTGGTAGGAAATTAAGGGGAGATTTTTCATTAGTCATCATGCAAGTTGTTAGTAATGTTATTATCAAGTGTGTTGTGTGTGCGTTAGGGTATAGATTTTCCATTACCAATCATTGTAGTAAAAACACATCCCTCTGTGTATTGTAAGCAAACAAATCGTTTGGCTCTCTCTCTCTCTCTCTCTCTCTCATCAGTTCAGGGTTTGATATTCTGTTCTTTGTTTTTGCTTTTTTTATTATCTCTGTTTCATTTAGGACTATCAAATACGAGGATACTTGTATTTAGCTGCTAATGTCTTTTCATTTTTATTTATGCTTAATTTTCCTGATGTTCATATTTTAATAGCTCTCCTCAAAAAAATAAAAAAATTGGAGGATTTTTTTAAGAGGTTATTAGTTAAGTGAGGATAATTGGGTCACTATATTTTAAGTACTCGCTGGAGAATTTTTTTTTTTAAAATTTCCTAGAGATTTTTTAGTTAGTGGAAAATAGTTTTGTATTGTCCTCTCTCTCTCTCTCTCTCTCTCTAAATATCTAATCACTCACTCTCTCTCTCTCTCTAAATATCTAAATATCTAATCAGTCAGGGTTAGGATTAGATGTTAGGACAACAACCAAACCAAGGTAGAGTTCATTACACGACGGAATTGGCAAATCCATGGCGTCATGTACAAATATCATCTCCCATGAATCTTTTTTTTTTTTTTTTTTTACTCCATTTAAATGAATCTTGTTCTCTTATTTTGTTCATAAGTCACCGACAAATGTTTTAGCCTCCAGTAAATTATACAGATAAAATTATATCGCTTGATATTTCATCTTTCCAATCAGTTGCTGAATGCACCACTATATATAAAAAAAAAAATTACAAAATGTTGGCAACACGTACAATTCCATCTTTTAAAGGAAGTAGCGAAATCAAAATAAAATAATATTTGAGTGGCCATATGTCAACGAAAGACAATATTTCAAGAGTGAGGTAGAAGAAAAGGCTTGAGTTTCGAGACAATTTAACAAAACTAAAAGTCCATAATATGTTCATCTTGTTAACTTGTTACTGTCTTCAAGAGTGAGGTAGAAGAAAAAGGCTTGAATCTTGATGGAGTCCGGTTTTGTTTCTGTTTTTTCATTGGTGAGTCCGATTTTGTTAACCTACTTAAACCCACATTGTTATTGGTTGATTCTAACTCGTGAAACTTACTCTACTTTAAGTACCCTATTGAAATAATTTTGAGCTAAGTTTAGTCGATCTTCCAAAAAAAAAAAATTTTGCGGGTACAGTGTCAAAATCACCAACTAAATAATACTCCAAGTCCAACTGGTTTGATTTTATTCCTTATATTTGATAATTATTTAAATATTCTTAAAAAAATTAGGCACTTGAATGATGAATCATGAAGACAAATATCATATTGGATTTTATGTGTATCACCTAAAAAACTATACGTACGCGTAGGGTCAGTGGCATCACATTTTAGGAATCCAATCCTAGTAGATATAGGCCTCCGACGAAATAGTGACCTATCGTTCTTTTTTTTTTGGTTCGACGGTCAGGGGTGTTTGAGACCGGTTAAAGACAGACCATCAACGTCGAGACGAGAAATTTTTCAAGAAATTACTTCCTTGCATGCAGCCTGACCCCAATAATCAAATCCTGATCGATTGTGTGGCCGGGGAACAAACCCGCCAGCCAACCGACCGAAGAAACCCTTGGGCCAGTGAGCTGTTGGTCTACTACTCCTTCCTTCAACAAACAAAGGAGTACGAGATTCATGGGACAATGCGATGTTTGTCCCTAGCAATGAAGTTCCAGGTATCATCCATTTCAAAATCCCATGTGTTTTTCACATGGATGGGGTAACATTTTCCATCCTCCCCAAAGTAACAAACAAATCGAACTTTTTAATCGAACAACATTAATTCCTGACATGTGCCATTGTTTTTTAGAAGGATATTGCATGACTAGCTAATATGTCCGATCCGACGAGCATGGACAGGACGGCAGGGGCGGAGCCAGAAATTTTGGTTAGTGGGTTCAAAAATTAGATTCATATGCAACTATATTTTTCCTACACACAAGTCCAAAAATAAATAAATTAAGAGGTTAATTAGAAGATTGATGTGCACAAATAATTCGATGGGCGAATGTTAGAAATAAATTTGTAACATTGTGCGTGGTATATTAGTTTTGTCAATACAAGTTGTAAAATACAACCAAAATGATTGTGATGTGTATATACTCAACCAAAATATTCAATTATTAATATATTGTCATTTATAATTATAACTGCTGCATACAATCTTGTAAATTTTTATTATTTTTAAATAGTACAAACAGTAATAAAAAATTTAAAAGTAATGGTGAAAAGAACATTATTTTTGCCTGAAATTCTAGGTCGGGCTGGTGTTGGATTGTTCAAAATAATATTGGGCGGGCGAACATACATAATTCGATTCATATTTTTGGAGAAAAAAAAAATACTCCATCGTTCTAATAATGTGACTTGGGTGGTCGCCAAGCCTCATCCACCACCCTTTGGGCTTGTTTGGATGCCACACTATGAAGGGGCATTGTCCAATCCCCCCTTCTAATCCGTGGGGCCGGTTCTATGGCGTGGTTTGGGAAGATAAAAACGGGAGGGATTTCATAATACCCCCTCCTCCATAACCCCCCCTAATACCTCCTGAGGGGGGCTTACATATGGCTAGGGCTTGAGCTGGCATTGTGGAATCCCCCTCCTAATACCCCATCTCTCTTCCATTTCAACTACAAAATAACCTTATCTCCCCATTTTATCTCTCATTCAAACCAAGTATTATTTAATCTCTCCGTCACATCAATGTGGGCTCATCTTTCTTACATAATACCCTCTACTATCCAATCTCCCCTTCTTACATAAAACCTCCAAATCTAATCCCGCATCCAATCGAGCCCTTTGGTCTATCCTTGTCTACCAGAACAACAATTATTTTGGAGTACTCCCCTTCTTTTTGTCCTTCTTTGAAAGTCGGTCACTTTTTTTTTTTGGGGTCAAAATGGAAAAGATTATACTAATAATAATGCAGTGGTACTTACGTAACAGAGTTCAATACAAAAATCTTGGACAAAGCCAAACTAACCATCTAACTATTGTAAACGAGAAAAACACAAGGCAACCGATGTCTTCCACACTGACTCAGACGTTGAGCCAAACAATCTCCAAATAAGATAGCAACTACAGTACTTATTTAAATTCCGATTAGCAAATTAATTAACAAATTCTTGACAACAGGAGTTCATCGACGAGTATATTATATTAAATTGATAATTGACGCATTTTTCAATATTCGAATCTCAATCGTCAACTAATCCAACCCACGCTGGGCACTATTACCAAAAATTAGGCCGGTCTAAGATATACTTATCTTAATTAATCCTAATGACAAATTAAAACTCCCATTGGGTACAATAGGATATTCATCACCTTAAAATAATCCTTAATTAACGTGAATCAATTAGTTCAACTAATGACCAATGAATGTCTTACAAAAAATATATATATATACATTCGACCTATGAATGAACCCCGAGGGATTTGACCAAGTGGGCGTTAGAAAGCTAATAAGTGTTTATCCTCCATAAGATCGCATGTTTGAATTCTATGGAGGCTAAACATTCCAAACCTGGAGACTAGAAGAAGTTTGGCTGGTCGTTAATTTCAGGACCCTGGAATTTAGTCAAGGTGTACGTAAATTGGTTCGGACATCCAGTCGTAAGAAATAAAAAAACTGACCTATGAATCAAATTATTGGTCCGAGTTTATGACTCTCTAATGGGAGTTTTAAAAAAAAAACTGAATTCAAATTCTAAGAATTCCTAGAAGTTGAAAAACAGCCTCAAATTTGATTAATCTAGAGCAACTATTTGCGATTCCGATCGGATTTTAGATAACTGGAAGCTTATTTCAAACATTATCACCTTTCGATTGCAGTTTAATCATAATTTCATAGTTATAGTAAACAAGTTCATGTACTTAGATTGAGTTCTATAAACAATAATTTCAAGCAAAATCTAAAGTTATAATCTGAAATTTATTTCCACAACCATCACAATGCCCATATATGTAGTCCAGAATTAGTTGGCACAAATCCCAACACATTAGCCAAACTAGACAATCATGTAAACCTAGTGTGTGTGTGTGTGTGTGTGTATATATATATATATATTTATGGTAACAATAGTTTAATGAAATTTCCTAGAAGCAAATGGATGTACTTTTATTCCATTTGGATAAGGTATGGCAATGTCAAGCTTATCTTTGTGCCTGTTAGTACAAGTCCTTTATTTTCTAGGAGTCCTCAAAAAGAGCACATATAATTGAAGTCATTGCACATTTATTTAAAGATACTCCCTCCGTTTCAAATTGAGAGTCCCTTATTCCATTTTGGAATGTTCCAAAATGATTGTCCATTTCCAAAAATAGAAGTGAAAATTTGATAATTTTCCAAAAATAACCCTCTTATTTGAATACAAATGAGGCAAAATAGGTAGAATATAGGGGTAATGGTGAAAAATAGGTATAATGATTGCATATCTCCTAAAAAAGTTAGAATTCCAAAGAGGGACTCTCATTTAGGAACGGAGTATGATATAGTCAAATACTGTACTATATGCCCCCCCCCCCATTGTTCACTGAACACCACTTGGTGCCACTCTTAAGCAATTCTTTGTTTGGAAATTAAGAAAATTAAATCAATGAAGCACACGTCTGTTTTTTTGGTTTGTGCATCCATGCATTGTATGACGACATATGTACACAAGAGCATCGATCCGTATGTAGACACGTGGTACTTTAGATTGAAGGTTAGACTACTACTACTTGCACTCTCTTCCGTTGAGTTTGACCCTTACGAATTTTTCTTATAAAGTGTATGTACTCTTTATATGAAAATGTGGCAAACATTGTTGGAAAATAGTAATGAAGATTGAAAGAGAGGGGCGGGGGGACCAAATAGATATATAACTTTTTTCCCTTGAAAACATGTTTTATCAGGTTTCGTTGTTACTTGTGTTTTGACGATTACATTTGGGTATTATTTGGTGGAAATTTTGAATATGTTATGTGGGACTTAATCAAGTGATTGGGTTGGTACTGCCTAAACAACTACTACATCAAATGGTGCTAAAGTGTTGAACAAGCTTTGAGGGAGAGGGAGAGGAGTAGAACTATTGAAACTTTGAACCAACTCTAATGCTTTAAGTTGATTCAATAAGATGAAATCTATTGCATTAAATGTAGTTTAGTCTAAGGAGAATGAAAAATTGTATTCCGAAGTTACCCTCAATAAAAAAATTTCGGGACTGAGAAATTGTTGAACAAATGCATTTGAACACTAAGAAATCGTCAGTGAAATTTCGCAATCCAAAAATCTCCCTATCCTGGGAACTTAAAAAAAAATCTCTATTCTTGATAGGGTTAAAAAAGTAATCCGATAATAACTTTGATCTTCGTTTTAAGCCATGCTTTGGCGACATAATAGAAAGCAAGTCCTCAAACCAATACTACTTTCCCTAAATTTACTCTTCGTTGGAAGTTTGGTTGCCTGAACCTTTTTCTTTTTGTGTTTGTACTATTTTATGGGCTTTTGGCTTTTGAAGAATACAAAGAGATTCATGTACCAACGAGGGGTTTGGTTCAAGCGGTGGAAATTACGGTAAGAAATTAAAATTTGATTGGACATGTCTACATTCGAGTCCTCACAATTTTTTATTGGGACTTGTGGGGTCTTAGCTTTGGTCCTGACATAAGTGCGATGGAGTTTCTTACAGATAGTGGTGTAGTATGTCGGGGCGATACTCTCTGGTGAATGTGACGGGTATCATGCCTGCACTTCCATTTTTAGCACCGACAAAAAAACAAAAAACAAAAAAAATGTAAGTATTGGGTGACATATGACAAACACACCTGACTTGGATTATCGGGGCTGGATTTTCAGGGTCGGGTTGGGCCACTTGTGAAGAAATGCCACAACTGATCTGAATAGAAAATGGGCCTCCTTGTCGAACCAAATAAAATAAAACAATTTTCATAGATTAACAAGTACTAACATTTGCGAATCAAAAAAAAAAAAAAAAACTACTACTCCCTCCGTCCCTTTTTAAGTGTTCCGTTTCGTAACTCCAACTTACAGTATTAAGAAAATATCATCATTATACCTTTCACATCAACTTTTACCTCCACTTTCCCTACTTACTCTCTATGGAGACATCATCATTACACTTTTACTCACTAACTTTTTAAAATAGAATCTATTTTTAGGGGCAAAATGAAAAATGTACCAACTTTTACCCACTAACTTTACAAAATAAACACTTATTAAGGGACAGCTCAAAACGGAATACTGGACTTCAAAAAGGGGACGGAGGGAGTGACATTTGGGTGTAGTAGTGTTGGGCCTCAACGTTCGAGAACAAAAACTTGAACCTCAAGTAAAATCTTTCTTGATAAAGAAAAAAATGTTCTAGAGAAAAAAAGGAAAAAGAAAAAACTTTCTTGATAAAAAAGAAAAAGAAGAATGTTTCTACACGCAATATTAGTTTATTAGAATTGATAGTATTACGTTCCTTTGTTATACAATAAGGCTGTTGATTTTGTCACTCCCTTTTTTGTTAATACTCACTGTAAGTGAATTTTTCAGTGCAAAAATGCATTTGCAGAAGAGTGACGTTAACAAAAAAAAAAAAGAATGACAAAATCATTTCCCTACAACAATGCTAACATACCCGGAAAGAGAACCCAAAAAAATCCCCCGAATCTGACGCATCTGATGTCTATTACCTGTTGGATCCACCTGTGTGAAGAAGATCCTCCTTTTCTCCTCTTTCTTTGGCGCTCAAAAGTTAAAAAAAATAGGAAAAATTGATGGAGGGGCTCTAAAACGACGTCGTTTTGTGTATTAACACAGTTCAATTTTGGAGCCCCTCCATCAACTTTTAGAGTGCCAAAATCACAATCCAAAAAAATACTCTGATTTTGCTGATAATTATACTTAACCAATAGGAGCCATGTTTCACTCCAAAAGTCTGAATTACCTCTTGCCTCCATCGACGGCAAACTTCGACGACAAAGTCCTGTATGTTTCAGTTCGTTTAAAAAAATGAAAGTGCAGGTAAGATATCTGTCACTCTTGTCACGGAGTATTTACACTGTTACACCATACCATTATCTGTAAGAAACGTCACCGTACTTATGTCGAGACCGCAAGAACTAATAAGTTCCCTTCTCATGTGGATATGATCAAAGAGAATTTAAGTGGGTGGGGTCCCTTGCCACCAGTGCAAATATTGGAATTGTGGATGCTGGGATTTGCTTTTAAAGGCCACGGGCTTGGGCCTGCCACAAATTTAAGTTGGCCTTTCGCTGCTGGGGTCCCCTTCCTTTTGTCTCTAGCGCAGACCGAAATACATAGCCATGGCCAACAGAGGCCTACCTTAGTGAATTTTCCAACTTCCATTGCAATTATCTAAGGTACCCTTCTTTTATTTCGAAAAAAGCTAAGGAACTGACGGGCATGCAGGATCCATTCCAGATTCTACACGGATGATTCGAGCAGTTTAATAATTTAAAAAAAGAATCGAGTGGATTCGTGAAAATTTAGCTCGATCCGATATAAGTATGTATTCGATCTGATCTTCCATTCTTTTATGGATTTGAAATCTGAATGAATTGTATCGCAGAATTGCTTTTATTTTAAGTGATTCTATTCCCGGTTCAAAATTTCAACTATTCACTACTTGGTTATAAGCCCAAGTTACTGAGCTCGGCCAACTATTCACTACAAGTTAGTATGTTTTGCACATTGACTTGCGCAAATACTAGGAAATAAAAATGATAATATGTAGGAATATAAATTTATGTAATTGAAGTGTGATAACGACAGTTTGGCCATTCTATTTTGATTTTAGCATAGGACTAATAGGTGCTGAAAAACACCCATTTAGGGGTAATTCCAAATCGGCTAAAAGTGTTCTTTTCATCACTGAGAGAGTTTTTTTTCTTCACAAAATACTAACAAAATGTTTAGTATTTTTAGCCTATTTGGAAAACTACCCCTTAATCCTTCTAATTTTGTGCCTTCGCGTGTCTGTTTGCGTTGTTATTTGACACACTTTGTATTAGTATTGGTGTTAGCATGGCCTTTGGAGCCAATGGAAGCGAACACATGCAAGTTGGAGGTTGTTAGAAGCAAAGGGTAGCTCGAGGAGTGATCAGTGAGCAAAACTAAGCTTGCAGGATCGTTGGTCCTGACTTAATCCTCTCTGGTCCTGACCAAACAACCTAGTACCTTGCAGCATCGCTAACTAGATCACAACAATGGTCCGGAACTACGAGCAATCCCAAGCAGTTCCTCCAGCCCTCAGCATCTCTGGTCCGGATGAGCCTCTCAGTAGTCCGGATGAACGAGCCGACTTTTATCATTTTCTAACGTTTTAATGTAATTTCTACGACTTTGACTATAAGTAGGAGTTTCAAACATTAGTTTAGGGTTCCTAACTTGTTTTGGAGGAAACCCTAAAGAGAGAAACTCCAAGATTTCTCCACGTTCTTCATGTTTCCTTCAATTTCATGCGCATCAATTCGTAGATTGGTTAAGAGATTGTTATCTGTCTCTTGACCAATTCTTAGATTGAATTGAGTTTTTCCTTTCGCATGGAAGTGTATGGCCTTTTTGTCGTGTGGCCTCTTTTTGTATACGGGTGGCATTTCCTTAATGCCTTCTTTCTAATATATTTATTTACTTATCCAAAAAATAAAAAAAATCAATCTCTCCTGTGGTTGGCTAAAACACCCATCTAGGGGGGAGATGAAACTTTGCGCCAAGTAAATTTTTTTATGCGTAGGTTTTAGGTTTCTATTTCAAATCAATTGTATGACTAAGAATCCTTTTCGTTTCAATTGAATGGATTGGATTTAATGTTTTTAATCTATTTAAATATTTGTACTCTAGATTTCAAATATGAGTTATACAACGTTTTTCAATGCTTGTGTTTGAAGTTCTGAGACATAATCGTAAGATGGATCGTGCTATTGGATAATCTGTGATAGAGACGGAATGTACTAGGATGATGATCTGTGTTATGGGATAGTCCATGCAGGTATTTTCTTGACAATTATCGAGAGGGATTGTAAGCCCTAGCAATAATCCCTTTTGATTCAAATGGTAACCCTTGCCTATACATAGCACTGTTACGTGGTCGGATGGATTTGAAACCCTAGATTTTCTTTCATCAAATTCCGAATCTTTTAATTAGTTGCTTTCTTAATTTAATTAGTCTCCCAAAAATTAAAAAAAACACTCAAATCTCTCCCCTTCGAATTAAACTAGAAATCAATCGAAAGTATGGTTCCCCAGTCATACTGTCCCTGCGGATTCAATACTCAGACTTGACCAGTATTCTCTGAATAGTAGTTAATTCTAAATTTTTATAAATTTATTTTTGATTCAGTACGACACGATCAAATTTTCTCCAGAATTTATTTATCTCCGATATGTAGCAATTCAATGATCTTTTGCAGAAAAAACCTTCATGGAAATAACTGCTATTATGGAGAAGCAAAATGAAGTGTGTGAGTTCCACGTGAATACTGTATCGTGTGAAAACCACATGGGTCAGAATGTTGGACATCTATACCCATAGTGTTCCTCTATTAAAAAAGAAATTGGAAGGTACGGAAAATTTCCCCGCCGACAAATAGTAGTCATAGAGGCTCCAAATGAAAATGCTAGCCCTTCCCTCCTTCCTTTAGTTGATTTAGTTCTTGGGGGAGGTTATTCGCAGTCCCGTATTTTCTCCCTTAGTCCGTAAAAAATTTCCAACTATACTCGGCAGTTAGTTATCGAAATTGAGATACATTTTCAGCATCCAATTACCGAAATATAATATTTTTTTCAACAGCTATTTACCGAAAATGTATGTTTGACAGTTGTTTACCGAAGGTTGAACATATTTTCGACATGTAGTTACCGAAATATAATCTTGTTTTCAACAGCTATTTACCGAAATGTTATGTATGATTTTCAACAACTATTTACCGCAATATAGTGGGCTAAGGGAGAAAATACGAGGCAGCGAATAGTAGCCCCTAGTTCTTTTCTTGAGGAAAAAGAAAAATTTGACTTAGTTAACTCCAAAAGGTACTTAGTCTTTGGCCTGCAAAGTAGGATTTTGATTTTGGCTCCATTCTCATTGTCGGCAATCCGTGAGAACTGTGTGACCAGGTCCTGAGCTCACATGTAAGCGTAGAAAGAGTTGTGGAAAAAAGGCTATAGGATAAATCTGGGTTGCCACAAGCTAGTCCGAACATTCTCCGTTGCCAAAAAATGAGAGAGAGAAACAAATTAGACTAGTCATCAATTATTGCACATTATCAACTGAGGGGTAAAGAAAGTTATTTGAGACCTTGAGTATGATTATGGTCACCCCCACCTTAGAGGTTAAGCATTGATTTCCATAGTTGCTTTTCTAAGACAAATTTGATCATTAACATATGGTATTAATGGACCCCCTTATATGATTAATTTTTCAGTTTACGGTACTAATTATTGTTCTTAGTTCTGTATTTGCTTTTAATGTCTTTTTATAATGATGATTAACAAAGAAACCTTAACTAGAAGTAGTAAACTACAATACTACTATTATTTTCCTATGTAAGATTCAAGATCTCCTGCCTCCAAATAAATACTCCGTCCCTAAATAAATGTCCGGCCCGTAAATTTAGGCCTTTAAAAAAAACATTTTTTTTGTAAAAGAATCAAAAACTTTTCACAAGTTAATAGATATCGGTGAGTTATGCTAAGTTGTGAATTTTTTAAAGAAGAAAAGCTTCATTTAAAGGTCAAAATTTGCACGCCGAACATTTATTTAGGAATGGAGGGAGTAGTAAAATACAAAAATCTGGAGTAAAAATTGAATTCAGTGGGCCATGGACCCACCGAATAGTAGATAAGAGACACTTGATGGGCTCATGGGCCCTGTTGGCGGAGACATGGGCCCCTATTACTTCAATTGTCCATTGCGGGAGTCGGTACTATGCTTCCTTGTAGTAACTTTTTTCTTTTCTTTTCTTTTTTTACTGTATTTTGGAGGACAGAGATCTTAGGCTCCGTTCACGCTGGTGATTAACTTCTGCAACACAAGTTATTCATTAGTATTTTGCTATCGAGAAACGTTACGTACACATAGCACTAAATATTCTGGAATCGTGGGTTTGTCGCCACCGCCATTCTAAACACCACCCGTGCATTTACTTTACTAATCTGAATCATTCATCTTATGGGTCCCATAAATTAGTATATTATCGCAAAGAAAAAAATTAGCTTGATCAGATTTTGAGAGATATATTAAAGATTCAAATTTTGGTTCATAAAAATAGACGGTTTTAAAACCATTGATAGAAGCAGATCGTTCATTAATTCATAAGCCAAGTTTCAATTTTTGACACATCTATTGATGTCCGGTCAAACTGATTTTCTTGCGTGAACGTATAATTCTGCAGGCTCTGCAAAATGAATAATTTAGATTGTAACAATAAAAACAATGGAACCCCCACAATTTCCACGGCCGACGGACAAAATTTAAACTCTATTTCATACTGTATATGAGAAAAACTTCTTTACAGAGCAACCCGTCAAATAAATTTTACGGCGCTCAATTGCGCGTGTCCAAAAGTGTTTTGGACGATCCGGATTGAGAACCAATTTTTGACCAGTAGAAATTAATTGTTACCTGTCAAAATTGAAAAACAAATCTCAACCATTAATTAGTGAAATAGACGGCCGAGATTGTATGGAGCCGTGAACAAGTTATGTTTTCTCTCTTCATATGTACTGACAAAACTCTTGTGTTCAATACTTGATCCCCTCTATATGTTGCTGAGCTTTTTCTTCTTCTACGCCCATCTCTCTCTCTCTCTCTCTCTCTCTCACTCACTTCAGATTCTCTGTGTCTCTGACCGAAGTCCTGGGCAAAAGTCAATACTTTTGAAGCAATCTTTCGATCACATCCCAGACCCAGAGATAGATCGATACATCTCAAGTCAGCCTGCGAATAAAAATGGGTCGGAGTCCATGCTGTGAAAAGGTGGGGTTGAAGAAAGGGCCATGGACTCCTGAAGAAGACCACAAGCTCTTGGCCTACATTGATCAACATGGCCATGGCAGCTGGCGTTCCCTTCCCACTAAAGCTGGTGGTCTTCACACCCACTTCCTCTTTCTTTTCCATTTAGTATTTCCCAAAAAAAAAAAAAAAAAACTTGTACTTGTGATATATACTTCCATATAGATTTTCCTTTTCATTGGCGAAAGTCAATTTTGTTAGATAGTTACTTAGCGATTAGTACCTTGAAAGAAGGAAAAAAATTTCAGTGCTGAGTGGGTACCACGTGGTGTCCGCTCGCGCATCCGAGCCGTCCATTGCGTGTTTGAATGACTCAGATTTGGAGAGAGAAAATGTTGGGGTGAGAGGAGAAAGAGGGTTTCAATCCGAGCCGTCCAAAAGTGTATCGGACGGCTCAGATGCTCCGAACTGGTACCACGTCGGCAATACCCGCTCGGCACTGAAAAACTCCTCCGAAAGAAGAACCTGGCCTCTTTTTTCCTTGACACTCAAGTGCACATTTGAAGTCGTTGGGTTAAAGGCCGCTTGGTTTTCAGCAAAAAAAAATAAAAAATTCCCCCTATTTGTGAGTAATAGCTTAATCTATACTATAATTTCCTCTTTACAGGGCTTGAGAGATGTGGAAAAAGCTGTAGATTGAGGTGGACTAATTACCTGAGGCCTGATATTAAGAGAGGGAAATTCAGTCTAGAGGAAGAACAGAACATCATTCAACTCCACGCTCTCTTAGGCAACAGGTACTTAGCTACTCCTAACTCAACTTCAAGGATTTATCATGTTCAAAACTTGTTGGGTCGGATTTAGGGGTTTGCACCCTTTTAGTTTTAGATCTCGGGTTTGAAACCATCTGGTGTGATCAACTCTTGCGGGGTTAGTCCTTACGGGACTTTGCTCCCGTTTTAAATAGAGCCCCATTAGTAGACGGTGCACTTAGTTTAACCAGAGATTAGTCGAGGTGGGGGTAAACTGTCTCAAACTCTCAATGTGGCCTATTTTGTTCATTTGTTGTCTTATCCGTAGGTGGTCAGCAATTGCAACTCACTTGCCCAAACGAACCGATAACGAGATCAAAAATTACTGGAACACCCATTTGAAAAAAAGATTGGCCAAGTCGGGTATCGACCCGGTAACCCACAAGCCCAAAACTGATGCCGGGATCCTGTCCAATGATGGTCAGTCGAAGAAGAAAAGCACCAATCTAAGCCACATGGCTCAGTGGGAGAGTGCCCGGCTCGAAGCTGAAGCTAGATTGGTTAGACAATCAAAATTGCGCTCGGCTTCGCCAAACGACCGGCTCGGCTCACAGGCACCGAATTTTTCACTGGTGGCTTTAGCTACGTTGATCAATGCGGTGGCTCCTTCCAAGCCGCCAAGGTGTCTTGACGTACTAAAAGATTGGAAAGTTGGGTGGGATAAGCCGATTGGAGGAGGTGGTGGTGGTTCGATGTCCAGGCTCGGCGGCGATTTGGAGTCGCCAAGGTCGAAGATAAGCTTCTCCGGGAATGCACCACGGTTTCCCACCACCGCGATTGGTGAGCGTTTCGATTGTCTTTATTGAGTGGAAAACTATATAACAACGTAAATCTTATATGCAAAAAACATGAATGATATGTGATAGTAACATTTTTGTGACGTAGTTGTTTTATTCGAATGGACTTTTATTGTCTTATTCAGGCTCTTGTGAGGATGAAATTGTAAAAGAAGAAGGTGAAGAAGAGTTGAAATGCCTTATTGGAAATTCTACTCTTTTGCCGGATTTCAACGTGGGAATGGAAAATAATCCGATGGCCTTTGCGTCAGGTGTTCGTGAAAAGACCATTTTGCCCATGGAGGATGCATGGACTCCAGAGTCTCTCGAAACTGACAATGATGTCAATGCGAATAGTGGAACCTTTGTAGAGAGGTACACTGAGCTGTTGAATAATTCTGGCGATTGGAGTTACTCGGAGGGTGGCGGTGATCAGTCGGACGGTGATGGCAACGGCGGTGGTGACTTTGATTTTTACGAGAATAATAAGAATGACTGGAATGACATTCTTGATTTGGTGAATTCTTCTCCAGCTAATTCACCTCTGTCCTAGCCATGAGGAGCTGTAGTTGAAGGTCTTGTTTGGGATCTTCTTAAAAATATACTGTATTAATTTTTTTCGTCTTGAGCGTACTTCTAAAAACTATGGTCTATATAGTTTTTCTTTCAAGATTATATAGGTAATTAAAAATTCCTGAATCTTCCATCCCCACTTTTTTTGGAATCTGGAAATGCTTTGTTAGTTCTTCATTTTATTTCTTGTTTATTACTCCAATTATCCTTTACCTTGTTTATCAATCATTTTTCAAAAAAAAAAAAATTGTATTAATAAGCCTAGCAGCACTTACATAATTCATAACAAGTATCTTAGACAAAGTCAAACTAATCATGTTACGAATGTAAAATGAACACAAGGCAGTCGATGTCTTTCACCCCAACCTAGACATTGAGCCAAATGCAAATAGAGGCACTCACAATCTACTAAAAATTCACACCTAGAATTAGCAGTCACAAAAAAAGAAAAAGAAAAAAAAAGATGCTAGCCAAATACAAAAGACAAGAAATACCCATACCATTACATAGACTCAGACCAAGTATAAACACACCAATGAACTCCCAAAACAATAGATCTGATAAGCCATCGTGTTGCCCTGTCGAAGACATCCTGCAGAGTTAAAACACTATATATTGGCACATACTGTATTTCATTGTGAAACAAGATCGTTTGAAAAAACAAGATCTGTAGACGAAATATTCATCCAAAGATGAAACTAATAATTCTCGCTAAAACAGCAAACATAACTCTATATCAGACGATAAGTTATTGATCGGAAGAGACGATAAAAGAAAAGAAAACAAAATATATACTTCAATACAGAAGAAGCGGCATATTAATCCAAGACTCAAAAGATCATTGAATCAAACTAACTTTGCCAGCTGGGACGAAATGTAGATGAAGTTGTAAGAAATTATTCGAAAGGAGGCCCACAAATAAGGGTAGTGATTTTGTCACACTCTTTTTTGATAATGCCACACACTGCAAGTGTATTTTTTGGTGCAAAAATACACCTGCAGGGTGTGACATTATCAAAAAATGGTGTGGCAAAATCATTTCCCCACAAATAATTGTCTTCGTATGAAAAGCTTCATGTGCAACGAGAGATTCATTAACTTATAGGAGTATATTTTACAACCCGACTAATTGCACAGCAATTCTGCACAGATCGCGGTATGAGACCCATTTTACGTTCCGCATAAACAATCCGAGCCGTTCATTAAATGTCAAGTATTTTTCAAGGGTCACTGTGAAAAATCAACTCAATCCGATACATATAGATATTCGATCCAATCATCTAACTTTGCATTCATGTTTTAGGATCCCGAAAAGTTAAATGATTGGATCGAACACTTATAGGTATCGAATTGAGCTTATTTTTCGCAAAAGGCCCTTGAAAAAATCGAAGTGGACTCCACATCGTGATCTGTGCACAATTGATGTGCAGTTAGACTTCATGTACTGTATATTCTATTGCAGTTGGTTTCACGGCACATTTTTTTTCGTTCTCTTAAAAAAAAAAAAAATTTCCTTTGTATATGTGCCGTGGGATTTTCTTAAATCTAATGGCCGGAAAATCTTTCGGCACAGAGGCACAAGAATTTTCGAGACAGAGGAGATCGGACCCGATAATTTTCCAATACTAGTATAACTTGGCTAACAGGTTGCAAAAACTAATCTGTGCATCAGAGCAACTCCAACCCAGGCTGAGTTATGAGCTGTGTAGAAAGTTGATTGCAAGCAAAATTATCGAGCATACTTTTCATTGACCCGTACAAGAGCATTGATGTCGCATGTCCAATTGAAACTGTATTAGCACATGGGTGTTAAATACTGGAGCAGTATAACATCAATCAAACACACACCCACACTCATAATAGGGGTGGAACCCACCCCTATTGTAAGTGTAGAAGTGTAAATGGGCGTGGAGTTAAAATTTTCCAGTATAACATTCTCCCTCCATTGGGCCTAGACTTTTCCCAACTCTGCTTATTAAATGGACAAATTGACTATCCTTGCTTTTTTTTCCTTTTTTTTTTTTTTTTTTTTTTTTTGCAGACCATCCTTGCTGTGCCAGTATGTGTTTTGTACCCACACACATTAACTGGGGCCGTTTCTATTAGCTTTTTGGATTTTTTTTCTTATTTGATTTTTTTTTTAACGTTTGTTAATTTTATGCAAAATTTTTGAGAATTATTGATTTGTTTCAACGAGAATATTCAAAAAATTAATTTTTTTTTTTTACTTTTACCCAATTTTTTTTTTTAAATTTCCAAGATAAAGCTCAAAAAGCACAAAAGTTTGTCTTTAGACTAACAAATACGAAAAAAATTGAATAAAGACAAAATTCAAAAAAATAGGTTAAGGAGAACAACATCTGAATATAACCCCGGTTTCAGTATAAGCCCATTTATCACTTTTACTTGCAGATGCAGCCTTGAATGGATTTTGCGGAGTCGTCAAAATCCGCAAAATCCGCATCTTGACTAATTTTGGAATCCTGAAGGTAACGACCGGACATAATCCCCAGTGACCCCAAAGGTTTGGGATGGGCTGGCGTCCGTGGGATTCGAACATACAACCTCATGGTCAATCACTTATTCCTTTCTCATGCCAACTTTGTCAATGACTCAACCCCTTGGGGCAACCCAGGAACCTTGTAGTCACTACAGGGGTACGTAGTGATCAATAGGGGTGTAGTGATCATCCGGAGTCCGGACAATCCGTTTTTCCAATTAATTGATGGTTTAATTTGTTGTTACTTTTAGCGGTACAAGATTTGCACAAAAGTTTGTCTTTAGACTAACAAATACGAAAAAAATTGAATAAAGACAAAATTCAAAAAAATAGGTTAAGGAGAACAACATCTGAATATAACTCCGGTTTCAGTATAAGCCCATTTATCACTTTTACTTGCAGATGCAGCCTTGAAGGGATTTTACGGAGTCGTCAAAACGGGATCTATTATCAAAAAAAATTCAATCTGTGTGGTATTGGGCAACGCTGCTACAGCCACCGACCAAGAACCGACGGTTTCCGGGTCTCGAACGGATGATCCGAGCCGTTCAAAATAAAATAAAAAAATTAAATGGGCTCATAAAAAATCATTTCAATCCGATATGTATAGGAACCAATCACGAACCCACTTGGGTTTTCTTAAATAATTATTAAACGACTCGAATTATCATTGCGGGACCCAAAGTGGACCCTGCGTGACTTCCCAATCGGTGCTCTACTCGTCAGTGACCTTAGCATTTTCGGGTATTGGGATACCAATGCTGTATCGTAAGTTCGTAACATACATTAACAGGTGTAAATGTTGGTTAAAAAAATTAGAACCAATATAAAATACGACATTTATTGAATAAAAATTTCGATTATACAAATTTAGCATCTATGACTATATAATAACATGACCAAATAAGGAAAAGTATTCACGCATATCATGGATTTGCGTGGATACGCATCACAAGAGTATTTAGTTAATAATACTAGTAGTAAGATAAATGAAGAGATACATACGAGTTTAACACTATTCATATCAAACCATAGAATACATATCATTTGTCACAAGAATTTGATAACATTGACATAATGTTTTGCTATCAATTTTCTTTCCAAAGCTTAAACCGTAAGGACTTTGAAATTACGACCGACACTACATAAATATATAGCAACAAACTAACGAATCCCAAACCCCGAAAAGAAAAAACTTGAGAACACTACATTTCTGGTAGCAAAAGTGCAGAACTGCATTTCAACATCACAGCATACTCCCCACGCTCAACTATCTGGCAATGAGATTCAAAAACTGAAACCGAAACATCAGTTAGCAACTGTGAAAACTGCAAGTATCATATTCTAAGTTATCAACCATTTGGACCGCAGTTTAAAAAACAAAAACATTAGGACCAGAATTCCTACGAAATAGTCAGCCACAAACTATAGGGTTTGTGTACAAGTTCGGTTAAGGAGCAATAAGATGCATTAGGTGTATCCAACAAACAGGGACGAACCAAATTCACTTTTTGTTGCTGCAACAGTAAATAATGTGAGGGCATTACAGGCAGCAGAAACATGCAAAGTTGAAGCTGCAAAGCAGATCCGGATGATCATTTGTACACATTGAAAATAGGCATCATCATTTGTACACATTGAAAATAGGCATCAGGGAATAGAATGCTCACAGTGCCTTAGTACTGTGCAACGTAATCTGTACCATGAACCAAACTCTTTGCAAGAGAAGTGAACCTCAATTTTACGCAATAATAAGTAGTAAAGCATTTGCACTGATCAAACTACACATTGAAATTGGATTAAAAAAAAACTACACATCGAAATTTCAAAGCACTGTCCATAATGAAGAAACAAAATATTGGGGAGGGAAGACCAAATTGGCAGGGGAGAGTTAAATAGTTATGGGTTAAGATTGTACTACCAGATCAATGGTCCATCAAACTTTGGAGGGGCAGATACATCCGCACACCCCGGCTAGTACATAATCTATACCCTTGCTCCAATGTTCGAGTATCGGACAATCCACATAGGTACTTCACAAAGTTAAATGAGTTCACATATATAGGACTCAACGAACACATAACAGTAGCATGTATAGATGCTGCATCAAGATAAAAACACACTGCATCATGTGAATTCTCTGACTACGGATGAACCATCTTTGGATTTTCTTACAACAATATCCTCTAAGGAAGGAACTTGTTTAAGTGTTAACGATGTGAGGGCATTACAGGCAATAGAAACACGTGAAGTTCAAGCTGCAAAGCGGATCCCACTATTTGTTTTTGCACATCAAGATTTAGGCATCAGAGAAATCAATGTTCAGAGTGCCTTAGTACAGGTGCAACGTAGTTACTACTACAAACCCAAAATCAAGATTCAAACAATCAACATTATGAAATGACCAAGTAATTCCTTCCCACCTCCAAAGGAAGTAGAGATTAGGCTTCGTCACACTGCATAACTGGAGTAGCTAGGAAAAAATAACAAACCGAGCTGCTCACGAGCAGCTCAAGGCTCAGCTTGTTAAGCGCTTGGCTTGATTTGTTTAGTAATCGAGCTGCGCTCGAGCTCAAGTTATAGGCACGTGCACTAAACGGGCCGAGCTTAACACTCTTAACCTTGGCTCGACTTGAAAAAGCTCGACTCCATTGCAAAGGTTCAGCCCATTTATAGAGACTCGTTTCGCAAACGTACAGGACATTTTGTGCCTAAACAAAAAGATCAAGTTCATTACTCCTCCACTATAATAGAATACAAAATCCAATTTGGAAGTTTGAACTTGAAAGGGGCAAAACACTTTTCAAAACTTTCTTTGGCATCTACTATAATATATCAGTCAATTAACCTAACGGAGATTCCTACAACAAGTTCTATTGATTTCCTAACAATCAACCACAACAATGCATGCATACAAAAAACTAACATCACAAGCATGAAAAAATCACATTAAACATCAGAAAATCAACCGAAATTAACCAATTGCATTGTCTGGAAGAATAGGCGATTGAACGCGGGGTTTCTTGTGCACAACTAATCATAGAGACTGACGGATCTCATAGAATGAATCTAGAGAGAGAGAGAGAGAGAGAGTTTTATTGAGAAGGCGGGAGAAGGGAGCGATAGAGTTACTAGGGTTTCCAATTGAAACTTCAGGCAGTGGCCAGTGGGTACTTTGTTGAGAGATCCACGGTTCTAATTTTGGGCCGAAGTTAGAACAGCCCAAAAAGTAGTAAAGCATTTGCACTGATCAAACTACACATTGAAATTTCAAAACACTGTCCACAATGAAGAAACAAAATATTGGGGAGGGAAGACCAAATTGGCAGGGGAGAGTTAAATAGTTTTGGGTTAAGATTTTAATACTAGATCAATGGTCCATCAAACTTTGGAGGGACAGATACATCCGCACACCCCGGCTAGTACTTCATCTATACCCTTGCTCCAATGTTTGAGCATCTTTTTTTTTTTTGGGTACATAATGTTCGAGTATTGGACAATCCACATAGGTACTTCACAAAGTTAAATGAGTTCACATACATAGGACTCAAGTAGCATGTATAGCTGCATCAAGATAAAAACACACTACATCATGTGAATTCTCTGACTAGGGATGAACCGTCTTTGGATTTTCTTACAACAATATCCACTAAGGAAGGAACTTGTTTAAGTGTTAACGATGTGAGGGCATTACAGGCAACAGAAACACATGACGTTCAAGCTGCAAAGCGGATCCCACTATTTGTTTTTGCACATCAAGATTTAGGCATCGGAGAAATCAATGTTCAGAGTGCCTTAGTACAGGTGCAATAGTTACTACTACAAACCCAAAAACCAAAGTAATTCCTTCCCACCTCCAAATGAAGTAGAGAATAGGCTTCGTCACACTGCATAACAGGAGTAGCTATGAAAAATAAATAAACCGAGCTGCTCACGAGCAGCCTCAGCTTGTTAAGTGCTTGACTTGATTTGTTAAGTAATCGAGCGCAGTTGCGGTTGAGCTCAAGTTATAGGCTCGTGCACTAAACGGGTCAAGATTAACACTCTTAACCTTGGCTCAACTTGAAAAAGCTCAACTCCCTTGCATAGGTTCAGCCCATTTAAAGAGACTCATTTCGCAAACGTACAGGACATTTTCTGCCTAAACAAAGAGATCAAGTTCTTTACTCCTCCACTATAATAGAATACAATTGGAAGTTTGAATCCAATTTGGAAGTTTGAACTTGAAAGGGGCAAAACACTTTTCAAAACTTTCTTTGGCATCTACTATAATATATCAGTTAATTAACCTAACGGAGATTCCTACAACAAGTTCTATTGATTTCCTAACAATCAACCACAACAATGCATGCATACGAAAAACTAACATCTACAAGCATGAAAAAATCACATTAAACATCAGAAAATCAACCGAAATTAACCAATTGCATTGTCTGGAAGAATAGGCGATTGAACGCGGGGTTTCTTGTGCACAACTAATCATAGAGACTGACGGATCTCATAGAATGAATCTAGAGAGAGAGAGAGAGTTTTATTGAGAAGGCGGGAGGAGGGAGCGATAGAGTTTCTAGGGTTTCCAATTGAAACTTCAGGCGTGGCCAGTGGGTACTTGTAGAGAGATGCACGGTTCTAATTTTGGGCCGAAGTTAGAACAGCCCAAAAAGAATGTCAGACCAGCCCAGCTGCTACCATTAGAATTAGAAGGGATTATCGCTAGGACTTGCAATCCCTTTCGCTAATCACCAAGAAAGTATATTGAGTTGTTGACCGGCATAGACTATCCCATAGGGCGAACTATCATCTTAGTACGTTTGGTCTCTATCACAAATCCACCCGACCACGTAACAATGCTATGTGGTCGGATGGATTATCGCCAATCCTTTTCGAGCATAATCCATCTCAAAAATTCAAACACAACCATTGAAAAACATTGTCATATTTGAAATCAAGAATACAAATATACAAATACTTAAACAGATTGAAACCAATCAATTCAATTGAAATGAAAAGGATTTCATACAATCTATCTGAAATAGAAATCTAAAATCTATGCATAAAATAAGTTACTTGGCGCGAAGCTTCATCTTTCCCCCTAGATGGGTGGGTGTTTTAGCCGACCATGGGAAAGATTGATGCACTTGAAATTGAAGAAAACTTGAAGAACATGCCGAAATCTTGAGTTTCTATCTTTAAGGGGTTGCCTCCAAAACAAGTTTAGGATCCCTAAACTAATGTTTGAAACTCCTATATATTTATAGTCAAAGTCGTAAAAAATACATTAAGACATTAGGAAACGATAAAAGTTGGCCTCGTTCATCAGGATCATGGACCAGCGAGAGGCTCATCCAGACCGAAGATGCTGAGAGCTGAAGGAACTGCTCGGTATTGCTCATCGATCCAGTCCAGAGGCTCATCCAGACCGAAGATGCTGAGAGCTGAAGGAACTGCTCGGTATTGCTCATCGATCCAGTCCAGACCATAGTTGTGCTCTAGTCAGCGATGCTGCAAGGTAAAATTTGGTTTTCTGGGTTGTTAATTTGGTCCGGACCAGAGAGGATTAAGTTAGGACTAGCGATCCTGCAAGCTTGGTATTGCTCTCCAATAACTCCTCGAGCTACCCTTTGCTTCTAACAACCTCCAACTAACTTGCATGTTTTCACTTCCATTGGCTCCCAAGTCTGCTAACACCAATACTAACAGAAAGTGTGTGAATAACAATGCAAACAGACACGCAAAGGCACAAAATTAGAAGGATTAAGGGGTAGTTTCCCAAATAGGCTAAAAGTATTCAAAGTGCTAAACATTTTGTTAGTATTTTGTGAAGGAAAAAAAGCTCTGTAATGAAAAAAGCACTTTTTAGTACTTTTAGCCGATTTGGGAAACTACCCCTAAATGAGTGATTTTCAGCACTTATCAGTCCCGTACAAAAATCAAAACAAAATGGCCAAACTGTCGTTATCACACTTCAATTACATAATTTTTTTCATATTCAACAAAAAAAATTACATAAATTAATATAACCAATTCAATGCATGTCTCGCGCCTCCCTTTAAAATTATAATCTGCTTTCGTAACAAATGAGGCATTAATTTAGTTCAAAGTTATCACTTTCTACAACTCAGATGGAGTCGGGAACAAGATTCTTCATTGAAGATGATGGTATATATTAGATTGAAATATGTATCATGTTGTGTGTTGTTCTTTTATTCACTGGCGTTGAGTTTTTAACACTCCCGGGACAGGGTTCCTGCAAAGCGGTGCCGAGCGGTCGATCTGACCGTTTATCTCAGCATGGACGACTTGAATTAAATCTGAGCACATACAAATGTAAACCGTTAATCGTTGATTACCGAGATGAACGGTCGGATCGACTGCTCTGCACGTGCTCTGCATGATGCTTCAACGTTGTTGCAAAATTTGAATTCAGTTTTGAATTTTCTAGGTCAAAACAGGAAATAAGGTATAAGTTTTGGGGAGTGATTCTGGCACTCCCATTTTCTCTAACGGCGCTCTTCTTTTCCTTCCACCACGCAATAAAGACACAAAGGGGAGTGCCAAATTCACTAGGCTCCGTTAACTTGTCAGGAATATTGTGCAGGAAAGTTATTCTCAGAAAAAATGAAGTAAAGTGAAATAAAGGAAAAAGAAATCGATTTTCCTGTGAGTGTTCATTTGACAAAAGAATTTTGCAGAAAAACTTAAGTTTGGTTGTTCATTTGCCGTAAAAAACACACTTACTAGAAACTTCTTTATTTTTATTCCCATGGCTAATTCTAAATAAAACTCTGAGAGTTAAATAATGGGCTACCATATTTCAAAAATTGGCAGATGCGGAACGTGTATTTTATCTAATGCAAAGCCTTAACATGAAATGGAAAAATCGGTTTGCAATTCTCTATTCAATTTTCTATCATTTAAATGGTCATGCAAATTCCCCATTCAAATTGACATAATCAACCATAAAAAAAAACTTAAAAATAAGGAGATGATAACTAAATAAACAATTGTGCTTGATTAGTTGTTGATAAAAAAAATCCAATGATACTTAGTTAGTACAAACCAAACCAAAACAAAACACTAAGAGCATCCGCAATGGGAATAATTAAAATCAATAACCAAAATGTGCCATGTCAGCATTTGATTATCCATTTAGTTTATAATCAAACATAACAACCTCTACCTCCACATTAGTTATTTTTACATCCCTAACAAAAAAAAACCCCACAATACACAATGCACCTATGTCCAATCGCAAACGAGTTCCAATCACACATCCGACGACACCAAATTATTTGTCTCGATGAGACGATTCCAATGTAAGGTATTTTTGAGTTATTGAATTTTGAGTTTGGTTAAGGGGTTTGGTTATTGAGTTTTGGTTATTGGTAAAAGTTGTTAAGTTTGGTTATGGAATTGGTGGAATTTGGTTATTTACTAAAAGACTTGTAACTTTGCTTATTATAATGTGAGGTATTTTTTGAGCATTGTTGTTAAGTTTACTTATCCACACTCATTTGCTTATTACAATGCGCAGTGGTATAATCAAAACAAAAAGGTTTATAAAGTTAGCAACATTTGCTCAAAAAGAGCTCACATTGGAATAACCAAATT
Source organism: Rhododendron griersonianum (assembly GCA_018127125.1). NCBI lineage: Eukaryota > Viridiplantae > Streptophyta > Magnoliopsida > Ericales > Ericaceae > Rhododendron > Rhododendron griersonianum. The sequence goes on from CM030795.1 coordinate 8,826,150, forward strand.
TAGAAACATCTTAGCAACTCATCAAATTTTGGCCCTTGGATAATCAAAACTATAAACCTTTTGCCAATAATCAAATTTAATTGTTTTCACATTTCCTCAATAAAGTATACCATCATTACACAAAAACTTTCTTTCTTCTATTTTCAACAAAAATACTTTTAAAAACAGTTTTTATTTTTTTTGAAAAAACAGTTTTTTTACACTTTTTTTTTTATTAATAAAACCGTTTCCCACCCCCCCCCCCCCCCTCTTTTTAAAACAGTTTTATTTCAAAACAGGTTTTTTATTAAAACTTTTTTTCAAAAACTGTTCTTTTGAAAGAAAAAACTTTTTCTATTCAAAAACTGTTTTTTTTTTACTTTTCCTGAAAACTGTTTTTTTTTAAATCAAAGTTTTCAAAAAACTTTTTTCTCTTTTTCTAATAACCTATTTTTATTAGTTTGAAAACTATTTAAAAAAAATTGTTTTCTATGTCACAATTTCTAGATTTTTATAAGTTAAAAAGGTGATGTGGCAAGTTTTGGTTATTCAATTTTAATTGTACCACTGTGAACCTCTACATTGCTAACCTTAGCAACCCCTTAAATGGATAATCAAAAGATGATGTGACACCTTTTGATTATCCACTTTTGATTATTCCACTGTGGATGCTCTAATGACAAGATGAATAAATATTTCTAAAAAAATATACTACCAATTTGGTGAGCAAATCAATTGGCGCCATTCTCTTTTTTCCTTGTATGTCAATTATTTTGGTGCCAAGCTTTCCCGTGACGCAAAATCATGTGCTTTTGGCAGGATCACTTTTGCAAGAAAGTAATCTTGCAAGAAAACTTAAAAACTTAGATCCCACTATTTTTCTGGCAACTGAACACTAGAAAAGTTATAGAAAAATTAGTTTTCCCATCTTTTCCTATCCTTTCCTGAACGGGGCCAGGGGACCCCAGCAGCGAGACAAACACAAAAAGTAAATTTGTGGTCTGCGCTAAAGACAAAAAGAAGGGGACCCCAGCAGGGAGAAGCCCCCATAATTGGAAAACTTAAATTTGTGGCAGGCCCAAGCCCATGGCCCTTTAAAAGCAATCCCAGCATCCACAATTCCAATATTTGCACTGGTGGCAAGGGACAACCGGGCCCACCCACTTAAATTCTCTTTGATCAAATCCCTTGTTCTTCGGGTCTCGACGTAAGTATGGTGGCATTTCTTATGAATAATGGTGTGGTGTGATGGTGTAGTACTCCGAGATGAGAGTGACAGATATCTTACTTGCACTTCCATTTTTTGAACAAAAAAAGCTCTAGCCTTCTTCTTGCAGATGGAAGGAGTTTATATTTCTAGCTATTTCCTAAAACCTACCTCAACAATGTAGGCTTTCATGTGGTATTTCATGTGCTCTAGTAATTTTATTATCTTCCTCCGCGTTTTAGTTGTCAAAGGGTTAATTTTTAATAACCTATAAAAGGAAGATTCAAATTACTCCTTAGCTATGCCGAAAAAAAAACGTACTCCCTCCGTCCCAAATTGGATGTCAATTTTTGATATCCGTGCCAATTTCAACTCCTTATATCTTTCAATATGGATCTCAAAAAATATGCAATATGTATCTTATTTGATAGTTCTCGATTAATTATATTATACAAAGTTTTCAAACTCATGAAAAACATTATAAATTGAAAGATATAAGCGATGAAAAATGATACAGATTTCAAAAATTGTTATTCTTTTTGGGACGGAGGGAGTATTACATTTCTTGTAAATGTGAGAAGCGTTGCATGTTATAGACTACCGTAAGATTAGATTTTTCATAAAATTTACTTCAACGGACCTTTGGCCTCACCTTCACAGTTATTTTATCACACTGAAAATATTGGAGACTTCCATAAATAGCTATAAAGTAACGTAATATCAATTCTAATAAACTAATACTGCGAAATGTTAGTTTAACCTATGAAAATTGTTTTATTTTATTTGGCTCGACAAGGAGGCCCATTTTTTATTCAGACTAGTGTAATGCACGTGCTTCGCACGTGTCCGCGTGCTCATTGGATTAATTGTTAGTCGGGAAGTGTTATTGGTTTTTTTTAGTGATGATAGTAGAGAAATAACAAGAGCTTATTGAAACACAAATCAATCCTAATGTAATCTATTTATATGACTGCACATGAACTAGTCCATCATATAAATTCACAGTTGAGTTCAAACTGTTATAGATCATGTGCTTTACATACCAAAAGCCAAGTATTCCATTGTTCATTGTCAACATCCAAGTTGAACCAAATCATCTACATATACATACAAAAAACCATCTTTTGGATCCTCGCTTCGCTCCTTTGCCACTTGAAGTATTGGAAGAAGGACCCAATATTGGCTAATCCTAAGTAAGTAGCACGACAAAAAGCTTCTACATATTTGAGTGAAGTTTTCAAAAAGGTACAAGGAAGTCCAATAGCTAGTACACCCAAAAGAGACTTGATGTCCTTAGTATATGTGCGTTCACGTCCTCATCAAAAACCAAGGCACTCAGCCTTAGCTGCCAATCAAGAGTGAAGATCAGAGTGTCATAGCACCTCAGATTGTGTGCAGCAACATAAGAATACCAGCCTTGGCCGATGAGAAATCCACTAATGTACTGTATTTCCCAAATCCTTTTCCTGTTCTGTTGATCTACAGTAAACCTGTGGTTCTTGATGATTCTTTCTTGCCTTAAAAAACATCATTTCTCAGAGAAGGAAAGTCACAACAAGGTTGTTGAAGGGGACTATGAGAGTTAACCTAAACGTGAAACACTGGGGCTTGCAAGTTAGAATAAGTAGCTAATCTGTACAGAATGTGTCGCCGAATAAGGAATCACGCAAGTTGAATAGGATTTGAGAAACCAAACTTCTAGAAGAGATGAAATGTAACTGAAAGTCCCCAATAAATCACATTTTAAACAACACCCATGATTGCAAATGAACTAAAAGCAATTAAACATATGGAAGAAAAAGCTTACAGATATGCAAATGAACTGGGATCTCAGCGTGAACCATGCTAACATCAATAACTAATAACGGGCAGTTGACTAAAATCAAGTATAGAAAGCAAACTGGTGTAGTTGGAATGTGTCTTGCACCGCTCCATGTATGAGATAGGCCTGGACTGTAAGTTTAGAAAGTGACTGACAGACTGGCTGAGGGGAAGGCAAGTGTCAAGGGACTTGGAAACAAGTGTATACTGGTGTGTGCGTGCATGGGTGCTATGTGCCATTCCTTCTGGACAATTGCATCTATCAAAACAAAGGAATAATAATATAAAAAGAACCATGCTCAATAAGATAAATTACACCAGAATCAATTCTGAAGTTCCCCATAGAATAGTTGTCGTCAGCTACTGATATCAACAGAACATCCAGAGAACAAGCACACAGGAAACTTGTGAAGTCAGGCTTACAATATGACCACCAATGTTTTTTCACCTGTATAGTTTTAGAGGTCAGGCTTCCTTCCCGACGATCCTCGCAAACTTCCATTCAGGCAACCATCTGTAATTGTGTGGACAATTGAGATTTATAACCTCGCATGCAACTAAGAGATAAGGAAAAAGAAATGCTTACCATGATCAGTTCAATGAAAATGGGGTAAAACATTAGTAATGAGGTAATGAATCGTATTTTTGCTGTTTTAAAAAAAATGAGACATATGTTTCCCCTGATTTTGCTTCAAATGCTATAGGTGAATCAAGCCCTATAAGCCTACCAATAGCTGCTGCATCCCCAGTAGGTCTAGCGGTCCCTCTGCATAGACCTGCTAACGAAACCCCTAGCATGAAAAGAGAAGATTACAGCCCATGGATGGGGAGATCTAAGATAATTACAAACACAAAAATTAATGACCCAATTCAATGCAATGATTGCATCTAAGGAAATAATTGCATTATACTGCAAAGTCTGTGACTTTGCACACCACAAGTCTATAGCGTCCACCCCATGAACTACTTTCCACCCAGTTGACAAAATTGAATAAAGATGCAGTTCATCCATAGCAAGCATGGTTGAGTCAACACCTTGAATATCAGTACTTCCAGACTCCTGCTTGTTTCCCATGACAACATAGAGGTAATAAAAATGTCTCTCACTACCTTGAGTGGCCATTCATTTTAGTTTGGGAGAACCCTTTAACTGATGAGTGTAATAATATGATTACTCAACAGTTGAGGGCGGCCAGGGCCACCCTACCCCCCATTTTTTTAGTCTCTGCTATCATGGAAGATGGGCTTGATTTCTATTGCTTGAGAAGTGCATTAGCAAGTTCAAGAAAGACATATTTAATGTCTATACTATGACTCAGTTTAGGCATCTCGAGAAAGATTAATCTTTCCAATCTTTTTTTTTTGTGCTCTTGATTGCTTTTTTGAAGTCAGTTACTAATAGGGGGATACACATACATAAAAGCACAATCAATAAGTAAATGAATTAAGTGGAGGCAAAAGAAAATTCCACATACCATCGGATATGTATCCAGAGAGAGGTTATAGTTGTCCTTGGAGGTTTAGATGTGTTTCTGAGTCTTGGACCCCTAAAATAGTTTCAATTTTCTCCACAATCAGATCGTTTTAATTAGCATAAATCTTGGCATGAACAGACACCACCTTTGAAGTAATGAAAGCTATATGCATCCCGTACTACAATGGCCCGGTTTGAGATTTTCAAAAAGAATTATGACAATCATTACAAATGTGAAGATTCTTAATTACGCGTATGGTTAGTGCATTAGACAAGCTTAGGAGTCCAAAAACAATAGCCAATTTTTCACTGTGTGTGTACCCAATTGAAATATTCCTCCCTCCAAGATTCACCCATAACCTAAGCAAGGTGTATAACAGGAACCAGTTTCACAATTCCTCATTCTTCTATTCCGCTATTGTTTTTTTTTGATTTCAAGGCATGGCTACTTCGAAACCCTAGAAATCGGTGATCCTGCAACGATTACTACATACATCCATATCAACGTACTCACTATGGAGAGATCAAGTACAGAAGAATAATGACTTCAAGGGACGGAGGAAAATACCTTTTCAAATCGACGAGAGAGAGAAACCCAGTACCAGCGTCGACATCCATATTGCCGGCAACGTGATGGAGTTCGTAGAATCGTCTCCTTCGTTTCCACAAAAAAAAAACCTTGATTTGGCAGCGATTGAGAGAGAGATGGTTGGTAGATTTAACTTTCTTTTTTGATCGATAGCTTTTATTTTGGTTGATGTTGAAGAGAGGTGAACTTGTGGACTGAATAGATGAAAAAATCAAAATGCCTCACCGCAGATTTGATGCAATTTTGTTGCTGGTTGGGCAACAGATCTTCTCTCCGCAGGATTAGGTAAGCCCATGTTGGCCTGATAAGAATTCTCTCCTCACTTTTTCTGAGAGAACAAGGCAATTTGGTCCATGGACAGTAATAAAGTCCACAGCCTAAAAACAAAAGATAGCTTTACAAGCAGTGAGTTCACATCCGAAGTCAGATAATCAGAGTGGACCCCAGAAGGAAATTCAACATCTAAGAACGAAAAAAAAAATGCAAATATTTCTGGTGAGCTAATTCACCAAAGGAGATTCCATTCAATCAAATGTCCAATAATTCCATTAGGAGCTGATAAAAGTGAATCACTAAATGAACCCTTGGCAGGGCGTGAAACAAATCCTGTGTCTCAAGTTTAAACATAATGCCTCAGATTCTCTAGTTAAATCTATGAAGCACGGATACTCTATTTTGGCCTCCGTATCACGTATCGTATCCGTATCGGATACCGATACTCTCGGATACTCTTTGGATACGTATCCGATACGCTTTTTAAAGTATCCTGCTTTTAGAATTATTTTTGGGTATCCCGATACGTTTCGGATACGCACGGATACTCTCGGATACTTATCCGATACGTTTTGGATACACATGGATACGTGTTGGATACGCTCGGATATGTTTCGGATACGCACGAGGGTAAATATGTTATTACCTAAAATATATGGGTTAAAATTGCAAGTAGGACTACATTTTTCTTTTTCCCCCACCAATCAACACTAGAAACACACCGACAATATCCTCTCTCGACAACCTTGTAAGTCTCTCATCTCTCTCTCGTTGTGTGTATGTAAATATATATATATATATAACTATATAGATACAATTATATATATAACTATACGTGAATATATCTCTCTCGGCATGTGAAATGGTGAACTTGTGTAATGGAAAACTTTAATTATTAATGAAATTTTAGGAATTAAAAATTATATATAATATATTTTTTATTTACTTTTATATTCAACGTATCCCCCAAGGTATCGTATTCTTCTTTTTGGAAAAATCACGTATCCGCGTATCCGTATCCCGTATCCGTGCTTCTTAGGTTAAATGCAATGTCTGGCGTGGAATAGCTATGTAGTAGCAGATAATAAGAACGTCAATAGCTATGTAGTAGTACATAATATAACCATAGATAATTATACTGAATGCCTTTCTCAGTCATCACTATCTGATAGTATTATATAATAGCAGACTTGGAATTATAGTTGTCCAACAAAGTTAAAAGTGTTAAAACTGTTTCAAGCAATTAAAGAAGCTGACCTACCTAAACTTGAAATTATGACTAAGGCAAAGAAAATCACAACAAGAACCTCATAGAACCACACATATCATCGACAAAGGGGATCATTCTCAACAAATCTTATTAGACCATCCAAAATAAAAATGACAAAAAACAAAACTATTTCCTTTTCTACCGTCACAATGACAACTAAAATTTTAGACCCAAAAAAGTTGCATACAACAGAGCACAAGTATGACACGTGTTGGGGTGATCCCTTTGACACTACATTGCGAAGGAAGAAAATAAGTGAAAATTTACACCAAACTGACCTTCAATTCCGGAAGGTTTCCGGAACATCCAATGAGAGGGCGCTTCAACAGGAGACTCGGAGGAAGAGAGAACTAAGAATCTGGAAAAAAAGAAAAAAGAACGAAGATTGAAGTTCGAGCTCTAAATAATTAAGTAATGCTCATGTTCTGTTGGGTCACATCCTATTGCCTCAACGTCACAAACCTTCGACCCTTGCAATGCAGTCATACATTTGCTTAGAAGGAACCACACACAAGTTGTATTTTTGCTTTTCCTATCTTAAAAGAGAAAGGGAAGAAAAGCAATCAATTGACAAAGGCATACCTTTAGGGGGAATGCTGCTACATCTCCAATAGCAAAAATTTCGAGAACACCAGTTTGGAACTGACCATCAACCTGAAAATCGAGCTTTTGATTAAAAAATTCTCTGGATGATGATATATAGCATGTCTCTCATCCCAAACTTGTGTACATGACTCCACATACACCTTGAGAATAGATGATCAAAATGTTGTTTACATGCTGTTTTCGGCACTGGACCTCAGGTCTGGACGTCCACCAGGACGTCTTGTTTTTCCTCTTATACAACCTTTCGTATTTCGGGCATAACTTTCTCATCCGACGTAAGTTTCACTTGATTCAAAGTGCATTGAATAGCTAATTCGATTCTCTACAACTTTGTTTAAATACTTTCTACAAACCTGAAGTTCGCTAGGCTAAAAGGGGCTTGAAATAACAACCTGTGGTGAAACCAAGCTGTAAAGCAGTTATGGGAAGGAACCATCATTTGAAAAAAAACCATGGCACATTGAATAGAAAAGATGGAAAAAAAATTAAAAAGGCCTCCAGTGAATACCTTCAAAAGTTCCTGCATGAACTTCAACATATCTCTGGAGTAACTACCTGACACGTGGCCAAGCAAATGTGAATAAGAGAGATTCAACAAACAGTCTCTATAGTGATTCATAAATGACTAAGCTAATCAAATAACCATGGCAAGTTCAATTGGTCACACACAAGCGTGGTCTTGCTAAATTGGCCACTTGACCATGTTACAAGGAACAAAAATGCAGAGCTACGAGAACTTTTCTACAACTAATTGTCATAGAATCAAGCATGAAAACTGGTGAACTTAATGGCATCTTGTTATGGAAATTGACAAGCTTAGTCTCAAATATCAACTAAATGGATCTACGTTTCAATGAAATAAACATCCAAATTGAAGTTGGTCAGGATACCAAAAGTAAGCCACATTCATGTTTAAAAAAACAGCTTTTTGGCCTAAACAAAGTTAAACGTGGGAAAAATAACAAGAATAGGGGGAGAAAATGGCACCTTCCGTGGAGCTGTAAGAGTCCCATCAACATCGAACAATCAATTAACGTTAGCTGACTGCATTCTTGTCATTAAAGATTTTTTTCAAACAATTGGAAGGCACTATCCTTCGCATCCTACTTTGAACACCAACTGATCAATCATATACATCACTCGTTCTTCGGCCATATACAAATGTAAAAGGTGCGGAGAACTGAGCAGAACAATTAGATCATGCGAACTTTTAATTAGGAACACAGCCTAAGAAGATTCCATAAAGGTTATACAAATCATTAGAGAGAATATTTAACCTATGATACTGATGGGATATACTTATTCACAGAGCCGCTGTAAATAAGTTATTTTCGGAGCCACATGATCCCACCTATCTGTCTCAACAATCAAAGGTATGTACGTTAATAATCGACTTAAAATGAAAAGCCGATAAACATTAAAATTGCTTTCATTGGGAAGCTATGTTCTAATTCCGATGAACCAGTGTTAATAATCGACTCAAATTGCTTTTGCTGTGATGCAAAAAATAAAAATAAATTAGCCTTAGATTGAGAGATGGATGTGGATACCAAGAACTCACCTGGTGGGGGCTCTTGAAGACAATCTCTTTACCCGAATCAATCTTACTCAATGCTGCTTCATTGTCGTCAACACTGGTTCGTCGTTGTTGTCATCTTCGCCGTCGTCGAGATCTTCTCCGGAAGCCATCGGTTTGCGAAGGAGAGAGATGGTTTCTACTCAGTTCTTCCTCCTTAATCGCAGTGATGAGTTTTCAAAAACTAAAAATTCATTCTTCTTTGAGAATATGTACATGCTCACGCCGAAAGAACAGTTTCTCGCCGCAAGAACAGTAAACTTCTCGACAAAGCAACGGAAAAAGGGTAAAGGCTTGGCCGGAAATCCAGGAGAACGGCTGAGGAAGTACAAGGTAATTGAGTGAAAATAAGGAAAATATAGAAAACCTAAACTACCCCCTCCTCAACACATGCATGAAGGAATTGGAAAACAATTGACGAGGGTAATTTTGTAATTTCACACCATGCCTTGGCTTACCGTCCTAGGTTCTTTTATTCTTTTACTAGTGTCGCACGACGTGCTCCGCACGAATCGCGTGCTCACTAAAAATGTTCGAAATGATATTGTTGTTTTGAGGATCGGTATATGGTGACTTAAGAGACTTCATACTTACAGAAGAACCAGTTGCAATGACCCAAACATGATATTTGAAGCAAAGATTCTCCAGCAGCACTGATGAGAGTCTTTGAAGCAAAGATCTGCTTTCACTACTTCTAACCCAAGGATCAACGCAATTCCCGTAACATAAGTTGAGCTTCCACAAGGAACTTCTGTTTTAAGGCTATATCTCATTGACATACATCTTTATCGGCAAAAACTTAAAGAAAATCTGAAGAAGGGCCCAATTATCATCGATATATCGATCACTTGGAAATGTGTGCAAATAAAGATCACCCTTCTCAGCATATCACTCAGGGAGCAGCCTCTCTCCTCCACTCCCAACACAAACATGAAACCATGTAAGTCTTGCAGGTGCTATAAAACAAATTTAACTATGAAGTTAACTCTCCTATCTGAATCAACAAACAAGTAGCGAACATGCATAAATTGGTTCTCATCATCTGAACACAAAAGCTTAATCAATGCTAGTTCATCCGAACACAAAAGTGCGGTATGAGCGTGGCATAAATATCTTCAAGCTCAGATTGCTTGTTGAAAGCAATTTCCTTCATCGGGCTAGCTTTTAGCTGATCAAGCCGTTCAACTTCTACCATAACCAGCAGTTACTATGTTATACAACTTAAGTCCTGCAAGGTAATGGAATTCAATTTCCTGCTCTATCAAATCCAAATCAAGAGCCCCAGGGATGGTCACTTCATCTACTGCAGCTGATATGTTATGAGTAAGGGGATCAAACAAACTCCGTTCTTCTTGAGGGGCATCCATTACCATTAGATTCCAAAGATCAATTAACTGAGTCGCTAATTCTTCAAGCTGTCGGGGCAAGATGCACATCAAAAGAGTATCCAAAAATATACGCGGCATTCATGTTTCGACATTTGCTGAACACAAGCTCATGGAAGTTACACGTTCCGAGTCACAATAAGAAGATTTATCCATCGTGAAGAAGTGAAAGCAAAGAGCTCATATTTCAGAACATCAATTAGTAATTAAACAAAAAGCTTACCATTTGGCAAAGCAAAAAGAAAAGCTAGCAAGTGCAAATTATCAAGGGTGAATTCCATGATCTGTTAACAATTAGCAAGTGCAAATTTCGAAAAGTATAAAAATTAACACATACCTTATGTAGCCTCTGCTTCTTATCTTCTTTCAGTACTAAGACTCCCTTAGCCAGACTGGATAGGGTGGCATTGCTAATACTTTTGGATTGTACATTAGTCGAGTCATTTAAGCTTGGACGAACTTCAGTTACTATGCTGAGGTACTATCATCCCAAGAACAACACAGAGATAGTGCACAGTGCTTACAAATTCAAGGACCTTGTGCAACCTCTCACTCTGCCAGATCAAAGAAACAATTGACAACCATTGACTGTGTGGTAAAAGCTAGTCAAACTCCTATATACTAATTAGTTGTGATCTTTTGTCTTGGTCTTGCAATCATCTAGGAGATCTGTCAGTGCTCGCCTCTGCACAACACACACACAAACAGAGGGAGAGACGCACATGAATGTCCACGTGAGTGACAGGTTGATTTTATGAGTGACATTGTGCTAGATTTAAACGACATCATAGCATATAGCATGGACACATTGTCTCTGTGATTAGAAAGACTACTCACTTCAATTCACAAAGCCGTTAGGCATGCCACAATTGCCATTGATGTTATAATGCAAGGTAGTCAGAAGGATGCAAAATAAAAAGGAGAAACTCTGCAAAAACAAAGAATTCAGAGACTCTGTCATTGGTTCAAGGATTATATACATTCAAATTGCCATAAGAGAAACCCAACAACAAACCCTCAATCTTAACCGTATAAAATAAAAACAAGTTTTACTACACATTTGAACAACACCGGTTCATGTAAACAAACACACACATGCACACGCTAACAAAAAAAGATATAGGCATAAGACTTCCTTAAGCTCTAGTTTCAAACCAAGTTTATAAAAAACAAAAGAACACAACTAAAATTTCTCTTGACAAAGAAAAAAAAAAGAAGCAATATCCCCAACTGCTAAAATACACAATGAAATGGCAATCAAGATCCAACTACCAAATGTATTAAAAATATAATAAAACCATTAGCTCAAATACTCCACCATGCTCACACACAAAGAGATGGAGAAGAAACAATACCTCTATACTACAGAAAATTTTGATGTTTCTTGTTCAAGGAGAATTGGCAAAACATCTGGCAGTCATGAAATGCCATGATTAGTCCTTGGAACATATGCCACATTGGAATTTCAAAGCACAACAATGTCTAAGATGAATCAGATGATATACATTGGATATCCGAATATTGATACGATTGATAAATGGCTTGTAAAGTGCAAAGTTGTTCATCAAATCTATCCAAGTTTCATAAGCCCTGACGTTCAATTTACCAAATGGGTGACGCATCAAAACTAACAAGCATTCTAGTATTCTAAATAGATCTGAAATATAATTTCGATGCAGCATCTTAATTATAAATGTGACCTTGGAATGCACAAAATGAATGCCAACCTAAAAATATCTAAGTTTGTGCGAAAGAATTAAAAACAAAACACATGGGTAGGTATTGCCTTGTGAAAAAAAAAATGGTATGTCCAAGCACAATCCTGAGATTGAACTGAACCCAATTTGTAGGTCACCAAAACAAATAAATTTTAGGATCAAAGAGTATCATCTATCCATCAATACCCCTATTATACACTAAACACATAGTCTCCATAACACTCTCTTCTCTTTTTTTTACAAAAGGACAGAAAAATCAAAGAAAAACTCACGTCACTCTCTACATTATTGGCTATCTATTAAGTCAATTACTTTCAAAACTTCATTAAGAATACATGGCATATCACAGTTTTCATAAGTAAATATACATGATCTTCCACATCCGTTTTTAACGGAAAGATTACAAAACCATTTTTCTAGCCCAAATCATGAGTATAGAAGGAGCGGTTACCTGAAAATATAATAAGACCTAAGTTAAAAGAAATGTAGAGAATGCACGATTAATATTAGCTACCTGCTCAAGATCAATCCCTGAGTCGATCTCAATCATTTGCCAGGACTCAACTCCTCAGAGTCTTCAAAACAATCTGATACAGACAAACTCAATGAAACTGGCACTCATCGCAAACCCTTTAATTGTAGTAATCAAGTTCATGACCCCCGAGTTAAGAGGAAAACAGAATCAGATCAGAACAGGCTTATGACCAAATTTTCTCATTTAACTTGGAAGGGGAAATTTCAATAACTGGAAATAAGTTAAGGACCAAAGAAAATTGCAGGGTTATATCCCAACCTTGTTATTGGTCTATGAGGTTGATTAGGAAGGTTCTTGTCATCCATTTCATGTGTCCTAAGAACAGAATTGCTAAATTGTTAGTGCTCACATGACCATGCAATTGAAGAAAAAGACTCAATTTGCCCATTGGTAATGGTACGAACATCACCACCCAAATTAGTATCTTAAAAACTCTAACCACAAGCAGTTTTAAGAGGGTCTGAAAGCTCACTATGACACAAGCATTGAAGAAACACCCAACAACCGGAGCAATCGGAGCCTCTGCCTATTGAGTGCATTTGTTGACAAAAATCTATCAAGGTAAGAGATGGACTGAAAGAGAGTATCAAAGTAAAGCTTGCACTCTTCAGAAACCTCCGCCAAACTATCCACTAAAATCTCCCTCCTATTAGGGTTCACATCCTTCTAGACCTTCTCAATGTAATCTGGCAATGGTTTCCTCTTCTTCTTTTTTTCCCAGCTCCTCTTCTCCTCAATCTAAATAAAACAACACTAATTGGTCCATACCACAAACGCGTAATGGACCCCTATTTATCAAATTAAACTCTAAGCCCATTAATTTAGATGAAGACAGCTCTCAGACTAAACAATTCCTTCATGTTGAGATTAATTCATTACCTACGTTTGGAAACAAAGTAATATCCAACTACCCATTTCCCAGAAAGATAATATCAAAAGCGAAAATGTTCTCATTATTAGATTAGACCCAAAACAACAACGCTGTAACAGGTTGGATAAGTATGTAGTAATTAGCATTAGCAATAATTGAATCAAGCTGTAACAGGTTGGATAAGTATGGAGTAATTTTCTTATATAGCTCGTACAAATTAAATTTTAAATGTAAAAAATTCTAGAGCCACCAATGCAATACCTTGCAGGTAACCATAACAAAGCAGAGAGAGAGTTGAGAGGCAGACCTGAGATGTGAAGGCATGGCACACGTCTAATACAAATACTAAAACCAAAAGTAATAGGGCTAACATAAATAGTAAGAGTAATTTGGATTTGTCCTTAACCTGTACATATTTTGGCCACTTTCTTCTGATTAAAACTAATCGAATAAAAAATCATTAATACAAATAGTATAACCACTTTTGTACCCCATATGATATTAGCAAAACATTCAGCTTCTTTTTAATGCTTTCGTTTCCACGGCTCCTCGGACACAAGTCAACCGCGTCAAGAAACTCTGGAATCGAAATGGGTAGAATAAATGGTTAAAACTCTAATCTCTAGACTCTCCCCAAACCAGCAAATCAACACCGTCAACACTTGGAACCTTAACAGATAGAATAAAGGGCATTCTAGAATTGGAAGATAAAAACTGCAAGAAAGGTCGATGTCAAGAATAGCTACTATAGTTTGCAGAAAGAAACACCAGCCGGAGCCTACATGTATGGATGCAAAGACTTGGGTATTTTCTGCATACTATCATGATCTTTCATTACCCATAGAAAAACTGCACGATAGGTCGATACCAAGAATAGCCACTATAATTTGCACGAAGAAACATCAGCTGGAGCATGCATGCATGGATGCAAAGACTTGGGTATTTTTTACATACTATTACGATCTTTATTACCCATAACCAATAACGCACAAGGAATTTTTTCACCGAAGACAAAAACAAAATTTTCCACTCTCTCATGGCTAGAGGAGCCCAAGCAACAACACCACAAAACCATGGTGGTTGGTCTGCTCTATATAGAGTAAAATAAACTAAACTTATTTGGATCCAACAGCGAAGATTGATATCTTCTATACAAAATAGAATTTATATTTTTTCCTTCTTTGATGCACAGATTAAATAAATCTGAATTCAACACTGGAAACAACAGCTGTGCAATCCCAAAGCTTACTTGGAATGGTCCAAAAATCTCTTTTGTAACCAGTTGAAAATTGTTCTCCTTTAATAATAATATTTTTTCCAGTGGGAAAAACACATCAGTTGGTTTTATGGCACCATATGCTGGAGGAATACAATCTTTCTCCAACGCTCATGCCTAAGAGTAGTAAACTGCAACAACAACCGCAAAATCCTAAGCCGGCAAGAGCAAATAGATCCAATATCAATGAAGGAAATGCTTCATAAGCTAAAAACGCAATTAGTAATTTAGGCAAAATGAGCTAATCCAGAACAGGCTCAATTTTAATAATGAATACTCCATCAGAACTGTCTCATTTATATGAGTACAAGTCAGGCACAAAACAACTATATCCATCAAGCGCTGTTACTCCGGCATCCAATGCGGTTCTTACTACTCTGCATTTGATCTACTCAGATCACCTAAGCTTTCTACACTACCCTCAAATGGGTAGCAGACAATTGTTTAACACGTTAGGCCAATCTTCCCACAAACTATACCGAGCTATGTACTGTGGAGCAATCAACAATATTTAAAAAAAAAAAAACCATTAAGATCAAACCTTTATCCAAAGACTTCAGACTCTCTCTCTCTCTCTCTCTCTCTCTCTCTCTCTCTCTGTTTAGAGATTATGAAACCCAAGGCAGATGAAGCAAATGGACGCAACGGACCTGTTCACCCCAAAATTAAACCCCTACACCTAGACCAATTACGAGAAATTGGCAAAAATCCTACCTCAATGCACCGACTTGATCTTCTGTGGTTGAAGACGTTGAAACTGGCGGCATCTTCGTATTTGCAATTGGCGCCGGAGAGGACCCAGCCGCTGATCTTCTTCTTAGGTTTCCTCTGGAAATCTTCTCCTCTCGCAATCCAATCGGTCATTGTTTGGATTGGGACGCCTGTCCGTTCGTCAGTTCCAGAGATGGGAGTCGGTCGGTGGATGACTTGGAGATGAGATGAGAAAATGGGAATAAAACTCACCAATTGAATTGGAGACAGACCAGCTGGATTCCAGCCGAAATTCCCGGATGCACAGTGTAATGGTGAGGTGATTTTACCGGAAAGCCCTCAAGCCCAACACCACTATGGGACAAAATAGTGTAGAAAAATCGGGACGCAGACGGAAAACATCGAAAGTCCGAAAACCCGTTAAAGTAATTCTAAAATAACCTAAATAGTGTCTATGGCCCACCACTTTTGAGGGCAAAATGACGAGAACGCCCAAAATCCCAAAGAAGTGAATTCAATCGGCTAGTTTCCGAACTCAGGGGCATTATCGTCCGGAGATGGCCAAAGTGTAAGCCACAATTTGGAACTTGGTTCCTTTATAGGCGGCCTGTGGATTTATTACAAGTGTATTGATTAGTTGCGGGCATTTCTTCACAATAAGTCTAGAGACCTGGAAACCAGCCCATGCCCCAACCCTGGATAGCCAAAACGACGTCGTTTTGGGTGTACCCAAAAAAATAAAATAAAATCCAATTGCTGAAATTTTGAATCGGCATTTCTACACTCGCGCGAAAACAGAACAGGGAGATATCAGAGGAGGAGGAGGAGGAGGAGCCCGACCACCAACCTTACCTCCACCACTCCTCCACCACCTTCGTCCACCAGCCTCACCACCACCACCACCACCGGTGGCCACCAGCGTAACCTCCACTCCGGCGACCATGAGCACCACCGGCGATCGACCCGTTGCGAAAACCGACGCACCCGCGACGTCAAATCCACCGCCAAGGTCTCTCTCTCGTCTATATATCTGTTGATATCTGTTGGTTGTCGATGATCCCTTGAATTTCAATCGATTCTAGCTAGTTCAAAAAATCCCGATGGTGTTGGGATGGACTCCCCTCTGGTCTTTGGCTGCTTTTCTAGTATTGTTTTTGATTCTTTGTTGATTGTGTCTGGCCTTTGATCTGGTTTGTTGTGATCTCTTGTGGCCTGTGTAGTTAGGTTCGTTATAAAATTATTCATTCACCCAAAAAAAAAAATGACAATGATCCGAATGTTTGGAGTTTTTTTTTGGTGTGAGTGTAGTCGAAAATTTAATGGGTTGGGGCAAATGTGCGCCCATTCAGTTGCGATTTTATTGCATTCAAGTTGTTTGTGAAAATGCTCCATAGAAATCCTCCACATTGTAATATATTCCCCTATATATAAAATTTTAGACTGAACATAGACTTCAAAGGAGATAATCAAATCATGCTAATACAAACAACTTGGGACTTTTAGATGGAGAATTATCATTTTAAATATCTTTTCAGGATATCAGTTCTTATACTTGCATTTATGAGTCCCAAGCTTGATTCGCAGAGCTATTGAAAATCAGCATAAAACTATTGAGATTTGGTGTCGGTGTTTCTGTTGGTTCCTTTGTGCATGCTTTATAAGGCTAATTACCATGCAGGTCCATTTCAGGTTTTGAAAACAACCGAAATTGAGTTATCTTGGTTTCATTTGGTTCATTTCAATCTATTGTACTGATTGTTAAATCATGCAATCATTTAAATCAAGCAACTGGTCAATCAAAGGTAATAGGGCTGTGTTGATATTTTGATCTCTTTGGATTAGAGCATTGGCTACTGTAAGATAAAGCCACACCACTATATGCGCTTTGCTTTTGGTGTACTATGCTTGCTTAGAGGCTTTAATATGACTCCTTGTGTCTGTGTGTCCAAGCTCTTTGTCTCTCGTACCATCTCTATTATGAAACAAAAGGGTGTGGGGATAATTGAGTTAATTCTTTATGATCCATTTTTAGGCGCAAACATATTTATGGGTTTTCTTATTTGTTTTTTCTTCACGGTTTTCACGCATTCGGGCTTTATGGGTCAAAGTAAGTTTCGATTCCAACCTACTTGAACTTCAGTAGCTTTTGATCATTTTTTGTGGAATTGCCAATTGGGTAAAGGCATCCTTCCCCAACTTTGACATATACGTTTTTTACTTCTTTTCCCCTTTCACCGAGAATAGCTGTGGGAGGGAGGAAATAGTCCTATATAAGCTCATGTCATAATTTTGCGATAGTGGCTTTTACACTTGATACTTGGCATGCAATGATATTGCGGTTTGCCGAGATAAGCTCATGTCATAATATTTTTATTCTTGAACATAAAGGTTTCCATTGCCATCACCAGCATCTTTGATGTCGCCGGAGTCTGTTCCGTCGACCATGCCTCCTCGATCGTCGAATCAAGATGAGATAGATACTAATGAGGAGGAGGTATGGAGTGGACACAATGAAGATGACGAAGAGGTATCGAATGGTTCTTTACAAAAAGAGAGTGATGAGATAGGTACTAATGAGAATGGAAAGGAGTCAACAGAAAATTTTGAAGTTACAGTTGAGCAACCGAAGGTGGGAATGATGTTCGACACACCAGATGGAACAAGGCGGAAGCGTCCTCCCGGCACAAGGCGGAAGCGTCCTCCCATTTTCTCCAAGTTTATGCCCAACCGGTACTCAAGTTTCGGGAAGAGGACAATCAACTTTCTTAGGAGATCAAGGTCAAGATTGGGGAGGAGCACAACCAAATTTTATGGAAAGTCAAGGGCAGGGTGGGGGAGGAGCACATCAAAGTTTTACAGAAATGATCTTTGCAAGGCATTACAGCGAAGAGTAGAAGACTTTTCTCTTATTGATATAGGGAGTTTCTTTTATTTTGTTAATTAGAAACTTATTTATGGTAATTTCACACCCTCATGATGTGTTTCAATCATTTTGTTTAATGAAAAAGGTGTCACGTTCAATGTTGGTAATAATTGTGTATGCATTTCAGTTTTTAGTTTTTGGAAATTAAATTTTCTATCATATCAGTTTTGAGTTTCAATGTTGGTAACACTTAGGTGCTGGAAATTGAGTTTTTGGAGTGCTAAAATTGAGTTTCACTTTTAGTTTCTAGAGTGTTGGATATTGAGTTTCTGGAAAGTCCTTGTGTCGTGTCCGTTTCCGTATCGGACACGTGTCAGATACGGCTCATTTTTCTCCTCGTCATAAAAAGTTAGGATTTCAAACTCACTTAATGGATAGTATTGTGTCGTATCTGTATCCGTATCGTATCCATATCCGTATCGTATCTTGAAATATGTATTGTGTCGTATCCATATTTGAAATTGAGTTTCACTTTTAGTTTCTGGAGTGCTAGAAATTGAGTTTATGGAATGTCCTTGTGTCGTGTCCGTTTCCGTGTCGGACACGGCTTTGTGTCCTAGTTTTTGAAAAATAATGTGAAACATTGGTGAGATGTGGAATTTGATCCTAATAATAATGGAGAGTTATTGTGTCGTATCCATATCCGTATCGTATCTTGAAAGATGTATTATGTTGTATCCATATTTGAAATTGAGTTTCACTTTTAGTTTCTAGAGTGTTGGATATTGAGTTTATGGAATGTCCTTGTGTCGTGTCCGTTTCCGTATCGGACACGTGTCAGATACGGCTCCTTTTTCTCCTCGTCATCAAAAAGTTGGGATTTCAAACTCACTTGAGTATTTTTGTTACCTCTTGGCCCTCTTTTTCGACAACATACAAACCAACGCAGGTGTCTAAATGTAATTAGCATATGCGGGAAAGTATAGCTCAAAGCAGTTTGGCTTGCTGTTACATTTTCAGCAAAAGTTGCTCATTACCGTAGCTATAAAATAATGTAAACATTTCTATGCATTTTCTAGCAAATACAATACAAGTTTTTTGGTCCTGTGCAAATTTCATGCTGATCCTGTAGTTTCTATGAGGCTGAGTTGTTTGCTGATTGACATAAAGTTGGTGCCAATGCCAAGTTCATGATAATGCCTAGAGCTGGCAAAAGGGGTCACTTGTGGACACAAGGTAGTTTCTAGTAAAATTTGGTCAGCACCTCCCCTATTTTTGGTCCTAACCCGACGTCTCACGTCTCGTTCAATACAACAAGAACATGTTATGCACAAGCCCACACTGGGCATTTATCATCCTAATTACCATTCACAAAGCGAAAGTCATAAAATCATCAAGGACATTGAAGTTTAAAGTTTTGAAACAACAAACAAAACCAAGCATTGTCTTCAAAAAACCACGAAAGCAACAAAAAATAAATAGAGCAAACTATGGCATTCACTATAATGATGAGTGTAATACATAGTCTTCTGGATACAAAAACCATTATACGGGCATTACATTTATCGTCTCTCTTAAGCTGCAAACAAAAAAAACAAAAGAAAAAGAACTACTACTACCACCCTCACTATCCTCCTCATTCTCCTCGTCTTCTTCATCATCCGGTCTCCTCTCCGTTCTCATCCTCGTCATCATCGGCATCGAGACTAGAAGATGTTTGAAGCATCATTAGGATCTTCACAGTAGCAGATCATTTTAGGCCATGATCAAAAAACGTCTCATCACCATCGCACCAAAACAGCTACAACATGAATGTGTCGCGGCATGATACAGGTCTTCTTATTGTCCCTCGCCGCATTTCCGGCCAATTCCAGCACCTGTTAAAACAAACATCAGTTAGGCCACCTTCTATTTATACAGGTAAGCCAAAACAGAAAAGATGGTTAACGCCTTATGAGAGACATGCCCTTAGAGTGGAATGAAGAGAAAACAAAGTACAACCAAATTCACCTAAGATTCATCCATGTTCCTCATCTGTATGCCAACTGAAACACTATACAGGATTGATGTGTCACAAATGCAGTCATACCATGACAAATATTAGAAGGTTCTCAAGAACGCATATTGAATGCCTTGCAATAAAAACTTGATCTGCAATTTCTCCTATCAGAATGTGCCCCTAACTGGGAACTCTTTCTAAATTCTAAGTTTCTAACATAAAGACATGAAACAGTCTCTGTACAGATCTTGGTTAGCAGTACTAGAAGAAAACCATAAACTAAATTGAAAGATACACCTACCCGCCAATAATGGCAACCAAGGTGTTTTACACTAGCAATACATAGAAAAACAGGAGGTTGAGACTTATCCAACATGCGGAGAGTTCATGGGGAAAACAGGAGGTTGAGACTTAAACTGGAAGATCTCTCCAATTTTGGTGCTTTTTCCGAGTAAAGCTGTTTAAACCATATGGCTTCTTGGCTAGACCCGGCAATGCCATTACTACCTTCTTGATTATTCTTGGACACCTCCTTTCCTGACAGAAGTGGAGTGTTGCCACCAGACTTGAAGGAATCACTTTCTGAAATCACAGGACTTTATTTTAGACGGCAATTTTAATAAAAGCAACCTCTTTGAAAGGAAAATGCACATGCACTAAATGTAGATGGTAAAGGAGCTTCATACAGCCACTCAACAATCATGACTGTACCAACACAAGAACAAAAAATCTTACTCATAGGAGTGGTAATCCACCAACCAGCAAATTGTCAATTTTTGCCTTGCCACATTGATGGTTCGCTTTCATAAATAGGCAGTCCAAGTACATTGGAATTATAAAAGAGCAATGTGAACCGTGTGATAGCTTCTAATCATCATTCAGAATGGACCAAGAGATCTATCATAACTTGTCCCAAGTACCTAAATGATCAGAGACTGTGCTTAGAAAGCACTTTTGTTATGACAATTCCCATATGCTGTCAAAAGCAAAAACCATTTGATGGGAAATGCTCATTTGAAATGAAAATAGCAACAATAGTTATTTCTCCAAGTCAAATTCAGGGGAAATTACTGTACAATCTACACAAAAATGGAATCTTGCAAAACTTTAACAGATTAAGCTTTCGGTTTCACATATTTACCATATAGTCAACAGATTCACGCAAAAACTGAACATATCAAAAATCTTATTTTTCAATTCCAAGCAGAAACGAAATAAGGAAAAGCAAAGGAACTAAAACCCTAACTTTCAATTGAAATCAGGTTCGACCTGGGCACAATCCCGGGAAACCACTATAGAAATCAACAAACAAAAAATAACAGAGAAAGATGAACAAAGCAACAAACAGAGAGAGACCTTGGCTGTGCATGGTCGCGTCAGAAGTCGCGAAGGCGAAAATCACCACGGGTGGTGGTGCCGTTCGGTGGAGGGAAGGTCGCCGGTGGTGGTAGCGGTCGCGGTGGTGATCGCCGGCGGCGGACGTGGTGGTTGTGTTGGTCTGGTCGTCGGCGTCCTCCTCCCTCTCGTTCGCTCGCGCGCTCTCTCTCTCTCTCTCTCTTTCTCTACAGAAAGACGCGTCTTTTGATTTTAGTTTTTTTTTTTTTTTTTAGGACACCCAAAACGACGTCGTTTTGAGCTATCCAGGGTTGGGGCATGGGCTGGTTTCCAGGCAGGTCTCTAGACTTATTGATTTCTTCACAAGTGGCCCAACCCAACCCTGAAAATCCAGCCCCGATAATGGAAGTCATTTGTCAGCACTTACATGAATATCTCTCTCTCTCTCTCTTGGGCCAGTGCTAAAAATACGGAAGTACATGTATGATACCCGTCACCACTATCTGTAAAGAACTCTATTGCACTTATGTCGGGACCAAACCTCAAATCCCATAGACTTCAGTAAAAAATTGTGGGGACTCGAATCGAAGAATGTCCAATCAGGTTCTAACTTCTGACAGTAATTTCCACCTCTTCGAACCAACCCCTCGTTGGTACATGAATCTCTTTCTTCAAAAGCCAAAAGCCCATAAAATAGTTACTCGATCGATCATGAAAAGAAAAAAAGTTCAGGCAACCAAACTTCCAACGAATTAAATTTAGGGGAAAGTAGTATTAGTTTGAGGACTTGCTTTCTATATGTCGTCCCAAAGCGATGGCTTATACGAAGGTTAAAGTTATGATCAGAATACTCTTTTACCCCTATCAGGGATAGAGAATTTTTTTAGGAAATTAAATTCTACACTCATTTTTTTGACATATACAATCATTTTTTTGTTTTCTAGCAAAAAAATTACACACACTTTCAACACTAAAATCCAAAAAAATGATAGATGTCAAAAAAGGGAGTATAGAATTCAATTTCCTTTTTTTTTAAGTTCCTGAGATGGGCAAATAGAGAGTTTTTTGGATTGCGAAAAATTTCACTGACAGTTTTCTTAGCTTAGTATTCAAATTTTCAATAGCATTTGTTCAACAAATTCTCAGTCTCGAATTTTTTTATTGAGGGTAACTTCGGGATACAAATTTTCATTCTCCTTGGACTAAACTACATTTAGTGCAATAGACATCATCTTATTGAATCAACTTAAAGCAGTAGAGTTGGTTCAAAGTTTCAATAGTTCTACTCCTCTCCCTCTCCCTCAGAGTGTTCTACATTTAATTACATAATTAACATATTCGATTAACCCCAATATCTCATTTCTTTCCTACTGATCTTACTTTTTGTGTTTGTCATGATGTTTTCCTATTTGCC
Organism: Rhododendron griersonianum; assembly: GCA_018127125.1. Lineage (NCBI taxonomy): Eukaryota > Viridiplantae > Streptophyta > Magnoliopsida > Ericales > Ericaceae > Rhododendron > Rhododendron griersonianum. The sequence continues at coordinate 8,849,052 of CM030795.1, forward strand.
ACCCTAAGTACCAAAACAATGAATAGGCTGGGACAAATTAGATTTTCAAAGTGGGGACAACCAAGCATTATTTGGGTGTAAACTAGTACCTATCCATGGTAAAAGTTGGAGGGAAAATTACCGGCAGGCGGTGTGGACCGGAGTTAATCACCACTTTCATGGTGTGAAGTCTCCAAATTACCAAGACATGGCATCAGTAAATAATATCACCAACACATGGTATGAGGTAATAACCATGATGAAATTGGACAAATTTACCCTTTGTTTAAGACGACACCGTTCGCCCCAATCCCTTTCCCTTTTTCCTTCTCTTTTCCATTCTCCAGAGCCAGAGATACGAACCTAGCTCCCTTCTCTCTAGGGTTTGCTCCAGCTTTCTCTCCTGTGTGTTCCCACACTGTGAAGACTTCTGCCTACTCCCTCCTAGTGAGAGCCGACGTTGTTCCCCAACTCCCTCCTTCGCATCTGTTTGAATCGTCTACCCCGGAGACGCTGCCTTCAATCGTCCAAGCTTCCAACATTGCCATCCCCAGTTCACCAGGTTAGTTGAATCGATTCCCTCCGCCAAATATTATCGGACGCTGCCCTCTGCCTCCGTCCTCTTCGCATTCAGAGGACATGTATCATCTTTACCTTGATCAGTCTGTAGTCTAGGGTTTATTTGACTATGTCTTGGAATGGAGGGCTCACGATCCCTAGTAGTTTACAGATTTTAGGGTTGGTTTGTAGTTTTAATACTGATACAATTTGTTTTGGTGGCTCAAGGGGTTTGGTCACCCCTATTTTTGATGTTGATAAACCCTAGACGGTTCAGTATTTGCTCCTTTATCCTCAATTTAGTTCAACGCTATAATCTCGGTATTGACTTTCAACAAAAGCGCACTTTTGTTCACTTAATCGCATCAGAAACTTAAATTTATGGTTATTTGTTGCTAAGCTTGGATTGTTCTCTTATAAATTAGTCGTGTTCACTGGTTTAGATAAAGAAAAGTCATTCATGGTTAGTGAAAGTTCTACTAACCCAACTGGAATATGTCAAAAAATTAGTTAACAAAATGGTAAAAGCATTAAAATGTTTGGTTTTCCTAACTCAGACTTGGGGAGAGATTAATTGATTTTTTAGTACTACTACTACTACCACTTGGACTTAATAATAGACTGCATGTAATGTAATTGCATGGGGGGTTAGGCAAATTAATTCTGGTAATAAATAGTATTATTATTATTTCAACTGGTGCTCTCTATCTATCTGACTAAATTGGAGCTATCTGTGTCTTGGTTTGTGTTTATCCCACAATTTAATATGCAAAAGATAAGCACTCATCTGATTTTGAATGAACGTATCAGTTTATGCCACATTGTGGGTCACTGAGGTGTGTATAGGAAGGATAGACTTTGTTCTTTTTCTCTAGTTTATGTGAAGGTTGCTTGCTCCTTGTTGTGAATTGTGATGCCTTCTTTCTGGTAAGTGATGGCTACTTTCCTTTCTTATTCCAGTGTTCCTCTTTTTTGGCTTGACTTGGTATTCATTAGAGTGGACCTATACAATGCTTGGGACTTGTGAGTTTTAGTATTAACGAGTTCTGACCAAAACCTATAAAGCTAACCATTAGTATTTATGCTTACTGAATTCTCTTCAATTATATATATGACCAACGATAATGCGGCATCCTCAATTGCTTTGGAATGCTTGTCAATAACCAGGGTGGTGCTATCCACTGCATGTTTTGGGAAAATATTTTCAGAAAGAATAATCAATTTGTATACAAAACATGATTTCTACATTTCTGTTGATGTAGTTTTCACAACCCTAAAATATTATTGCTAATGGTTGAAAGTAACATATTGTCCATACAGTGTTTGATAATATGGTTGAATGAAATTCCAATCCCCATGGTTGTTGGAATTAGCCACTCGACTGATCAAGATGTTCTTTTGAGTTGATAACAAGTAGAGTTTAGGAAATTCCTCTCTGGGATTGTTCACTTGACCATGTATTAGTCCAGAATCTAGCAACATTTCCTGTAAACACAAAGCTTTATGCATAATTTGTAATACTTGTCCCGAATTTGCACGTGCATCGCACCTGACATGGCATTTTGCATCTCATGTGATTGTGCATCTCTCTTTGCTTTATGGTGAACTAAAATGGATGTGCTTTGTTATTAGTTTAAAAAAAGAAAGAAAGAAAAAGAAGCCCGTAGAAGGGCTGAGAACCATTTAGATGCTCTTTTGTTCTCATCTAAGAGTATTTGCATGTCTATCTATAAGCACAAATTTGGGTGTGCATGCATTAAGCCACCTCATGCTTTTATTTCCACATCATGCTTAAGAGTCTAAGTTGAATCAATTCAAGAGAATTCATTGTTCTCTCTTGCTGTTGCTGCACCGAGAGAGAGAGAGAGAGAGAATAAAGAACCAAGGAGGAAGCAAAGGTAAAACAATTACTTTCATGTGTCTAGTTTTGATAATTCTTAATTTGGTAAGTTTGTTACTGTGACAGCATATTATTAAGTAATGATATATTATGCAAGGTTAACTATATGATTAGTTGAGGAAAAAGAAAGTTCGTTGTAGAAAAATTCGAGTTAGTGTCGACTAGGATAAGTAGCTGTGCTAAGAAGTCAAGTCTGCGGTAACTTTGATGAAATTTCCACTCTAGTTTTCGAACTCAAAATACTATGAGATTTTAACTGTAGGTTTAGATACATGTCTAATCTAACATGCCAAAATTTTAGGATTTTATTCAAAGTACATAAATTTATATAAAATTCGACACCGAGCTGCTGTTGTAGAACTCACTGTGCTGACAGCACCATCGCACTTCACGGAAACGACTATATCTCAGCCTAGAAAACTCGAAAACACATTCCGCTTGTTTTGTTGGAAACTAGACACGTAGAGCTTCAAAAATATGTAAGCCACGTGCCTTAGTTGAGCCTGAGTAATAACAGATTTCAGTTTGAAGTTTGGCCAAAAATCTGTTCTCTGGAATTTATTGCGAGTTTTGGGTCTGATTGGTATCTGTTTAAAAATAGTTATCAAGGTCAGAAAATTCTGAAATTTTAATATGGTGTTCCTTTATATGTCTGAGTTTTATGGTAAAAATCTTGTAGCAAAGGAATTCATTGAAAAATTTCAGAAATTCGTGGAGCATAGCATGGTTGGATTTCATAGAGCATTTCATTTGCATTTGGGCATGAGCTTTGGTAGTGAATCTTATGGGTGGGGCGTTATTCATTTTTTTTAGGTGGAGATATTATAAGGACTGTCACTATGATGTCTCCTGCTCGTAGAGAGTAGAGTCGGTAGTGGAGTCAGTGTTTTGTAAGGTGAGAATGTACAGCTTCAATAATAAATTGGAATGTCTCTTTTTCTGATTACTCAATTGTGGTATTATTTCTATTAATTGAGAAGTGTTATCATGTTTCAAGAAAAGTTTTGGAGATAAATAATTGTTTAGATGGATCAAAACTGGTTGATGAGTTGAAAGAAATTGTTTTTATGCCTCTTGTGCCAATGTTCTTATTAGCAAGCTTGGTTGTTGCTTGCTTTTGGTTGATTGGCAAACTTGGTTGTTGTTTGTTGGTAAGCTTAGTTGGTGCTTACCCTTCGGTTGATTACTAATCTAACTTGCTAGCACCTACCATTGGTAATAAAGAATGGCCCTCGTCACCGCAGCTATATGCGAGCTTGTGACTGAGGTCACGGTACCGTCTTAACTCTTGGTCGTGAGGTAGACGACTCGTTGGCACATTTGGTAAAAGACATACTACTATATTGGAGTGGAAATGATAGATGTGATTACTTGCAGTCCTTTGGATATGTTGATGGAATGAATTTGCATATTGAGGAAGTTTATTTGAAATGTTGGAGATAGTACTTTGTGTGGGTTTTGGTTACTATTTTATCAAATTATTGTTGGCCGGATGTTTTGACATTGATCTATCTAAAATATTTTACTACATTTCTTTTTATTATGTTGCTAATGTACATTCTCCTGTAACCTTATTGGTTGCAGATTCCCGTTGAGCTAGAGGTCGATCCACTACAGTACCTGTCAGGTGTATATAGAGGTTGCTCTTGTAAATCTTTTTGTTGGAGCTATGTATACTATGGTTTGTGAGGTTGGTGTGGTTGAATTGGAAGGCAAGTGCTTTAGACTTGTTCAGTTGTAAAAAAAAATAAAATGTGGTTAGCATATAGTTGTACAAATTGTTGGATTTGATGTAATAAAATCTTTCGTTTGGTTTCTACTACGAGTTGTTGTTTATTTTATTTATTTATTTCAAGGCGCTAGTTTCAATAGTTGCACAGGTTGTGTCAGGCGTCACGCCACTTTGGGTGGGCCTTAGTCCAGCCGGAGTGGGGTGTGACATAATTCGTCATGAATGATGTTACCAAGATCAGATTGTTCATTACCAACTAATAGTATATCATGCCAAATTCTGGATGGTTTTTTAGTGAGTGGCAATGCATGTAGCCAACTGTCTTCTCCATACCTATAGTTGCTTTTGAGAACCTTTACCCATTGGGAATTGTCCTCCTTATTGTATCTCCACCACCATTTTGCAAGCAAAGCACAATTGTGCTCCACTAGTTTCTTGATTCCCAAACCCCCTCATTTTTGTCCTATTGTGATGGAATCCCATTTTACCATGTGCAATCTATTGTTGTTCTAGATTGAATATAGTTGCTTGAAGTTATGAAGTTAAAGTTATGAATTGAATATATACAGTTGCTTGCTTTGCATTTCTAGTGCAGGTGAAGAGGAAAGCAAGTGGTGCAGAGAAAAATGGAGGTGGTGCAGTTCAAAACAGAAATGGAAGCAGAACTGGTTGTAAAATGGTAGTGCAGGGGCAGATGAAAGGCTTTCTTTTGCACAGTTTTTTGTCAAGTAATTAAGAACTAATGTTGTATAACTTGAAGCTATTAAAACTGTGTTTTGTCGAGTAACTTGGTGTTTGAATTTGCACTATAGTAAGACAGTGCATGTTTTGTCCATATAGTAGGTGCTGGTTTTTGGATACATTGAACTGGATTTGTAGTACAAAGTGTTATGGGATAAGTAGCTGTTGGTTAATGTCATCTATTAACCTACTTTTTGTTGTATGAAGTGGAATGACATTAGTACCTGGTTTTGTGTACCAATCGAATTTTGGGGAATTTTATTGAGATAGTTGGGAATTTCTGAAATTTCTAGGAATTTTATTGAGAGTTCCTCTATTAGTCTTTTGTTTATTGTAACAATTTCATGATCAAATTTGAAGTATTGAACTCTATAGAAATTCTTAACATAGCATTACTCAATTTCGGAACTGTGTTGACTGCACCGACACATGTTGGGAAAATGGACATAATTTTTAGCTCGAGTGATTATGTATTTTGTTGACTGCACCGACACATTATTCTCCTTTCAACCTCAACCAAGTTTATTTGGGCCAAAAAGGGCAACTAAAAAGATAGAAAAGACTTTTTATTACACCATCATGAAAGACAGTCTATGGTTCCTTAAAGACTACACTTTATCTTTAACGACCAAATTTTAATTTACCCGAGACCAAGTCCATATTGGCAAAAGGCTACACTCTATATCTGTGTGGACCACATGTTTATTGTATAAAGAGCAAGTCATATTTTTTGGCAAGTGATAAGCGTGAAAAGTTATGTGGTGATTCTTTCAAAATCAAGACCAAGTCCATATTGCCAAAAGACTACACTATTTATCTGTGGGGACCACATATTTATTGTATAAAAAGCAAGTCATATTTTTTGGCAAGTGATAAGTGAAAAGTTAGGTGGTGGTTCTTTCAAGACCAAGACCAAGTCCATATTTCCAAAAGGCTACATTATATGTCTATGTGGACCACAGTTTATTGTATAAAGAGCACGATTTTTGGGAAGTGATAAGTGTGAAAAGTTAGATGGTGGTTCTTTCAAAACCAAGACCAAGTCCATATTGCCAAAAGGCTACATTATATGTCTATGTGGACCATATGTTTATTGTATAAAGAGCACGTCATATTTTTAGGGAAGTGATAAGTGTGAAAAGTTAGGTGGTGGTTCTTTCAAGACCAAGACCAAGTCCATATTGTCAAAAGACTACACTCTATGTCTGTGTGGACCACATGTTTATTGTATAAAGAGCACAACATATTTTTTGAAAAGTGATAAGTGTGAAAAGTTAGGTGGTGATTCTTTCAAAACCAAGACCAAGTCCATATTGCTAAAAGACTACACTTTTTATCTGTGGGGACCACATGTTTATTGTATAAAGAGCAAGTCATATTTTTTGGCAAGTGATAAGTGAAAAGTTAGGTCGTGGTTCTTTCAAGACAAAGACTAAGTCCATATTGCCAAAAGGCTACATTATATGTCTATGTGGACCACATGTTTATTGTATAAAGAGCACGTCATATTTTTTGGGAAGTGATAAGTGTGAAAAGTTAGGTGGTGGTTCTTTCAAGACCAAGACCAAATCCATATTGCCAAAAGACTACACTCTATGTCTGTGTGGATCACATGTTTATTGTATAAATAGCACGTCATATTTTTTGGGAAGTGATAAGTGTGAAAAGTTAGGTGGTGGTTCTTTCAAGACCAAGACCAAGTCCATATTGCCAAAAGACTACACTCTATGTCTGTGTGGACCACATATTTATTGTATAAAGAGCAAATCATATTTTTTGGCAAGTGATAAATGAAAAGTTAGGTGGTGGGTCTTTCAAGACTAAGACCAAATCTATATTGCTGAAAAGACTACATTGTATGTCATTGTGGATCATATATTTAGTGTACAAAGACCACGTCATATTTTTGGGCAAGTGGTAAGCGTGGAAAGTTGTTAGTTCTTTCAAGACCAAGACCAAGTCCATATTTTCAAAAGACTACACTCTATGTCTTTGTGGACCATATGTTTCTTGTATAAAGAGCACGTCATATTTTTTGACAAGTGATAAATATGAAAAATTAGGTGGTGATTCTTTCAAGACCAAGACCAAGTTCATATTGCTAAAAGACTAGACTCTATGTATTTGTGGACCATATGTTTATTATATAAAGAGCTGTAGACACCCCAATCCGGACCTCGAAGGGTCGTTGTCCACCCCGATGATGAAATAAAGGAAACGGAACCTTTGCGAGCTTGAATAAAGGATTCCTTCAGCCCCAAACAGATCCTCAGCCCAGATGAACCATCAGCCCTAAACAAACCAAAAAGCCCAAAAAACCCAGAGAAAGCCTTAAAGCCCTGGAGTGAACCTGTAATGCCGCGCGTGATATCTCTACACCGCACGGCGTATCAAAAGTCATTACGCCGCACGCGATCATGAGGTTAGCCGCACGACATTTTGGGTAAAGTTCTGACTGGCTCAGAAAGCTGTCGACCACGCCTATTTGAGCCACAACTGCAATACGGCTCAGCCGAAAGCATACTTCTGGCCCGCCCAGAAAATAACTCCAACATTTGAAATTCAAAATCCATGGCTCTTGCCTATAAATATACCCCTCCACTCAAGGGAAAAGGGCCCTTGATCACCATTATACCATTTCTCTCTCTTCTTGTTTTCACACCCATTTCCCATTTTCAAATCTTGAGAATGTTGCTCCCAAAAGACATTCTCTAGGCCTTTTACTCCATTTTTCTCCTCACCATTAAAGTTAGTTCCTTATTAACTTTGAGACCCCAACCACCCAATACACCCATCTACTACACACACCCATACTTCTCTTTCCTTTTCCAACCTTGCCGACGTCCATCCACCATCATCAATCTTCATTCAGGCTCAAGATCAAAGGTAAAAACCAAGTTTCCTTGGGCTAGGATCTGTCCTGGCCCTGAGGGGACTATTCTATCTTCAGGCCTAACCCTTTTGGTTAGTATCTGACCCAAAAATCATTTTTACAAAATAAAACTAGTTTTCTGTGCTGGGTGCCGCGCGGCGCTTTGAAGCGTCGCACGGCGTAGTGGACTCACACGCATGGCATTTTATCTAACTACTGTTTTCTTGTTCAAACTGTCTGGATCACGATCGTCTGTTGCTGGATCTGTTTCTGTACACCAAAAGCAGTATCGAAATGAGACCATATCTACAAGCCATGTTTTAAACTCTATAGATCTTTTCAAAATGAACAAATGTATCAAAAATAGTTTTCTACTCGTGGTTTGGAAGAATGGTACAGTTCTGAGATGATCTGATGGCTGTAAACTTTCTGACATTTTAAAAATATCACCGTGCGTCATACTGGGTATACCGTGCGAGGCTTTGTAAAATGGCAAAAGTTTGATGACAAGGTCAAAACCACGCACGGCATATCATAAGGCCGCGCATCATAAAGTGATGTGCCGTGTGACAGTGGGTGGTAATCCAGATAGCTTGTTTATACGTTTTTCTTATTTATGTTATCATCACAACATCCTTTATCATTTCTGTACAGTAAGCACCACTCGCACAGCAATGTGATATATTCTATCTTGTTTCCCTTTTCCCGTATGTGTTTTTAAGGTTTTCCGAATGGTATTAAATCCCTCCATTTTAAAATGCTTAGTAGAGACCGGTTTTCACTGGGTGAGCGGGGTGCTTTTTCAACAAAATCTTCCCCGCTCGTAACGTGGCCCCCGGATCCAAAATCTCAATGGTTTCGCTAGATCAAAAGCCTTTCTTTTCAAAACAAACTCTCGATTTCTCGGATCATCCATCTCAAAAATCCGGGTGACGACTCTTCGAACGCGCCAGGGCGCGGGAGCCCACAAGAGCATGTCATATTTTTTTGCAAGTGATAAGTGTGAAAAGTTAGGTGGTGGTTCTTTTAAGACCAAGACCAAGTCCATATTGCCAAAAGACTACACTCTATGTCTTTGTGGATCATATGTTTCTTGTATAAAGTGCACTTCATATTTTTTGGTAAGTGATAAGTGTGAAAAGTTAGGTGGTGATTTTTTTAAGACGAAGACCAAGTCAATTGCTAAAAGACTACACTCTATATCTTTGTGGACCATATGTTTATTTTATAAAGAGCACGTCATATTTTTTGGCAAGTGATAAGTGTGAAAAGTTAGGTGGTGGTTCTTTTAAGACTAAGACCAAGTTCATATTGCCAAAAAACTACACTCTATGTCTTTGTGGAGTATATGTTTATTGTATAAAGAGTACGTCATAATTTTTGGCAAGTGATAAATGTGAAAAATTAGGTGCTGGTTCTTTCATGACGAAGAACAAGTCCATATTACTAAAAGGTTACACTATATATCTTTGTGGACCATATGTTTATTGCATAAAGAGCACGTCATATTTCTGGTTGCAAATGGTCACGTCTTTTACGACCACATTTTTGGTTGCAGAATCACTTTTACGAACCGTTGTTTTTTTTTTTAGACGAACAAACTCATAGCATTAAAAAGCAAACTAATTACAAACACGAATTAAGACAGCCTGAGCTTTATTATGGGCTGCCTTGACCACAAGTCTTGAAACTTTTACAACCGTAACATAATTGAAAGGGGAGCAAAGAAAACAAAAATCCTTAAAGGCCAACTACAAACTAGTTGCAGCTTCTTGAGGATTACATAGACCATGCACAAAAACAGAGCTATCCGTTTGAATACAAACTTCAAGAATCCCCTGTACGGATGCCCACTGAAGAGCTGCTAAGCCTGCTCGAATCTTAACCAAAGCCGCGAAGGATGCAAAATAAAGGTCTACCTGCGCCGCCACCTCCAGCCCATGATCACCCACACACCCAAGCAGCTGCACCACATCTTGAAACAGCAACCCAAGCTCTATTTGCAAAAAAAAAAAATGGCAGCCATCCAAAGCATGACCTTACCTCCTCCAGACATACTTCAAAGCCTCCCCTCCCTTGACCAATCCACAAGCTCCACCATAATCAGAATCAGTTAGAATTCCCTCCTTTTGTTGCAACCTGCATAAGCTCCTAATTCCTGAAAAATGAGTTAAAGCGTTATCTACGTTGCATACGTGCCGTTGAAAAAGAGCCTCATTGCGAGCACACCAAATAACCCATAACATAAAAATGGAATCCCAAATCAAAGATTTACTCTGCACCTCTGAAATCCGTCTTCCAAACCATTCCTCAAACGACATTGGTATTCCCACATCAAAATTAAACCCCAAATGTGAAGCTCTCCACATCTGTTTTCGCACAAGTCGGTTACGGACACGCAACACTCTACGAACATGTGTTCGTGTCCTAATTATACCGTATTTGTGTCCATGCTTCTTATGTAGTGTCACGACCCTAGCCTGCCCCTAAAGGCTCTCTCTAGCCACAACAAAGCGCCAGTAATCTAATTACTGAGGCCATTTCTCTTGGTTAACCTGTTATAAGCAATGACTAAAAGGGACACAAATACAAATAGCGGAAGCAAAACCCCATATTATTACATACTCCAAAACTAGAAGTCTTTACAAGGATCTTTACATGGCAAACCACCCAGAGCTGTGCATATTTACATGACAAAAGTATTCACAAAGAGCAACTCCCTATCTACAAATCCATGTCTACAAAGCACGTCCAAAAGAATGGCTGCATGCCACCACTCTACTTCCCGTTGCCTGAAAGGTGGGAAAATTCACAAGCCAAAACTCGTATGAATGATTAATACACAATTCACATGCTTTCCATGGACAATGATAAAACCATTTGAAAATGAATCACATCTCATAGCAACATAACATAGTAATGCACATCCTCTATTCATTTCATGTCTACCAAGCGTCCCCAGTAGTGGATAAGTTAAGACGTTTTTCATTATCCGATATAATAGCCATATCTTGCTAGCCTTTTAGCACGTGTCCCCTAGCAAGCTGGGACGTGGGAGGATGCCATTAATAGATATAAAACATGTCCACCTTTCATTGATATTCCATGGAGTTCATATCAAGAAATAAAACATCATTGAAGCGAAAAGCTTATAACAAACCATGTGCTTTGGGTATTAATCACTCACCTTGTATCCACGTGTCACCCGAACCTCCTAAGACAATTAGGCAACAAAACATGATTAGAGGATGCCAAACAAGTCTATTTTTAATGAACATAAAATTCTAGGGTAAAATTATGAAGTTACATAGCTAGCCTTAAGAGAACATAACCTGCAGCTCTAACTTCAACTTAAAATCTGACTTTGCACGGGAATAACTAAGACACAATCTTCATGCATTTTTTAGGTCTACGAGTCTAATTTCAAAATCAGTAAACGGTTCGCTATTTCGTCGCTCGAGCTCAAAATTATAGCCGTTTCCCCAACACGTGTCTGTGCAGTCAGCACAGTCCAAAATTGCACACTGCATGGTTACGAATTTTTACAGAATTCAATACTTCGAATCTAATCCCGAAATTTTTACCATAGACAAAAGACTCATAGATGAACTCTCAATAAAAATCTCATAATTTTTGGAGTTTAGAAACTGCCTCAAAAAAATCCCCAAAAACAGGTCAGATATAAGGTTCCTCAATTATGTAGATTTTCCAAAAAATTTCAGCTTGTTCTTCCTGTGATTTACAGCTCTTAAACCATTTACAGCTCTTAAACCCTTCCAAATACTTCTATTTCACACCAAAACTTCACTAATCATGCTCAAACTCATAGATATAGAAGAGCTACTCCAAGAACATCAAATTCATGCATCAAAACAAATTTTAAACATCCAATCCAAGGGATTTCAAGTTAGGGTCTTGAGTTCTTCAAGAGTTCAACCCTAAAACTCAAATTCAACTTAAATCAAACATCTAGAGCATGAATTCAGTCCCTAAGATATGAAATTTAACATACAAATCATGGAATCAAGTAAAAGAAACATGGATTACCAAGTTAAATCTTCAATTCCAAGCCAAGCAAGGTTTTTTTCCCAATTTTTTCCTTTCTCTTCTTCTTCTTTTCCACCATTTCTCTCTCTCTCTCTCTCTCTCTCTCTCTCTCTCTACGTGATAGATATGAATAGGAAAGGAAATACGTAGAAGTTTTTCTATTTTGTTTTACTAGGCTTAAGGAAAGTTATCAGATGCAAGTGTGACATATTCTAACTTGTGTTCCAAATATACTTTACTAGCAAATTAAGCCAATAACCACATAATTAACTCAAAACTCAACACATAATTAACTTTAAGCACAATTAAGTACTAGGGGTATTACATGTAGTCACCATATCAGTAACAACATCAGCTTTTGGAAATGGTATTCTGGGAACCCTGAGCTTGGTAATTACTTATACTTAGCACTTAAACATTATATCCACTTAAAAAAAGAGAGGGCAGATTTAAACTTATATATGGCTCGAATAGCAACTCCATTTGCAAACTTTCTCAAGGGAGTTAGAACACCAAACAGAGAAGGAACAAATTAAGGAAAACAAGTTGAAACAAAATCCATGCCTAAATAGAAATGAACAGGGTAAATTAGATAATTAAAACATAAGTTCTGCCCCCTGCCAACAAATTTAACTATGTATTCCAATTTTTTTATTTTTAACCTTGAACTTATAATGGCACTAACAACTCAGAAATGATCAACAGAATTCTTCAGTATATGAACCGGTTACTCTGGACCTTGGAAAGTGCAATTTGGACCAAAAAGCCACATCAAAATATAATAGCACTAACAACCAAGCTTTTAGTCTTTGCTTCTCTACTCTAGGTTGTGGTATAAAGGATTGCGATTTTCCTTTTGTTAAAGCATCCAACTCAATACCTTTTTATTTGTCATAGGAAACGATAAAAGGTCAGACATTAACCAGAAGAGAAGCCAAGATTATCGTTAAACTTCACCTGGCTTATTAACATGAATTTCTAAGGCAATTGAAATGAAAAAGGTCACAGATAAAAAACCTTCAGCAAACAATATATATTTGTTTCACTGATAAAAACAGATCCCCTTCTAACATTTAAAACTACCTACAAAGGCAATACACCAGTCGTTTCTTTGCAAACTAGCGGCAATGGAAACGCAAAGTCATTGACTAGAAACTTCAAACTGGACTATCCTACACGAACTTTTAAAAACTACCACCACTTGGATTCTTCTTTGATATAAATAGCAAAGGAGAGTGAAAAGAAATTGAAGTTATACCTTGGGTGCAAGCATATAGAAGACACTGTTATCAACACCTCTAAATGACATGGCGGGTCCCTTTCTCACTCCCTTCAGTAGTGTGATTGAAAACACATCCATGATCACCTGTTAAATAAAGATTAGAAAGACAATTGGACCAAGGACTTGTGGTGTCTGAACCTTAATCGCATAACGCATGTGCGGGAGCGGGAGGCCATTATGAAAGCGTCTTTGGAAAACATCTAAAATTACTTAAATTCATTAGAGCAAAGATTGAGAGCGGGAGCATAGAGCGAGGATCGAGAACGGGAGGAGAGGTGTATCCCTTCATAAGGGCGGGAGCATCTTCATAAAATATCTAAAACTACTAAACTTAGGTCTCATCACAACCCTGTAACAAATAAGCAAACCAAGTAGAACATGTGTTCTGGTGCTTAGAACAACCTTGGGTACAGTTTTGTGGTATTGTGCATAATATACTGTAACCCAACAGCTCCTCACCAAAAGGGCTCTCATCCCACCTATCAAAAACCAATCTATTTCTTCAAAATCCATTCCCACTTATTAGCATTACAGGTACCTTTGCTTGACTAGGCAACAACTTGGCTACAAGCATTATTAACTTAAGCATATCTACTTTTCAATTTGTTCAAGCCATTTCTATTTTGGTACGAGTTACATCAAAAAAGGAAAACAGCACTCTGGCACAAACTTATAAGAACAAGTTAGTGTTCATACGCTGGCCAATTTTACCTTCAAACTGCGCCTAGGGTTTCATAGTAACCCTTACCCCCTGAAACTCCAATTTTACAAACACCGTAATGGATTTTGCTGATTTTCATCGTGACTCCGTTGTTCCGATCTGGTTAAAACAACCAAAAAAATAGTCTCAAATGGCCGAACAGTAGAGAGAAAGAGAGAACGATTGAGAGAGCACATAACCCCAGAGAGAGAGGATAAAGCAAAGAATGACAAAGAGAAGAGAGGAAGGAGAGAGAGAACGAGAGAGAGGTAGAGAGAGAGAGAGAGGAACATACCAGTTCTACAGAGAGAGAGAGAGAGGAGAGTCCATCGTTGATGAAAGCAGTAGACGATGAGGAGGGATTTGGGAGCGATTGAGGATTAGGGCTTTTTACTGGTATAAAAGGGAGGGTATAATTGTCAATTCAACTTGACACACCATGTCTTGGTAAATATTTTTCCTTGTGTCATTAGAGTGGTGATTTGGAGAGTGGAGACCATCAGACGGTAAATAAGCCTGGTCCACGCCTCTGACCGGTAATTTTCCCAAAGTTTTGGAAGGCAGTGGGCTAGGAGGAGGAGGGTTGGGGTCCCTTCGGCTAGGGCAGAGAGGGAGGAGGCAGAGAGGGAGGAGGCTCCGGTTATACAGCTCGCGCCCCTGGCTACTCCGCCTGCCGAAACTCCTACTGCCATCCGTTGGGCAGCGAGGAACCAAGCCAGGTCAGAGAGGGAGGCTCTGGTTCCGCTGCCCCTGTCTCCGGTGATTGAGCCGCCCCCGTCTCCGGTGGTTACGCCGCCCCTGTCTCCGGTGGTTACGCCGCCCCTGTCTCCGGTGGTTACGCAGCTCCCGTCTCCGGTGGTTCAGTCGCCGCCCCCGTCTCCGGTGGTTCAGTCGCTGCCCCCGCCCCTGTTGGTTACGCCGCTACCGCCGCAGCCCCCGCCCCCGGTGGTTACGCAGCCCCCGCCCCTGGTGGTTACGCAGCCCCCGCCCCCGGTGGTTACGCAGCCCCCAACCCCGGTGGTTACGCAGCCCCCGCCCCCGGTGGTTACGCAGCCCCCAACCCCGGTGGTTACGCAACCCGTTGAACCTACTGGTGGGGAAGGGGCCTCTGGTTTGGGAGGAGGTGACTTTAGTGGGGAAGGATCTGGCCCTGATTTCGAAGATTCTAGTTCGGAGGAAGAAGTACCAACTCGCGCAAGGGCTCGTCGATCACAGCCTACAGTACCAACTCGCGCAAGGGCTCTTCGATCACAGCCTACTGAATTTGATTTCAGCAGGGACAGTTTGGAGGAGATTGGACAGAAAATTAGGACAGAGAGGGAAAATATTAAATGTAAAATCTTAGAAATATCTAAGAAATTGTTGAGTACCGGAATTTCTTCCGCCAGTCTGTTGGATGCGATGTTTGATGACTTTCCAACATCACACTCCCCAATCGAAAAGGAGAAATTGGTGAGGTCTTACAGAGAAAGGGTAGAGAAAAGGCTTAAATTTTGTTCCGGATTTTGATGATGTTTTGTCTAAACTTAGCAGCGGACGTATTTTCCCACATTACATCAAGGTTGAAGAGGTGATAGTAGGTGGGAAAGAGATGTTGGAGGCTAGTATTGTTACAAAAAAAGATAGTGTAGCGACACGAGAATGGTAGGTAACTTTTTGATTGTCGTAACAATTTGTTTGATTATGTTTTTCGATATTGTTGACTTAATCATTTTCTCGTATAGGGTGGCTTTGATGAAACGATTACAACCCTTGTCAATGAAATTGGCTGCCCTTGAGGCAAGGGCAGCAGAGTTGGAAAGGACTGCAGAGTTGGAAAGGAATCCGCCGCCGCCGGAGCCCCCCCGAAGGCAATCACCGTTCATCCCATTCTAACATTTTCTTTAAACAAGAATGAGAAAAGGGGTTGAAAATTTATTGAAATGGCATACCCATGTTTTTTTTTTTTTTTCATTTTTGTGCACTTATCTAATTCTATGTGGGATTTCATTTAATAGGGTGGTGCTTAGATCCTGATAACTTCAAGCAATTCAAGCTCCAGGAGAAAACAGAGCTCAGCCACAATGTGGCTAAGTTCGTATTTGCTCTCCCTACACCCACTTCAGTCTTGGGCCTTCCTGTTGGATGCCACATAAGCTGCAGGTATTCCGTTTGTTGAGTTAATGTAAATAAGCTATACTTAAGCATTCTATGGACTCTAAGATCTTCATGACTGTATTTCCGCCAAGGTTGTCAATTCGGGATATTTGAAAACTTTTTAGAGAGAGAAACTAAACTCAATATTTCATTTCATAATTCTCGCTTACAATCACAGAGAGCAACTGCCAGGTACTTGTATGAAATTACAATCAAAGCTCAAATGAAATTTCAATCAGATTACAATGAAATTTACATAACACCCCCTAACCGACTTGACCCTCAACTGACTCCACTGAGTTAGTTGAACGTGTGTTAGTGGAAGAATCTATTGAGGCTGAGCTGGCACTATTACTTAACACACCCCCGCAAACTGAGGGTGGAAGATCTGAAAGCCTCAGTTTGTCCTTGAGGAATTGAAAACGTCCAATGGTGAGGGCCTTGGTGAAGATATCAGCAGTTTGCAAATGAGAGGGAACAAATTGAATGAGTAACTGCTTCTGCACAACTTTCTCACGAATAAAATGAAAGTCAACTTCTACATGTTTAGTTCGTGCGTGAAACACAGGATTTGAGGCCAAAGCAATTGCAGAGATATTATCACACCATATAATAGGAACAGAAGGAACGGAAACATGTAAATCCCTTAAAACCTGACTCAACCACATGAGCTCAGCTGTGGTGTTGGCCAAAGCCTTGTATTCTGCCTCTGTAGAAGAGCGAGCCACTGTGGCCTGCTTTTTGGCAGACCATGAAATGAGATTAGTCCCCAAATAGATACAGAATCCTCCTGTGGAACGTCTATCTTTAGAATCCCCTACCCAGTCGGCATCAGTAAAGGCAGAAAGGTGAAGAGAGTCCTTTGAAAAGGAAAGACCTTGATTAAGAGTCCCTTTAATGTACCGTAAAATCCTCTTAACAGCAGTGAAGTCACTGTCCATGGGGTTGTGCATATGTTGACAAACAGTATTGACAGAATATGATATATCTGGTCGAGTGAGGGTGAGATATTGGAGAGATCCCACAAGTGTTCTATAAAATTCTGGATGAGAGAAAGAGGAATCTGGTTCAGAGGATACAGCAGGTTTAAGAGAAGAAGGAGAGGCACAAGGCCTGCAGTCGATCATACCAGCCTTTGTAAGAAGATCATAAGCATACTTGGTTTGTGATAGAATCACACCAGAGGGTACTTTAACCACTTCAATACCCAGAAAATAGTGAAGTGAACCCAGATCTTTGATGGCAAACTTGGAGCCAAGACTAGTAATAATATGCTGAACAAGACTAGAGTTGTTCCCTGTGATTAGGATATCGTCCACA
The DNA here is from genome assembly GCA_018127125.1 of Rhododendron griersonianum. Lineage (NCBI taxonomy): Eukaryota > Viridiplantae > Streptophyta > Magnoliopsida > Ericales > Ericaceae > Rhododendron > Rhododendron griersonianum. Next base: position 8,866,319 of record CM030795.1, read on the forward strand.
TAGACCAACACATATACCAGATCTTGGTTTTGTGAGAAAATAAACAAAGAAGAATCTGCTAGGCTGTTACAAAACCCTTGCTGAACAATGAGCCCCTGATGCATCTAATTTCTGAACAATTTCTTTAATCGAGTCAAGATAATTGTCCATGGAACCAGTTTTGTTCAAACTAAACAAACGGCGGCGTAGGTCATGTACATGCGAGCGAGACAAAATACTGAATTTCTCTTCTAACTTGATCAACAACTGAAAAGTGTGATCGGATCCAACAACATGTGGTAATATTGGAGGAGTAAGCGTTGCAATTAGACAAGACAATAGCATATGGTCTATGGTGTTCCATTGAGTAAAAGAAGGATTTAGGGTTTTGACACCTGAACTGTCAATCACATGAGAAACAGGTATGGCAATAGAACCATCCACATAGCCGAAGAGATCTGTGGCCTTTAAGGCGTTTTCAACTTGAGTTTTCCAAGCAAAATAATTCGAGTTATCAAGTTTGAGAGTAACAAAGGACTGGAAATTCGCAATTAAGAAAGAGAGAGAAGGGGGCAAATACGATGTAGAAGTTGTAGACGAAGCAGAGATTGTAGCCATGGATGATCTCTGATGACAAGCAGCAGGTCGATCCGTCGTGAATCAGCCGTGGATCGAAGAAATGTCAAGACTCACGCCATGATGGGCTCTGATACCATGAAAACTTTTTAGAGAGAGAAACTAAACTCAATATTTCATTTCATAATTCTCGCTTACAATCACAGAGAGCAACTGCCAGGTACTTATATGAAATTACAATCAAAGCTCAAATGAAATTTCAATCAGATTACAATGAAATTCACATAACACCCCCTAACCGACTTGACCCTCAACTGACTCCACTGAGTTAGTTGAACGTGTGCTAGTGGAAGAATCTATTGAGGCTGAGCTGGCACTATTACTTAACAATGCTTTGATTTTTTCATTTGATTTATCGTATTAGGATACTCATGAGTATTGTAAGATACGTTAACAAGTGTATATGTAAAAAATGAATCATACCCAATATAAAAGTTTGCCAGATTTATTGCACCTATTGAATAAAAACTTTGATGATTCAAAATTGCGGTCTTCAACTATATAACATGTTGTATTGAGAAAAAGTTTCATGTACCGCATCATGGCTCGTGCAAGAATATTTATTTGAACCTACTTTTGTAGATACATATTGGTTTTTACCTCTAAACAAACGGAATCGTATGCATTTTGTAAGATTTATTTAAACATGTACGGTGGAGAGATACATACAATTTTGCCTCTCTTATGGAATCGTAGGATACATATGACGTATCGTAGATTTTGGACAACGCTGAATTTTTGTTTGCACAATTGATTTAGGTCTGTTCATTTCCCCCCCCCCCCCCCCCCTTCTTTTTCCACCCCTGCTTACCATTTTATTTCTGTTTCATTCTCAATACAGGGGTAAGGATAGCCAAGATGAAGAGGTTATCAAACCTTACACCCCAACTACTCTAGACTCTGATCTTGGACATTTTGATCTAGTCATAAAGGTATACGAGACTGACAATTCTAAGACGCGTGTTGTAAGGTTTATTTCTTTACATGAGGTTATAGGATTTTGGTAAACTTAATCGGATTGTTATTTTATGCATAAATAGATGTATCCACAAGGAAGGATGTCTTTTCCACCCCTGCTTACCATTTTATTTCTGTTTCATTCTCAATACAGGGGTAAGGATAGCCAAGATGAAGAGGTTATCAAACCTTACACCCCAACTACTCTAGACTCTGATCTTGGACATTTTGATCTAGTCATAAAGGTATACGAGACTGACAATTCTAAGACGCGTGTTGTAAGGTTTATTTCTTTACATGAGGTTATAGGATTTTGGTAAACTTAATCGGATTGTTATTTTATGCATAAATAGATGTATCCACAAGGAAGGATGTCGCATCATTTCCGGGAAATGCGTGTTGGTGATTATCTAGGTGTTAAGGGACCAGAGGCATGTACTTCCATCTCTAATGTTTATATCTTCGAACTTTTTTCTGGCCTACATGCATTTTTGTTTCTAGAAGCCAACTTGTGCCCTCTAGAAGGTGGAGACTTTGCGCCACATATCCTTTAAAGGAACGAAGTTACTGCTAGCATGAAAATACTAATAGGTGGGCAATATTATCTTTCCAGGGGCGTGGTAGGTATGTACCTGGCCGAGCGAGAGAAATTGGAATGCTTGCTGCGGATTATGGCATTACTCCAATGTTCCGGGTATGTTTTTGTTTATCTATCGTAGGGGTTGTCGATGAACAACTACGGTCCCTGTTTCTATGCAATGCTATTATTGTCTTTTAATTTTTAAAGTTTTCTTTGTTTCTGTTCTATTCTGTTTTCACTTTAGGTTGCAAGAGCTATTTTAGAAAACCTGGAGGACACGACAAAGGTGCATCTCATTTATGCTAATGATACATGCGAGGACATTCTTCTTAAGGTAATTCTAAGGTATCTCTTGCAGTTACTATGGGCCAAATGCATGATTTTAGTCTGTAAAAATCACGTTTTTAGAGTAAGATCAAGTAGAAAGGAATGCTTTTTAAGTTTGTTTGCCGTGCTTTTAAGCCAACCTCTTTGTAGCAGCTTCACCTAGTTTTTTTTCCCTTTTTAAAAGCATTATGCCCATCAATTTGACATACTTCAATTCCAAGTTCCTCAAAGACTGCTAAATACTGAATGATTGTCCTTGTTTAGTTTTTTATCCATTATTTAGTTCCTTGGAGGTAATATCTTTATGAGAAATAATTGATTGATCTATGACCCACATAGCCGATCCCAATTGATTGGGACATAAGGCTCGGTTTGGTTTGGTTATCTATGACCCACGTGATCCATTGTTAAGGATTTAGGCATTTATCTGTAGAAGTATAGTTCCTTATACTGGATAACTCACTTTTTGAGATGGTACTTGTAAAACAAGAGTGACACGTAATGCATGTTGCATTCATCCATGTGAGTGGAGTAAGGCGTGTAAATGCCTGAATAATCAATTTCTTCTCATTCTCCTATTTACCTTCATTTCTTTACTTCGTTTATTTTTTATATAAGGATTGAGTACTAGTTCCACTAGTCTCAAGGTAGCTCACATTTTCCTGTGTACACTCCTGCTCTGAATCAATCGGCCCATTAAGCTGTTTTAGTTGAGCTAACTAAAGGACTTGGTGTAGGAATGCATAGCAAGTATTTTCCAGGTCAGTGTCTTTTCAACTATGTGGGGTCAATGAGTTAGTCTGTTGATGGTTGGCCACAAATTATTTGGTCTCTATGTCTCCTCAACCACCCTGCCAAATTGGTGGTGCATTGACCTTTCTGGCTTATGGCTCTTTATACATCCTTCTGTTATTCAGTTGCCATATTTGGTTCTTGGCACTTTGACCTTGAACTACAAGGATATATGTGGAGTGTGTCCTTGGATTAATAGTTATTGTAATTTTTTTCGGTTTAAGAAGCTTTGTAGTCTATACTGTTGTTGAGGACATTGAATCTCTGTCTCTCGCAGTTTTGTTCAATGTCAAATATGGAGAGAATCTTGAAATTTGGTTTCCAAAGTCATCCTTTCATGTTGGTTTTTGTTTATAAGACATTTGTTATTTGGTACATGTGGGTTTAGATCTCACTTCTCACAAATACATTAGTGAGAAGTGGGTTTACCTGAAGCCTATTTTTTTTGTTTATACTGTTGTTGAGGGCATTTTATGTATATTCACATTTACACCTATATAAGGTAGAGAGGAAGTATTTTGTTTTTATTTTTCTCACTTGGATGTACTTGAATTATTTTTTCTCTCATTGGGACTTAGTATACTTAGCTGCCTTCAGTGTTCAGTTTATGTTCAATTATAAAGCTTCTGTCTCTTTTTTATGCTTGTGATAATTGCTTGTTCAATTGTTCCCCCATTTTTCGTTTTTATGCGAAATTGGCTGATCCCGGCAAGGGGAAAAAATGGGGACGAGTCCCATTTGGACCCCTGGTGTATAGATTTATCTGTAGGAGTTAAAAGTGATGCAATCAAGATACCAACATCTGGTTTATGAAAGTGGAACAAATGGGTTCACATTCTACGTATTTGCAGGATGAATTGGATCACCTTACTGCCAACTATCCTGATCGCATCAAAATATATTATGTGCTGAATAAGGTCAGTCAGTCTTCTTGCGTAGCACATCTATTTTTGTTCTAATTTCTTTTCTTTCTTTACCTTCATTTCCGGAGAATTCAGATTTTGTGGAGAAATAAGCTTCTATTTTAGTTTCTCTTGTCCGGTCTTAGAAGCCATTTTGCCTACCTTTGCTTATTTGCTTCTTTTTTTGTGTGCGTCTTTTCTCAGCTCAGTTCCAATTTTGGGTCAAAATTATCAATTGCTTGTCATGTAGGTTGCTATTTAGCATTTTTAATGCCATAATTTGGCACCGTTGAGAGGTTTTTTCCGATCATGAGTAGGCTTATGTAGTTGGATAGTAGTTCCCACTGTTAAATAGCTGAAACTTTTATGAGCAGACGAGCTTATACGTTTTTTCTACGTAGCATTTACTAATGCCTGCTTAATGCTTTTGCAGCCTCCAGAAGGGTGGAATGGTGATGTTGGGTTTGTATCTAAGAAAATGATTCAAACCCACTGCCCTGCGCCGGCTGCTGATATTCTGGTACATTCTTCTATTTGCTGGCTAAGAACATCAGTTCTCAATGCTACAGAGAAAAGATGAGAATGAGGCCTCTGTCTGGATCATTGGATTTATGTGGGGGTTTATCGAGAAAAATGTCTTTTTTAATCTTCAGTCTTCCTTTATCCTTTATCGGTTCCTTTCCCTCCATGAATCCCCCTAGAAATCCTTGATCCACACGCAGCCTAAAAGGACGAAGGGTGAGTTTGGCCAAAATGAATGGATGTGTCCTTTTATTTGTCTTTTATGTGTGATTCACGTCAATGTTTTCGAATTAATCATTCGATTGGACTAGAGGAATCTCTTAAAACTTCTAAAAATAGTGTTTTTTTTTTTTTTTTACTGTTGATCCACATTTTTAAACTTTTATGTTTTCTCTCGTTGAGACTCCTTGAGAGGAATGTACCATATTACTCAATAGTATTGGCTCAAGACGCCTAAGATTGGAATTGAGAAAATTCTTACCCATATTGTTACATTATACCGCCACGCGACATTGCTCCGTTAGGCTTTCGCCCGTTGTGGGAAATTACCAACTGTACCTCATCCCATATATTATGACGAAAAGTTTATTTAAAAAATGTTGACTGATCACCAAAAAAATTCTGTGCAGATCTGGATGTGTGGTCCCCCACCCATGATCCCGGCGGAAACGTTGGCTAATCTTGTTGCTCTTGGACATCGAAATTTGTTCCAGTTCTGATCCTCTGTTATGTGGGTTGTGGTCATTTGCCATATTCAGGCATATTTTGCCCTTTCATTGGTTGAGCAAAACGCTGTTTTAGTTTTATGTAGTGTTGTATTCTCAGTGTTTTTTAGTAGAACTGTCCTGTATTGAAGCCATTGTAAACTTTCTTGCCGACCACTTCTATAAAGAATTGAGTGAATTCTATTTCTGTTAATTCTCTCTTTCGTCCTCAAATTATTCTTGTTTTAATTCATCCCTTTGAACTTATGCAGTCCCTCAACTATCCGATTAACTTCAATTAATCGGTCAAGTATTTGGACAACAAAAATCCAGATTCTGCTCGGATAACTTTGCAGTTGGTTTCTGGGAATAAAACATTGTTTTTTTTTTTAAAGAATATTGAAATATGTCCCGTAGAGATTGTTTTTGATATCATAGTTCACTTGTGCTTATATGTGATGTTACAGAGACATGGTTGAAGATGAAGAGGATCTTCGGGCGGAAAAATGCAAAATGAAATTGTAGAAGATGGAGTAAAGGGGCCTAAGGTTGGAATGATATTCGATTTCGTTGATGGAAGTTGTTGACTTCTACATAACGTATGCAAAGGAAAATGGCTTCGGCATGTCTATAAGAACCTCAAAAAATATAGGAGGTGAGGTGAGGTATGTGACAGTTGCTTGCATCATTCGGGAAAGCCAAGAACAAGAGGAATCAAATTTAATCAATTGCACCCACAAACAAAAACAGATCGCAAAGCACGATACATGACAGCTGATGCGCATCAATCTCAATATGCGAAACTAAGTAGGAAGAGAAATAATGCAGAAGGGTCTGAAGATTTTCCAATTCTATGTTATGCTACATCTTTAAATACTAACACAAATAGATTTTCCAATTCAGGAAGTCCTCTCAAGACCAACACCACTATGCCAATCAAAATGATTTTCAGCACATAATTTCCTCTCTTTTTTCACAGCTTCATAACAGAGGACATTTCAACCCACTGATGTATGGCAAGCATGTACATGTTCGCATTTTTTGCTTGCACCACCAAGGGACATTGGTACAAGTGGGGTAAGCTGACCCCACTGCCTTCCAACTTTTACCATGGATAGGTACTAGTTTACACCCAAATAATGCTTGGTTGTCCCCACTTTGAAAATTTAATTTGTCCCAGCCTATTCATTGTTTTGGTACTTATGGTGGCAAATAGGAAAACATCATGACAAACACAAAAAGTAAGATCAGTAGGAAAGAAATGAGATATTGGGGTTAATCGAATATGTTAATTATGTAATTAAATGTAGAACACTCTGAGGGAGAGGGAGAGGAGTAGAACCATTGAAACTTTGAACCAACTCTACTGCTTTAAGTTGATTCAATAAGCTGATGTCTATTGCACTAAATGTAGTTTAGTCTAAGGAGAATGAAAATTTGTATCCCTGTTTATACCCATTTTTGGCACATAATCTCGAATCAACGCTGGAAGGCCATTTAATTAGATACTAATTAAATTGGGCCGAGATTTTGTTCAAAAAATGGAAGTGCAAGTAAGATATCTGTCACTCTCGTCTCGGAGTACTACACCGTCACACCACACCATTATTTGTAAGAAATGTCACCGTACTTACGTCGAGACCCGAAGAACAAGGGGATTTGATAAAAGAGAATTTAAGTGGGTGGGCCCGGTTGTCCCTTGCCACCAGTGCAAATATTGGAATTGTGGATGCTGGGATTGCTTTTAAAGGGCCAGTAAAGATACAAGTACAGCAATGGCTGTACAGCAGCCGTGCACATACCACTTTTACATCCGTCTCGGGTCCCGCAAAGATAATCGGAGCCGCTCATTTTGTTCAAAATACTTCATTTAGGGTCCCTGTAAAAAATCACCTCAATCCGATATCGGGAAGGGTGTTTACGAATCATCCAACTTAGCATAAATTTTGAAGCAAAGTTGGATGATTCGTAAACACCCTTCCCGATATCGGATTGAGGTGATTTTTTACAGGGACCCTAAACAAAGTATTTTGAACAAAATGAGCAGCTCCGATCATCTTTGCGGGACCCGAGACATTCGGCCATGCATTGAATTGGTTATATTAATTTATGTAATTTTTTTTGTTGTTGAATGAATATAAAAAAAATTATGTAATTGAAGTGTGATAACGACAGTTTGGCCATTTTGTTTTTATTTTTGTACCGGACTGATAGGTGCTGAAAATCACTCATTTAGGGGTAGTTTTTCAAATCGGCTAAAAGTACTAAGCTCCCGTTCCCGAAAGGGAAATAAGTAAAGAATAACTTTTTTTATTTGTTTTACACTGTTTAAAAGATCTCAATGAGATCTATCAAACATGATCTATATTGCTAGAAAAATTATTTACATAATAAACACATAATTTTTGAGTTTAAAATTGTCTTCTTAAAAAATAAATAATTATTCCCGTTTTTAGAACGGGCGTTACTCCTATGAAAGATACTTGAAAGTCATTTGACTTTGTGTGTGTATTTTTCACTTGTATGTATATACTAAATTAGATTTCACTAGTAATTGTTTTTAGGAAAATAATATTGGCACTCTAAACATTGATGCAGACATTCTAAAAATCAAAAGAAAGTGACTTTGAAATTACATTGATTTGAAAGTGTCTGGATTAATTTTTGGAGTGCCTGTCATTTTCCTTCCTAACACACAATTCCAAATACTCTTGATGGATGGAGTAGTATTTGAGGAGTGCAAATTTATTTGTAATTGAGAAAGGGAAAAATTCAAAAAAACCCCTGAACTTTGAACTCAATGTCAAATAGGCACCTGAACTTAAATAAACTTCAATTAAACACCTGAACTTTCACTCCGTTATCAATTTACCCCCTGCCGTCTAACGGTCCCAGTTTGCAATCCAATGAAGCAGAAACGTGATTATGAGAGCCTTAGAGACAAAATTTGATTATGTCTCAATAGAATAATATGATCAGAATAATAAGATCTTCACACCCGTTCAAACGGATTAAAAATTGGAGCACTTAATTTTTTAACCATATTTTTTAATATATAAATGGTCTCAAAAAAAATTAAGTGCTCAAATTTTCACTCCGTTCGAATCGGTGCAAAGATCTTTTTATTCTTATTATATTATTCTAAAGGGTCGTAATTCATTTTTATCTCTAAGGCTCTCATATTAAGTATGTGTTCTTTATTTAGGACCCTATGGAGCAGAAATGTGATTATGAGCACTTAATTTTCTCAGCACTTAATTTTTTAATTTTTTATGAGCACTTAAATATCTTTGTACTAATTCAAAACGTAGTGAAAATTTGAGCACTTAATTTTTTTGACCGTTTATATATTAAAAAATATGATTAAAAAATTAAGTGCTTCAATTTTTAATTCGTTTGAACGGGTGTGAAGATCTTATTATTCTAATCATATTATTATAAAGAGACATAATCAAATTTTGTCTCTAAGGCTCTCATAATCACGTTTCTTCAAACTGGTGGTATGAATTTTTATTTAACCAAAAATAATAAGTGGAGAGAGATAGAGAGAGAAATATTATAATATTGGCACTCTAAACATTGATGCAGACATTCTAAAAATCAAAAGAAAGTGACTTTGAAATTACATTGATTTGAAAGTGTCTGGATTAATTTTTGGAGTGCCTGTCATTTTCCTTCCTAACACACAATTCCAAATACTCTTGATGGATGGAGTAGTATTTGAGGAGTGCAAATTTATTTGTAATTGAGAAATGCAAATTCATTTGTCTAGGCGGTAGATATGTTATGATTAATGAATTATTACAGCAAATTATTGAACATATATATTCCTGGACTGTCTCCATTGGCATTTCATTGGCTTCCATTAACGGAGAAGGAGACTCCGGAGCATATCTATCTCTTGGAATTTAGTAAAGGGTTTTCCGATCGAATCAGATTCGGACGGTGGCTTTACTCTACCCAATCCCACCGCCTTCAATCTTATCCCCAACTACTCCTCTTTAGAATAAGAAAATCATACTTTCAGAGAGAGAGAGAAAGAGTCAGAGAGACAGAGGGGAAGTACAGGGGAACGCACACTTACACACACAGTCACATAGAGGGATGTCGGCGCGCGTGATGACGGTGGCGCAGGACGGAACCGGCGACTACCGAACGGTTCAGGAAGCCGTCGACGCCGTGCCGCTCAGCAACACGTGTCGCACGGTGATTCGACTGTCACCGGGGGTGTACAAGCAACCGGTGTACGTTCCCAAGACCAAGAACTTCATAACCCTCGCCGGACTTTCTCCAGAGGACACCGTCCTCACCTGGAACAACACCGCCTCCAAAATTGACCACCACCAGGTATACATACAACGTGTATCTAATTAAACAACTGAATGTTAGTATGTTACACTTACTTGATAGATTCTGTAAGAGCAAGTCCACTCATTGGTGCCAGGATGACTATGCCAAAGACTTAATTTTTTTAAAACTCAGGGTTTCGGGCTAGCTTATGCGCACTTGACTAATCCTGGGCCCAATCCACCGTCCATTTGTGAGAAGCACAATTAAAGCCATTTTTTGATTTGCTACATTAGCAAAAAGTTTAAAAAAAATAGTGATGCTCACGTACCGGTTTGGCGGCATTTTTGCACAATCTCGAGACCGTTGGTTTAGACTCGTCTCGTTTTTCAATCCAAATCAAATGGCTTGGATGATGTTGGAGAAACGGCAATAGCCATCTTGGGTTGGGCGCCAAATTTGGCATCAAAGATACAGATGGCAATGGGTGAACTTGGAATTTGCTAAAAAATAAAGTTGCCAAATTATGGCTTTGGCACCCTAAATGGCAATGGGTGGACTTGCTGTAACTCAAACGGTTGAATTTAGGGTTTTTTTTATTTGGTTTGGTGGTGGTTTATCAGACGTCTCGTGTTATTGGAACTGGAACTTTTGGGTGTGGGAGTGTAATTGTGGAAGGAGAAGATTTTATTGCTGAGAATGTGACATTTGAGAACTCTGCTCCCCAGGTAATTGAGATGCTGCTTTAAGTGCTAATAGACATTTGTGTGAATATTTTTCTGGGTTTGGGTTTGTTGGTTCTGGCGCGTTCGGATTTGTTAATGTGCTTCTTGAGCTGTTATTAAGTGGTAAAGTTAGTGTAATTTGAAGTTACAATAGAGAAATGATACGGAGTTAGATAGGAGAGAGCGAATCTGTAATGGGTTATCTGAGTAATGTTTTTATTGATTGAATAACATTGCAGATTTATTTTAACAGATACAACTCATTAAACAACTTATTGGCCAGAATAATCGCCTGCGTTAAGCTTAACTTAGCTCCCAAATTATGTAACCAGCCAAATAATTCGTTACCAATAGAGTACTAATGCTCTTCTGATACTCCTATCGCCACCGTTTTCCATACTGTGATTATGATTGACATGGATATTGCACTCTGCCAATTGCCAGTGGACCTTTTGTTTCTTGGTATTTGATATTCACAATATGTTACGTGTTGCTTATCTGTTATGCTTATATGATATTTCAATTTATAGTTGGCGTATTCTTGCTGTACAGTGAATAGAATCTTAACTTCAGCTTTTCTTGGCATGGTGTGATTTGTAGTCTCTGGGGGAGGTTTTTCAGTCGAGTACTCAAGGCATTAATTGAAGCTCTGTTAGTTAATAAGATCAGTTTATTTTGATGGATTTTTTCCACAGGGTTCAGGCCAAGCTGTGGCAATTAGGGTAACAGCTGATCGCCGTGCAGTCTATACTTGCAGATTTTTGGGTTGGCAGGTATGCTTATCATCTTGTTGTATATCCAGTAACGCCATAATTAGCTAGCACAAGGACTTCATAAGTTTGATTGCAGGAATATGTGTTGCCTTTCAGAAAGGGTGTTTCTAGGTCCCTACCAACATCACATTCACATAGATCATTTGAAACAACTAATGTCAATTTTTTGCGAAGTGGTATCTCAATGTGCAGTTGTATTGATCAGTGACGCTTGCATAACTAGCTTGACAGCATAGAGACAAAACTCGCGGATATAACACGTTTCTCAATGACTAAAGAACTTATTCTGTACTTTTTCATATTTCTGTGTGTGCAGGATACCCTGTATTTGCATTATGGAAAACAGTATTTAAAAGATTGCTATATTGAAGGAAGTGTGGACTTCATTTTTGGGAATAGCACTGCTCTTATGGAGCACTGTCATATTCATTGCAAGTCCGCTGGATTCATAACTGCACAAAGTAGGAAATCTTCTCAAGAGACAACTGGCTATGTGTTCTTAAGGTGGATCATTAGCCATTCTTGGTATCAAATTTAGTTTAAACCCGGATGGGGTGCTTTAATGCTCAATTCATGGTGAACATTTGGGACCATGCATTGTGTTTAGTTTCTTTTCCGATAAATCGTAAGTACGTAACTGTCAACGGTTATGTTTGTTACAGCCACACATGTGCTTTCATACCTACTATTGTGTTTGCTTCAAAGAAAGTAATTTTGAGTAATTTTGGTAGTTTATAACTTCTCAGCTCTCTTACCATATATAAATAAATAAATACTATTTGATATTGTGCAACGGGCCTAATTGGTCTGCATAGCTGGTCCCAGGTTTTTAGCATAGGGAGTAATGTTGCAGTAGAAAGCACAAAACCTTTAGTCAAACTGTTTGTCTATGGAACACTGACACTCTTAGATCCCGGCGTGTCCCCGTGTCTGACACAGGGACACGGCAAAAAACTTATGGGATACATGCATACGGCACGTGGCATGTCTATTAAATTCAATTAATTTTTTTAGGGGGACACGGGAGGGACAAGTATAGAGACATGTCAAGGGTTAATATTTGTATTAATTCAAATATTGAGTTAAAAGTGTAATATGATTTTGTATGTGATGTATATATGATGCATGGTGATATGTATATATTTGATCCTCAAGCTTCTGCATATAACTATATTTCCATTGGTATGAAATAATCATTATTTATTTATTTTCGTCGTGTCCCCCGCCGTGTATGTGTCTCTATTTTTTAATGAAATCATGTGTCCGTGTATGTATCCGTGCTACATAGCTGCTCATGAATACAAACATTAAACTTATTTTTGGGATGGGATAGAGAAATTGGGACCTCTAGAAAGAGCAGAATGTTGAAACAATATTTCTCTTGGTAGGAATCATGGGCAGCTTATGCATTCAATCTTCTCTTCTATGGACAGTGTGATTATAAGAAAGAGAGTGGACTATTAACATTTGTGATTCCCTCATTCTTTATTGCTTTTCCTAAACAGCGCCAAATGATTTCACATGTATAATTTTACTTCTCTGACCTGTTTGTCGTATGAATCCAGATGTGTGATCACTGGAAATGGAGGGACATCATACACCTATCTCGGACGGCCGTGGGGTCCATTTGGAAGGGTAGTTTTTGCGTACACATGGATGGATGCATGTATCAAACATGTTGGTTGGCATAACTGGGACAAACCTGAGAATGAGAGAAGCGCTTGCTTTTACGAGTACAGGTACTTCATGTTCAGCCCTTCCTGGAAATATCTGCAACTTTATAATAAAATTGAAATAAACTTTATAACGTACATATACATGGTAATGACTTTCAAAACTCATCTTAAAAGTTACTCTTATTTAACACTGCTGACAGAGATAGTGCCCTGAGGACGTGTTGTCTTTCGCAGTTGGAAAATGAATTACTTCTCTCTTTTTTTTCTCTTTTTTTTTTAAAAGTTTGCATTTCTCATCTGGAATGAATTCATAGAAAATATGGGTTTCTTTTTGGTGATGGAGCCGAAGAGTGTTGGAATTTTGAAAATTTAGGAATTTTTTTTTTCCAGTTTGGTCTCCTACAATTGAATTAGCTGAGGTTCCTGGTGAAACTATTGCAATTGAGTCTGAAGTCTTTCATCTCTCCTTTTGATAGTTTGCAGTGGACCCTGAGGTACTTCTTTTGTCCTACTTATATGTCCCTCATGCACGCACTCGCCAAGACACACAAGCGCGTACTTCAACCCCAGAATGCTAAACAGAAGGGAAAATATTAGAATGAGAATCCACTCCGGGCCACTAAAGGAGGATTGGTTTTTTCCGTACGGCTAAGCGATGAAATTTCACTTGCCAATCTAGCCCTTTTGTTGTGGAATATTCTTGGTAAATATCTGGGTCATATAGGGGTGTTTCTGTCATTTTGCGCGTTTTGTGGCGGGCCTGAACCACTGTTTGTCCATTTTCCAAATTACTAATATGGGTTTTCTGACTTTCTTAATATTCCATTTGTGTCCCCAAAAAAGCAATTCTATTTTGTCTTTTAGCGTCTGGCATTTCAAGTTTTGTTGAGGGGTATTTTAGTCACCTCATATTCTCACCTGACAGGTTCACGCGGTTTCTGCAGAGTGACGTCTTTCTTCATCTCTTCTCTTCTCTGTTTGTGCATATCTCTCTCTCTCTCTCTCAAGAACAACTGTAAACTCAATGGGCGGCAACATGAAACGCCTACATCAAGCTCGTCCTCCAAGCCCTAAACCGCAAGGCCTCCGCCGTCAACGGCCTCCTCCTCGGCCGCCTCTCCGTTTTCTGCAGAGAGTCGTCTTCGTCACTTCTCTGTGCTTTCACTTTTGTTGTGGTTGATTACAAAAAGAGACAGAAATCTCCACAACCGATTCAAACTCCTCGAACAGCAACTCCAAAACTGATTCAAACTCCTCAGACCATGGGATTCTTCTTCCTCGACGGCGACAGCCTCGAAGTTGATTGTGAGGGTAATCGACGGCTTGGATTGCCGACTCCGAGTCGATTGACTCGCTGTCGAGTTTGGAAATTGTGGCGAGTTACAGCGTGGGATTCAAACTCCTCAGACCATGGGATTCTTCTTCCTCGACAGTGACAGCCTCGAAGTTGATTGTGAGGGTAATCGACGGCTTGGATTGCCAACTCCGAGTCGATCGACTCGCTGTCGAGTCTGGAAATTGTGGCGAGTTACAGCGTGGGATTGGATGCATCGATTTGGGAAGTGTGAAGAGAGAAGGATCGGGATTACGAATACCCCCGATGTGCTTACGGACGACGTCGCTGGTAAAATCTGTTAGTCGTGCTACAAGTTAGAATTTATTTATTTTGGTCTTATAAACAAGGCTTTTGGCTCCGTCTAGGCTTTCCACAGAATCGCCCTTTGTTATTGTTTCAACCTCAACGCCGAATAAGTGTGTTCGTCTTCTATCTACGTTCCACAATTATATCCCCCTGTTTTGAATGATTGTCTGTGCATACTTGAATGCTCTTAGTTGTGCTTGAGTGGTTTTACTCTAAGTCACATAATGCGTGTGCAAGTGCTGGAGCGCGGGCGTGAAAGCGTATTTCAAAAGCCTCCAACCAACTAAAAACTGTGAGTACAAGGATTGAGAGAACAAGCATAGAGTGAGGATTGAGAGAAGGAGTGAGCGGTATTTTGAAGGATTATGTCGCTTAGGTTTTACTACTTTGCCCTAATAGTTAACGCATGTTACTCCAAAAGTAGTTTGCAAAAGTTTGTTTTTTATTAGGACAATTTGGGAAATCGTTGTTGTGGCACAACATAAAAAATTTGTTCGTACCAATTGGTGTTCTCCTTTTCTGTAGTAGAATACTAGAATAGATTATTCAATCTAAAGGACTGTAAAGTTTATAAACCGAATTGAGTTGTTCAATGTCTTTGTTTACACAGACAAGTAAGAATTCTCATATTCTTGCGGTGACTGACGAGGATGGGTACATTAGCTTATACAATACTCGTTTGAAGTTTGCATCTTCCTCAACGTGCCAAGAAAATACAGGCAAGATCAATTTATAGTGTAGTTAATTTATTTTCAGTTTTTTTTAAATAATTTCTGATGATTTAGATTATTTTTTATTCAACAAGCACTGATTGGTTTATCAGCAATTTTGCAGAAAAATCCAGGGTATGCCAGTGGGTTGCACATCAAAATACCATATTTGATATATGTTGGATCAAGGTATCTCCTTACTTCCGCTTGGTTGTTCAATTTTGCACAAGAGGTAATGACTGTCTGAAATGATTTGTTTGCGTCTTATGTAAGTGAATTTTGCGTCATGGTATTAGTGTATATTCGGAAGAATTTGGTATATCTTTAACCAGTCATTAATGAATGTTTGTAGAATATTATGATATTCAAAGCACGCTTGTCCATTTTTGGATTGCTTTTATTCAAGAAGTAGCTTTGCTATAACAGGGAGTCTAGATATAGTCAATTAGTATAAGCCATGTTTCAAACTGTTTTTCTTGCGGTATGGTATGGTTTGGTTTAGTTCTGCTCCTTTTATATGTTACGACAACGCGGCGTGTGGGGCCGACTCCGAGTTGATCGACTAGCTGTCAAGTCTGGAAATTGTGGCGAGTTACTGCGTGGGCTGGATAAGATCGATTTGGGAAGTGTGAGGAGAGAAGGATTGGGGTTACGAATACCCCCGATGTGCTTACGGACGACGTCGCTGACGTGGCAATTGGGCTTGCTTTGGCGACGTTGAGGAAGATTTGTTGGTGTGATCGGTTTGTGAGGAGTGGGTTGTGGAGGGATGGTGATTTCCAGTTGGGGGCCTCATGGTCGGCATTGGGTTTTGGATCCTATAGATGGTACTAAAGGGTGAGCTTGGAACACCTGCTTAGTTATTTTGATGCTACTACTT
Source organism: Rhododendron griersonianum (assembly GCA_018127125.1). Lineage (NCBI taxonomy): Eukaryota > Viridiplantae > Streptophyta > Magnoliopsida > Ericales > Ericaceae > Rhododendron > Rhododendron griersonianum. The sequence continues at coordinate 8,882,411 of CM030795.1, forward strand.
TTGTCATGTTACAGGGTGGAATTACGTGTTAGCTTCTAGATTGACTCCTTTTCATTGGTTGGTTTATGAATAGTAGGCTTACTTTCGAGAGTATTGAGCTTCCATTTTCACATTGATTTATAGGGTTTAGCAGTCTTAGATTTTGTCGACATTTGGGTACAGAGATATTGAATGCTTGGATTTATTGGTTAATTGGATCCTTTAGCTTTTCTGCAATCAAACTCTGTGTGTGTGTGTGATAATCTGTTCTCCTGAAAAGTTTCAATTTTCTGAGAGGAGACCAATATGCAGTAGCATTAGCATTGCTAGATGAGGGGAAAGTTGTGTTGGGTGTTCTGGCTTGTCCAAATCTTTCTTTACTGCCCACAAATGCACACAGATTATTTATCTTAGCTCTAAGAAAGTCACCATGGAGAACGTATAGTGGTTTGAGATTTGGTTTTTGTTGGTACTGGGGGTGGGGGGATGGGTAGTATCATGTATGCATCGTGGTCTTCTTCCACAGGGAAAGGCAGTCACTTTTTGCTGTCATGCGCTCCACTGCGAGTGCTTCCAAAAAAAGGGGGGGTCCCACCAGCCTCGTGGGCATGTGGAATTATTGCTCACGATTCCTCAGCCAAAGAAAAACACTGGAATCTTTTTTCTTTTTGATCAAAAATCACTTTATCTTTGGTCATGCCGTTTATAAAAAGCTACTGACATTGTGTCCATATAGCATTAGCAGCATTATCTTAGCTAAACAAAGGAAAATAATTATTGCAAGCAAAATTTTAGGAGAGTATAATGCTTAAAACTCAAGCCACATTTTAGTTTTAAATGAAACGACATCATAACAGTCAAGACTCTGTAGGAAAATAAGAAATTAAATTACCTTTTCTTGAATCCATCTATATATAGCTCCATAATCCCCATAATTCTCCCAGGTTCCAGGGTGTGTGTCTGATGTGATCATCTTTCTTGCTACTGCTACGTACCCATCAAAACAAGGCAAGATGAGGATGATAGATTTGGGAAGCCAAAGAGGATCCCTAAACATGCACATGCATATGAAGTTGATGGACACCCCAACCTCAATTGATTGTGGCAGGGAAGTAAGGTGTCGGCGTTCATTCCGGTCGCTCATGGAGTGTGTTGTCCCCTCCTGTTGTGGTCCCCAACCATCCTCAGACTCTCCTGATGCCAATTCTACCACTACAACTATGTGGGAAACGTTATCATTCCTTTTGGTTGTACTATGACTAAAAGGTTGCCATGTTGAATATAAAAATTAAGCTAAATGTGATTTTCTAATTTATATATAATGTTGATCTATGTTTTCTATAAGAGTGAAAATGATCTAGAGTCCAAGAAAGATGGAAAACAAACGCGAGTATGATCTTTATAATAGAGGACGATCGATGGTTTTGAAGTATGAGCTCCATGTGGGAAGCGTTATCATTCCTTTTAGTTGTACTATGACTAAAAGGTTGCCATGTTGAATATAAAAATTAAGCTAAATGTGATTTTCTAATTTATATATAATGTTGATCTATGTTACAATTAAGCCCTCTCTCTGTATGTGTGTGTGTGTTTGTGTGTTTCTTTTAGCAAGGTTTAATATTTAGTCTTAAACAGAAACTGGGTGTCAAAGCGTGCAGTCTCTTGAAGTTAGTGTTAATGCTGTCAAGGATTACCACCAGTTTTCCGATGTAAAGGTTATGGGTTTTCCCCTTGCATTCAAATTCATGTACACTCTTTCAGAGTAGTTCTGATATCCATTTAAGTCAACAAGTACAGTTATCGTTGATTATGCCGGCTTAATAACATTGCGAGAACAATAATTAAACATGCTCTTTTATTGTTCTACTTCTCATTCATTTTAGGCTGGAGCAGGAATCACTGAGGTGCATTTCCTTCCCTTCAACCCAGTGGACAAGCGCACTGCTATTACATACATTGATTCCAATGGAAATTGGCACCGCGCTAGCAAAGGTGCACCTGAACAGGTATTGTGTCCTTAAGCAGAATATATACTTACAAAGTTTAATTTATAGTTAAACCGAGTTTCAGTTTAGTGGTATACTGTTTATTTGCACCAGATTATCGAGCTATGTCAAGTTCAGACCGATATCAAGAGGAAAGCTCATGACATCATTGATAAGTTTGCTGATCGTGGTCTTCGCTCCCTTGCAGTTGCTCAACAGGTCAGTTTGTATCTACTTTTCAGTGTGGCTTATTCCAAACCAGACTAAAGTACTGCAATCAATTAAGCTTAATAGGAATCAGTTGCTTTCCTTACCACAGCATTCCATGTTAATAATTGCATCCCCTCCCCCTAACATTTCCATTAAGAGTTCTGTTATGGTTTTCTTCACTGTTACATCTACTGGTCTGTTATTTAACTTATTTGTGACCAAAATCACCTAACTTGAGGTTTTTTTTTCTTCTTCTCCTGTTTTCAGACTGTTCCGGAGAAGACCAAGGAGAGTGCAGGAGGGCCATGGGTCTTCGTGGGTCTCTTGCCTCTTTTCGATCCGCCAAGGCATGACAGTGCAGAGACCATTAGACAGGCACTCAAACTTGGTGTCAACGTTAAGATGATCACAGGTGACCAGCTAGCTATCGCAAAGGAGACTGGTCGCAGACTAGGCATGGGGACCAACATGTATCCCTCTTCCACCCTCCTTGGCCAGACCAGGGATGAGACCACGGCTAATCTCCCTGTTGAAGAGCTGATTGAGATGGCTGATGGCTTTGCTGGTGTCTTCCCTGGTAAGTGGACAGGATCCTCCAATCTTTCCTTTCTGCCCTTGAGTTGGTAATTTAATTCCTTGGTTACTCCAATTCAAAAGAGAGGGGAAAAAGGGAAATCCTACCAAAGTTTGAGTTTTGACTTATTAAAAGGAACTTGCATTATCGAACGTATAATAGAGCGAAAAAGGGAAGGAGGACGTGAAGTTTAGATAGCCAAACAGGGATAATTTTCGAATCCACTACCCCTATCCTCCTATGTATTGTGAGGTTGTAATGGCTGGGAGTTGTTGGAACAAGCCCCACTTATGATTAAGCATTTCGTTAGACCATCTAGCAATTATTAAAGGGGGTTATTGGAATTTTTAGTCAGAAACTATACTTAGCCTGACTTTTTTTTTTAATCAGCATAAAAGCAATGACATTGGTAATGGGGAAGGTTATGTTAACTACTTAGTAATGAAGTAAATGAGCTGTATGACTACGGTTTGCATTGCATCAATAAAAATACTGGTAGATGTTTCTATAATTAAAGTTGTGATACTATGCCACTGTATAGAGAATTTATGCAAAAATTGCTCTCTAAGCTTTTTGCATTTTTTGTTTTCTGTGGATGATGCTTATTCAACTACTAGATTGAAATATCAATCTTCTCTACGAGCAGAATGGACAACGTGGATAAGGATTTGGGTTCCGGACACAATTTTATGCTCCCTCCATCCCTAAATAAATGTCCGGCCTGCAAACCTAAGCCTTTAAAAAGATGTATTTTGTTCGTTAAAGAATTCAAACCTTTTTCACAACTTGGAAGGACTCTTTCTGTGCTTGTATTACTCCTAGAAATAGGATTCTGCAGTCCTATTTTTTCCTGTTGGTCCCTTGCTCTATATGTCTACTATCTTTGGTGTTTTGAGATTGCTCTGCACTACATTTCTTGCTTTCATGACTCTCTCTCTCTCTCTTTGAATTTTGCAGAAGCTGGGGGTGTTGTCATTGATGCTGGAGGAAATCCTCCAAGGGGAGGTATCTTGATCTGGACACGGGCATAATTGTTACCAATCCAAAGCTTATGCCTATGCTTTTGAAGGCAGTTAGAGAATCTCTTGATGAGAAAGCTTCATCCTTGTGATTTTAACCATGGCCTCTCTATTCAAATCTTGTGTGTTCTGCTATCCGTTTTTTGTTTCTGCTTTTGCATGGGTGGACTTTCGATGATGCAGCTGTAAGAATTCAAAATTCTAAGTGAAATTGGATAATAAGAACTTCCTGCCATGGAGGCTTGCAATTCTCTCTCTCTCTTTCTCTCATATTCCATTTTTTTCGGAATCATTGAAGTGCATGAATCTCATCGTTAATTCTCTTGTATCCACTCAGGGCCACTAAAGGAGGATTGAATCCTTCCGTACGTGTAAGCGATGAAGATTTGTGTGCCAAGACTGCCCTTTTTTGTTGTGAGTTGCCCTTTTTTGTTGTGGGATATTTCTTGGCAAATATCTGGTTCATACAGGGGCTTTTCCATCATTTCGCGTGTTTTGTGGTGGGTCCGAGGCTCCGAGCTACTGTTTGTCCATTTTCCAGATTACTAATATGGGTTTTCTGACTTTCTTAATATTCCAGTTGTGTCCCCAAAAAAGCAATTCTATTTTGTCTTTTAGCATTTGGCATTTCAAGTTTTGTTCAGGGGTAAGTTCGTATTTTCATCTTTTGCACTTGACAGGTTCACGCGTTTTCTGCATTTTGTGCAGAGAGACGGCAGTCTTCGTCACATGAGAGAGACGGAAATCTTCAAACCCTACAAAATCACACAGCAACTCCAAAACCGATTCAAACTCCTCAGACCATGGGATTCTTCCTCCTCGTCAGAGTTTCTGAGACATAATCTTCATTCAGTTCGAGCAGTGGTTGGCAACGCGGCGTTTGGGGCCGACTCCGAGTTGATCGACAGCCGAATCTGGAAATTGTGGCGAGTTACAGCGTGGGCTTGTAAAAGAGCATCTCCAGCAGCCTCGGCTGCTGGACATTTCTGGCAAATTGGCGACGAAAAGCTCCCAAACCCAGACACAACAGCCTCGCTCCGGCCTCGCCAGTTAGCCCGCCGCCAAAACCACTCGCCTGCTGTGGCGAGGTTTTGGACCCTTGCTTGCCCCTCTCTCTCTCTCTACACAGACCCAGACGTGGATCTGGTAAATCGACGACCGTGGATTCCGGAATCAAAACTTACGCTACAGTGCCTTGCCCGCCGTCATCCGTCGTCGACTGCCGTTGCTCGTGGATCGGATTCCGACTCCTCTCTCGCTTTGCTTCCACTCTCTGGTGAGTTTTCCGGTAGGTTCTTGGAATTTTTTAGTGCTGTGTATATATATAGGCGTATATATGTGTATATGTCGACTGGATTTGAATTTGTGGGTTTCAATTTATGTTTTTTTACTGGAATTGATTTGTGGGTTTGATCTTGAGGTTTGATTTGTAACTTTTTTGAGGATTGATTTTGTATCTGTGGGTTTGTGATTGTCAACTGAAACATAGGTTCGTTCTGGGTTTGTAATTGGAAATAGCCGTGGTGTTGTGTTGCTGCTGTTGCAAGTTTCAGAGAGAGAGAGAGGGGAGGAGAGAGAGGAGAGAGGATCGATTTGGTACAAATGGCTAATGGTTTTGCTTAGGCTACTGGGTACACATGTATTGAATGACTAGCTAATTGAGAGAAATTGCACTTTTTCTTGCTTAAATGGCTAAAAATTTGGTGTGACTGATGGAGAAGATCGATTTGAGCAAGTGTGAGGAGAGAAGGAATAGGGTTACTAAAGGAGGAAAAACTGCAAAATCTGATCTTGAACTGTGGTTTTTTTTTAATTGATTTGGGTTGCTTTCAGTCAATGATTTTCTTGGACATCATTTGATTTGAGAATCTGGGTTTGCTTGATTTGAAAGGATAAGATAGAAACAGAAGCATATCTTCATGATGCTGGATCAAGTTAGTCTTCAGATCTGAATTAATTTAAGCCTTATAGCTTGTTATAATTAATTTGTGAAGTCTTTCTCTAGATTTTTGTTTAGCTCCCCCTTTTTTTTTTTTTTAAGTGCTTAGTCAAGATCTATACAGCCCTGAGTTCAACCTCCAATGGCTGCAGATAATATAATATTTGTATTTGATTGCAGAATTTGAATTTTTGCTTTTGCATGCATTGGTGTGGTGTGTTTGGATTTGTTTACAAGGATCATAGAAGCACGGTCCTATGAATCTCCAGTTTTCTATGGCCATTTTTGTAGGAGGAAAAATGATTCTTGAACCTCTTTCATGCTCATGTTGCCTCCAGTGGCTGCCAGAGGAAAAACTGCAAAATCTGATCCAATTTATGGTAATCGACCAGTTAATGCTTTGGTTAACCGTATTGTGAAGCATGCCAAAAGTGAACCACGAAAAGACATTCAACGAAAGACAAAAAAGGTCCACTTTTTGTTTTACGTCACACAATTGATAGAGTAACTCCCGATATAGCAGTAAAAGCAAGACGTGTCGGTGAATTGACTCATCAAGGTCTCATTGAAATAGGATACTTGGTTTTTTTTGTTAGTGCTTAGCATTCTGCATTTGGAATTCAGGAAACGGGGTCAGATTCTTCTTTTTCATTCCATTTCACCATTAATCTTGTTCATCAAGTTAGAAAGCTTGAATGTGGTATTAAGTGATAGCTATAACATGCAAAAGAAAATGGAATTGCGCTACACACAATTTTTATCTTAATGCTTGTAGCATGTAAAGCTTTTCCAATTGTTGTCTTAACTAAAAAGTTGATGTTGATTTCTTGACTTCAGAACTATTGTGATTGAAGCATTCAATCTCGAATAGTTAGATTTTGTAGTCCAATTTTGGGTACTTGGTGACTGATTATACTCTTCACCTGTTTCAGTGAGGCTATTCACGTGTTGTATGCATGGGATATCATGCCTTGGAGGATCCAATACCAGTGACCATGGCATGACTCCAGATTTGAATCGCCACGTGGAATATGACTTTATGGAATCTGTCATCTTCAGCGAGAATCTGTTATCTTCAGGGAGAAGCTGTATGTTGTATTAAGTGACAACAGTAGCATTTAAAGACCTCAATTTCTTTCCTAGAAGTGAGCATGTAAAGCTTTTCCTTCTTTCTTCTTCCTCTGAATGTTAGATTAATCTATTACCCATACCTAAAAGAATTTCTTTACTAAAAGGTTGATGTTGTTTTTTAAACTTCAACAGAAAATTGTGAAGGAGGGGCAGTCAGTTTCCGATATGAATTCTATTTGTCCCATTCTTGGTACTTGAGTGACTGATTACAAATACAATCTTTTGGTTTCAGAGCGGTTATTAATGCGTTTAATGCTTCGGATATCATGCCTTAAACCAATGACATTTTAAAAAATATGAATCTCCGGGAAGAAAGCTCCAGATTTGGATCATTGCGTGGCATGATTCTAAGGAATCTGTCATCTTCATCTTCAGCATTCTTTTCAGCAAATCAGTCTCCCTTCTTCTCTCCAAGAATCTCAATTTGTCAGATACCGCCGCAGTCCGACCTTCCGTCCAATATTTCCAGTAATGGTGGCGATCTGTTGGTTTCCGGTTTAGAAATTCCAAATCCAAAACCTTTAACAAATGACAGATTTCCATCGTCAAACGTTTCACCTATCCCAGCCACATCCATTTCGAGTGACTTCCAGAAGTTAAACCGTGCTGCTTCCCCTACTGGAAATTATAACAGCACTCCTCCTTGTTATGGTATAGGCAGTAGCAGTGATTATTTCAGGTGCAGAGAGCAGCAAAAAAAGTTAGGGCAATACCATGGGACTTCTTACTCTCCGACATCTACTTCATTTTCCCCGAACAGACTAAGGAGCTGTGATGTGTATATGGGCTTTCATGGCTGGAAGCCTCTATTACTAGGATTTACTAACTGGCTACGTGCGGAATTGGAAGTTCAAGGGGTCAGCTGTTTTGTAACAGACAGAGCTAGGTGTAGGAACTCTCGGAAACACAGAATCATTGAGCGGGCAATGGATGCTTGTACTTTTGGAGTTGTAATTTTAACCAGGAAATCCTTCCGGAATCCATATACTATATAGGAGCTTCTCTTCTTCTCAGGCAAGAAGAATTTGGTTCCAGTGTACTTTGATTTGGGTCCCGATGATTGCCTTGTGAGAGATATGGTTGCGAGAAGGGGGGAGTTTTGGGAAAAACATGGAAGAGAACTCTGGCTTCTATGTGGAGGACTAGAAAAGGAATGGAAAGATGCTGTTAGCGCCCTATCTCGTGTTGATGAGTGGAAACCGTTCTCCTGAACTGTTTCAGGTTTCTGAGAGGAGACCAATATGCAGTAGCATTAGCATTGCTAGATGAGGGCAAAGTTGTGTTGGGTGTCCTGGCTTGTCCAAATCTTCCTTTACTGCCCATTGGTAGCCATGATGATCCTTCTTCTCATGACAAAGTTGGTTGTCTTTTTTTTTTCTCAAGTTGGGGCTGGAGCTGACGTGCAGTCTCTTGATGGCTCCCCACCCATAAAGGTCAATGATCCCATACGTTTTCTTCCTAATTGACCTCAGATTATAAGGGTTATATACAATATTGTGTATTGCTCTTCCAGGTACATGCAAGTTCTCCTGAGAATCCTGAAGAAGCGTCATTCTTTGAATCATTTGAAGCTGCACATTCTCTGCATGACTTATCTAGCTCTATAGCAAATGTACTTCTCTCTCTCTCTCTCTCTGTATGTGTGTGTGTGTTTCTTTTAGCAAGGTTTAATATTTAGTCTTAAACAGAAACTGGGTGTCAAAGCGCCACCTGTGAGAATAGATAGCCAGGCAAAGTATGGCGCTCTGTCCAGAGGAGATGGAGCAATATACCTACGTTTCCCTCATAAAGAATACCGTGAAAAAATATGGGACCATGCAGCTGGAGCTATTGTCGTGACAGGTAATGCAAAGAAAATGTCTCTCATAGGTCATAATATTCCTAAATTTTGACCTCATCCTTGGTTCTAATTCTTTCTACCGCAACTGTTCATGTTAGATAAAGTTGATTTCCTTTCAAACTGCTTTGAAGTATGTTCTAATTGCTGCCGTAATGATACAACCTGGGACCAATTTGAATCAGAGGGACAGTTGAGCGGTGATGGTGATAGAAGAACCGACTTTTCTTCTTATCCCTTATTGGTGTTTGATTTTAAATGGACCTGAGATGTTCCATTAACGTTTTTCAGAATTATCGCATTCGCATCCTAAATGCTCTTTATGATATCTTATGTAATTAGTTCTGAATTGGAATTCTAAGGGGTATTTGTGTATATAGTTTATATAAAGCTGTTGCACTAGCCATTGGATGGCAAGCTATTCCTCATTGTTATGTTAGTAAGCGTGCCGACACTTCTTTCTGCACATCAAGGGCTATTCCTTTTCAAGCTTGACATTCGCAGTAATCCTTCCACTCGTGGCATTCTCCAATCTCCATGAGCAAGTTGTTAAGTTATTGCATAGATCACTTGGCGTAAAAGCATTGACGTTGGTAATGGGGAAGGTTATGTTAACTACTTAGTAATGAAGTAAATGAGCTGTATGGCTACGGTTTGCATTGCATCAATAAAAATACTGGCAGATGTTTCTATAATTAAAGTTGTGATAGTACAGAGAATTTATGCAAAAATTGCTCTCTAAGCTTTTTAGCATTTTTTGTTTTCTGTGGATGATGCTTATTCAACTACTAGATTGAAATATCAATCTTCTCTACAAGCAGAATGGACAACGTGGATAAGGATTTGGTGTCGTTATATGCATAAGGATTTGGGTTCCGGACACAATTTTATTCTCCCTCCATCCCTAAATAAATGTCCGGCCTGCAAACCTAGGCCTTTAAAAAGATGTATTTTGTTCATTAAAAAATTCAAACCTTTTTCACAACCTGAAAGGACTTTTTCTGTGCTTGTATTACTCTTAGAAATAGGATTCTGTAGTCACTTTAGTGCCTATTTTTTCCTGTTGGTCCCTTGCTCTATATGTCTACTATCTTTGGTGTTTTGAGATTGCTCTGCACTTCATTTCTTGCTTTCATGACTCTCTCTCTCTCTCTCTTTGAATTTTGCAGAAGCTGGGGATGTTGTCACTGATGCTGGAGGACACCCTTTGGATTTCTTTAAGGGGTGGTATCTTGATCTGAACATGGGCATGTTTGTTACCAATCCAAAAGCTGATGCCTATGCTTTTGAAGGCAGTTAGAGAATCTCTTGATGAGAAAGCTTCATCCTTGTGATATTAACCATGGCCTCTCTATTCAAATCTTGTGTGTTCTATTCAAATCTTGTGTGTTCTGCTATTCGTTTTTGTTTCTGCTTTTGCATGGGTGGACTTTCGATGATGCAGCTGTAAGAATTCAAAATTCTAAGTGAAATTGGATAATAAGAACTTCCAGCCATGGAGGCTTGCAATTCTCTCTCTCTCTCTCTCTCTCTCTCTCTCTCTCATATTCCATTTTTTTCGGAATCATTGAAGTGCATGAATCTCGTCGTTAATTTGTCTCTTGTATATCCATTCAAACGCCTCTCATTTTTTCCACTTTTCATATTTTTTGGAATGTTTTGGATATTTCCTCTTGCTATTATTTATTTACACTCTCTCTGGGAAGCTTTTTAGCCTTGTCTATGTCTATAGCATTAGATTGCCATCCTTGCCTTTCATAAACTGTGTTCAGGACCTCAAGTCATGAGTTTGTGGAAAACAATTATTGGAAGATTCGGGTACCAAAGAAAAAAGATAAGGATGCAACTAAGCAGCTGGAGACTTGATAACTGGCTGTGCATACTTGAATGCTTTAAGGTTTGTATAATTGATTGATTAGTATGGCTCAATTAGTTTATTGGGTTTGTTTGATTACGTATTGGTATTGGTATGTTAATTGACTTCACTTTTGTCCAAAGCTATTGTGTGAGTGGTTAGCCAAAGCCACCTTGCTATCCAAATTAAGGGTCACTTTTGAACAGATATCAGGTACCCCTTCGAGGTTAGGGTTGACCCCTAACAGATATCATGATTTGCACAATAGCATGACAACATGGACTTTTTGTGAAAGCCCTCTGGTTGCTCATATAAAATGTGATTGGTTACTTTACGTTCTGCTTGGAGTGGTATTGGCGTCATACTGTCATAGCAATCTTGATAACGTTTTCTACTTCCAAAATCTATTTAGGCACACTGGGACTCTCCTGGTTCGATGCTATTTTCTATTTAGGAGGATTTATGGAAAACCGGGGCTGAAAGTAGTTGTCTTTTGATATGCGCTCTAGATTAACACTGTGAAGGCTTTTCATGTTTGATGTGTCATGGGTGTTAATATGCATTCTTTCTGTTTCCCCATTTGGCAGGACTGTATAGAATCACCTTGTTAAGCTTCAAGATTCAAACATAAAATGGGGTGCTTCCCTGTTTTGAAGAATAAGAAGAAAAAATATGAGCAGACCACTTATATAAAACATGTCAATGCTCAAGAACATTCCCCAACTACATTACCTGAACCACACATACAAACCCGCACACTGAAGTCTGCACCCCCAAGTTTTAGGACCAGAGCGAAACCTACTCAGCCAATACACAAAATTACGAACAGTAGAACAAGGACTTTGTCTGCCCCGTCAAGCCTCAGTGCAGCAGAACAAGATGCTCTTTCAGCAATTGAATGTGAGGAGCAACAGCAAGAGTCCAAGAGTACTATTGGGTTAGGGAAGGAGCACAGGTCCCCAAGTCCTCAACCTCTTCCTCTTCCATCACCTCAGACTCAAAGTTCTTCTGTTCTGAAGACTATGGGGAGCTTTAAATCAGCGACTTCCAGTGGCCCTCTAAATGGTTCTGGACCGCTGCCCTTGCCTCCTTTCGGAACACTCCGGTACTTTTCTTATGAGGAACTTTCAGCTGCCTGTCACAATTTCTCACCTGAACGATGTATGTCAGAAGGTCTTTCTTGCATGATATATAGAGCTTCTCTTGGGGATGATAATTCTTCATCCAAAAAACTTGAAGCCACCGTTACTCGCATTCAGGCCTACACCCAGGTACTACTGGATAGAAAATAAATGATGTTGCCAACTCTCAGTTATGCAACTTGACATTTGTAACTTCTGTTTATTGTTTCATTATATTGAACTTTTGAGCTATTCGTGAGAGAATCTTATCATCTGTTTCCAGGGTTTGAGGGAATTTTTGAACGAGGTGAACACTCTTGCATCTTTGCAACATCCTAACCTCTGCAAGTTGATTGGTTTCCATGCACGTGATGGCTCAGAACAAAGGATGTTGGTTTATGAGAGGCTTTACCATGGCAGCTTAGACCGACTATTGTATGGGAGATCAGATGGCCCCACCGTCGATTGGAATGCCAGAAAGAAAGTTGCTTTTTGTGCTGCATAGGGTCTCACTTTCTTGCATGAGGAAGGGCCTTTCCAGGTACTTAGAACTTCTTAGTGGCTGTATTACCATTTCATTCTAATTAAACGGTTTGAAGAATGCATGAAGGGACACACTATGATTCAATTGTTGACATTTTCTGTATGTGCAAAATAGTTCTAAGATTCTGCGGAATGCTCTCATGGTACTTGCAGGCAATGTTCAACGAATTCTCAAATGCCAATATACAGATTGACAAGGATTTTAGTGCAAAATTTATAGGATACGGTTGCATTAACCACATTCCAGAGACCGAGATCCGCAACAGTTCAGTTGTAAGTGCTCCTGGGTGAAAAATCATTTTCTTCTTTATTTCATTTGTCTCCTGTTCCATGATTTATTTATTTTTGTAGTCATATTGTTAGATCACCGCTCATTAGCTTCTTGTCTCATGTGCTTATCTTATCCAGGCATTGGCAAATGTATCAGTGGAGACACTTGAGAGGGGAGTGCTTACCCCCAAGAGCAATGTTTGGTGTTTTGGAATTGTGCTTCTTGAACTGCTGACAGGCAGGAAGAATCTGGATAGCCGTCATCCTAAGGAAGAGATGAACTTGGTTAAGTGGAGCCGACCTTTCTTGGCTGATGATTGCAGATTGTCATTGATCATGGACCCTCAATTAAAAGGCTGATTCCCTGACAAAGCAGCTCGAACAGTGGCCGATGTAGCCCAAAGGTGTCTTCACAAGGATCCATCTGAAAGGCCGACAATGAGAACCGTTTTGGAGCATTTGAAAACAATACAAGACTTGAAATATTCATGTAGATTTCCATTGCAAGAACCTGGAGCAATCGCTGGAAAAAACATGTCAAGATCTTCAAGCCTAAATGTGATCATTATGCCTACCCCTAAGTCAAGTTTCTCTCCATCTCCACCAACAACTGTACCATCTATTGCTCCAACAAGGCCAATTGCATTGCCAATGTCTCTTCATCCGCGAACTTGTTCCTCTGTTATCACTTTTGAGGGAATTGATTGCCAGGAAAGCTTGAAATCATCATCATCGATTCTTCGAAGGGCAGATGTCGAAGGATTTTGAGTAGTGATAGATAGCACTCATTTTTCGGGTCTTTTCTAGGGTTTTTTGGTTGGTTTTACATGGTACATAGATGATGAAAAGCGTGGTTCCACCTTCGCATTCCTCTGGAGGATAATCTGGGGGGTAATTTTTTTTTTTTGTAGATATAAAATGATACATGTCACGGTTGGGTTTTCCGTCACTGTCTTGTATCGCCGTTTACTTAGATACTCATGATTGGTTCCTTTTGTGGATACTGTTTATGAACCACATCTCCGGTGATAAAAGACAGTCGGAAAAAAACTGGTGACATATGATGTAGGCATGGCTCTATGTAGATAAACCATGTCCTCCATGAGTTCATTGTTCATTTTGGTTCTGTTTCTTTGTGTATCTAATACAATGTGATTTAACATGGCGCGCGCATGACGTTTGTCAGCATGAGACTAGAGAACTGAAATACTTGTGAGCAAATAAAATGTAGTACCATTTCTTGAGCTCGTAGTCTTATGGATTTGAAGGTCGGCTTCTTCTTTGATGGATAGTCTTTATTTTGCCTAACCAACTTGATCTCACTTTTCATGAGTCAAACCAAACCAATCTGAGCCTTATGTCACAATCACTTGGGGTCGGCTACTCTCATGAGTCAAAATAAAGAAAATAAAACTGCTATAAACCCAGAATTCTTTTATATAAAATAATAATTGAATGTGTGTAATATGCGAATCTTTTTATAAAATTAATGAACGAGTGTCATGTGCGAATCCATGTTTTGTTACTACTGTCACAAAGCAATCTCATACCAAACAATCTTTTCTCACAGAAGGCATTTATTTAAATGATTAAGTTCATAAGCAATGGAGTGGTACACTTTCTCAGTGCTAAAACACCTGTGAAAATGAAAAACTTGCAACAATTTTATAAAATCACACACAATGCTTTGTCATTCCTTTTTTTCATGCTATCCGGGTCAACTTACGCACACCAATGACTAATGTGCAGGACCAATTCTACCATGCACTAATCATGGTACCGATTAAGATTAAATTGCCATTCCTAATTACAGCATTGCAAAATCCAGCATGAATTTGGCAGCTCAAACAAAAATCCAGCTTGAATTGCCATTCCTCATTTCCTCTTGTTTAAACTCAAAAAACCAATTTTTAGAAGTACGTAAAATGCATAAGAAAAAACATGAAAATCACTGTTTCTTTGAGGACATTGAACAAACACCTAAAATGCATGAAAATGGCTCCACCCCCCAAAACCCGCAAATCAATCAAGAACCGCAACGCACAAGCCATTACCAGCTCACCTAAAATGCACAAGAATAGCTCAAGCTGCTCAACCCCAAAACCCACAAAATTAAACAAGAACCACAACGCAAAAGTCTTTTAAGACAACGCCTATAATGTAGGACAGTACCTTCACTGCCATGAATTAGAATTCAGAATACAAGAAATCCAATGCTAATTTGAGTGCTAAAAATCCCTTCTCTCATCATAGAAGAGCTTCTTTGGTCAGCTTGGCGATTTCTTTGCGGTAAAATCTCGCCGAGCATGGAATTTCGGCTTGAATATTCAAACGAAGCACAATTTTTCGATCACTTGGGCATGGTTGGCCCTTGTATGCATAAGTGGGCTGCCACATCTCCATGGTGATTTACGCGGGTAATTAGGCCTATATATATTGGAGAATTATTTCTTTTGCCTTTATTCAATTATTTTTTGCATTTATTAGTTTTGCATTAATTTTTTTTTAAAATTATTGGGTTGTGTTGACTAGACAAATTTAAAAGGTAAAAATTTATGATCAACATCTTAAAAATATTCACTTGAAGACAAAAATAATCTCAAACTGATTATACGCGTGGGCCGAACTTGGTTTTGTGCTCACATCCCTTCATTACTCTTATAGAGTTGCTTTAGCCAAAGAAAGCACAAAATGTAGTACTAACTAAAATTTTAATATGCAAGCGAATATAAGGAATGCTATTTTGACAAAATGTAGATATCAAAAATTGGGCATTTGGAGCTATTAGACAGGCACACCAATTCTACATCATCCCAAATGGAATGTCTGATGTTGCACCAGAATATCTATATATCCGTTTGCAGCTAATCCTGTCTTTGCTTGTAGATTGGCTGGACTGACTTCAAGCTTAGTGAAAAAAGAAGATTGTTTGGATGAAGGTCAAAAGACCATAGAATCAGAGGTTTAGATTTTGCAATTAGAGGCTAGAATATGATATTGGGGGCTTATAAACGTTAGATGATTACTTTGGATATATGAGTTGATTATTAATGTGTAGGAATTCCAATCAAATGGAACCTGATATGAATTCTGCTGATGGACTAGGAAATGGCTCTTCTCTCCAGTCTATCCATTACAAATGCAGTTCACTTTAGTTACTCGATCAGGTCTTTCTCTCCCGATATTATAGATACACGTGTGTATATAAAAAAAACACGAGCAAATTAAGTCTGCCTACACCAGAAAAATAATAATGAAACAAAAATGAACACGTACACTGAGGCAGGTTTGAGCAAAGTCACTAATTGCAAATGAACTTGCTATCTTGGTTCCCTCTTGCTAATTTCATTCGAAAGAATTGCAAAGTCTCCCTAATAGATATGCAAATCATTTTTGATTCGCCAACATTAGTTGTGCTCGATATGGAGGTGCAATTATTGACTTTCTTTTGGTTCCTGTTTCTGATTATGATGGGAAGTAGCTTGATCTTTTTCATTCCCAAACATTAGTTGTCCCAAGCCACTTTCACGACTGCAATGACATTTATTGGCTCTACCCCCACCTCTTCCTCCCCTTGCCAGAGCACCCATAGATTGGTTCTTCTTTCATTGCTCTGGTTTTTGTTTTGGATGTTCTTGGTCAAAGTTTGATTTTAAGTTCACAAGTTCTTGTTAAATTAATGTGTCTACGAGTCTATTTCTTTCAGGTGTGAACCAAATTCTCTTTTGATGGTGACTACTACCCAAACTCGCTTATTTCATTTACACACGGTGAAGCTCCATCAATCACCCAAAAAAAAGGCTCACAGTCAGCCCTTCTTAACACTCTTTGTATATTTTATTTTGGATTTGTCACAATTCCAGATCGATTTGCAATTCCAGAATGAGATTTGCAATTTTATTGGAACATAAATCCCTATTTGGTTGCGCATTAGTTGAATTTAATTTGAGATTCGATGTATGATTGTGTTAGTTACTTAAGTTATACCATGCATGTGTACTGTATTTTTATGTTTAGAGATTAAAGCCGGTGGTAGAATTTGTTTGACGGGATTGACAAAATCAAATTTTCCCGACGATTTTGATTAAGCATAAATTAAATTGGAGTTCTACTTACCTATCAAGATGATGGAGACATATATTTGGATATTAATTGCTCTGGTGGAGTATGTGTTACATTGGATATGCTGTTGCATTCAAGTGTTTTGATGCTGTGCTCTCCAAACCATAAAATGCGGTTTCTAATTTTTTCAAATCATGACCAAACCATACTACTTAAAAACCAAACTAAATCTTTCGGTTTGGATTGGTTGGACTGGATTTGCGGTTTGACGGTTTTTCTCTCACCCCTAAGCATAAGCCAACTTATTTTTGCTAAATAATGGATATTTCCCAAAATGTTTGGGTACAAGTTTTTTTTTTTTCTTTTCCAATTCACCTTGACGAAACGAATCGGAAAACTCAAAAAGTGAGACACGAAACTAACAAATGCATTTTATAATAAAGACAAAACAAAAAGAAGCCCTAAAAATCTTTAGTAGAAGTTCTATTAGTTGATCTAGCATTAAGGAGGGTAAAATGCAAAAAAGTTGAGTTATGCTGTCGAGGGAGGGTAAAATGCAAAAAAGTTGGGTTATGTTGTCAATCAACAGTGCTACCTACATAGGCTTTTCCATATAGATCGTGCACATATCATTGTGTGGGGTCCACTTCGGATCCCACACAAACAATCCAATCCGTTCGTTAAATGTAAAATATTTTTTCAAGGGCTCCTGTGGAAAATCATCTCAACCCAATACTTAAATATACTCGATCCAATTATCTAATTTTTCATTCAAATTTCAGAATAATGATATTTTAGGAAATTTGGTTTGTAAATTGTACTGTAACTCCCTAACAGGTATATTATTATATACGCCATTATAAGAAAAATGATTTAGGCACTCCAATTCTTTATTATGGCACTCCAAAATTTGTCTTTTAATTAGTGTACTTTACTATGTATAATTTTAGACAAGTTTTTGAGTGTCATCATCAAAAAATTGGAGTGCCAAAATCATTTGCCATATTATACTGTAATTCAAATTGCTTCAATTGGCTTAAAAAAAGGAAACGTAAATTGACTGAAAATTTCGGAGACTAGGTTCCTAATTTCTAACTCCCAAACTGGTATAATACAAATTAAAAAAAGATAATGCTTCAATTGTAACAAATCAGAATAGTACATGTTAGGAAATATTTTAACGTAACATTTATCTTGAAAAAACCCCACTGTGCACATGGATAGCACCCATTTGTTTTAAGATAACTGTGTTATCTTTGGATCTGGTATTGATCGGTATCCAACCAACATGATTTTTTGCAAGGTTGAAATTCTCGACGAGCTCGACAAAATGGACGATTCCGATAATTTTGTTGGGCCCGGAACAGGCCAAAGAATTATTTACTACCACATCTCAAATTATTTAACAATGTTGATCGTTGAATTCCTACTGACCAAAAATGACCCAACACTCTCTATCTCGACAGAGGATAAAAGGAAAAAAAAAAAGCCCTCTATCTTGACAATACTCTCAAACTCGACAGAAGATAAAAAATAATAATAAAAAAATAAAATAAAATAAAAAAAACCTCTATCTCGACAGAGGATTTAAAAATAAAAAAAAAACCTCTGTATCGACAATACTCTCTCACTCGACAGAGGATTGATTGCAGAGAGACATAAATCTCCAAAACCGATTCAAACTCCTCGAACAACAACTCCAAAACCGATTCAAACTCCTTAGACCATGGGATTCTTCCTCCTCGTCGGAGTTTTTGAGACATAATCTTCATTCAGTTCGAGCGATGGTCGGCAACGTGGCATGTGGGGCCGACTCCGAGTTGATCGATAGCCGAATCTGGAAATTGTGGCGAGTTATAGCGCGGGCTTGTATAAGATCGATTTGAGCAAGTGTGAGGAGAGAAGGATTAGGGTTACGAATACCCCCGATGTGCTTACGGACGACGTCGCTGGTTGGTGTGATCGGTTTGTGAGAAGTGGGTTGTGGAGGGATGGTGATTTCCAGTTGGGTTCTAGGTTTTTGCTCAAGGGTCCTCACAAGGGTGAGGAACATGCTGGCTGCCGTCACAAGCATCGGCGGTGACGGAGAACTGCTTCGTAAAACTCGCTGTCCACATCTACCCGCTCATCGCGACGACCGGCTCCAAGACTGTGTCAATTGCGTTATCGTGGATCCAAGGAGAAAACAGGTCAGAATCATGTTTCTTTTCTCCTTCATGTGCTTTGTACTTTTGTAATGCTTATTATTGGAAGTCCAGCAATAGTGGTCTGTAGTTTTCATTATGGAGATTTTTCATAGGTGTTTCTTTGTTATTTGTGATTTATAGACTTCGCAGTCTGGAAGAAAATACTTATGGTTGTGGGCGCCCAAGCAATTGTTAGCCGGATTACCTCTTACGCTTATTAGACTTCCATTGCTTGATTATGTAATTGATGATCTCTTTCAGACTTGCTTTTCTTCCCTGCTTTGGATTCCATATTTCAGGAACCGCATACATCCCACTGGGATTGTAGTTTTTGATTTCCAACAACGCGTTGGCTACAGCCTTGTAGACCTCATCACCACAATCAGAATGAGAAGGCTTGTAACTTATCATCATCTTCATCAATGATCTCCTGCATTTTTTAGAGATCGTAATCCACGCTCCAAACCTCAACATACAAACACAAGGAATTTGGTAACCAAAAAGCACAAACTGCGGCATTTTACCCTCCTGGGTGTATTGGAAATTTGGTAGTAAGTGAAACATGGGCATGTTTAGCTGAAATTTAAGAGTCTTTTCCTTTCTAATTTGTTTAGTTGGGAGTTGAGGGAATTTAAACTAACCCTTAATCAATTTCTTGACATCCTAGATATTTTCGGCGTTTAGTAT
This sequence comes from Rhododendron griersonianum, assembly GCA_018127125.1. Taxonomy (NCBI): domain Eukaryota; kingdom Viridiplantae; phylum Streptophyta; class Magnoliopsida; order Ericales; family Ericaceae; genus Rhododendron; species Rhododendron griersonianum. The sequence continues at coordinate 8,901,809 of CM030795.1, forward strand.
AGGATCCATGTTGATAATTGAGTTTTTGCTTCCCCAATTTGGAAACTTTTCAGGTCACCGAACAGGTTTCCCATACTTTTCAACATTTTAAACTCAATCGTAATTGGTAATGCCATCTAGAAAGTTCGAGGCAGACAAACCTGTAGTCTCCCTTCAACTGTAATTTTCTTGAAAGGGTGCCAGTGTGGATTCCTCATTTCTTTTTCCCAAGAAGAGCATAGTTTGTCAGACGTCTCAACCCAGTCTCCGCCAGAGGACTTCTGCAACCTCCCCCATTCTTTTAATCCTTAGGGTCGTCTGGTCATTTATCATATCTTGCAAGCCCTGCATGAGAAGGCAAGGGAAAATCATTATTATGTGTTTTATATGTGGCATTCGTCTATGTGACAATGATTATACTTTAGCAAGAGAATAAAGTGGTACTACAGAACAAGGAAATTCTGTTAGCAATTGTGTAACATGATCGGCATTTGGTTGTTTGGCAGATTATTTTGTTGGGCTTTTGGACAAGGGTGTTGATAATCACTTGATATGTCCATACATTATGGTTAAAATTGAACAATACAAGATGGGAGAATACTCGAATTTATATCCGTGTTTTGAGCACCGTTTACATTTTGGTTTTTCTACCCCAGATAGTTTTGCGAAGATTTAGATTGAGTTTGACGAAAATAGTGGGCTTCCCAAGTTCTTTAACGTTCATAGTAGGTCCTGTCTACTATCTAAATGCACTAAAATTTCACTCTTTGCAGTGTATTGCATCAACAACTATGGATGAGTACAGGACCCATTTCGAAAAGGATAAAGCATTAGCACGAAGATTCCAGCTTGTTTTGATTAATGAACCAAGTCAGGTATACGTAGTTTATGGACATCTTTGCAATTTATGTTTATGAAGTGTCTTGCATTACCACTTATTCAATTAACATTTTTAAAAAACTTGTAGGATGATGCATTTAGGATACTGTTGGGTTTGCGTGAAAAGTACGAGTCCCACCACAAATGCAAGTACACATTAGAGGCTTTGAAAGCTGCTGTGCATCTGTCAGCAATGTATATTCCTAATAGGCATCTTCCTGACAAGGCTATTGATCTCATCGATGAAGCGGGAAGCAAAGCTCGTATGGAATCCTTTAAAAAGAAAAGGGAAGGGCAAACTTCCATACTTTCGAACTCACCTGATGACTACTGGCAAGAGATTAGAGTTGTTCAGGTCATGCATGAAGTGGTAAACATTTAGTCTTGTGGTGGAGTTGGCGACATTTCTCATGTGCTTATAATAGCATGAACTATTTCAGATTTTGTCATGGTACTTACTTTGGAGCTCTGCGTGAGCAGGTTATCAGAAGTAAAAAGAATGAAGACAATGATGCTTCTACCATTGAAGAGGATGATAGAAAACTTCCGGATACGTCTTTTCCTGACACATTTGATGATGATGAGTATGCTTACCATCCTTTGAATGGCGAATAGAGACACTAATTTTGAGATAATTTGGATTGATTTTCAATTTACACTCTCATGTACTGTACTTTTCAGGCCTATGGTGGTGGTTGGACCTGGCGAAATAGCAGCAGTTGCGTCAATTTGGTCAGGAATTCCAGTTCAAAAACTCACTGCTGATGAAAGAATGTTTCTGGTGGGTCTTGATGAGCAGCTTAAGAAACGTGTTCTTGGTCAAGATGAAGCGGTTGCAGCTATTTGTCGGGCTGTTAAGAGATCTCGGGTGGGGCTGAAGAACCCCAAGAGGCCAATTGCTACAATGCTGTTTTGCGGCCCTACTGGGGTCGGCAAAACAGAATTGGCGAAAGCTTTGGCAGCTTGCCATTTTGGTTCAGTAAGACTCTCTGCATCCAACATTTTCCCTTCAATTTAACCCAGAACTTGCTATCCACCATAAAATTGTTCTTGGAGTACTGGACTTGGAGGCCAAGACACTAATCTGAATCCTCTTTGTTCTGGTAGCATGTCAGTCTAACCTGATGGCTAAATGAAGTTTTGAATAAGGACGGAGTTTTATGGCATTAATATGCTACCTCTCTGTTTGTACGGCCATTTTGAGAAAATTACGGGATGATCTATGGCTAAATATTCTTGTTTGGAATAATTGTCTCTAAATTTCCTGCGAATAGAGTTGAATGACACTAATGGGCCTGAGTTGTTCTTTTTACAGGAGGCTGCCATGGTGAGGCTGGACATGAGTGAATATATGGAGCAGCATACTGTCAGCAAGTTAATAGGCTCGGCCCCTGGTTATTTAGGCTATGGCGAAGGAGGCACTCTTACAGAAGCTATAAGAAAGCGGCCTTTCACAGTGGTTTTGCTTGATTATTTCATTTAAGTGAAAACATTCTAGAACTCAGATGAAGATAATAGTTGTTGGATACATACTGTTGGTAGTGGTGGAGCAACTTTCTTTGTCTTTTCTCTGCATTTTGTTGGTAGTGGTGGACAACACAGTTAAAGAGCTCTCTGAAAGGTGAAGGCTTGTGGATGGGTTCCTAAGGGTATCCCTCGAGTTTTGTTTCTTTTCTATTTGTGCAGATTGTAGTTCTCACAAAATCCAGTGAGCTTCTAACTCTACATGTCAATTGTAATGTGTGAAACCTTGATGTTCATGCTTGGATGTTTTGCTATTGGGAAGCTGGTTAGGCTTTGTCCGTTGCTGTCTCTGGAGTGCTAATAATGTGGTTTCTGCTACTGACTTATATCTTGGCTTTTGACTCCTTGTATCTTTTTACTTCCAGCACTACATGTCTTTACCATGTCGCCTTTATTTGGCTTGGAATTTATCCTCAATGTACTAATCGACAAGGAGTGAGGGAGTAAGATCTAATGTAGTCTGTTTACAATGACTTGATACTTTTTGTGGTCGGAAATCGCTATTGACGTAGTCACTTGAGTAATGGGATAGATTTAGAAGCCTACTTGGGTCATCAGTCTCCAATGACTCATAATCTTGCCAATTCATCAGTACTTCCTGTACATTTTTTATCCTTCCTGTTGTGATATTATCCAAACTTGAAATGAACTTTTAATAGGGTTTTTTTTTTGTGTGGCTTCACCCCCAACTTTTTTTCTCATTGTTTCTGTTTTCTGTCATAGAAAGTCTATACGGGTTACGCATCGGGTTATATTTGAATTTGTAGTGACATAGATTACTTTTATTTGGAATCCAAGTATATGACGTCAATGCAGCTGCTTATTATTTCCAGACAATAGCTTTAACTATGAATTTATGAATTTCTTGGTCAATACCACATTCAGTGAATTATGTCGTTGTTAGCTTGATGCTGTGCTCTCCGAATAATTGATGCAGAGGTTTTGATGATGAAATGAGAGCTATGGTTGCAAAGAATCTGGAAGGCAGGGGAATTAATTTGCACCCCAGGACAAGTTTGACAGGGGTATTTTCATTTTTGTTAGGAGTTCTGTTATTCACATGGATATGAATCTCCTAATTTTACAACCTGGCTCTGATGAGAGTTTGATTGTTTAGATGGTCAAAACGGAAGAGGGGATAAAATTGTCACGGATCATGGTGAAGAAATAATGGCTAATGTTATACTTTTTGCCACCGGTATTTCTGAACTTCGCTCTTGTTACCAGCATAGAAAAATTATTACTTATTATTCATTTACAGATTAACCTACGAAGGACAAGAGACATTGACTGAATTTGATTTCAGTTTTGAGTCTTGGTCAGAATGATGTTTTATACCATTTATGAATGAGCTGGTGGCTGGTTGCAGAGCGCTTTTTTTTTTTTTCTTTTATGGTGCAATTTGCATTTTAATCAAGCTTTTTAGATAGTGGAGTTTTCTTGTCTTCAAAGGCTATATCTCAAGTACTTGTTTTGATGCTTTAAAAACCATAGCAGGAGTTCTATTTCGTGAACTATCTAAAGGAAGCCTTGAATGGCAAGCTCTGGGGCTTATCCATTTTGTGGTTTGGCAGCGGTGGCGGCGGCGGTGCTGTGGGGAGGAGCAGTGGCTCGGTCCTTCTTGTCCTCTTGTACGAGTGAGTTGATTAGCATGTCGCTGTGCCTTAACTACATAACGGGAAACTCTTCGGAACCGTCTTCGAGTTGCTGCCAGCAGCTTGCCAGTGTCGTGAAATCGCAGCTGCAGTGCTTGTGCGCCGCGCTGAACGGTGGTGAGTCGTCAATGGGGATCAATGTCAACCAAACTCAGGCTCTGGCCCTTCATGCTGCTTGCAGTGTTACGACTCCTCCCGTTAGCCGTTGCATTGGTAAGGATCCATTCCCAAGATTTTGTTGAAAATGATGCACAAACAGATCAATTCCTTAAAGAAACCTCACAATTTGCGAAAATAATGTGGCAGTGACATTTTTCGATATTCGAGGCCACAAAATTTTTTGGATTGAGATGTTTCTTCTTGGTTGTGTACCATTATGAATGTTTTTCAGCAACTAAAAACATAATAATGAAAGATCAAAACAATTCATGTGGGTAGTTCATTATTAATTAAATGAAGCATAATTGATGGGTCAAATACTTGAATATTTATTTCGTTCTTGAGGAGCATTGCTCTGCTTCTCACACTAAATGCGTAGGCTCTACCTCAAGTGTGTGAGATTTAGAAGGTGGAACACTGCTCCAAGAGCATTGAATAATGGGAGATTTAGTGATACGTCCACTATAGACATTTCATAAGCCCAGGAGCATTGAACACTGCTCTGTTGGAATTGGATTCTAAGTCAATATTTTCAGATTGCCTAAAAGTTAAACCTTGATTGTGAGATCTATCTATGTTTAAAACTCTATTTTTTTTTGGGTCTGATAGTTAAACTTTTAGAGGTTTGGAAAATAATGCTAGACCCAAACATGGATAGCTAGCTACTTTATGTTGTTTTCCAATGGCTATATTTAATCCGGAGCACTGGTAAACCTGATAAATTGAAAGCCTTGTTAAGCTTTCGATGTTATTAGGTGAAAAATAAAATCACTCTGAGGTTGTTCTTCGTATAGGGTTAATGTGGCCTGCGGTAAGATGAGGTGGGAAATGGTACTGTGCTTTTTCGATTTTCATTTCTAAGTCGATTGTAGGTTTCAATCGAGAGATGAGGCTCGTTAAAGTTGTAGTTGGCGTCGAGTTCTATTTTGGGCTAACAATGTTTACTAATCCCTCATAATTTGCTAATTATGTCGCATAATTCACTTTATACATAGGAGATGGTGATTATTAGCACTCTAGAACATGAGCTTAGCAAAATTTGTAATCAGTACACTTTATTCCACTGATTTAGAACAGCTATGGACGACAATCTTGCTGCAAGTGTTTTTTTTTAATGCATTTAGCATTATCCACTGATGGTTGCCTTTTCTGTCTTTGCTTGATCCAGATCTTTAAGATGAATAGCTACATCGATCCTTTCTTTGGGGCAAGCCACAGAGGTGGGAATGGTTGACATCTTCAAAAGGCAAATGAAAGTTTTCATTTTGGATTTTGTTATCTACCTTGAAATGCTATGATAAATATGCTTACTGTTGTGTGGAAACCAACTTGCTTCTATGCCTCGAAGCATTTTCCATCTTTATCTGGTTGTCTGGTTTCGGGTGAATGCTTGAAGGCTTTACAGCAAAAAGAGAAGTTTATGATAAAATTTAAGAGAGTTGCTCTTTGGAAGAGACTTCACGAGCGTAATGCTAAGCATGTCCTCAGTTCGATGATAGAGCTGGAAGGTTTTTGGGGTCCAAAGGAAGTAATCTGCCATGGGTTCAACCGAGTCCAGCCTGATTTGCTGATTGTGGGAAGCTGGGGTCTTAGCCCTTTCCAAAGGTATGGTCAAATTTTCTTGGGAATCTAATGTAAATACTTGATGTTTTCCTGGACATTATTTCCGAACTTCTCACGTACATGGATTAACTGAGGAAGACAGACTTGATGACCTCTCTCTCTCTCTCTCTGGACCTGATGACTAATTGTACTGGATGTGCTTGGATACATTTAGTTCTTTCAATAGAGCTGGAACTTTTTGTCTGTAAATAAATTACATATAAACTTCTTCCCTTCTTGTTCATCCATGTCTCTCCGTCGCTTTGAGCATAGTTGACTCATTCCATCATTTTGTGCACCAGGTTTGGAGGTACATATGGAGTTTGTTTTAGCACTGAAAAAGGGAAAATATAGTTGATTATGCATTCTTTAGTCCTTATTTCTAACCAGCCAATGTGTTGAAAATTTGACATGGCCCTGTAGAGATGTTAGTTTTGCTTTGGAAATGAAATGTGATTCAACTATTTCTCAGGTTATGCCAGTTTCTTGCATTTGTCAGAATGTGGAATATTCTGATTTGCTTATCCTTATGTTTTTTGGTAAGTCTCATTTCCTTGTGCTCATACTGGCACATGCTTATCTAATGCTCGAGCATTTAGCTGATTCACAAAACTCCATCATATTTCCTCCAACTGGAGTGTGAGATCACGTGGGATATAGATTCAGTCTGGGTTAGCTGTGTTTAGATGTTAGATTTGTGCAGGAATTATGTGAGAGCAAAAGAAAATAAGGTAGATTTCCCTCTACAAATCCAAGTTGTGTCTCTCTTCCCTTTCTCTTCCTTCCAAAAATCTTTCACAAATTCAGAACCCAAATACAGTTTATCGAAATTGAATGCCTAGGCCCTGGACATACTGAATATGGACCATGATGTCTGCTACTCAAGCTATCTCAACTCAATACAGGACTTAATTCTTCATTTACTGAGGGTTTTTTCCGATTAACGCCGCAAGTTTCACCATATATAACAATTGACGAAAATCCACCAAGTTTCACATGAAACATATCCCAAATTTGGCTAAATTAAGAGACTAATAAATTCAGACTCAACCAACAATTCAATTGAGAGAGAGAGAGAGAGATAGAGAGAGAGAGATTACCATCGTAGGCAAGTAAAAGCAGCTTTCTTTCAGGACAATAAACACAAGAAACGGACCAAAAGGCTATGATATACCCAAGTAACTCCAAAGAGAGTTTTCTTCCCCATTGGCTTGGTCTTTTTTTGTGGCGGGGATGTTTTGGTAATTTTAGTTCTTGCAAGTGGTTGCCTCATAGTGTATTTCTTGCTTGTGCAAGAAGAATAGTGTACCTCTGTTGTAGTTTCAATTCCGAAATAAGTATAGACGAATTCATGTTATCTTCTTGAACTGCTGTTATTCAGATCAGTCATATCTTGGTTCCTTTACCTTCTATTTAGGCCCATGCCCTTTGTTCTGCTCTCATGTTAAGTCTTTGTTCTTCAGCTTTTAATCGTTCCATTTAGATATGAGAAAGTGACTTCTTGTTACATATGCAGGTCAATGGTGTTGCCCAACTACACAATGACATTTTAAAGGCCGAGTTATTTGCACACGGTCTCTGTATGGCCTACCAAATTCCAGAATAAAACCAATCGCATTACTCCTTGTAGATGGCTCCGATTTTGCAGTCCTGAGCTCAGCAATACCATCACCAAATGGTTGAAGCTGATCAATGGGTGACTAACCTTGACCTACTTACTGATCTTTGACAAGTATGTGCCTGAGAAGACTTTTAGAGCTTATCAATGTCACATCCATTAATTGACTGTTTTGTGTGAACTACATTTGTTTATCCGCCTCTCTACTCCAACAGTTTGCTGATGATGCATACTTGCGAGCTGAATGAAAATCAGCTACGATGGCTAACAAGGAGCGATTGGCTCAGTACATACAACAAGTGACAGGTGTAAGCATTGACCCAAATAGCTTCTTTGACATACAGGTCTAGCGGATCCATGAATATGAAAGACAGCTGTTAAATATTCTCCGTGTCATCCATAGGTATAAGAACTTGAATGATCTTCTCCTTGTAGCTCAAAGTAGGAAAGCTTTATTGCATATGAAGTTAGTGCTCAAATGATTGGAATATATAATGAACAAGATTGTGATCTGCTCTCCGTTGGCACTTCTAAAAAATGATATATTTTTTATCAATTATTTTATCCATGAGATTTGTTGAATGTCACGTTTGTATCAGTGTTATTTTCCTTGGCATGTTTCCTTCATTTTGTTTTTACTTTTGTTTCGTTCTATCTAAAATTGCATGTTTTCCCCTTAAACCTTATTTATAATGTTGTTAGTTTTGTGCTTCCTTTCACTCACACACTAGGATTTGGAATATTACTCAACCAATGTAGATAAATAAGATTGGATTTTTAAAACTTCTTTCTTGTTGCAAGTGTTAGGTGACACTGGGTACATAAAGTATGTTACAATTGATGGTTAGCAAAGATGTTTCAAAGAACTTAGCTATCAATTCCCTGGTCTTTAGGGAGAAAGAGTGAGAAGATGAGCTTCTTAAGAACAGTAAGGATCCTTTGATTTGAGGGAGGAAATGGAACAGGTAGCCCCTCTCTTAGATAAATTTTTTTTGTTCCGTTTGAAAAATTAGGAAAGTGACTTAAACTGAAACAGGGAAAAAAAAAAAAAGAAGCTATAAAGTTCTATGACACTGGATTTTGTAAATGATAAAACCGAAAGGATACCGATTTCACCACTTAAGGATTAGGGGGAATACAGGGGGTAAGGACAACTCACCACTCTAAAACATCCACCCAAGAGATACAGAAATGGGGAACAAGAAGTAACGTACTACTGACAAGCCAAAGGCTATTTTAATTCAACACTCAAAAACTCCTCATTCATTCGTAGAAGCAGAATTTATAGACTACTTGGAACAATCCTCCAAAAGTAGGAAAATGCACTTACATTTTCAAGACAAAAATTAAAAAAGGCTTGACCATAGACTAATTGAAATATGTGTTTGACTCTTGAAATAGATAACTTGGAACAAATAACTATGCAAAATTCGCAAAAGAACGTAATGATCGCATGAATGAATCCAACACTTTTGGTGCGCTCTAGGATTCTATAATGTACTTAATCAGATCTTGTAAAAAAAATATTAGTACGTATTTCATGATTTTACTTTCAAGGGCTAGACATCCATGTGATATGCACAATACTCCAATTATCAATCTTGAGCAACAACAGAATGCCATATGAAAACAACATAGCTACCTTCAATACTTCTTGCAAATAATTATCCCCAGCAATTTTCGTATATTTAGCAAAACAATCCTATTCATACTTTTGGTTAATTTATCATCGAATTAATAGTGCAGCACCTTTCCTAAAACTGATTCTCCCAATAAAAACTACACAATTCCAAAATTCATAAATACACACATCAAAATGGATACCTAAAATCTACGATACCAATAACATCCATCACATTCCACAAAATCATAAATATACACCGACGCGCGTAGTGCGTCGGCAAAGGACTAGTAGAGAAAAGAGAAAATTGTTTAAAACTTTCAAATTATAGAACGCCTTTCTCCTTGTTTATTTCAGATAGAGATTATTTGGGTGGGTTTTTGCAAAATACTGCAGGTGTTTCGGGCCTTGTAGTTGCCCATCGAAACGGGCGACCTGGGCGAGGGAACTGGTGGATGAAGAAGCAGAACAGTTCCTCAAGCACTCTTTTATCGACCCAGATTTCCAAAGGCCTTGGCTAGCCCAAAGAATGGCCTTGAAGATTCCATATTCGGCTTAGGAATTAATTTAATGTATAAGGTCAGATGCAGGAGATTCCCAGCTTATCATCATCGAAACAAAGTTCCATATTAGGCTTTCATGTTAGATTCAATAAAGCTTCCTAGGTGCCGATAGAAATAAATAAAGCTTCCTAGGTGGGAGGCAAATAAATGACACCTGCCGAGGCAGCGACTGTGGACGTATTCTACGAAAAGCTGTGATATCCGTTTAGCAATGTATTTTTAAGCAGCAAACTCTGCCTTTGTTCATTTTGGGATGTTAGAAACATGTGGTACTTGTAGGAACGAGAAAGTGTCTTGAGCAATTCGAAAATGGTTCTGGTGTAGATGGCCTTATAATGATTTGTATTGTGTTTCCTTCCTGGATTCAATGGTTCAAGGAGAATTTTGTTCATTTTTCAGAAAATAGGAGACCCTCGCATGATAATCCACGGTTGAGAATCGGGGAAAGATGCGATTCACCTGGATTTTATCAACATGTTATTCCCTTACATCGCAAGGGGAGGTGATTAGTTAAATTGTTTTCAAGCAATTTTCTCTTTGGCAAAAAGAAGGGAAAAGATTCAAGTACTATATGAGGATGCGGGGAACCCCGTGCGGGGGCTTGAACCCCAAGCATCTCGCGTAAGCAAGCGCTCTAACCATTTGAGCTACATCCCCTTAAGTGTTGTGATTTGAATTATTATTTGAGCTATGATATCTGCCCTATCGTCGCCCGATAGGAGGAAAACTTGTTTGACAAAGTTGACTTTGAAATTCTTGTTGCAATATTATTTTGTAGTAACAAAGCAATTTGTGTTTACTTAAAGGGCTTATATTTAACACAAACCAAACTGCATTTGTCACAGGGAAAAAATTACTTATATTCTAAAGATGAAGAAAATTAGTAATTTTAAGTTCTACAATTCATTAAGTCATGTATATGACCCAAGAGAGGAAGAAAATATTCATGCAAATACCGAAGAGAGGTTCTAAAATACGACAACCATATATTGTGAGTACTGTACTGTCTAGCAAAGTATACAATATTTGGACAAGGTCTTTTTTTGTTGGGGAGAGAGATCCCGTCTAGTTTTGGACTCCATGTCCAGTTTTGTTATGGTAAACTACAATTTACGCAACATTGTAGCTCGTAAATCGTAACCCAACATTGTAGCTCGTCGAGCTTACTCGAATAAGTTAGTACTTAGCTTGTTTAGACTTTATTCAAGTTTCTCAAGATCGGCTCACGGTTGACTCGATTAAAACTCGTTTGAGATCGATTTGTCTCATAAACAAATTTATCTTAATATGTTTTTACTAATCGGATAATTAAGTCCTTGAGCCAGCTTACACGCATCTCGACTAATCTTACAGGACTAATCTCATCGTCTACCAACGGGACCATTTAACCTGGGTAAAGGCCTACGTCTTAGAGGTTTGCTCTCTATTAAGCTCTCATATTTGAAACCTCTTAGGGCTATCAATTCCTCCAAAACAAGTTCATAAAACTTAAATAATTACCAATGGAGTAATTGTTTGAGACTGTTGGGTTTGTTTATCGGCCCTAGTCCTGTTCCGCTAATCTTCTTATTTTTTAAGTACTTATTTTTCGGTTTACGAAACTAGTCATTCTCTCTCAATATATCACTTTTAGGCTCTGTTTGGAATCCATGGAAAGGAAAATAAAAGAGAAGGAAAATGAGAGGAAAAATGGAGGGAAAATTTACTATTCATTACACCTGAAAATTTTGTTTTCTTCACTATTTCTCTTACAACCAAACAATAGAAGAGATTTTTTTTAATTTTTCTTTCTTTTTCATGGGTTTCAAACATGGTTTTGATTCAAAAAATAAGTATTTATTTTAGTTTAATCGGTGAAACACGACCTAAAGGAGCTCCCATCTAATTGCTTCTGGTGTTTACACGTGCAAACGCACGTACTGGTTTAATCTTCGCAGGCGGAACTCCATACTAAAAGATCTCCAAACGGAGTTTAAAAGGTCTCGCCGCCATTCCCACCACCGCGACCACCGTCATCGCCGCCGTTAACTGCCTCCTCGACAAAGGTACTCGATCTCTAAGAATCATCATTGTTCTCGGGAATTTATACCTATTTATCTCTTAAGCTTATAAGTTACGATGGTAACATCGTTTTGCAATCGCATGATCATTCAACAAAAGAATGCATTTTTGCATACATCTAATTTATGTTTCTCTTTTGGTTTTTGGAAAACCAGTGGAAAATGTAATGAAAAGAGGGGGGAAAATCATGTTTTTTTTGTGTGTGTGTGTGAATTGTGCTGATTCTGAATTGAAAATTTTAGTAGACTTGAGTCATTTGCAGTTATTTTGATTTCGGTCATTAATTTTCATAGGAGAAAAGGGAGAAATTCATATTTTATTGAGTTGATTTCTTTTGTATTGGGTTAATAGACCAGAAGTAACCCCAAGGGCTGGTAAGTGTCTTGGCCTGGGACATAGGGGTTTGCTCCCTCTTAAGCTCTAAGGTTCAATTCTCTTTGCCAGCAACTCTTGGGGCCACCTCAACCCCATGCGTAAGCATGCGAAACGGTTGTAGGAGGGGTTGTAGGAATTAATCCGAGGTGCACGCGAACTAGCCCGAGACACCCAACACTACACTACCAAAATAAAATCCAGAAGTGGTAGGATGTGGTTAAGGAGAAGGAAGACATTGCTTGTGAAAAGAAAGAGGCTGCATGTAGCTCACGAATCATGAGGGGATTAAAACTTCTTTTGTTCATACTGTTTAACGTTTGCCTTCTTTGCATCGTCATGTTAGAATTAATGAACTTGTCATCTCTTCTGTTTGAATGGCAATGTTGCTTATGATTTGATTTCGGAATAACACAGCTTGATTTGAACCCTAATATTAACAGATGTTGTCTTTGTAGTTTACGACATACATATTACATAAGCTTGTGAATTTTCCTGCAGGAAACTATGAGGCGGAATAGGAAGCGGAAGTGGACAAATATAACTGATCTGAATGCTGATGTACTGAGACTTATCATGGTTTTTGTGGCTAAATCTTCTGATGGGGCGGGCAGTTTTGCAAGGGCAACATCAGTGTAAGTTTTTATTTTCAAGAGCACTGCTAAATCTTTCTGTTGCTGGTTGTTTATAAAGATTATCTTGTTGGTACAGCCGTACAGGGATTATTGGGTGTCCAAAGTCATTGAAATTTTTTATGATAAGGAACATTATCTGTGTAAAACACAGATGATTTGAGTACGTAGTAATTTGTTTCTAAAGGTACCCACTTTGCTTTTTCCCAATAGCAAAATTTGCTCACATGCAAAATAGCATGAGGTCATTAGGTCATCATGCATGGTTACTTTAGGGCTTACGGCCAAAGCTACTCAATAATGCTAAAGTTAAAGCTAACAAGGGATAAATTCATGTAGGTACATGCTGACCTACCACGATATAGACACTTAGAGCCAGAGGTGATATGTCTCACAAGGCATGCCCTGGGCCCCCACCAAATCTTCTAAGGCTTAAATGTGATGCCAGGGTTTGAAATGTCGGCTGTTACGCATTAAATCGGCCGTTACGAAACAGATTTCGACCTCCGATGCTGTTACTTACTTGCGTATATATCGTCTAATATATGGCCGTATCACTGATATCGTTACGTTTGCCGATACCATGGTTTAAAACCCTGTGTGATGGTCATGTAATGTTGCCTATTACTTTGGTAGTTACACCGTGCCATCCATATGCATAGGCCAAGAGATGGTGCCTATATGCTCTGTGTGGCTAGGAGGTAGAGATGAAGGTTTAACCAAACCCATGTGACCGGGGTGGATTTAGGTGCCTATGGCTGGTCCTGCTGAGAGAGACCTTTGTGGAAAATGTAGAAGTAGAATCAATCAAAATCATAACCTACAAACTGGCTTCTGAGTTTCTGACAAACCTACAGACAAAATCTTGAATATACTATGGGTTTGTGTCATGGGCATGTGTTCACCTTCTAGGTACAGAAGGTATTAGTCACTCTGCATACCATTGGAAGACATCTGAGATTAGGTCCTCTTTTAGCTCTGCAATTTTACTTTTAGTACTCCACTGATCCTTTCTCTCTCCCTCTGTCCGATAGACTGCTTTGTTGCTCCCAACTCAATATTTAGGCCTTTTTGGTGATGTGAATTTTGTTGAAGAAATTACAGAACAAGTTCCTGGAGGGCATAGCCTCCAAATACATAAGAGAAAATAAAAAGCAGAGGCAGATGGGGGATTAACTGGCACAAATATCCTGCTAAAACTGCGAATTTCTAGCTGACAATATATGTAGGCTAGAGTTCTTTAATACAAGTGAATCGAGTAGCTTTGATTCTGAGTTCAAAGGCATTCTGATCCAGTAGATAAGATGCCACAAAAGGTCCCCTACTTTCTCTCTTTGCTACTCTCTGGGCTTTTGATGCTTCTAACGTGTTTTCCCACTCTCCGTTGGAACCTTCAACCACTTGCTGAACTATTTCAAAATCATTATGGCCATGTTCGGTTTGAGACTTGAGGAAGTTTTTTGGGGTAATGAGTGGAGAGGGAGAGAAATGAGAGTAATAATTAGAGAGAAAGTTTACTGGACCATGCACAGAGAGAAAAGGTTGGGTATAGAGACCCAAAACGAACATGGTGTATACGTTTATTTCTTGGTGTGAACAAATATGGTAAGCATCTCTGCCGTCAAAAGAGTTTCATAAGATGAAATGTTTAGGAATATTGATGCGGTTATCATTGTAATTGAATTCCCTTGGCCTTGGGCCTTGGGAGTGAGCCCTAATCATTAGGAAAAGCCTTTGCACATGGGTGTGTCCAATTAAATATGTGAAACATATGGCAAGCCAAATAGGCTATTTCTTTGGGAATTAGCAGCTGGTACTGAGTGGGTTTGGTTTTTACTGATGGGAATTTCTGGATAGACAGGTAGTTTACTTGGCGTTCTACATTCTGAATTTGTTTCAGGTTGCCTTGTAACCTAAGAAGAACGGACCAAGTCCACCGCCTCACGTATTAGTGTCCGTATCGGTCATGTTTGGACATACTCTGAACATCTGTCAGAAACCAAATAGTTAGAATTTTTCACAATATGTACTTAAGCTACATTGGAACTTTATGGGGACATGTTAGTAGGTCCAATTGCAATTTTAATAGCTTATTCAGCGACTAATGCTTTTATATTATGGACGTGTCGTGTCCCCAACCCATCTGCATCTTATTTTTTGAAAACAAACTTCTCTCTTTGATCGTGTAATGTCCCGTTGTGTGTTTGTAACTGTGCTTCTTAGCTCATAAGTCATAACCATCCGGACACTGCAACCCTGTCCATTTCAAATTTGATAAAAGTTTCATGCCCTGGAAGTTTGTTACTCATTTCTCAGGAACGAAATATCAGTTCGTTCAAGTCCAGCATGGCTTGAATTTGCTAGGAGTTTGGTTGACACGGATACACCCCAGTAGCTGCTACCTTGGTGCTTCTGAGAATGCCAAGCAATAGACCTTGGCATTTGTCAGATTCTTGTCAGGATTATGAGAAGGCCTGTGGAAAGTGCACAAAGACTCACCAACCAACATCAATTCACCTTTTGATTGTAGTGATGTTCTTGTTACAGCTGCAAAGGATTCGTGGAGATTGCTGAGGACACAGAGGTCTTGAAAGCTGTAGTTTTTGATAAGCAAAGTGTCTCTGGATTCGATGAATCGTTTTGGAAGATCAATGGCTTGTTAAGCAAATGTTCGAGTGCTAGAAATGTGGGTGCTGTGAACATACTTTTAACGGTAATATGTGCCTTATGCCCTTATCTTTTTCACTTACTCTGTTTGGATCTTTGATTTATGAAGGGATTTGTCAAGGGGAAAGAAAAGTAAGACAAACACCACTTGGATTTGTCATGGGAAATCCCTGTCTTTTATTTCTTTTCGACAAAACCATTTAGCACAGATTAACTTAGCATCATAGTGGTGAGGAATGGAGTGGGACTGTTATGTGTGTATCATTTCTCACCAATATAAATAAGTGGGGTTTCCCTTTTCAGTTTTCCCTCCATTCTTATCAGTACCCACCAAATCCCTCAATCCAAATGGGCTGCAATAGTTTGCTTAAAGAAAGCCAGAAGGATTGTGCCTTTTTAACTTGATTCCTTGAATTGTTTGAGTGCTCTTATTATGCTTTCTCTGGTCAAGATGGGCGTATAGAGTAGCTAATCTGTAATGTATGTATAGTACCTCAAGGAACGGGTGGAATATTCATGGGCAAAGGAGAGAGTAGTCGAGGAGCTTCGACTCACTTTTTATTACTGTCTTCTTTTGGTAGGGATTATGGATTGTAGTCCCCCTTCTCAACTATTAAGTCACACATGCAGGAGTTATTTGACAGGGTGGAGGCTGTTAATGCTGTTTTTTCAAGGGCAAGGTTGAGAGCTGCTGTGTCAGCCGGGGAGGTCTGTGTGTGTGTGTGTGATATTTGGGTCCTGCATGGCTGCATTAATGGCCCTACTCAGTTAACTTGGACATGTGTATGTGCAGATGGTTAAGCAGATGCTTCATGAGATACGGATGGATATCAATGAAATCCGCAAGCATCTGGACAAATTCGAGGTTGCTGGATTTTTCAAGGCCTGAAGAGGTTTTTGCATATTTTTTCCATAGCCGTATATAATCGCCAAATTGATGGATATCCATGTTTTTCCATCCCTTTTTGATTAGCTTTATCGCCAGAGTGTAATGAAACTTCATCTTAGAGTTTATGCTCTTCCAAACTGCAAGGTTTTATGTTAATGCAATCCAGGGTTTTGATAGGCTTTTTGCATTGCTAATTTTAGGGCAAAATAAATTGCCATAAGAAGGAACCACAACTTCTGTTACATTGTTACCTGATTGATCCTGCTAGTAGTCATATGCTTGTCTCAAAGATTAAGCCATGCATGTGCAAGTATGAACCGGTGTACACTTGGACACGTTTTTGTGTACCCACAGATTCTTTATTCTATTACTTGTTCTGTCTCATCTACTGGTCCCCTTCGACATGTCTGTCCAAACGAGGCCTGTATTGATTCTATTGAAACCGACTCTACAAGGCCTGTATTGATTCTATTGAAACCGACTCTAGACACTTGTGAAGAAAGGTCTAAAATTTAGAAAGTGTGGGGGAAAATAGCCATCTTTGCATTTGAAAATTTACCATGTCAAATGACTACTCGAAGAAAGCAGCAGAATCAATCAGCACTCAGGAGCCCCCTTTTAGTTTTTAACAAAATTAGATACCCAACAAAACAAAAAAATTCCTTAAAGTTAATCGTGCGAAATATGCATTAAGGAAGAAAACAGGGAAATACCATTTTGGAATTGTTTAGAATGGCTAGATAACTGTTTAGGAACAATATTACAGATTCTAGAATGTGCATTTCAAACGGTAATTCTCTAGGGTATTAGCATTCTCAGCATAATGCTACTCCCTCCGTCCCTTATTTAGAGTCCAGTATTTCATTTTGAACTGTCCCTTAATAAGTGTCCATTTTGTAAAGTTAGTGAGTAGAAATTGGTGCAATATCTATTTTGTCCCTAAAAGTATATTCCATTTTGAAAAGTTAGTTAGTAAAAGTGTAATGATGATGGGTAAGTAGAGAATGTGGAAGAAAAAATTGACGTTAAAGGTATAATGATGATGTCTTTTTAATAAGTTGGAGTTACGAAGCAGGACACTTAAAAAGAGACGGAGGGAGTACAAGAAAGCATGAGAGCACATATGAAATAGACCAAGGCACAAATCATATTATCAAACCAATGTCAAATCCCAGCAGCTCAAATTCAAGCGAATGGACAAAAATGAGGAGAAGAATAACACACTCGTGTTTCTCCAGAACACCCACAAACGCGACCAAAAAGGACAACTAGGCTATTTAAGTTTGAAGTACAAGATCAAGGCGATAGCAATGACGAGGACTGCAATGATGGAGCCAATAATCCACTTGTTCTTGTTCATCCTCCTTGACATGTTGGTTAATATTTTCTTACTCCTACTAATGCTGTCATCCACTCCGTGAAGCTGAAACACAAAATAGGAAATAAGTTAAATAAATATAATTGGACCGATCACCAAATGGCAAATGAAAATGAAATAGCACAGAAGTGTACCATACTTGTTGAAGCAAATTCGAGTACTACAGATAATTTTCAAATAGAGAGCGACGGAATTACATGCATAGAAATGGAGTTTGTATAGAACAAACAAGGACACAGTGAGTGCATCTGATCACAGGTGAAGGCGCCCAAATGTTTTTGGGATGAAAGACACAATGACCATAAGTTCATCTGTTTGATGTTCATAACCCATCCACTCTGACCTGGAAGTCTCTCTCTCCTCCCTCGTCTCTCTCTCTGTCATCTCTCTCGCCTCTCATCTCTCTCGCTGTGTATATATATATATACTGTGTATATGCAGTATATATATTACATCTCTCTCTCTCTTGTCTATCACATCTCTCTCTCTCTCTCGTCTAAGACTGAAACCCTTATATATTATACATATATATACTTTTTTTTTAGGTGTTTATTTGGGTGTCCCTTGAACCGTCCCGTATATATATATATATATATATATTTTTTTTTTAATTTTATATTCAACGTATCCCCGACGTATCGTATCCTACCTTTTGGAAAAATCACGTATCCACGTATCCGTATCCCATATCCGTGTTTCTTAGTGAAGGGGTATGGGGGCCTCTAGTGTTTTATTGTGTGAGAGTAATTATGGATATTGCCGGATCACTATATTCTCCTCTTTTCATAGTGATTCCTCATCCGATTTTCACCCGTGGACACAAGCTTTAAAGCCCAACCACGTACATCCTCGTGTAGTAAGTGATTGTTCAGTTAAATATTTTATTGGGTTCATAATTTGTCATAACAACTCAAACAATCAAATATCAATAATAAAATCACAAGCACTAGTGGGTATCACCGTGGTATTGGCATGTAAGAGAGACTGGCGCTGTTGGTGCAAATCCTGAAGAATTGAAACACCAAGCTCCTCTGTCTCCAGCATGGTCCTTCTACTTTCTCTAACCCTGTCACTGGTTTTGTTTATTCTTTCAGTTGACATCATCAATCTTGCCCTTTGATCAAGCTGATACCTATTGCAGTCATTTGCAAACAGAATAGCATTTCATGAATCAGATGAGAGAACTAATGCCATATGAGAGATCCCAGATAGATAAAAGGTAATACAAGTTCTATTGTCCTGAAAACAGACACTCGACGACCATTGAAATGAACTCAACGTCAAAATGGGACAAGAGTAAACCCAACTAGTTTCTTATCAAATGCTCATTTAAAGGAAACCCTTACTCAAAATCTATCTCAAAGAGACACTGCGCCAACCGGCTACAAACAGGCTTTCCTACAATGAAGCAAAAAACAAGAGACGAAAAATTAAAGCGAGCCGAACATACCGTTAGTGCATCAGCCGTTCCAGATTCCAACAAATCATCCCGGGCAGCTTGGTTCAAGTTAGTTGATGTAATTCGTTTGACTTCAGCTTTCAAGTTGTTCGCATCA
Source organism: Rhododendron griersonianum (assembly GCA_018127125.1). Lineage (NCBI taxonomy): Eukaryota > Viridiplantae > Streptophyta > Magnoliopsida > Ericales > Ericaceae > Rhododendron > Rhododendron griersonianum. Next base: position 8,920,964 of record CM030795.1, read on the forward strand.
GATTTGTATTCCCTCAACTTGGCAAGCAGCACAGCCTTTACATTTGGCTGCAAACTTCTTGCCTCCAGGTCCATTTTCCGGATCTAGAGAAACAGAAAGCCATGTCATATTAAATTAGAAATTTGGAAAAAAAATAAAGTTTTAGACAACAAAAGTCACAACCATACCAAGGATTCCGCTTCATCTAGTCCAGCTTTTATTTCTGAAACTTTCTGCTTCTTTTGCTCTGCAATAAGGGGACGTTGTAATTTCTTTAGATCCATATCCAATCATCCTCCTTTTTCTGGATAAGCAGATATTCAATATTCCATGACAAAGGAAAAACTGAAACCAAGAAGTGGAAAATATTGAAAATTCCAACATGTTTCTGTCAGAGAACCCCAAGCACAACATAACTAGGGGTGGCAAATTGGACCCAAACCCATTCACTGAAAATTAGACCCAACCCAACCCATTAATTAGTTGGGTTAGAATGGGTCCAACCCATCTAACCCATTTATTAATTGGATCTTAATTGGGCATCAATTGGGTCAACTTAAATGACCCAATAAGTCATGAACATAACCCACTAAAAAAAACATTCATCGGTCGAATCTCCCAACTCGATTCCGTATTTGTATGTTATGAGCCGTGATTGAGTTCCAATTTCTACTTCTGACATAGAGAAATATATTTATTTCTTACGAAAAAAAGCCTTTTCCAAAAGCGAACAGTGAATACTCTACAACTGCGAGAAATGTTTCGGTTCGGCACATTCGGGTCGTTCAATACACTTTTGGATGGCTCGAATTAAAATCCTTTCTTTCCTCTCACCCCAACACTTTCTCTCTCATTTTTCTCTCTCCAAATCCGAGCCATCCAAAAACACACAAAAATTGACGGAAAAAAAAAAATCACTACAATCAGCACAATCGGGGACTGGTTTGGGAGAAAAGATTATCCACTACAATCAGCACATTGCCAATCGTCACACTTGGGTGATACTTCACCCACATAAATCTTCGAAATAGTTTTTGCATCGCGCTGGTTTTACATCGGACAATTTCGAACATATCCATAAAAAACAAAAAAAATATTCTAGAATCACAAATTCACTCATATTCATATTGGGGCCCACATACACTACACCTACAGTGTGTGTGAGACCCACCAAAATATGTGAAAATTTCGCCATTAAGGAAAAGAAATTTTCTACGTTATGGTGCTATCAAGTTGTTGTTGCTGCTGTTTGGTTTACTTGCCAAGGTCTTCCCGTCACCTTCATTTTAGTTTTTGCTTCTTTTTCTGTGTAATCCAAAAAAAAAAAAAAAGAGCAAAGGAAGAGTTGTTCATCAAAAAAAATAAAAATAAATCAAACAATCAAATAAAAAAGAGCAAAGTATAATATGGTAATTTTAGTGTACATGGGTATTTTAGTCATTTAGATATATAGAGGTAATATTGTCATTTTAGTGTACATGGGTAATTTAGTCATTTTAGAATTTTAATATATATGTAATTGGGTTAATGGGCGGGTTGGGTTTGATTTTAAATAAATGGGTCGGGTTGGGTATGGGTAATTGAGCTCTTAATTAATGGGTCTAAATGGGTCAATGACCCATTAAAGACCCAAACCCGCCCATTTGCCACTCCTAAACATAACTAATGGTTCTCAAATCCACCTTGTTAGCGAGGGCATAAATACAGCCTGTAAAGAGCCAATACAAACGCGTTCAACACACAATTCTAACGGATTAGAGTCGGCTGCAAGTCAGTGGTGCCATCACTTATTTCTATTTAAAGAAAAAAGTAGTCACGTCTTCTTCTTCCCTATTCTATGGTATCTTTTCCGTTTGCTTCTCCTTTGTTTGAAATTAGTGCTAAACAAAGGAAGGAAATGCTGGAAACTCTATGGATTTGGTGACAACGTATAAATCATACATCTTTAAGGTTCCACAGAGTTCAACCAATACTTATTGAGAATGCCTAAACACATATTCTGCATAAGTGGTTCTTCGTACTACCTTTCCCCTTTTTGGTAATAATAAAAATGCTTACTATAGAGAAAGGAGAAATGCACTAGAACACATTGCCAACACCTTTTTATTTACAAAGTAGATCTAGGAACAACCTATTTTGTCAATGCATTCGCAAGATTGATATGAAAGACCAAGTTGTATTTTGTCATCACTTATCATTACTTCGCACAACAAAATCGATACATACGCATCTTTAAAAATCGACCAGGAAACAGCTGCCGTCTCGAAAACACGCGATTCACCAGAACAAGCATACACAGATTTTGTATATAATAAAGACGGCTTATACAAGCTGAATCATCAAATAAACTTGAATTAGGGCTTTTTTCTCACCTCCATCGAGAAGAGTAGCTGACGTGCACTTTTTCGACAAATTCGCCGAGAGCTCGCAATACTGGCGCTCGTACCTTTCGAATACGTCACTCATTGCTCCCCGTTAAAATCTGTACAATCAATCCGTTAATCCGGTTACAAAAACAAAATTCATCGATATAATAAATACGATTAACAGATCGCTTCGACCTAAATGAAGAAAGTAATGCACTAGGGCTTATTTGCAGCCTTGAATAGATCGATTCGAATAATCAAACACGAATTAAGGAACTCAACTTCGAATAATTCATAGATATGACAAGAAATAGGTAGAACCTGAAACGGATCGGGAAATCTCGTCGGAGATCGAAGAGGTGGCCGGAAAAATCACCGGAGCTCGATGGTGGATCTGATCAAATGATTCTGTTTGGAGAGCTATTCGTGTTTTTCTCGTTCCAACCGAATGGTCATTTAATAAAGAGATTAAAATTCAGGCGGCGTAAACATTTGTTTCCTCCTCTGAATTAATTATAATTACGTCGGAACCACTGTTTTACAGCATGCACGTAATATAATTGATTTAGAGGAAATAAATATTTACACCGCGTTATAAAGAATTTAATCTCTTTAATAATTAATGAAAAGCGAGGATGAGTTTGGTTAGTATCTAGGGTGTGCCACCCGAGCCATAGCTATTGTCCGGGAGGACAGGCTGTCACCACAATACCACCTAGGCACACAGCTGGCACAGGGCCCTCCACGCGTCCCTCTAGCTCATATATTTTTTTGCAACTGGAGAGGCTCGAACCCGAGTGCACGTGGAGGGAGAGGCACGTAAGCCCCATCACCTGTGACAACTGGGCTACCACCCTGATGGTGAAAGTGAGGGATTGATAAAGCAAAAATGCTACACATACATCTCTCACACAACTGCTGATGTCATGATGATGTCATCTTAAAACGACGTCGTTTTGATAATTTAAAATAAAAAAAAAAACCAGGTCCCCTTCACGTTTTTCCCTTCTCGTTCAAAATACAAACTAGGGGGAGGGGCTCCCACCACAACCCCAATTGCTCCCCCATCGCCGACAACTGCCACCATCACCACCACCGGCTCCCACCACAACCCCAGCTGCTCCCCCATCGCCGGCAACCGCCACCACCACCGGCTTTTGGCACCCCGACGTTGTCCACGACAAAGGTCTCTCCCTCTCTCCTTGTTTCAGATAGATTATCCCCACTATCTACTCCTCATCAATTGAAACCCTAAAGTATTGTGCTGCCAAGAAAAAAAAAAACCTAATTCAAAAATTTGAGAAACCCCTAATTCGAAAATATGAGAAACCCTAAATTGGAGTTGTTAACCCCAGAATAGTGGTTTAATGTATTGTTAATCTTTGTTAATTGATACCATTTTGTCGGTCACCTTATCCTATTACTGAAGCTCAACAGGTTTTGGTTGAGATTGCTGAAGCTCAAAGCCTCAAATAGTATAGGACCATGTGGGAACTGAAAATGCATTAATGTCTTATAAACCAGAAACCGCCATAGAAATTTCCCTCTCAAATATGGAACTATGGAAGTGTGGGCACACGCCCCAAAATTTCATTTTAAGTATAAAATCGGGTGCGCCCTTTTTGGAAAGCGCGACGGAACGCTTCGCAGTTCAGAATCGCCACTCGGGTTTTGCGGAGAGTACCCAAGAAACCGGTTTTTTGAAAACGTTTGGATTACGTCGTTTGAGTTTGAAAAAGACTTGTAGACTGGACCGTCGTCACCTTCGATATCTGAGGTTCGGGAGCCAGGTTACGAGAGGGGAATGGTTTTATGGCACTCCTCTCGCCCAATCCGGAGATCGGTCTCTACTCGGGCATTTTTGTAAAATGTTTATTTTTCTCTCTCATTTGATCATTTTTAGCCAATTAGGGCGGGGGAACAGTTAATGGGGATTAAAGTTGTAACAAGTCACAGTTATGTACGAGTATGTGATAAAAACATTGATGAATGTTTGATGTTTGATCTAAAGCAAGTATAATAGATTGAGAACAAGCTCCTGTGAGTGTTTTAGACAAACTGGAACACACTGACCGAATGAGGTGCACGCAGGGACAAGCCTGTATGCACCGGCCAAGCCACTGCATACCGACATGTCCTGCGTGCGCCACACATGATCTGGCGTGCGCCGGTAGGCCCAATCCCACAGCTCTTGCAAACAACCCTCTGGGCTCTGGATGGACTAGTGCACACCCAGGACAAACAACGCAGGTTATATATTGACAATGTAATATAGTTACATACAGATAAAGGGCTCAGAAGCCACCAAATGAATAACAAACCCCTTAAACAGTGAGGGGAAGGAAAGCAGAGGCGAAGGCCTAGTTGCCATGCAAGGGCCAGCCACTGGTCAAGTTGTGACTGGCGCACGCAGGTACATTGTACCGTGCGCCAGTTGACACAACTCGGCCAGTGCTTGGCTTTCCATCATCTGGGCTCTGGAACATGACCAGAAGGCTCCCAGAGGCATTCCAAAGCAACAGAATGGAAATACTGAATACTATGTGATGAGTATATTTTTAGACATTCACTGTCGAGCGTTCTTTCGACACGTGTCAAGAGGTGACCTGCTCGGTCGGACAGCCGTCGTTCGGTCATATTCACATCGCTCGGTCGGATTCCTCCAACCTCACTGGGACGACAGGATAAGCACTGACTAGGTCGATGCAGTTACATACGCCGATATCCTCGGACGTGAGGGGGGTAAACCCACGTCCCCTGGATTCCTGGACTACGGAGCCATGTCTCCCACGTCCACCACTCACTCCAGTTCCGACGGGAGTCCCCCCACCTCGGGGGACCTCAACCGTCGTAGTAGCCCACGATCTACCACCTTCGTGTCCCTCGCAGGGACACGAACCACCTCGCCTATAAATGGGCAGCTCGTTCATGGGTTTAAGGTACGCACAAAACTCTACCCGCTAAGTACACCGATTTGTAATCTCTCATACTCTGACTGACTTAGCCATCTGAGGGTCCACGACTGGAAATACCCCCAGTCCCCGGACGCTGTTTTGCAGGAACACCTCGAAGTCGGAGCTCGGATTGACCGTCCAGTTTTGGACATCAACAGTTTGGCGCCGTCTGTGTGAAACGACGAATTTCCTACTTCATAAATTCAACTGTTTCAGAATCTCAGAAGAATGGTCAACACGAGAGCCGGAAGCCAACGAAACGGCCCAGATGGAGAAGACCGTGGTAACCCTCTCCAGGAGCAGGTTAATCAACTCACTCAGATGGTTAACCAGCTCCGGGAGCAGAACGCGGAGCTTCTCCAACGCCTCCCTCAACCAACTCCCCCTAACGAAGAGCGGGAGGCGAGCGGAGATTCACCAGAGATTCAGGGCACCCACCACAATGGGAACCCCTCCGACACAACTGATCATCGCCAGTCCACGGCGGCTGGTGATAATAGCTTCGTCGCCCACCGGCACAGGAATGCTCCCAACTCTGGGTCATCATTGGCTCAGGGGGCTGCGTTCAGAGAACTACAAGAGAAGATTGACCAGGTGATGAAGCAGGTTAACGATCGAGGGGCCAGGACTGTGGAGAACCTGGTTCAGAAGACCAATCTCCCTTTCACGGCCGAAGTCACTATTTACCCACTCCTCCAAAAGTTCAGGCTCCCGTCGCTTGAGCCTTTTGATGGATTGGGTGACCCGCTCGACCATCTGGAGACATACAAGGCCTTCATGACGTTGCACGCTTGTCCGGACCAGATCATGTGTCGAGCCTTCCCCACTACTTTGAAAGGCTCGGCCAGGGTTTGGTTTGGAAAGCTCAAGCCGGGCTCAATCGGAACGTTCGACGAATTGAGCAAGCTATTCATCGAGCATTTCTACAGCGGGCGGCGTCAGCACAGACCAGCTACCTACCTTCTCAACGTCAAGCAGAAGGAAGGAGAATCGCTTCGTGATTACCTTAAGCGCTTCAACAATGAGGCGCTCCTAATTGATGAAGTGGACGACAAAGTGGCTCTCACCACCTTTATTGGTGGCCTCCAGCCTACCAAATTCTTCGAATCTGTCTCGGAGAAGCCGCCGTCTAGCATGGCGGAGCTAATGAACAAGGCTCAGAAGCACATCAACGCCGAAGAGGCGATGGCCGCTCGGCGTCACTCGGATGAAGCATCAGGCAGCGGCAAACGGAGGCATGAAGCGGAGCAATCCAAACCACAGAAGGAGGCCAAGCCGGAGAAGAAGCTGAGAGGGGAGGATCGTCCACGTGCTCGCGGACGTTTCGAGCGGTTCATACCGCTAAACGCAACGCCCGAGCAGGTGCTGGTTCACTTGATCAACGATCCAGAGCTTCGTTGGCCCAAAGCAATGAAACCAGGGGTCCCTAGAGACCAAAGCAAGTATTGTCGCTTCCACAGGGATCATGGACATGATACCTCCGACTGTATTGAGCTCAAGAAACAGATTGAGAATCTGATTCAGCGCGGGCGCTTGCGGAGGTTCCTTCAAGACAAGCCAGAGCCCTCCGCTCGGCCCCAGCACCAGGACAGGCGGGAAGACCGTAACCCTCGCACTAATCCAGAACCCCGCAGAGCACTTGGGGAAATCCACACAATCTCTGGTGGGTATGCCGGGGGTGGCGAGTCCAATACTTCCAGACGTGCCCACGCCCGCAAGTTGCGATCGACAGAGATCCTCCACACCGAGAGGCCTTTGAAGGAAAGGAGAATGGAAGAGCAAACCATCAGTTTTCATGCCAGCGACTCCACTGGCGTCCAACACCCTCACGATGATCCGCTAGTGATCACCATCATTATCGGAAACTTCAAAACCAGCAGGGTCCTTGTTGATAATGGAAGCTCTGCGGATATCCTTTTTTCCGGGGCCTTCCATCAAATGGGGATCCCAAAGGACAAACTGCAACTTGTCCGGTCCCCGTTGGTGGGTTTTTCCGGTGAAAAGATTCAACCCATGGGGACGATTGATCTCCCAGTCACCATGGGGGCTGAGCCTTGCCAGATCGTGAAAATGGTCAGGTTCCTTGTTGTGGATTGCCCGTCTGCTTATAACGCAATCCTTGGGCGCACGGCCCTCAACAGCATGAAGGCGGTTACATCGACGTACCATTTGGTGATCAAATTCCCAACCGAGAACGGTGTGGGGATTCAGAAGGGAGATCAAGCCTCGGCACGAGAATGCTACGTCGCCACCCTTAAAGAGAAACGATCACAAGAAACCTTCGTGGTAGATGCCCTCGAAGTAGGAAATTCTCGCGGAACCAGTGGAAAAGCTCGACAAAGCAGACATAGGCGAAGGCCGTCATCTTCAGATTGGCTCATTGCTCCACTCTCAACTGAGGGAGCAGTTGGTCACTTTCCTGAAAGATAACAGGGACGTCTTCGCCTGGTCTCATGCGGACCTGACAGGGATCAATCCCGAGATAATGACCCACCACTTGAACGTGGATCCTACCTTCAAGCCTGTAAAACAGAAACCGAGAATCTTCGGAAAAGAGAGGAGCGATGCCGTCCTTGAGGAAATTCAGAAGCTGATCGACGCTGGATTCGTCCAGGAGGTGCAATATCCTGACTGGTTGGCCAACGTGGTGCTAGTCAAGAAGGCGAATGGCAACTGGCGCATGTGTGTGGACTTTAAAGACCTGAACAAAGCTTGCCCGAAGGACAGCTACCCACTCCCCAAAATTGACTAGCTGGTTGATTCAACAGCGGGACATGAACTCCTGAGTTTCATGGACGCTTTCTCTGGGTACAATCAGATCCTGATGCACCCGGCCGACCGAGAAGGTACGTCTTTCATCACCGAACGAGGGCTATTTTGTTATCGGGTTATGCCGTTCGGATTAAAGAATGCAGGAGCAACCTACCAACGGTTAGTTAACCAGATGTTCGCCGGGCAAATTGGCCGGAATATGGAGGTATACGTGGATGACATGCTTACTAAGAGCAAGTCAGCCTGCGATCACCCAACCGATTTGGCTGAAACTTTCCAAATCCTCAGAAAATTTGGCATGAAGCAATCCAACCAAGTGCGCATTCGGAGTGGGGGCAGGAAAATTCCTTGGGTTCATGGTTAGCCAGAGAGGAATTGAAGCCAATCCCGAGAAGGTTCAAGCAGTGATCAACATGCAGGCACCAAGAACAATCAAAGAGGTTCAATGCCTTATCGGGCGAGTGGCAGCGCTCAACCGATTCGTCAGTCGGTCGACTGACAAGTGCCTCCCCTTCTTCAAAACTCTGCGGAAAGCTTTCGAGTGGACCAACGAGTGCGAAGAAGCGTTTGCACACCTAAAGGCTTACCTTAGCTCTCCGCCCTTACTCTCCCGGGCCATTTCCGGGGAGCAGCTTTACCTATACTTGGCAGTCTCCCCAAACGCGGTCAGCTCAGCCCTATTCAGAGAAGAGCGAGGTATTCAGAAGCCAGTATTTTATGTTAGCAGAGCTTTCCGCGGCCCTGAAGTCAGGTATCCACTCATTGAACAACTAGCTTTTGCTTTGGTTATCTCGGCGAGACGTTTGCGCCCTTATTTTTGCTCACACACCATTGTGGTGCTGACCGACCGACCGCTCAAGCAAGTCCTTCAAAAGCCCGAGCTGTCCGGCCGGCTCATCCAGTGGTCTATCGAGCTCAGTGAGTTCGATATTGTATACCAACCGCGCAAGGCAAGGAAGGGACAGGTCATGGCAGACTTTCTGGCAGAATTCACTAACCCTTTACAGGAAGAAGATGTGGTGGTCGAAACAAAGGAACAAGACGTTGTATGCTGGACAGTCTACGCAGACGGCTCGTCCAACAAAGCCGCCAGCGGCGCTGGGATTGTACTTATCTCCCCATTCGGTGAGCAGATGGAGTATGCATTACAATTTGGGTTCAACGCAACCAACAACGAGGCCGAGTATGAGGCAGTCGCTGTTGGGTTACTGCTATGCTCACAGATGGGAGCTAAAGTGGTCAAAGTCCTCAGCGACTCCCAGTTGGTGATCAAACAATCCAACGGGGAAGCCGAGGCCAAAAGCGAGAAGATGAAGAAGTACTCGGAGCTAGTCGCCAGGATCAGAGCAACCTTCGAGAGAGTGACTTTCTTACAGGTCCCACGTGAAGAAAACCAAAAGGCGGACTCCTTGGCTCGCTTGGCAAGCGCTCCTGATGAACACTTGGGACCCGTGGCTGCTATCCAGTACCTTGCAAAGCCAAGCATCGATGACCAAGAATCCGGGGAGGTCCAGGTTATCCATTCCCATGCGGAATGGGCGGAATCCATCGTTAAATTCCTCCAGGATTGGGAACTTCCCTCGGACAGAAGGGAAGCGAAGAAGCTCAGGTACCGGTCAGCAAGATACCTCCTCCAGGATGGCACCCTCTACAAAAGAGGTTACACCTACCCCTATCTCAGGTGTGTCTCAGACGTGGAGGGTCAGTTCATTCTGAGGGAGATTCATGAAGGAATCTGCAGCAACCATTCCGGGGGCCGAGCACTGGTATTCAAGGCACTCCGAGCGGGCTATTATTGGCCCACCATGAAGGCTGACTCCAACAACTTCGTGCGTCGATGCGACAAATGTCAACGCTTCGCCAACATTCCCCATCAGCCTCCAGAGCCGCTCACACCCATCGACAACCCTTGGCCGTTCGCACAGTGGGGGATCGACATCATTGGCCCCTTCAAGTTGGGGCCAGGGCAGCACAAGTTTGCCATAGTCGCAATCGACTATTTCACTAAGTGGGTGGAGGCAAAGCCGCTCGCCAAAATCACTCAAGAGGCAGCAAGAGATTTCGTCTGGAAGCACATTGTTTGCAGGTTCGGGATTCCCCATGCCATCGTTTCGGACAACGGCAAGCAATTCGACAATGAGTTGGTGCGAGATTTCTGGGAGCAGTTCAACACCAAGTGCAAATACGCAACTCCTGGTCACCCTCAGGCCAATGGGCAGGCAGAGGTCACCAACCGCACCCTCCTTGGCATCATCAAAACCAGGCTTGACGACGCCAAAGGGTTATGGGCAGGGATGTTACCAAGCACCCTCTGGGCATACCACACCACTGTACGCACCCCGACGGGACAAACTCCCTTCCAGATGGCCTTTGGCTCTGAAGCGGTCATCCCAGTTGAGGTCGCTATCCCAAGCTATAGGGTCCAAAACTACAATGCAGAGCAGAACGACAGGGCCCTCAGCCTAAACCTCGATTTGCTCGAGGAAACCAGGCGAGCGGCCGCGGTTAGAGTGGCCGCATACCAACAGAAGGCGAAGCTTTACTTCGACAAGAAGGTCAGACACAGAGCTTTCCAAGTTGGTGATCTAGTGTTGAAAAAGGTGCTGGAGAAGAAGAAGCTAGGCAAGCTGAATCCGAAGTGGGAAGGCCCGTTCCAGGTCCAGAAGATCATCAAGCCCGGGGTATACCAACTAGTCACCATGTCTGGTTGGAAACTCCCTCACCCGTGGAACGCGGACAATCTGAAAATTTATTATCAGTAAATTCCATTTTACTTTTCTTTAAATTTGTTTCTTGACCCTCGTACAGTTGGGTCTAGTGCTATTCCTTCTTCTAGGCTATACGCCTCTATCCCTATCTCATTGATGAGTTTCTAGACGATCGATTTGTAATCTCTCTTTTAATCATCAATGGGAATATCCTTGTTTTTCTTTTCAAAAGATGGTCTTAACAACTTTTCAAACAATGATTGTCCCGGAAAACCACGAATAAATAAAACGATTAGAAGAGACTAACATTGCCCTCTTCGGTCGGTCAGCGAGTTAACACGCTCTCCTGACAGGACGGCACTCGTCTATAAATAAAACGATTAGAAGAGACTAACATAGCCCTCTTCGGTCGGTCAGCGAGTTAACACGCTCTCCTGGCAGGACGGCACTCGTCTATAAATAAAACGATTAGAAGAGACTAACATAGCCCTCTTCGGTCGGTCAGCGAGTTAACACGCTCTCCTGGCAGGACGGCACTCGTCTATAAATAAAACGATTAGAAGAGACTAACATAGCCCTCTTCGATCGGTCAGCGAGTTAACACGCTCTCCTGGCAGGACGGCACTCGTCTATAAATAAAACGATTAGAAGAGACTAACATAGCCCTCTTCGGTCGGTCAGCGAGTTAACACGCTCTCCTGGCAGGACGGCACTCGTCTATAAATAAAACGATTAGAAGAGACTAACATAGCCCTCTTCGGTCGGTCAGCGAGTTAACACGCTCTCCTGACAGGACGGCACTCGTCTATAAATAAGACGATTAGAAGAGACTAACATAGCCCCCTTCGGTCGGTCAGCGAGTTAACACGCTCTCCTGGCAGGACGGCGCTCGTCTATGAACAAATGATCATGAGAAAAACACAGACTCTCCACAAACGCTCGACGGAACTAAATGAGTTAATACACAGCAGTTTCTCCAGCATTTCAATGGGTGAACGGTATTACTTCACTTTTCGTTTAAGTTTTAGGCATGAGTAGCCATATTGCGTAACTGTAGGCCTACTCTACTTTTATTTTTGTACGGTCATTCACAGAAAGGTTTCATGATAGAAGGAAATTTCTCATTAGACTAAACCCCCTCTTTTAATTCGAGAGGAGGGGGAAGACTCCCGTTACAAAAATAAAAATAAAAAATAAACCAAAAAACAACGTGAAGCCTATGAAGGTCTGCAGGAAACCATTACGGTGGCCCGTCCTCGCGCCCTCTCTTGGCCTCGGGGGAGGCCGATGGCGAGCATTCAGGGGAGGTTACCATTCCCCGTGGAGGAGACGGAGTCGCCGGCCGAGGGCCATGAAGGGGGTTCCAGCCTGTTATCAGCAGGAGCCGGACCACCTTCTCAGCGTTCCGAACCGTGTCCTCCATCACCTCCACCCTCGCTGACAGCCCCTCCACGACACCTCTCAGTCCCTGCACCTGCTGGCAGAGGCTCTCCAGAGTGTTGTTGATATCACACGACATTTTGCAGACTCTTTCCTTTCTCTCTTTCCCTCAGAAATGAAAAGTTTTGTGGGGGAGAAGGAGTACCAAGGGTTCGCTTTTATAGAAGGAAAGATCAACCAACTCTTTCGAAATTTGAATCAATTAATAACTGCCTTAATGGCGGTAGAAGTGGAAGTGTTGTTAAAATTCCTTGGGAAACTAAACTACTTTGATGTCTGGCCGGAATGCTCTCCTCGTTTGGCGGGATACACTCGTGCCAACTGCCAGAGCGTACACAATCACTCGCTCGGCGGCGTAATTACTACCACTCATTTGTCTGGGCGTCAGCCCAAGAGTACGGGATAGCCTGCATTAATTAATTAAGTGCACCTCACATGATTACTTTCTTAGCTGTACAAAACATGCATTTAATGATCAAATCTGCTTGATTCGGTGAGCCTCTCTCGCCCGTCATTGAGATTATCCAGTGCTCCCGAGGGGAATCGCTCGGTCTGACAGACACGCTCGTTCAACACCTGTTTATTCGCTCGGCTCTCGACGGATCATTCAGTGTGACACTCCACCCAAAACTCTCTTGGGGCGGAATCAAGCACAAGCAACAGATAAGCAGATACAACAATAACGGTCATGCCCTTAGAGGGACGAACCCCGTTCTTCATCTTGGAATAACAAACAAGAAAACATTGTTATACCTAATCATACGGTGGAATGCCCAGTTGTACGGTCAAATTCCTAATCATACGGTGGAATGCCTAGTTATACGGTGGTGCAAGTTTCCCCTAATTATACGGTGGTACAGGTTTTTCAGCTGCGAAAATAAAGCAAACTACGACAAGACAAAAACACAGGAAATTTGGGCATAGAGGCCAGCCAGGTTTAGCTCTGGGCGTCGTCATCTTCGTCATCACCTCCACCACCACCTATCTCGGTGTTCTCCACATCAGACGGAGGCTCAGGCTTCAGTTCGCTTAGGTCAAGGTTGGTATACTTGGCCTTCACACGCTTAATGGCTTGCTCGAAGCCACCAGAAAAGTACAGCATTTGCTCGCTAGCGCATTCGTCAGAAGCCTTGTACTCCTCTACCGCCTGGGCAGTAGCGGCCCTCGCTTGACCGAGATCGCTTTAAAGCTTCAGGATCATGGTGGACTGCCGGGTGGTGGTGTTCTCGGTTGCCTGCTTCAATGCTCTCAACTCCTCCTCCCTTCCTGACAAGGCCTCCCTCAAGTTTTTCAGGTCTGCCTCGGACTTCTCTTGAACTTCTTTAGCCGCTTGACGCAGCCGCTCTGCCTCCCCTCTCGCTCGGCCGGCCTCCTCCACGGCTTGTTGCAGTGCTGAGGGGCAGCCGGAGTGAGTCTTCTCTAACTGCTCCAAGGAGTTGCGACACTCCAGGGCTTGGCGCATGGCACCATGAAGCCTTAGCTCTCGGTCGGCCAGCCTCCTAGCAACAACTACTCCTTCAGCAGTGGCCTACAGATAACGAATACAGGAACAGTCATTAGGCATCAAGGGGTTTCGCCACAAGAATGGGTATTAAAAAGCAACACTTACCCTACTCAGATGCAGCTCGAAGTTCCTAAGCAGCTTCTCCGCCGGCAGCGAAGCGAGGCCGTCGTAGACAGGTTGGACAAAGGCGTTCAACGCTCGGTGGCTGGCGGACGGGTCCGACAGGATGCTTCCTTTCATCGGGATTGTTGCGTAGTCGTTCGCCGCTGGGTATATCAGCCCAGCCATGCTCGCCATCTCTGTTTCCGTCCACGGGGCTGCAGGAGTAGAAGGGGATGTTTGGAATGCAACTTTCTTTAAAGAAGTCGGGTCCTTTATCGTCGGAGAGGGTGGCCGCTCTTTCTCGCTTTTCTTCTGTTCAGTCGGACCGGGGAGCTCACCTTCTTTCACGAGGGATTCTAACACCCGGCCGATCGAAATATCGGGGTCCGCCATCTCCGCGACAAGGGCCTCGTCCTTGTCGGTTATCTCCGCAACTCTCTTTCTCTTCTTCTTGCCCAGGGCCTTCAGGGCCGATCCACCGGCTGCTTCCAGCGTTTTTTCCAGAATCTCCTTACCGATCCTCAGGCGGGAGAGCCTGATGGGAGCCGCTGGCGGAAGGTTCGTTGGAACGGCCGCTCGGGCCCTCATCTGGGTATAGGCCACCTTGTCAAACGGCTTGATATCTGGGGGTGAGAGCACAATTAAAGCAATAGACAAAGAAGGGGAAGAACACGGCCAAAGACAGATAAGGAGAAGGGATTAAAACGTTACCCGCAGGATTTGGCCCCAGTAGGTGGTCGAACAGCTTCTGAGGGTTCACCAACTCCTCAAAGGGGATCTTCTCTTTCCGCATGGCCGCTATCAGTCCGTCGATGTCTGGGTTGGGGTTCTCCACCCGCCGGAAGTCACTCGGCTCGGGGTCTCCCCACACTGTCTGGATCCCCGGGGTGTTGGGACCAACCACTTCATCACTCTGATACTCCCATCCCTCTCCAGAAATAAAGAAGAACTTCTCTTTCCATTTTTTGACAGACGACGGGTACCCAAACACAATCTGGCGACCGTCAAGTGCTTGGAAGTACCAGAAGCCCGCATCTCCCACCTTCGGGGTATAGCAGTAAAAGAAATCGTCGATCGTCATAGGGCGGCCCTCTGCACCCAGCGCCTCGAACATCATGAATGCCCCAAAGAAGATGTTCCAAGCATTTGGCATAAGCTGCCCAGGGGCAAGCTTCATGCGGCCCAGCAGCTCTCGGACGATCCGTGGAAATGGAACTCGCAGCCCAGCGAAGAAGGCGTGCTCATAGACACACACCTCGCCCTCTGCGAAGGAGCAAGCCCTCTCTTCCGAACGGGCCGCTCGGAGAGTCACGGAATCCGGGATCTGGTAGGCCGCTCTGATCGTCCCCAAGTCCTCCTCGTAAATCACGCTCACGAGCGTTTCAACCCTGAAGGACGGGACCCTGACGACGGTCTCCACATCAATGACATTGGCAGGGGCAGTCTCTTCCATCTCAGGTGCAGGGGAATCGGAAGCAAGATGGGAAAGATCCCTCACAAAGTGCAAGAACGGCTCTTGACTGGTGTACGAATGGAGAAGGTGTCTTAGGGTTTGTCGCTCAAAACGGAATCGTAACAACTGGTTCCACACGCGAAGAGCACCAAATAATTCCTTTAATCTGTAATGGGGAACCACGGGCTCGATCGCTTGAAGGGGAAAATCAACCCCGGGTATCGGGTCACCCGGATTGGCGTCTGTTTCTGGATCCAGCGTTGCAAATCGACTTGGGGGGCAGAAAACGAGGAGTGTTGGGGAATAGCTGCATGATCATTCTTATACCCTTCCTCGGGTGCGCGAATCAAGGAGAATCCTTGGACTTCTCGACCGTCCGATCATGAGCAAGCAGGATCTGCCGCCAGATCCCCAACCGCAGCCGTCCTCGTATCTCGGGAATTTCGAAATTTGGAAAACCCAGTTTCACGTGGGGTGCATATTTTGGCGGTTACTCATCATTATCCTCGGGTAAAGGGAGGCTTCTTTCTCTCGCATTAACTACCTCGGGCACCGCGTTCACAAGCAGAGCAATTATCCCCAGCGTCGAGGCTCGCTCTGCTCGACTTGGGAATGGGGGGCAACTGATGAGTATATTTTTAGACATTCACTGTCGAGCGTTGTTCTTTCGACACGTGTCAAGAGGTGACCTGCTCGGTCGGACAGCCGTCGTTCGGTCATATTCACATCGCTCGGTCGGATTCCTCCAACCTCACTGGGACGACAGGATAAGCACTGACTAGGTCGATGCAGTTACATACGCCAATATCCTCGGACGTGAGGGGGGTAAACCCACGTCCCCTGGATTCCTGGACTACGGAGCCATGTCTCCCACGTCCACCACTCACTCCAGTTCCGACGAGAGTCCCCCTACCTCAGGGGACCTCAACCGTCGTAGTGGCCCACGATCTACCACCTTCGTGTCCCTCGCAGGGACACGAACCACCTCGCCTATAAATGGGCAGCTCGTTCATGGGTTTAAGGTACGCACAAAACTCTACCCGCTAAGTACACCGATTTGTAATCTCTCATACTCTGACTGACTTAGCCATCGGAGGGTCCACGACTGGAAATACCCCCAGTCCCCGGACGCTGTTTTGCAGGAACACCTCGAAGTCGGAGCTCGGATTGACCGTCCAGTTTTGGACATCAACACTATGTCTAAACAATTCTAAAATACAGAAAGTAGTAAACTTGTTTTAGCATGCTTATAAGGTGATCATATAGTAATGAAGTAGGAAAAATGATGATCGGTGATCCCCACGCCAGTTTTGCCATACAGCCATGACTGGCGTACGACACTAATAACTGGCGTGCGCCATCAGATCATCCCACACGGCTTTGAAGCCTTGCCAGCATTAGGGCCAAGACTGGTATAGATTACCAGCCTTGACCCTGCCAGCCCCCTCAGGGATCAGAACAGAAAAACAGAAGCAAAAGGTGGTATACCTTTGCTTGTGAATTTGGAAATGAGCTTGGGCTTGAACTTGGGATTTGAGGGTTTGAGAGATGAATGTAGGGAGTGTTATGGACTGGGGTGTTGTTCTCTTGCTTAACCTTTCAATGGATGAAAGAAAAACATAAGAAGAGCAAGAGAGAGAGAGGACCAAGGCTTGGGCTCTCTTCTTAATGGTGTTAACCCCTTGCAAATGAATGCAAGGGGGGTATTTATGGAGGAGAGATGACTGAAATCAGTTGATCCCTTAGGGTGTGTTTGGTTGGCTTGCCAAGGAGGGAGCCTCCCATGCATTAAATGCATGGGACTAGTTGATGGAAGATGTAGGAGAGAGGGGGGAGCAGTTCTGGTCGATGCAATCATCAGGGGACTGTGGCTGACGTCGGGTGGCCACAAAAGTCCCGCGCAAACGGCTGAATAAAGTTGATTTGACTGGCGTACGCCGCTTGTTGAGTGGCGTGCGCCAGTAACGGGCGATGACTGACACGTGGCAGTGCTTCCAGCGCACGCTAGTCCATCACTAGCGTACTCCAGTAGGGTTTTGCTGAGGCCATTTGGTTCTGGCTTGAGGGTTCGACAAGGAGTTCGGAAAGGTTTGGATGAGGTTCGGGACGCTCAAAGCTCAAACTCATTAGCAAACTCGGGATGTTCCTGACCTTAATCATCATCGGGGAATCAAAGACCGTAAGTAAACTAATCTGGACAGTCCAGAATGTGGTGTCTACAGTAGCCCCCCTTTGACGGCACTTAAAGCACCATCGTCTTGGCGTAAGTAACGTCAAAGGTTTCCTAGACACCCATCTAGAGCAGAACATACGAGTTCAATGATAGACGAAAAACTTAAAGAACCTGATTGAATGGATTGATAGAGCGGATAGATCGTTGTTGCCGAGAATATTTGATGTACAAGGATAGGTTGATGCTGACCTTGACTTCTGACAGCCCGGCCTGGGCGGCTGATTCAGCTGGGGAAGATAGGCCGTGAATTGGCTCTGTTGAGAAAGATACAGATATACGGACGGACCGTCGTTGATTTGAAATAGGACGGATAGATCGTCGTAGGGTGCGGACTCTCCTGGGGAATAATCCATTGAAAAGCAACTCATGGTTACTTGTTTGATTTGAAATTGGACGGATGGATCGTCGTTGATTTGAAATTGGACGGATGGATCGTCGTTGATTTGAAATTGGACGGGTGGATCGTCGTTGATTTGAAATTGGACGGATGGATCGTTGTTGATTTGAAATTGGACGGGCTCTGCTTGGGGAATGACCATCTAGGGTGATAACATGAATTGGGGCAACATGGGCTTTGATCTTGATCAGGAAATACGAATTGGGCCTCGGGCCCAAATATCACTGGCGTGCGCCAGTAAGTTGTGCCATACGCTAGTAACACTGCAGTATCCGAGCCCAGATCCGGCCCAAACCCGGCCCAGCGCTGTTCCACGTCGTATAAATTTCCAGACTGTACGAAACCGCCATCCTTCAGTTTCAAAACTTCCGAAAACTCTTAAACTCTCTCAAATCCTTCAAATCCCACTCCAATTCCTCTCATCTCCTTCAATCTCACAAACTCACACATATCCATGGCAGAACCAGGCGGCGGTAGGAGCGGCAATGGCGGCGGCGGTGATGATCAGTTGAGGGTGGAGACGAGCGAGGCCGAGAGGCCATTAATCGACGATCAATCCGCTGCGGGGGCTTCGTCGAGCATTAGTGCAGTGGTTATAGGGGTCGACCGGGGCGGCGATGGCCATGCAGCTGAGGCGGGTAGCGGCGACGAGCGGCGTACGCCAGAGAAGGAGGGGCGTACGCCGGTGGCTCCTGTCACAGGGGGCCCACGGGTTGAACGGTTGGACTCCAGCAGTGGTGTAGAGGGTTTTATGGTGTCTGGTGGTGGTTTGGCCGGAGTCAGTGGCGGCGACAGCGGTAGTGGTGGTGTTGGTGAGGGCCGACCGAGGACTCCTCTGAGGGATCCGGCGAGCGGTAAGGCTCCAGTGGTAGAGGCTGAGGGGGACGTGCCGAGGGCGGACCACATTGAGCGGGTCGAGTTCACGCCGCCCGTTGGGTCGTCCAGTCACGAGCCGATCTTGAGCCGTGACTTGGTGGAGTTTGTGGGGGAGTTTGTACTTGCCCGGCTCATGAGAGAGAACCCTGCAGTGGTTGAGGCAGTTTTGGCGGCCCGCGAGGAGAGGCTGAGGGAGATAGCCCGGTCCGACGAGGAAGAGAGACTGAGGCGAGAGGCCGAGGCGGCGGAGAGAGACCAGAGGGAGTTGGAGCGAGAGACCGAGGAGGCCGAGAGGGAGCGGGAGGAGGGACCTGGGGCGTACGAGGTGGCAGTGGACTTGGCGGAGACCAGGCGGAGGGCCACTCGTGCCCTGTTTGTGGCTGAGACGTTTGTTCCTCCAGAGCCACACGTGTTCGTTCCGTCGGGCGCTGAGAGCTACGTCTCTCGCCAGAGGGACTACGACGAGGAGCTCGTGCTGAGAGACCCTGAGCGGCACTTGTCTAGGGGTTGGACCCAGGTATACCTTCAAACCTTGCTTTAGTCTTCATTTCGTACTTGTTTTAGTTGCGTATGCTTATTGTTGAACTATCAAGCCTGTAATGCATGATACTTGAACCTTTGTACTTAATTCACTGTGTAGAGTTAGTGATACCTCGACCTGAAATAGATAGAATAGTCCGTAGGATGCTTCGGTTTTAGACCTCGACCATAGAATGCCTGTGGATAACTGAAATCGACTGGTAGTATGCCATATAGCGTGATTTGACTGATAGATTGCCTTGAAATTTGATTTGACTTTGTAGAATGCCCTTGAAACTCGATAATCGACTGAATAAATGCCCCTGATGCTCTGACAGCTTGAATCGACTGATAGGATACCTGGTAGCTTGATTCGACTTTGTAGAATGCCGTTGAAACTCGGTAATCAACTGAATAAATGCCTTTGATGCTCTGATAGCTTGAATCGACTGATAGGATGCCTGGTAGCTTGATTCGACTTTGTAGAATGCCGTTGAAACTCGGTAATCGACTGAATAAATGCCTTTGATGCTCTGATAGCTTGAATCGACTGATAGGATGCCTGGTAGCTTGATTCGACTTTCACTGTATTTGAACTGCTTTACTGATAGCTTCCTTTTGTTTTGATTGTTGTGATTGTGCAGAGAGGAGTGGCCAGTACGCGGGGGCATGGCGGTCTAGCGCACTCGCTTGAGCTGTACTTGAGTTTGCCTGAGAGGGCACGAGAGCTGGTGGACGCGGCAGGGTTTGGTCTGTTTATCCCTACGCTGACAGCGGTGAAGAGCGACCACGCCGTGCTGACTGCTCTGGCCGAGAGGTGGTGGGATACGTCGAACTCCTTCCACTTCCCGATCGGGGAGATGACAGTGACTCCGGCAGACTTTGCGGCCATTACTGGCCTGAGGGTAGGAGGTGACCCGATCCCGTTCGACTCGGGGATCCATGGGGACACTGAGGCGCTGAGGTGGTTCTTGGGCATGGTGCCCGCAGGTACCTCGGAGATGGTCTCGTATGACCAGTTCAAGAGGCACTTGGAGAGGAGAGTTCCGGAGATAGAGTTGGCGGGAGAGCGGGTTTCTGAGCTGGCGTTGGAGCAGCTAGCGAGGGTGTACTTGTTGTACTTGTTCAGGGCTACTCTGTACCCGAACAAGAGGGCTACAGTGCACTTGTCCTACCTGCCGGCCCTTTTTGACTTGAGGTCGGCTTCTCGGTTTGACTGGGGAGGAGCGGCCTTGGGCGCGTGCTATGGGTTCTTGGGTGAGCTTTCCAGGGGGAGGAAGGCGGCGGCTGGGTACTGGAGAGTGTGGGAGGTAAGAAACTGGTACTGTTTTTCAATTCCATTCCATATTTGCACTTCATCCTGCATATGCTGTACTTCTGATGCTTTGATTGTTTGACTGTTCGAAAACTTTGCAGTTGTGGGCTTACGAGAGCGCTTCCTCGGGCCATGGTCTGCGGCGCTTCCTCGGGCCATGGTATCCGGACTTGAGGGCGCTTCCTCGGGCCATGGTCTGGGGACCGCTCCGCGTCGAGAAGAAGAGGTCGCAGGCGACGCTTTCTGGTTTCCGGGTGTACCTCGACCACTTGACGGGTTCTCAGGTGAGGCTTGCTTTCCCTTTTGTAGTTCACGCTTTGAATTGCCTTAATGCTGTTGCTGATGCCTTTGATTGCTTTACAGGTGGAGTGGGACCCGTGGAGGACTGCGGGGCCCGAGCCCAAGTACCTGGCGAGGAGTAGAGTGGTGACGGCGAGCCGGGTGTTGCTGGAGTCGGCTTTCGGGTGGCAGTGGTACTTGGGCGACCGAGTGACACGACAGTCGCTCGACTCGTCTGAGTTTGTTGTTCCTGGGCCACTTCCGCCTCGTGCTTCGCACACAGGGCGGTACACACTGAGGGAGTTGCGGCGGTTCACGGTTCCAGAGGACCTTGTCGCTTTTCTGAGGCCTGGGCAAGACTATGCCGTTTACCGGAGGCGATACTTGGCGGGGGCGCTTGGGGTGATGGAGCACAGGGCGGTGCGAACGGAGGCCTTGGTAGCCGATGAGGAGAGGTCGGGACGGCGGCGCAGGTTGGGCCGTTCCGGGGAGAGGAGTGAGTTTGCAGAGTCGGCCGGGCTCACTCAGCTTTCTTGGATGCTGCCAGTGCGTGACCCTCAAGGGGAGGCTGCAGAGGTCCGTTTCGAGCTCGCCAGGATAGAGCCGGCAGAGGTTACGGGACCGGTATGATGTACTTTCAGGTTTTCCTTTATTCCCCGTATCATATTTGCTTCGCTTTTGAACTGCTTTTGATTTCCAATACTTGTAATCCAGGTGCCGCTAGAGTGGGCGAGGGAGGCCATGCGCTTGATGCTTGCCATGGAGAAAGCGTTTCACAAGGTAGCGAGTGGTACCCCCTTGCAGTTGCACTACCCACCAGCAGTTCCAGCGTCCACTACACAGCCTCAGGTATAAACCCAGAATTCCTGAATTCGATACTTAGCGACTGTGCATGTCTGTTACAATGCATGTCAGAAGTACCTGCTCTTGGTTCCTGTTTCAGCATTTGACATGTATACACTATGCACAATATGAATATGTAATGACTTGAATTGAATTGACAATGCAGGGACACGCTAGGGCGGTTTCTAGGCAGTAGACAGCGAGGCCAGTCCCTCAGAAAGGGAAGGGGAAGGCCCCTGCTGCGGTCCAGCGACCGGCGAGCACCGCGCGGCGCGAGGCCAGAGGTGTGGTGATCGCTTCTGCAGGAGGGTCATCACAGCCTCAGAGAGAGCTGAGAAAGAGGCCTGCTGAGAAGAGGCCGGCTGAGGGACCTGCGAAGAAGAGGAGGAGGAGGACGAGGAGTCCACGTCCCTCAGCAGCGGCTCTGACTCTGCTAGCGACCCCAGGTTCCGGATCACTCAGAGAGACTTGGTTGCGAGCGAGGAGGACGACGATGACCTTGAGGACGTTCTTAGCGATTGAGGGCTATCACTGAGCCTCAGATACTTTACTATCTTTTGCCTTTGATACTTGACTTTGATTTTTGAGATGGGGCCTGCGTGCCCGTTGACTCATAGGCGGATGTGCCTGTTACATGACTCTACTTGTTTTGCCCGGGCCGTTGTGCCGCTACGTACATTTCCTTGCTTTGTTCTAGGGATACGCTTTTGGATAGTATATATCATTGCATTTTTTGTTTATTCGACTTCTGCTTTTGATGGTATTGATGATAGAAGTAAACGGACATCCATTAATATCTGACATGCATTGACAAACGTTCTGAATCAATCGACAAACTCTAAGACACGTGCAGAACTGACCTAGCTCGAAGAAAAGGGGCGAGGAACACTAGGATACGGCCCGTATCCTACTAGGATACGCGACACTTGGCGCTGATCAGCCAAAACCCGAAATCCTTTTGACAAATGAAACTGACACTTCTGGTAGACAAAATAGATACAATGAGACTCGTGCGAGTCGACGGAAGCGAAAAATGCGACCCGAGACGAGAAATGTACCGAAAAATGCTAGAAATGCCTCAAAAATGGACATAAGACGCCAAAGATGACTCGATATAGTCCCGGACTGAAACCGACACCCCCGTACAGTCACATAAGGTCCACATAACGTTACGGTACGAGAAAACTTGGCACGAACCCCTGGTACGAACTTTGAGCCTCCGTATCCTAAGTTTCAGGAGGATACGGGCCGTCGGAGGTCCGAATTCTTCGTCAAGCGCGACGTTTCCGGGCCGATACTTTCCCACAGTCCCAAATACCATTTATGACTTGTACGAATCGACAAACTTGCCTAACGAGCTTCGGAATCGAAATTGGTCGTTGTTGGGCAGTGGCTGCTGTGAACTGGTATCTGGTGCAGGCCTAACTAGCGTGCGCCAGTGATGAAGGAGCTCATGCGCACGCCGGTGGATTTCTGGCGCACGCCACAAAAGTGTGACACAGAGCCACTTGTCTGACCGACTGTCCTTTTTCCTGGGGCTTATTGTCTTCACCCCCACACGGTTTGCACACGGTTTCTGAGCTTCAGGGGGGGGGGGGGCAGAGTCCTTATGTGTAAGGCCTTTGGAGTGTAGCCCTTGGTATTGAACATAGAATAGGAAGCACAGTGCATGTATTGGCATATAAATGGAATGCTGCACGCATTGGTATTGCACTGATATATCCCACTTCCCATATTCAGCTTTCTCTTACTGATACCAAATGGAGAACCCAATCCCAACCTTGATCAGGCCCTGGCTTGTGCAGATGATAGGCGTTGACTGGCTAAATTTCTAATATCACGGGCTTGCTTCGTTCCGATACCTTCGGCACATTCTGCTCCGCCCGGCACTTTTGAGAGCCGCGCTCCGGTTTTGGGACCCGGACGTCCACGTTTTCCGCTTTGGGGACGATGAGATATGCCCAACAGTTGAGGAGTTCCAAGCGTATCTCCAGATGTACTCCTCTCCGACGCTCGTTGTTCCTCCTTACCAAGTGAGCATGCCCAGACTGCTGGCTACTGCACTTAATATTCCCGGGGGCTTGGCCCGCTTTATGCTGGAGGGTGGCCAAATCCACGTTCTGCAATTGATCGAGCGGTACAGTCCTGAGGGCGATTTGGGGGACACTGCCTGGCAGGCACGGCGCAGTTTCGCCCTGGTGATCTGTCTCCTGGCTGCCTACTTGCTTATCCCTGCTGACGGGCGGGTCAGTCCCTTGCTCGTGAGTGTTGCTACTCAGATGGGGGCTCAACAAAATGTGATCCCTCTTGTTCTAGCCGAAACGCTTATCGGCCTGGATTCGGTGTACACTGGGGTATCGAATGTTTTCAGCGGCAGTCCGCTCCTTCTTCAGGTAAACTCACTCAGCTCACCTTTTTCCGGTTTTTCGCACTTTCTCATTTTACCTTGACTCTCGGCTTAGATTATTTGCTGGTTTCTTACTTGTCTTTTCGCTCAGGCTTTTATCTGATTTCTTACTTGTCTTTTCACTCATGCAACTGTGGCTATCCGACAAGCTGAATCTGCTGCACCCTCCGGAGGATGGCTGGGACCTTTTTCCGAGGAGAATCCACCAAAGGGGAATGAGGTACCCCGAGATGGACGTCGAAGAGTGGTATGCCTTCATGCAGGGATTGCAGCCATAGGAGATTGTCTGGAGGTGCCCATGGCTGGAGCTGGAGGAAATGGTGGTTCACTCGGACGGGTTCGACAGGGTGGTGATTGCAGGGCTGACGCGATTCACCTTCTACATCCCAGGCCGTATTCTCCGCCAGCTAGGTATCCCTCAGGGGAACGTTCGCATCACTGCCGGGGATTTCTGGATTCCCAATTTCAATGCTCAGACGCTCCATGGGTATGACAGGCACTGGGAGCTCAGGGCTCGGCAGGCTGAATCTCCGGATTTCACCCCAAGGCTGAGGAATGCTTACAGGCAATGGCTGAGAGTAGACGTTCAAGCAAGGGAAAATATCGACTGACTCCGGACTACCTTGCTGTACTTAGAATAAGCTGTGAGCCGTTAGGCTTCTCAAGCATTTTGTTCTGTTTTTCATGCTTAACTGTTTTTAAGGCTTTTATGCTCAGCTGGTGTATTAGAAATAGTAATTTTGCAATAAAGTTGAAAGGCGGAGGGTTTCCCCCTTCAGATTCCCCAGTGAAACTTCGTCTTGTCCCTCGACTTCACTTGGACCTTGACATGGGACCAGAATGCCAAACCATGGATCATTTTGATAGAATATGACCAGGTCTCAAGGTGAGACTGCCTACGTATCCCTTTTCAAGGAATCAGGTCAGAACGTAGTTCAGGCTAAGGTTTTCTCGTGTGTTTTATCTCTCCTTTTACGCTCTAACTTTTACCTAGTGCCGTCTTCACAGGTTTTCGGCCTAGCGAGCTTTCGACTTTTGCCTATTTATTTTTGCCTAGACCGCCTTCATAGGTTTTCGGTCTAGCAGGCTGCTCTAACTTTTGCTTGGAACCGCCCACCCTTGTGGTTTTCGGCCCAACGAGCATCTCTCAGGGGTAGAAACGTTTGAGTTGATCCAGGTTGACCAGAGTACTGAATTCATTGCCGTCGAGATCGATGAGTTGAGCAGCACCCTCGGATAGGATGGTCTTGATAATGAACGGCCCGAATCGCTTTGGCCGAAACTTCCCACGGGCATCAAACACTAGGGCCCGGATCTCCTTCGTGACCATATCCCGTTCGACTAAGCCCCTGGACTTCACCTTTTTGTCAAATGCCCGGGCAATTCGACGCTGGTAACCTTGAACATGATACAGAGCACGGAGCCTTTTTTCGTCAAATAGCATTAGTTCGACAAATCTCCCGCTGAGCCACTCAGATTCCTCCAGACCACTTTCAACCATGATCTTCAAAGAGGGAACCTCAAGTTCGATAGGAAGTACTGCTTCCATTCCGTAGACCAGAGAGAAGGGAGTTGCACCGGTTGAAGTGCGGATTGACATTCTGTATCCCCAAAGTGACAGAGGCAGTTGTTCGTGCCAATCCCTTACGGGCTCAACAGTTTTCTTGATAATCATCTCGACATTTTTGTTTGCGGCCTTGACTGTAAAAACCTTGAAGTATTCCTTGAGCAAATCAATCGGCGCGGTACGATCCTCGGGGGACAGAGTTGAACCAATTTGCATCATTCGGGGGTCATCCTCGTCTTTCAAGTTTACAGAAATTACTTCTTCTTTTAGAGGCTGAGCATGCCTTTCGTCTTCCCTTTCGATGAGGGAACGCAACTCAACGGGGATGTTCCCGTCGAAGTCTGTTCCTTCATCGTCGGGGTCGACATAGTTTATATATAAGTTTGCAAAGTAGCCAGAAGTAGGATCGTTCATTTCATAAAACCCCAGCGGGTTGCCAAGTACAATAGACTCAAACTCGAAGTAGAAGCTATGACGTGGAGGGCCAAGAGGCACAAACTCCGACTCTGAGCTAGACCTAGACTTGACAGTCTCTGTGTCAGACTCAGATACATCGTCAATACATGTCAGACGCGGTGTGAAAATGCAATTATCTATACTACCCTTTGCTTCCACAATGAGAGAAGTGGGATCCTTGAGGATGTCGGTAGAGTCGGGCCCAAGCATGTTTGGCTCTTGATCTCGGAACTTTCCTCGATGGTGCAATGGCTTGACGGTAAAGTACAAGAGTTCAGTGACAGCCTGCAGCAATTTTATTTGAAAGAAAGGAACAAAAATGCTCATGTCAACGTCGTCGGTGTCCTCCTAGACTCTAGAACTAGTAGACAAAACCGTTTCATGACAATCGGACGCTGCCAGGATCCTCGGATTTCTTTTCGACAGTGTATCCTTGATTGAATCGACTAACACTAAGAGATGTCAAAACAGCCTAAGTCTTTGACTATTCCGCCTTCGAAGTTTCAATTTTTGGAGCGGAACAACTCTGTGTTTAATGACATGATACTATCACCAGGATGGCGTAAGCAGCACTGTGCCGGAGCCTTGAGCGGTGTAAGTGTTTAGCACTTTTAACCTGCGGTGTGAGTATCATGGCATGTTTCCCGTTGTTCCTAGTTTTCTGTTTGAAACCTCGATCGGGTTTAGACAAGGACTTAGAAAGTCTTGATTTTCCAAAGTCTCGTTGACCCAAGGAATTGGAAAGTTGATAATGTGCACCATCACGATGCACGACTCTTCATCGGTCCAGGTGTGGGCACACGCCCCGAAAATCCCGTGTTTTAAGCATAAAATTCCGGGTGCGCCCTTTTTGGAAAGCGCGGCGAAACGCTTCGCAAATCAGAGAGTCGCCACTCGGGTTTTGCGGTTAGTACCCAAGGAACCGTTCTTTTGAAAATGTTTTGAATTGCGCTTGATTTGAAATCGAAAAAGGCTTTTGTAGACTGGACCGTCGTCACCTTCGATCTTGAGGTTCGGGAGCCAGGTTACGAGAGGGGAAGGGTTTTATGGCACCCCCCTCGCCCAGTCGGGAGACCGGTCTCTACTCAGGCGTTTTATAAAACATTTGCATTTCTCTCTTTATTTGATCATTTTCTTAGCCAATTAGGGCGGGGGAGCAGTTAATGGGGATTGAAAACTGTAAACAGGTTGCATTTATGTACAAAAGATGTGCCAAAATGTTTATGGATGATGATGTTTGATTTGAGCAAATATAATAGATTGAGAACAAGCTTTTGTGGACGTTTTAAGCAGACTAGAGCACACTGACCGTGAGGTGGTGCACACAGGAACAAGCCTGCATGCACTGGCCAAGCCACTGCATGCAGTCATGACCTGCGTGCGCCGCACCACAACTGGCGTGCGCCGGTAAGCCTAAGACCACAGCTTCTGCTCTCAACCCTCTGGGCTCTGGAAAGGACCAGTGCACACCCAGGACAAACCACGCAGTTTGATATAAGTTACTAAGCTATTACAAAGAGATTAATGGGCTTAAAAGCCACCAAATGGACAGAAAACCCCTTAAACAGTGAGGGGAGGATGATCAAAGGCCTGGATGGAAGATCCATGCAAGGGCCAAGCCACTGGAGCACAAACCACTACCGTACGCCACTCAAGGAAGGCCGTACGCCCGTAGTGTCTTGGTCCCAATGCTTTGGCTTTGCACATCCTGGGCTCTGGGACAGGACCAGAAGGACCCAGAAGGCCAAACTAAGCAATAAATGCAGATGGAAGAGAAAGCAGTTCTAAGTACAGAAAGCAATAAACTGGTTTTTATCATGGAGCAAGGTGATCAGTACTTAAGTAAAGCAAAATAAGGATGATCGATGATCCCCACGCCAGTTTTGCCATACAGCCATGACTGGCGTACGGCACAACTTACTGGCGTGCGCCACCTGATCATACCAAACGGATTTGAAGCCTTGCCAGCTTTAGGGCCAGGACTGGTATAGATTACCAGCCTTGACCCTGCCAGCCCCCCCTCAGGGGTCAGAACAGAAAGCAGGAGCAAAAGGTGTTATACCTTTGCTTGTGAGTTTTGCGGATGGTTTGAGCTTGAGCTTGGAGTTTGAGGGTTTGAGAGATGAGTGTGAGGTGTTATGGACTGGGTATCACTCTCCTTGCCTTGACTCTCACTTGATGATAGAGAAAACAAGGGGAAAAGAGAGGAAAGAGAAAGAACCAAGGCTTGGGCTCTCTTCAATGTGCTAACCCCTTGCAAATAAATGCAAGGGGGGTATTTATAGGCTAGGAGCCAACTGGATCAGTTGGCTTAAGGGTGTGTTTGGTTGCTTAAGGGAGGAGTTTTGGCCTTCCATGCATTAAATGCATGGGACAAGTCTTGAGAGGTTGGGTAGGAGTGGAGGGAGCAGGAGGACGTCCTCAGCCACCAGAGGACTGCTGGCAGACGCCAGGTGGCGCCCCAACTCCCGCGTGCTCTGCTGGCAAAAAGTTGATTTGACTGGCTCTGACTGGCGTGCGCAGCTTATAAATGGGGGATGACTGACACGTGGCGGTGGTTCCAGCGCACGCTAGTCATCCACCAGCGTACTCCAGTAGGGTTTTGCTGAGGCCATTTGGTTCTGGCTTGAGGGTTCGACAAGGGTTTGAAAAGGGTTCGGATGAGGCTCAGGACGCTCAAAGCTCAAATCCTTCATAAACTCGGGATGTTCTTGACCTTAATCATCATTGGGGAATCAAAGACCGTAAGTAAACTAATCTGGACAGTCCAGAATAGGGTGTCTACAGTAGCCCCCCTTTGACGGCACTTAGAGCACCATTGACTTGGCGTAAGTAACGTCAAAGGTTTCTAGACACCCATCTAGGCCATCCAGAGCAGGATATACGAGTTCAATGATGGACGAATAATGTAAAGAACCTGATTGATTGGATTGGCGGAGCGGATAGAACGTTGTTGCCGAGGATATTGATATGCGAGGGTAGGTTGGTGTCGACTTCGACTTCTCGACAATCCGGCCTAGGTGAGGCTCGGCTAGGGAAGATAAGCCGTGGGTCGGCTCTGTTGAGAAAGATATAGACATATGGACGGGCCGTCGTTGATTGAAATAGGACGAGCGGATCGTCGTTGATTTGAGCTGGACAGTACAGGCTGTCACTTGTTGGGGATGACAGCGATACGCACCGCTGTTCGATTGATTTGAGGTAGATCCCTTGTAGATGAAACATTCTCCTGGGGAATAATCCATTGTGGATGGGGTGACTCCGCCGGGGAAAGATATGGACATACGGACGGACCGTCGTTGATTGAAGTAGGACGAGCGGATCGTCGTTAATTGGACACGGACAGAGCAGGCTGTCTTGGGGTGTCGACTCTCCTGGGGAATAATCCATTGAAGGCAACTCAGGGTCACCTGTTTGATTTGAAGTTGGACGGATAGATCGTCGTTGAAGTTGGACGGATAGTCGCCGTTGATTTGAAATTGGACGGATAAATCGTCGTTGATTTGAAATTGGACGGATAGATCGTCGTTGATTTGAAATTGGACGGATAGATCGTCGCTGAATTGAAATTGGACGGACTCTGCTTGGGGAGTGACCCTCCTAGGTGATAGAACTGATTTGATGACCATGGGCCTTGATTTTGACCATGGAATATGAATCGGGCCTCAGGCCCACAAACTTCTTGCGTGCGCCAGTAGATTCGTGCCGTGCGCCACTAATGCTGAAATATCCGAGCCCAGATCCGGCCCAGACCCGGCCTGGTACTGTTCTTCGTCGACTAATACTCCCAGGCGACGTACGAAACCGCCATTCGGTGTTTCAAACTCCGAAAACCTCCGAAATCCTCCCAAATCCTTCCAAACCCACTCCAATCCTTCCCATTTTGATCAAACCCATGGATTCGACCACACCCATGGCGGACACAGGCGATGGCAGGGGCGGCAATGGTGGCGGTGTTGATGATCGGTTGAGGGTGGACACGAGTGAGGCCGATAGGCCCTTAGTCGACGATCAACCCACTGCGGGGGCTTCGTCGAGTGTTAGTGCAGTGGTTTCGAGCAGTGGGGGCGACGGCGATGGCCATGCAGAGGGGACCGGTGGTGGCGACGAGCGGCGTGCGCCAGTCGATCTAGGGCGTACGCCTGTTGCGGCGAGTCCAGGGGGCCCACGGGTGAGTCGACTGGACTCGAGGAGTGGTGTGGAGGGCTTCGTGGTGACCGGCGGCGGATTGGGTTCAGTTGGGGCCGGTGGCAGCGGCGGTGGTGTTGGTGGTGAGGACCGGCCGGGGTTACCGCTGAGAGGTTCGGATAGAGGGAAGGATCTGGCCGTAGAAGAGGCGGGGGACGTGCCGAGGGCGGACCACACTGAGCGGATTGAGTTTGAGGCGCCCGCGGGCTCGTCTAGTCACGAGCCGATTATGAGCCGTGACTTGGCGGAGTTCGTGGGTGACTCTGAGCTTGCTCGACTCATGAGAGAGAGTCCTGCGGTTGTTAGAGCAGTTTTGGCGGCTCGCGAGGAGAGGCTGAGGGAGATAGCCCGGTCTGACGAGGCAGAGAGACTGAGGCGAGAGGCCGAGGCGGCGGAGAGAGAGCAGGCGGAGCTGGTGCGAGAGGCTGAGGAGGCCGAGAGGGAGCAGGAGGAGGGTCCTGGTGCGTACGAGGTGGCCGTGGACTTAGCAGAGGCCAGGCGGCTGGCCGCTCGTACCCCGTTCGTGGCTGAGACGTACGTTCCTCCAGAGCCGCACGTGTTTGTGGCGTCGGGCACTGAGAGCCACGTCCCTTTACAGAGAGACTACGACGAGGAGCTGGTGCTGAGGGACCGTGAGCAGCACTTGTCCAGGGGCTGGACCGAGGTACACTCCTTAAAACTCTCTTTTGGTCTTCATTTCGTACTTGTGACGCATGATATTCGAATCTTTTGCCCTTGATTGACTATGTAGAGTTAGTGATGCCTCGACTTGAAATAGATTGGATTGGCCGTAGAGAGCTTCGACTGCACAATTCGACCATAGAATGCCTGTAGATAACCGACATCGACTTGTAGTATGCCATGTAACGTAACTCGACTGATATGTTGTCCCAAAATCTAACTTGACTTTGTAGGATGCTCGAATGACTCGGATCAACTGATAGGGTGCCTTGAAACGATAATCGACTGAATAATCATGTTTTTGTTGCCTTGATAACTTGAATCGACCGATAGGATGCCCGGTGGCTTGATAAGCGACTGAATAAATGCTCGAAGCTTGAATCGACCTAAAAATGCCTTGAAACGATAATTGACTGAATGAATGCCTTGAAACTTGAATCGACTGTACGAATGCCTTGATGCTTTAGATCTTTGATTCGACTATCCTGAATCTGAACTGCTGTACTGATGCTATTTCCTGTTGCTTTGATTGCAGAGAGGAGTGGTTTCGCGAGGGCACGGTGGTCCAGCGCACTCCCTCGCACTGTACTTGAGCTTGCCTGCCGGGGCACGAGAGCTGGTGGACGCGGCGGGGTTTGGCCTGTTCATCCCCACGTTGACAGCGGTGAGGAGCGACCACGGCGTACTGTCTGCCTTGGCCGAGAGGTGGTGGGATACGTCGAACTCCTTCCACTTCCCGATCGGGGAGATGACGGTGACACCGACGGACTTCGCGGCCATCACTGGCCTGAGGGTAGGAGGTGAGCCGATCCCGTTTGACACTGGGATCCACAGGGACAGGGAGGCGCTGAGGTGGTTCCTGGGCATGGTGCCCGCGGGGAGTTCAGAGATGGTTTCGTATGACCAGTTCGCGAAGCGCGTGGAGCAGAGGGTCCCGGAGTTAGAGTTAGCGGGAGGGGAGGCCTCTGAGCTAGAGCTGGCACAGCTGGCGAGGGTGTACTTGTTGTACTTGTTCGGGGCTACTCTGTACCCGAACAAGCGGTCCACAGTGCACTTGTCCTACCTGCCGGCCCTTTTTGACTTGAGGTCGGCTTCTCGGTTTGACTGGGGAGGGGCAGCCTTAGGCACGTGCTACTGCTTCTTGGGTGAGTTCTCCAGAGGGAGCAGGGCGGCTGCTGGGTACTGGAGAGTGTGGGAGGTAAGGAACCAATACTGTCTTTCAATTCCGTTCCATGCCTTGCACTTTATCTTGCATTTACTGTATTTCTGATGCCTTGTCTGTTTGATTGCTTGAAAACCTTGCAGTTGTGGGCTTACGAGGTGCTGAGGATGTACCCTCCGGAGAATAGGAGTCCGGACCTGAGGGTGCTTCCTCGAGCGATGGTCTGGGGACCGCTCCGCGTCGGGAGGAAGAGGTCACCGAAGACGCTTGCAGATTTTCGGCTGTACCTTGACCACTTGACGGACTCTCAAGTGAGACCTGCCTTTTCTTTTCGGTAGTTCGCGCCCTTGAATTGCTTTAATGCTGTTGCTGATGCCTTTGATTGTTTCGCAGGTGGCATGGGACCCGTGGAGGTTTACTGGGCCTGAGCCTGAGTACCTGGCTAGGAGCAGAGCAGTGACAGCGAGCCGAGTGCTGCTGGAGTCGGCTTTCGGGTGGCAGTGGTACTTGGGCGACCGGGTGACGCGACAGTCGCTCGACTTGCCCGAGTTCGTTGTTCCTGGGCCACTTCCGCTTCGTGCCTCACACACTGGGCGGTACACGCCGAGAGAGCTGAGGAGGTTCACTGTCCCTGTTGCTGCGTCCACCTTCCTGAGGCGGGAGCGAGACTATGCCGTCTACCAGAGGCGATACTTGGCTGGGGCACTTGGAGTGATGGAGCACAGGGCAGTGCGGGCGGAGGTGTTAGCCGCTGGCGAGGAGAGGTCGGGACGGCGGAGCAGGTCAGGCCGCTCCAGGGAGAGGAGTGAGTTCGCAGAGTCGACCGGGCTCACCCAGCTTTCCTGGACGTTGTCTGTACGTGACCTTCAGGGGGAGGTTGCGGAGGTCCGTTTCGAGCCTGCCCGGACAGAGCCAGCAGAGGTCACAGGACCGGTATGATGTACTTTCAGCTTTTGTTTATCCCCTGTTTCCTGTATCATATTTGCCTTGTATCTGAACTGCCTTTTGATTTTCAACACTTGTGATTCAGGTGCCGCTAGAGTGGGCGAGGGAGGCCATGCGGTTGATGCTTGCCATGGAGAAGAAGTTCCACCAGGTAGCCAGCGGTACTCCCTTGCAGCTACACTACCCACCGGCAGCCCCAGCGCCTACTACGCAGCCTCAGGTATAAACCCAGAATTCCGAATTCGATACTTAGCATAGTTGCGCATGTCTGTTACAATGCATGTTTAGAAGTACCTGCTCTTGATTCCTGTTTCAGCATTTACATATACACTATGCACAATATTGATATTGAATTGAATTGACAATGCAGGGACACGCTAGGGCGGCTTCTAGGCGGCAGCCAGCAAAGCCAGCCCCTCAGAAAGGCAAGAGGAAGGCTCCTGCCGCGGTCCAGCGACCGGCGAGCACTACACGGCGCGAGGCCAGAGGGGTGGTGATAGCTCCTGACAGAGGGTCACCACCGCCTCAGAGAGAGCTGCGGAAGAGGCCTGCTCAGAAGAAGCCAACGGAGGGGCCCGCGAAGAAGAAGAGGAGAGAGGAGAGAGGAGGACGAGGATGAGGACGAGGAGCTCGTGTCCCTCAGCAGCGGCTCGGGGTCCGCGAGCGACCCTGGGTTCAGGACCACTCAGAGAGACCTAGCTGCAGCTGAGGAGAGCGAGGATGACAGCGTCGATACCCGTGAGCTTTTCGACTTGTGAGGGCTACCACTGAGCCTCAGCTACCTTACTGTCTTTTGCCTTTTGATACTTGATTTTGATTTTTGAGATGGGGCCTGCGCGCCCGTTGATTTATAGGCGGATGTGCCTGCTATATGATTCTGCTCTGCTTTTGCCTGGGCCGTTGTGCCGCTTTATACATTCTCACTTTTTTTTTGTTCCTTAGAGATACATGCTTTGGATAGTATAATAATTGCATTTTCTGTTCATTCGACTTCTATATTGACGATATTGATGATAGAAGTAAACGAAACAATCACTAACACCTGACATGCATTGACAAACGCCCTGAATCGATCGACAAACGCTAGGACACACGTAGAACTAACCTAGCTCGAATAAAAGTGGGAGGAAAGTCCCAGGATACGTCGCGCATTCTTAAGACACGCGGAGGATACGGACGTTTTGGCATTGGCAAGCTGGAATGCCCAATCCTCCTCTGGAAGGGAAACTGACACTTTTGTGAGACTGTAGACATATACAGGGACCTGTACAAGTGGAAGGACTCGGGAAAAACGGATCGAAATGAGAAATAAGTCGCAAAACGCTCGAAAATGCCACAAAATGGACATAAGACGCCAAAGATGACTCGATATAGTCCCGGACTGAAACCGACACCTCCGTACAGTCATATGGAGTCCATGTAATGTGTACGGCATGAGAAAACTTGGCACGAAACCCTTGGTACGAATCTTAAGTTTCCGTATCCTAAGTTTGAGGAGGATACGGGTCGTTGGAGGTCCGAATTCTTCATCGAGCGCGACGTTTCCGAGCCGATGCTCCCTTACGATCCCAAACACTATTCAAGACTCGTGTGCATCGACAAATCCACCAAACAAGCCCCGGAATCAACATTGGAGGCCTGATGACAGTTGCTGCTGTTGCTGGTATCTGGTGCAGGTATTACTGGCGCGCGCCAGTAGTTGTGTTTCGTATGCCAGTAACATTAGGTTACCTGCGCACGTTGGTAAAGTTGTGGCGTGCGCCACACAAGTACGATACAGTGCCATTCCCCTGACCAACTGTCCTTCCCCTGGCTGCATTTTGTCTCCATCATCCCACGTTCAGAACAGGGGTTCTGGCTCCTCAGAGGGGCAGTGTCCTTATTGTAAGGGAGGTTGGAGTGTAGCCCTTGGCAATTGCATCCTTGGATGAAAGAAAGATGCGTGTTCAGTCTATAAAGACGCATGCCATGCATTTGCAGAAACACAGTATTTCATTGCCTTTCCCATATTCAGCCTTTCCTCTGTAATTCCTCCAATGGCAAATCCCATTCCCACCTTGATCCGGCCTTGGTTGACGGAAATGATCGGCGTTGACTGGTTGAATTTTCAATACCACGGCTTGGCCTCGTTCCGGTATCTTCGGCACGTGCCGCTCCGCCCGGCGCTTTTGAGAGCTGCGCTCCGGTTCTGGGATCCGGATGTCCACGTCTTCCGCTTTGGCGATGACGAAATTTGTCCGACGGTCGAGGAGTTCCAGGCCTATCTCCGAACGTACTCCTCTTCGACGCTCGTTGTTCCTCCCTACCAAGTTAGCATGCCCCGGCTGCTGACTACGGCACTTCCCATTCCCGGAGGTCTGGCCCGTTCCATGTTAGAGGGTTGCCAAGTCCACATCCTGCAATTGATCGAGCGGTATAGTCCGGAGGGTGATTTGGAGGACCCTGCTTGGCAGGCACGGCGCCGTTTCGCTCTGGTAATTTGCCTCCTTGCCGGTTACCTGCTTATTCCTGCTGACGGGCGGGTTAGCCCTCTGCTAGTGAGTGTCGCTCTCCAGATGGGGGAGGTGGACCGGCAAAATGTGATCCCGCTGGTCCTAGCTGAGACACTTATCGGTCTGGACTCGGTATATTCCGGGGTATCGGTCGTCTTCAGTGGCAGCCCGCTACTTCTTCAGGTAAACTCACTCAGCTCACCTTTTTCCGGTTTCCGCACTTTCTCATTTTACCTCGACTCTCGGTTTAGGCTTTTTGGTGGCTCCTTACTTGTCTTTTCGCTTGGTTTTATCTAGCTTCTTACTTGTCTTTTCACTCACGCAGCTGTGGTTGTCTGACAAGTTGAACTTGCTGCACCCTCCGGAGGACGGCTGGGAACTTTTTCCAAGAAGGATTCACCAGCGGGGGATGCGGTATCCCGAGATGGATGAGGAGGAATGGTTTGCTTTCATGCGGGGCCTACAGCCCAACGAGATCGTTTGGAGGTGTCCATGGCTGGGACTGGAGGAAATGGTGGTTTTCTCCGATGGCTTTGACAAGGTTGTGATTGCTGGGTTGACACAGTTCACCTTCTACATCCCGGGCCGCGTCCTTCGTCAGCTGGGCATCCCTCAGGGGAATGTTTGTGTCACTGCCGGGGATTTCCGAGTCCCTAACTTCAATGCTCAGACGCTGCATGGATACAACAGGCGCTGGGCAGACAGGGCCCTGCAGGCGGAGTCTCCGGACTTTACTACAAGACTGAGGAACATTTATCGACAATGGTTAAGAGCGGATGTGGCAACAAGAGAAAACGCCGACTGACTCCGGGCCACTTTGCTGTAGTTTAGAATAAACCGTGAGCCGTTAGGCTTCTTAAGCATTTTGTTCTGTTTTTCATGCCTCACTGTTTTAAGGCTTTTATGCTCAGCACTTGTATTAGAAGTAGTAATTTTGAAATAAAGTTGAAAGACGGAGGGTTTCCCCCTTCAGATTTCTCAATCAAACTTCGGCTCGTCCCTCGACTCCACTTGAACTTTGATACGGAAATAGGGATGTCAACCCTGGATCAATTTGATAGAATGTGACCGGGTCTCAAGGTGAGACTGCCTACGCATCCCTTTTCAAGGAATCAGGTCAGAACGTAGTTCAGGCCAAGGTTCGCTCGAGTATTTTACCTCTCCTTTTACGCTCTAACTTTTGCCTAGTGCCGCCTTCACAGGTTTTCGGCCTAGCGAGCTTTCGACTTTTGCCTATTTATTTTTGCCTAGACTGCCTTCGCAGGTTTTCGGTCTAGCAGGCTGCTCTAACTTTTGCTTGGAACCGCCCACCCTTGTGGTTTTCGGCCCAACGAGCATCTTTCAGGGATAGAAGCGCTTGAGTTGATCCAGGTTGACCAAAGTGCTGAATTCGTTGCCGTCGAGATCGATAAGTTGAGCAGCGCCCCCAGATAGGATGGTCTTGATAATGAACGGTCCGGATCGCTTTGGTCGAAACTTCCCGCGAACATCAAACACTGGGGCTCGTATTTCCTTCGTGACCATATCTCCTTCGACTAAGCCCCTGGACTTCACCTTCTTGTCGAATGCCCGGGCGATTCGACGCTGGTAACCTTGAACATGATACAGGGCGCGAAGCCTTCGCTCATCAAATAGCATTAGTTCGACAAACCTTCCGCTGAGGCACTCGGATTCTTCCAAGCCACTCTCGACCATGATCCTTAGAGAGGGAATCTCAAGCTCGATAGGAAGTACCGCTTCCATTCCATAGACCAAAGAGAAAGGAGTTGCACCGGTTGAAGTTCGAATCGACGTCCTATACCCCCATAGTGCCAGAGGCAATTGCTCGTGCCAATCCCTTGCGGATTCGACGGTCTTCTTGATGATCACTTCGATGTTCTTGTTTGCTGCCTCGACTGCTCCGTTTGTTTGTGGACGGTATGTTGTTGACCGGTGGATATCGATGCCGAATTCTTCGAAGAGATCCAGGACCCTTCCCTTGAAATGACTCCCGTTGTCTGACACGAAAGCCTGGGGGACGCCGTACCGATAGATGATGTTCTTTCGGATGAACTGGGCCACTTGGACAGTTGTCAAGACTCTGTATGATTCAGCTTCGACCCACTTGGTGAAGTAATCTATCGCCACGAGTATGAACCTGTGACCATTTGAGGCGGGAGGCGTGATCATCCCAATAACATCGATTCCCCACACGGAGAACGGCCACGGCGAGGTCATGCCATACAACTTAGAGGGTGGAACATGCTGCAGGTTGGCATGGATTTGACATTTGAAACAGCGCCGCACGTAGTCGATGCACTGAGATTCCATCGTTGACCAGTAGTAACCCTGCCTGAGGATCTTCCTAGCAAGCATGACACCACTCATGTGGGGACCGCAGACCCCTTTCGTGAATTTCTTCCATTATCCTTGTCGCTTCGGCCCCGTTGACACACAGTTTGTGCATTCCGCAGTGAGACCTTCGATACAGTTTCCCTCCACAAATGATGTATTGAGCAGCCAGCCTTTGCAGAGCAACCCGATCCTTCCTCGACGCTTCAGTAGGGAATTCTCCTCGTTTGACGAAGTTCCAGATATCATGGTACCAGGGTAGGCCATCATCGACATCATCAATGGCGTTGGCATATTCATGAGCGGGCAAGTCCCTCTGTTCGATCACAATCGGTCGCATCCGGACCCCGACTGGAAGTTCGATCATTGAAGCCAAAGTCGCCAAAGCATCGGCGAACTGATTCTTCAAGCGTGGAATGTGGGTGAAAGTCACCTTATTGAAGCGAGGAATCAGTTCTTCCAAATCTTGGTGATAAGGCTTCAGCTTTTCCTCACGGACCTTCCAGTCTCCATTGGCCTGGGAGATTACCAAATTCGAATCCCCGATTATTTCGAGCTTTTCGACTCCGAGCGCGATCGCAGCCTCCATCCCGACGATGCAGGCCTCGTACTCAGCTTGATTGTTGGTGACATCGAAGTTCAATTTGAAGGCAAGCGGGATATGAGCCCCAGCAGGCGTAATGAGCAGTATCCCAACTCCAAAACCTCTTTGATTAGCAGCCCCATCAAAATAGAGCGTCCATACTTCTTCGACAATTGTTAACACATCCTCGTCCGGGAAATTGAAGTCCACGTCCTCAGGTCCATCGAT
The DNA here is from genome assembly GCA_018127125.1 of Rhododendron griersonianum. NCBI lineage: Eukaryota > Viridiplantae > Streptophyta > Magnoliopsida > Ericales > Ericaceae > Rhododendron > Rhododendron griersonianum. The sequence goes on from CM030795.1 coordinate 8,959,744, forward strand.
CGGGTGGTCGGCCAGGAACTCTGCCACGGCGCGGCCTTTTACTGATTTCCTTGTGACATATTGGAGATCGAACTCAGCCAGCAGAAGCAACCAACGTGCTAGCTTATGGGTGAGCGCTGGCTTCTCGAACAGATACTTGATAGGATCCATCCGAGAAATCAGCTTCACCGAATAGGCTAGCATGTAGTGTCTAAGCTTTTTGGTAGCCCAAACTAGTGCCCAACATGTCTTTTCCAGAGGGGTGTAACGTTCCTCACTCCCCACCATTTTCTTGCTCAGGTAGTAAATGGCTTTCTCGACTCCGTTATCTCCTTCCTGTGCCAGCAAACATCCCATAGACGTCGGTGTGACGGATAAATACAGGATCAAAGGTCGACCCGGTGTAGGCGGCATTAAGACTGGCGGATCCCTCAGATACGTTTTGATAGATTCGAAAGCAGCTTGGCACTTCTCTGTCCATTCGAAACGAACATCCTTCTTGAGCAAACGGAACAGTGGCTCGCAAGTCAGCGTTAGCTTGGCTATGAATCGACTGATGAACTGAACTTTTCCCAGAAAGCTTCGCACTCCCTTTTCTGACCGTGGCGGTTCCATCTCGAGAATTGCTGTAATCTTGGAGGGGTCGACCTCAATTCCCCTCGCGGTGATCAGGAACCCCAACATTTTGCCTGCTGTGACCCCAAATGTGCACTTCTGTGGATTAAGACGCACGTTGTATTGGCGGAGCCTTTCGAGAAACTGCCTGAGTGCTGGGATGAAATCCTCCTTTTCCTTTGCCTTGACAATCATGTCGTCGACGTAGACCTCAACCGTTTTGTGGATCAGATCGTGTAACAAAGTGGTCTGGGCCCGCTGGAAGGTGCAACCGGCGTTCTTCAACCCAAACGGCATCATCACATAGCAGTAAGTACCCCACTCGGTGACAAAGGTCGTCTTCTCCTGATCCTCGGGTGCCACAAAGATCTGGTTGTATCCTGAGAATCCGTCGACAAAAGAGAGCAAAGCATGCCCCGCCGTGTTGTCCACAAGCACGTCGATGTGAGGCAGGGGAAAACTATCTTTGGGGCTTGCTTTGTTCAAGTCCCTAAAGTCGACGCAGACTCGGATTCTCCCATCCTTCTTAGGAACTGGCACGATGTTAGCCACCCACTTCGGATATTCAGCAACCCTCAGGAATCCGGCGTCAATCTGCTTGGTAACTTCCTCTTTGATCTTCTCCACCCAATCCGGTCTCATTCGGCGGAGCTTCTGTTTGACTGGAATGGCCCCTGGAGCCAACGGAATTCGGTGCTGCACGATTTCAGGATCGATGCCGGGCATGTCTTTGTGAGACCATGCGAAAACTTTGAAGTATTCTTTGAGCAGATCAATCAGCGCGGCACGATCCTAGGGGGATAGAGTTGAACCAATTTGCATCATTCGGGGGTTATCCTCGTCTTTCAAATTTGTAGAAATTACTTCTTCTTTTAGAGGCTGAGCATGCCTTTCGTCTTCCCTTTCGATGAGGGAACGCAACTCAGCGGGGATGTCCCCATTGAAGTCTGTTCCTTCATCGTCAGGGTCGACACAGTTTATATAGAAATCAGCAAAGTAGTCAGAAGCAGGATCATTCATTTCATAAAACCCCGATGGGTTGCCAAGTACAGTTGACTCGAACTCAAAGTAGAAGCTATGACGTGGAGGGCCAAGAGGCACAAACTCCGACTCTGAGCTAGACCTAGACCGGACAGACTCCGTGTCAGACTCAGGCATATTGTCAATGCATGTCAAGCGTGGAGTGAAAAAGCAATTATTTAAACTACCCTTAGCCTTCACGATGAGAGAGGTTGGATCTTCGATGACGTCCGGAGAGTCGGGCCCAAGCATCAGCACTTCGGCCTCTTCTTCGCCAACCAAACCTACTTGAGAGAACAGCATCTCCATGCTTTCTTGATCAACTGCCATGACCCAGTCTGCCTTTTCCTTGGCTTGGACCAGCTGCTTCCTGAACTCTTCCTCTGCCAGCTTGTCCTTGGCTACCTCCTCTTCATCATCGGACCAGGTGTCCGCAGCAAAGATTTCGAACCCCGGAAGCCAAGTCCCAGTCTCCGGATCCCAAAACGGTTCAGGCTGACCTTCGTACACAATGCTCCCTCCTTCGCGGACGAAGTAGCTGTCGGGATTACCATAGAGGGTACGAGGTTTTCCCGTGTCTTTCCCCCTTTTAGCCTTTTTGGCCGGAGGTGCGTACCCAAAGCCAAATCGGCTCTCGGTAGAGGGAAAGACAGGGAACTCAGCGACCCCCTGTTGGTTTATTCCGAGTCCAAAGCCGGGCATGTGGCCCATCTTCCTCATAATGTCAATAGCAGCTGAGCTAACGAAGAAGTCATCGTCGATGGCGACAGTAAGGACTGATCCTGCGGTGTCGAACGAGAAGCCTCCCAAGTCCAAGTCCTCCTCCCCATGCATAATCCCTAGAACGGGCTCATCCTCTTTAAGCGGGCGGATCCCAGCGTCTCCGCAAATGGTGAGAGTTCCAGTTGGGAGCCCCAGCATGACTTTCTGGTGAAGAGTCGAGGGCACAGCCATGATATCCGACCTATGCAGCCATGGCCTGCCTAGCAGTAGATTGAAAGTGGCGGGAATGTCGACTACGTGGAACTCCACCTCCATCTCGAAGCCCTCAGCGTCGAGCTTGAGCACGATGGTTCCCTCGACAACACGGCGAGTGCTATCGTAGGCTTTGACAGCCAGGTTGGACGGTGCGAGATCCTTCTTGGCGAATCCCAAGCGGTAAGCCACCCTCAGCGGGCAGACATTAATGGCGGAGCCATTGTCAATGAGTACGGTCGGCACCCAGAGTCCATTGCACTTGACGGTAATGTGCAGCGGGCGGTTGTGGTCAGTTCCTTCAACAGGCAGGTCCCGCTCGGTGAACGTAACAGAGTGCTTGGCAAGCAATGGCAGGATAAGAGTGACCAATGCTTCGGGGGTGATGTCGGTTGGTACTTTGAGTCGGGCGAGAGCCCCAGATAGTCCGTCGCGATGCTCCTTTGATGATGCAATCAAACCCCAAACTGATACAGCCGCAGGGATCCTTTCAAGCTGCCTCTGGATCATATCCCCTTCCGGGATTCCAGCGAAGATGTTTGGAGCGCCTCTTTGAGCAGTTGGATTAGTGGGTTGCACAACGGGAGGATTGGATGAGCTCCCGGCCTGTAAGTTAGAGGGCTGAAAGACTCGGCCACTCCTTGTAACATTGGCGATATCCCACCAAGAGGCTGCATCGTTGAAATCCCAGAAATCCGCGGGTATGTCACCCATCTTGCGCTTTCCCTTATCGGTTGCTGCCATAGTCGCAGACGGGTCTTCTCCTGTAGCCAGCTCGCTTTCTAGACCTTTCAGCACGACTTCTTCCCAAAAGAAAGGATCCTGTGCTGCAGCTTCTTCGAACGGTGCTCCCGGGTTGGTGACGAACGGTGTATCCCAGAAACCAGCATCGACCAGAGCGGAGTTGACTGTCCAAACCTCATCGCCCATTTTGATGTCCACTACCTTGTCCTCATCCCAAAAGTCGGCGAGCAGCGGGTTCATGTTAAGGTCGACAATCTCATCCAGTTCCCAAAGGTCATCGGGCACTGCGTCCAAAGCCATGATGCTGCATTCGTCACGAGATAGAGGCACGACGGGCCGCGGAAGTTCTTCGTCAATTATGTCGGAAATCGGATCAAACTCTTTATTGGACACCGAATCTGGGGGTTCTTCTTGTTGGAAGTCTTCCTCGATGCAGAGTGCTTCGTAGTTGGGCACGACGGCCTCTAGATCATAGTCGGCCGGGAACTGCCATGCTGGCTCGGGGTCCCAAACGTTCGGTTCTTCCTCCTCGGGATGGGCAGGTTCGGCCTGATAGAATAACGTGCGTAATGACAGGCCATCGAGCGGGTCGGATTGCGCTGCGACCCATTCTTCTTCCAATTGGTCGAGCCATGCCTGATAAACCTGTGGAGGTGCAGGGAAACCCAAATGATACTGCTCATTCCAGTCGTGGGCTAGTTCCGTCCATTCTCTCATCCTTTCTTCCATTTCCCAGCTGACAAACACCATGTTGACGTTGGGTTCGATCGGGAATACCACGATGGGCTTTGGGTGATCGTCTGAGGTTATATGGTCGGTAGGGTTGAATATGGTGGAGTTAGGGGAAGTTATGGTGGAGCTAAGGGATATCTGGCCAATTTGGTTATGGTGCTTCGGGAGGGAGTTGGAGATGACGTTGGGTTTAGACGGTGGGTTAGGAAGGGTTCCGTTGTCCACCAAATCCTGTATCGCGTGACGGAGGCGATAACAAGAGTCGGTGTGATGGCCGGGCATTTGATGGTATGCGCAGAAGGCATTGGGGTTGTGGCTAGGAGGTGGATTTTGAGGGAGTGGAGTTGGGGTGAGAGGCCTGAGATGACCAGACTTGGCCAATTTCTCGAGGACAGCAGAGAGAGGTGCTTTGAATTTGGCGAAGACACGAGGTTGGTTGCGGTTTCGGGGTTTCTGCGGTGCTTGTACTTGGTTAACATCGGCTGTATGGTTAGAGCTGTGGGTTGTGGCGGTGTTACTTGCAGTAGCGGCGCTGGCATAGTTGCTACCACCGAAGAGAGCAGTGCTGCTTCCGGTGTACACACGGGGTTTGGATTTTGATGTCGAGGAGGCAGGAGCAGCCTCGGTTCTCGGGATGACCCCGTTCTGAAGAGCTTCTTCTATGGCGAGACCGGAGTCGAAGAAGGTTTCCCAATTTGCCCCTTGGACCAGCACAAGGTTCTTAGCAAAGTCCGGCTGCAGGTTGCGGGAGATAATGCGAATTTGGTCCTTTTCGCTGGGACGATCCGTCATTTTGGCTGCTTTTGCCCTCCATCGCTGAATGAAGTCGGCAAAGGGCTCCTTCGCGCCCATCTTGGTTGATTCCAACTCTCACGTGGTCATTTTAAGTTGGACGTTGTAGCTATACTGGGAGTTGAAGGCAGCCCCAATATCGACCCAAGTCTTCCTTTTGGAAAGGTCCAACGACAGAAACCACTGGAATGCAGGACCAGTGAGAGTTTGAGGAAAGAGTTGAGCCATGGTTTCTTCCTCGATTCCGTGTAGTTTCATTGCACTGTGATATGCCAATAAGTGGGTTTTAGGATCCCCAGAACCATCAAACTTTACAAAATCAGGCATCTTAAACCTCTCGGGCAGCCTAGCATTAGGAAAAGGGCAAAGACGATCCATATCTAAACCACCAGCGCCTATCTTCTCGGCCTTGGAAACCGTTTCTTCGAGCTTGGCCATCTTGGCGATCAGTATGGCCATTTCTGGATTTAGAGCAGGGTTTTCTCCTTGACGGTTTTCTTCGACCACAAGTTCACGTTCTCCGCCACCTCCTCCAGCTGCAGCTGCAGCTGCCGGAGGGAGGCGTTCCTCGATTAAGGCACGGAGATTGGCAGTAGAGGCATCGGCTTGGTCGGCCTTTTCTTGCATGATGGCCAAATTGCGTTGAATGTCGGCGAGGACCTGGGTAAGAGTCGGAGTTTCAGCCATGTCGAGAGGTTCGGTTTTGATTTGGACGAGCTTTTGAGGTGCGAGGAACGGAGTGAAAGGTGTCGGTGGCGAGGCCTCTCCCAACAGAAAACAACCTGGAGCTTCCGTCGTGGCAGACCCAGAAACAGACCCACCCAAATCTTCTCACAGACAGATCCGGCGGACGTTCTCAAGTAGGTTTGGCTCTTGATTCTGAATCTGTATGGTGCGATGGCTAGACAGTAAAGTAGAAGGGCTCAGTGACAGCCTGCAGCAATTTTATTTGAAAGAGAGAAAAAAATGCTCAACGTCGTCGGTGTCCTCCTAGACTCTAGAACTAGCAGACAAAACCGTTTTATGACAGCCGGACGCTGCCCAAGTCCTCGGATTCCTTTTCGACGGTGTACCTTGATGGGATCGACTAACACTGAGGGATGTCGAAACAGCCTAAGTCTTTGACTATCCCGTTCTCGAAGTTTCAATGTTGGAATGGAACAACTCGGTGTCGATGACATGATACTGTAACCAAGAGGGCGTAAGCAGCACTGTGCCGGAGCCTTGAATGGTGTAAGTGTTTAGCACTTTTAACCTGAGCGGTGTGAGCATCATGTCATGTTTCCCGTTGTTCCTAGTTTTCTGTTTGAAACCTCGATCGGGTTTAGGCAAGGACTTAGAAAGTCTTGATTTCCCAAAGTCTCGTTGACCCAAGGAATTGGAAAGTTGATAACGTGCACCATCGCGATGCACGACTCGTCATCGGTCCAGGCAGCGCCTTAGCGGGCATAAAACGGGTTTGAAAGAGAGACAACCCTAAAAGCCGCCCTAGCATGCTCCTACGCAGAACGGTATGAATGTATGTACAGGCATGCGATATGGAAAGCGGTAACACATAGACAGTTTATGGGGGTTAGATGCAAGTAATCCTACCCTGTGGGTTCCTGTCTTAGTTTTGGAAGGTTCTATTGCTTTGTACGCATGGCGAGACTGGTTTTGGCTTAAGGGGGTTCCTCGGGCTAGAGATGTTTTATACCTCCCATCGCCCTGCGTGTAGCAAAGCAATGGTCAAACAGTAATACGTCTCATCATCGTCCAAGGTTATTGGGCATTCGAGGACCCCGGGCTCCAGTAAACTGTGCCGGTTACCCAAAACACCTCAACGGGGCTGATAGAACACCGATGCAAATGAGCGCGTGCCGAAAGAATGATCGAGAGAGAGAAATGCGAATGCTTTTTGAAAACACCTTTTGAAGCTTGGCTCACTTCATTAATCGACACTTGGAAAAAACTACACAAGTGAACAATAGAAAAAGCCCCAGTTCCAGAGTGGTCGGATGTAGAATCCTGTTACGTTACCATTCCGTTCTTCAGCAGCGCGGAGCGTACTGTTTTGCCAGACTTTTGAAAAATTGTTCATTCATGTATTAATTTCCAAATGTTGATTAATGTAATGTCCCCAGCAGAGTCGCCACTGTGGGCACACGCCCCGAAAATCCCGTGTTTTAAGCATAAAATTCCGGGTGCGCCCTTTTTGGAAAGCGCGGCGAAACGCTTCGCAAATCAGAGAGTCGCCACTCGGGTTTTGCGGTTAGTACCCAAGGAACCGTTCTTTTGAAAATGTTTTGAATTGCGCTTGATTTGAAATCGAAAAAGGCTTTTGTAGACTGGACCGTCGTCACCTTCGATCTTGAGGTTCGGGAGCCAGGTTACGAGAGGGGAAGGGTTTTATGGCACCCCCCTCGCCCAGTCCGGAGACCGGTCTCTACTCAGGCGTTTTATAAAACATTTGCATTTCTCTCTTTATTTGATCATTTTCTTAGCCAGTTAGGGCGGGGGAGCAGTTAATGGGGATTGAAAACTGTAAACAGGTTGCATTTATGTACAAAAGATGTGCCAAAATGTTTATGGATGATGTTTGATTTGAGCAAATATAATAGATTGAGAACAAGCTTTTGTGGACGTTTTAAGCAGACTAGAGCACACTGACCGTGAGGTGGTGCACACAGGAACAAGCCTGCATGCACTGGCCAAGCCACTGCATGCAGTCATGACCTGCGTGCGCCGCACCACAACTGGCGTGCGCCGGTAAGCCTAAGACCACAGCTTCTGCTCTCAACCCTCTGGGCTCTGGAAAGGACCAGTGCACACCCAGGACAAACCACGCAGTTTGATATAAGTTACTAAGCTATTACAAAGAGATTAATGGGCTTAAAAGCCACCAAATGGACAGAAAACCCCTTAAACAGTGAGGGGAGGATGATCAAAGGCCTGGATGGAAGATCCATGCAAGGGCCAAGCCACTGGAGCACAAACCACTATCGTACGCCACTCAAGGAAGGCCGTACGCCCGTAGTGTCTTGGTCCCAATGCTTTGGCTTTGCACATCCTGGGCTCTGGGACAGGACCAGAAGGACCCAGAAGGCCAAACTAAGCAATAAATGCAGATGGAAGAGAAAGCAGTTCTAAGTACAGAAAGCAATAAACTGGTTTTTATCATGCAGCAAGGTGATCAGTACTTAAGTAAAGCAAAATAAGGATGATCGATGATCCCCACGCCAGTTTTGCCATACAGCCATGACTGGCGTACGGCACAACTTACTGGCGTGCGCCACCTGATCATACCAAACGGCTTTGAAGCCTTGCCAGCTTTAGGGCCAGGACTGGTATAGATTACCAGCCTTGACCCTCAGAACAGAAAGCAGGAGCAAAAGGTGTTATACCTTTGCTTGTGAGTTTTGCGGATGGTTTGAGCTTGAGCTTGGAGTTTGAGGGTTTGAGAGATGAGTGTGAGGTGTTATGGACTGGGTATCACTCTCCTTGCCTTGACTCTCACTTGATGATAGAGAAAACAAGGGGAAAAGAGAGGAAAGAGAAAGAACCAAGGCTTGGGCTCTCTTCAATGTGCTAACCCCTTGCAAATAAATGCAAGGGGGGTATTTATAGGCTAGGAGCCAACTGGATCAGTTGGCTTAAGGGTGTGTTTGGTGGCTTAAGGGAGGAGTCAAGCCTTCCATGCATTAAATGCATGGGACAAGTCTTGAGAGGTTGGGTGAGAGTGGAGGGAGCAGGAGGACGTCCTCAGCCACCAGAGGACTGCTGGCAGACGCCAGGTGGCGCCCCAACTCCCGCGTGCTCTGCTGGCCAAAAGTTGATTTGACTGGCTCTGACTGGCGTGCGCAGCTTATAAGTGGCGTGCGCCTGTATCTGGGGATGACTGACACGTGGCGGTGGTTCCAGCGCACGCTAGTCATCCACCAGCGTACTCCAGTAGGGTTTTGCTGAGGCCATTTGGCTCTGGCTTGAGGGTTCGACAAGGGTTTGAAAAGGGTTCGGATGAGGCTCAGGACGCTCAAAGCTCAAATCCTTCATAAACTCGGGATGTTCTTGACCTTAATCATCATTGGGGAATCAAAGACCGTAAGTAAACTAATCTGGACAGTCCAGAATAGGGTGTCTACACAAGGCAGCGCCTTAGCAGGCATAAAACGGGTTTGAAAGAGAGACAACCCTAAAAGCCGCCCTAGCATGCTCCTACGCAAAACGGTATGAATGTATGTACAGGCATGCGATATGGAAAGCAGTAACACATAGACAGTTTATGGGGGTTAGATGCAAGTAATCCTACCCTGTGGGTTCCTGTCTTAGGTTGAAAGGTTCTAGTGCTTTGTACGCATGGCGAGGCTGGTTTTGGCTTAAGGGGGTTCCTCAGGCTAGAGTCGTTTTATACCTCCCATTGCAATGCGTGCAGCAAAGCAATGGTCGAACGGTAATACGTCTCATCATCGTCCAAGGTTGTTGGGCATTCGAGGACCCCGGTCTCCAGTAAACTGTGCCGGTTACCCAAAACGTCTCAACGGGGCTGACAGAACACCGATGCAAATGCGCGCGTGCTAATGAATGATTGAGAGAGAGAGAAACGCAACATTTTTTGAAAAAAAATGCCTTTTGAAGCTTGGCTCACTTCATTAATCGACACTTGGAGAAAACTACACAAGCGAACAATAGTAAAAACCCCAGTTCGGAGTGGTCGGATGTAGAATCCTGTTACGTTACCATTCCGTTCTTCAGCAGCGCGGAGCGTACTGTTTTGACAGACTTTTGAAAATTGTTCATTCATGTATTAATTCCCAAATGTTGATTAATGCAATATCCCCAGCAGAGTTGCCACTGTGGGCACACGCCCCAAAATTTCATTTTAAGTATAAAATCGGGTGTGCCCTTTTTGGAAAGCGCGACGAAACGCTTCGCAGTTCAGAGTCGCCACTCGGGTTTCGCGGAGAGTACCCAAGAAACTGGTTTTTTGAAAATGTTTGGATTACGTCGTTTGAGTTTGAAAAAGGCTTGTAGACTGGACCGTCGTCACCTTCGATATCTGAGGTTCGGAAGCCAGGTTACGAGAGGGGAAGGGTTTTATGGCACCCCTCTCGCCCAATCCGGAGATCGGTCTCTACTCGGGCATTTTTGTAAAACGTTTATTTTTCTCTCTCATTTGATCATTTTTAGCCAATTAGGGCGGGGGAACAGTTAATGGGGATTAAAGCTGTAACAAGTCGCAGTTATGTACGAGTATGTGATAAAAACATTGATGAATGTTTGATGTTTGATCTAAAGCAAGTATAATAGATTGAGAACAAGCTCCTGTGAGTGTTTTAGACAAACTGGAACACACTGACCGAATGAGGTGCACGCAGGGACAAGCCTGTATGCACCGGCCAAGCCACTGCATACCGACATGACCTGCGTGCGCCACACATGATCTGGTGTGCGCCGGTAGGCCCAATCCCACAGCTCTTGCAAACAACCATCTGGGCTCTGGAATGGACCAGTGCACACCCAGGACAAACCACGCAGGTTATATTGACAATGTAATATAGTTACAGACAGTTAAAGGGCTCAGAAGCCACCAAATGAATAACAAACCCCTTAAACAGTGAGGGGAAGGAAAGCAGAGGCGAATGCCTAGTTGCCATGCAAGGGCCAGCCACTGGTCAAGTTGTGACTGGCGCACACAGGTACATTGTACCGTGCGCTAGTTGACACAACTCGGCCAGTGCTTGGCTTTGCATCATCTGGGCTCTGGAACATGACCAGAAGGCTCCCAGAGGCATTCCAAAGCAACATAATGGAAATACTGAATACTATGTCTAAACAATTCTAAAATACAGAAAGCAGTAAACTTGTTTTAGCATGCTTATAAGGTGATCATATAGTAATGAAGTAGGAAAAATGATGATCGGTGATCCCCACTCCAGTTTTGCCATACAGCCATGACTGGCGTACGGCACTAATAACTAGCGTGCGCCTTCAGATCATCTCACACGGCTTTGAAGCCTTGCCAGCATTAGGGTCATGACTGGTATAGATTACCAGCCTTGACCCTGCCAGCCCCCTCAGGGGTCAGAACAGAAAAACAGAAGCAAAAGGTGGTATACCTTTGCTTGTGAATTTGGAAATGAGCTTGGGCTTGAACTTGGGATTTGAGGGTTTGAGAGATGAATGTAGGGAGTGTTATGGACTGGGGTGTTGTTCTCTTGCTTAACCTTTCAATGGATGAAAGAAAAACACAAGAAGAGCAAGAGAGAGAGAGAGGACCAAGGCTTGGGCTCTATTCTTAATGGTGTTAACCTCTTGCAAATGAATGCAAGGGGGGTATTTCTGGAGGAGAGATGACTGAAATCAGTTGATCCCTTAGGGTGTGTTTGGTTGGCTTGCCAAGGAGGGAGCCTCCCATGCATTAAATGCATGGGACTAGTTGATGGAAGATGCAGGAGAGAGGGGGGAGCAGTTCTGGCCGATGCAATCATCAGGGGACTGTGGCTGACGTCGGGTGGCCACAAAAGTCCCGCGCAAACGGCTGAATAAAGTTGATTTGATTGGCATTGACTGGCGTACCCCGCTTGTTGAGTGGCGTGCGCCAGTAACGGGCGATGACTGACACGTGGCAGTGCTTCCAGCGCACGCTAGTCCATCACCAGCGTACTCCAGTAGGGTTTTGCTGAGGCCATTTGGTTCTGGCTTGAGGGTTCGACAAGGAGTTCAGAAAGGTTTGGATGAGGTTCGGGATGCTTAAAGCTCAAACTCATTAACAAACTCGGGATGTTCCTGACCTTAATCATCATCGGGGAATCAAAGACCGTAAGTAAACTAATCTGGACAGTCCAGAATGGGGTGTCTACAGGAAGTCATTGGCAGTATAAGTTCAAAGCCTACAATTATTCCTGCTTGGTTGCAGTTGTCATAAGTTATGTTTTGGATACCTTCTTGAAAAACACAGAGAACTTATTGGTAAATGTCTTGATGATTTTCAAGACTTGTTTTTGGAAAACTACCCGTTTCCGAGAAACACGAAATATATGTTTATATTCTCAAAAAATACAGCAAAAGAAGTAATAGGATATGAAAGTGATGAGTACTGATGTTGTTTTCAGTATAGGTTTTAAATAATGTGGCTTAATGTGTTGGTAATCTTTGTTAATTGATAAGAATGGGTGCTTGTACTTTTTCTCCAAGATTCTCCTTTGTCTTTTATTGGTAAGATATATATTAGCTTTGCTTGATTGGGTAATTAGGTAAGTAGATGAAGAAATTTTTTATGCTTTTACAACTGGGTTTTAAGAACCAGCTCCAAAAATATTGTGTTTAAGTGCTTGGGTTATCAATTAAGTGCTGAAAATGGGTCTCTAAGTGAAAGAATTTCATTGTATATGCTGCAATTAGTTATTTACACCTTGAACATATGCACTTCTATGTCGAAAGCTGAATCGTTGTTCTTAAGTGTTGAAAGTCGAACTAATATGCTGAATTCTGTGCTTAGATGGTAGAAATTATGTTTGTGTATGCTGGAAATTATAATTGAAAGCTAAAAACTGAAGTTTAAAATTATAATTGAAAGCTAAAAACTGAAGTTTATATGCTGAAACTCATACTCTAAGTGCTGGAAATTGCTATATAGTGCTGAAGCGATGTTTTTAGAGTGCTGGAGCTACTGCTTTGGTCTTAACTACTGTTTGCACTCAACTATTAGTCTAGTCTTATAGTTATTTTTTCTAACTTTCTTGTTATTTCAACACTTCAACTACAGTTGAGTGATCTCTGTGTGTTTTGAGCATGCTATTGTGAGGGTTTACCCTTTCTAGGTAGGATGATACATTGTTGGCAATTCTTTGGCTAGATGTTGAACGGTTTGCTTATTCTTGGTGTGCTGATCACTTGTTTATCTACTTTCAGATTTTTTAGAAGAATCCTACCAAGATCAAGAACGAGGAATGCCGCGACACTACTCTGAATGGTGCTATGTAAGAGGTCAAGGACAAAGCTATGCAAGAGGGAGATCTCCTTTTTGCATCTAGATCATCAAAACTGCTACTATCGTGACAAGAGGGAGGGCACAAAGCAGTTCCACAACTCCAAAATCAAGTTCTGTCAAACGGGTGGGTCGTGTCGTGTCGTGTCAAAAAATTTCCGTGTCGGGTCGGGTTGGGTCGAATCGGACCGTGTCCACTTCCGTGTCCGTGTCATACCGTGCCGTGTCAACCGTGTCGTTTTCTTTATTGGGTCGTGCCGTGTCGTGTCCATTTACTAAATCGGGTCGTGTTCGTGTCGTGCCGATTGCAATCGGGTCGTGCCCGTGCCGGCCCATTTTCTTAATTTGATCGTGTCGGATCATGGTCGTGCCTTATTGAAATCGGGTCGTTCCGTGCTTTCGTGACTTGCCGATAGAATTCGTGTCGGATTGGGTCATGCCTTATTTAAAACGGATCGTGTCGTGCTATCGTGCCGTGCCTTTATAATTCGTGTCGGGAGTCGGGTCGGGTCGTGCCTTAATTAAAGCGGGTGTAGAAGTATCAAACGGGTGGGTCGTGTCGTGTCGTGTCAAAAAAAATTCGTGTCGGCTCAGATTTTGAAACAGAAGTAACTGACCAAAATTCGGATTCAAGGATACATGCATTTATATTTTATACTCTAGTGCAAAACAAACGGCTACTTCATAATTTCATCTCCAAAGAGAATTAAAATCCAAATACAAAACCACCGAATAGAAACCAAAGGCATGCCAAAACTGCAACCTCTACTTGACCAAGTAAACCTGCAAAATCAGCCCACAACCTGGCCATCCAAGTATCCAACTAACAACACACAGTTACCCACAAGTTGGACACATATTTGGACACAACAGAGGATGGACACAGGTTGGACACATAATTGGACACAGCAGTAACACAAAAAATTGCAGTTTGGACACACACAAACACGCGGCAGCAGCTGCACTTGCATAGCAATGTTAAACCCAGAGACCAGCATGCAACACAACACACACACCTGCACTATCCCTTGCTGTATGTAACAGCTCTTTTTTTCTTGTTCTTTTGTTTTACACACAAATTAGGCTCAGAAAACATCATAGCCTTGGACAGAATTTGGCTCAGAAAAACATCATGGCCTAGGACAAGATTTGGCTCAGAAAAACATCATAGCCTTGGACAGAATTTGGCTCAGAAAAACATCATAGCCTAGGACAAGATTTGGCTCAGAAAAACATCATAGCCTTGGACAGAATTTGGCTCAGAAAAACATCATAGCCTAGGACAAGATTTGGCTCAGAAAAACATCATAGCCTTGGGACATGGTTGGCTGCATTTGGTTTCAGTTTTCTGCTGCATTTGGCAAGTCTCGGCTCAGATATTAGGTTTTTTTTTTTTATCATCATAGCCAAAAACTAAAATGGATCATGGCAACATTAAGTTGCCGTTAAGGTCTTCATAAGTTGCAACACAATCACACTTCAGCTCAGACTGGGCTTTTGCTTACAGTTTAATGGTTATTTGGTTACTCTTTTTTGGGAATTTGGTAACACACAAACACACACACACCCCTCTCAAAATCCCTAGAAGGCAACTCAAACTACCTAAAACTGCATACAAAAAGCCCGAAAAACTCAAAAAGGGGTTTATTTAAGGAAACCAAATGCAGAAAACTGAAACCAAATGAAGCAAAACGAAACCCCAGCAGCCAACACACTACCAATAGCAGCAGTAATGCATCTCCAAATGAAACCAATGCAGAAAACTGAAACCAAAGGCAGCCAACACAAATGCAGCCAAGTGCCAACACAACCCCAACAATTGGCATCAAATTTACCAACTAAATGCAGAAAACTGAAACCAAATACAGCAATATTACTCATCATCTATGTCCGAGTCTGCAAAATAGTCTCGTAACTCATCTTTGGCTGCGCGTGGATGAATTCTAAGACGTGTATCCTCCCAATCTTTCAAGCACATCAGACAATCCAGAATATCTGGAGCTAGTCTGCTGCGCTTATCATCCAACACTCTTTCACCTGCACTAAAAGCAGATTCGGATGGCACTGAAGAAACAGGAGGGGTTAATAGATCACGTGCCATTATGTTAAGAACAGGAAATGTTGGAGCATGTTGTTGCCACCAGCCTAATATATCAAAGTTTTGTTGGTTGTTGGTTATCTTAATACGTTCTGTCTCTAAATATATAGAAAGTTCAGACCGAGCAGAGGTATCAGCAGTATCAGTATCAAAATCAAAAATATCAGAAGCATCATCTGACATCAAACTCCAACCTGGGTCATCAACACTTGAACGTGGTAAACATGGATCCGGACAAGTACTTGCAACATTAGTGGATGCATACTTAGACTCATATAAATCATATAAATCAATCAAATCCTTTTTCACAGTTGCGATCGAATAAAATAAAACACCCATATTAGTAGAAAGCCCTTTCAAAAGCCTGTCAACACCACACAATTTAATCCTTGGGTCCATAACAGCAGCAAAAACAAAAATTTTTGGCATTGGTTCAAAATATTTTTTGAATTTGTCTTCCATCTTCACCAAAGGATGTACAAAATTTTCTCGCAATCTATAGGTACAAAAAAAGACACTGATATTAAACAATTGGTGAAGCACAATACAAGAAGTAGGATAACGAACACCCGAACAAGCACACGTAGCAGTATAAAATACTTTCAAAAACTTCATAAACTCAAATGCAAGGTTCCAATCCGCTATACTTAACAAAAAGCCACCACCGTACCTAGGATTAACAAAATCAGATATTGCCTTGTAATAGTTTTTACAAGATTTTAACATAATGTATGTCGAATTCCAACGAGTTCTAATATCAGTATTAAAAACTTTTGGTTTAAGACTCAAACTTGCACAAAACGCATCAAACTCTTGTTGCCTAGATGGGGAGGTAGTAATAAAATGAATAGCATCTTTAATTTTCGACAACTCTAGAGAAATTGTTTTCAAACCATCTTGCACTACCAAGTTAATGATATGACACACACATCGCATATGGAATAACTTACCACCATGAATAGGACTTAAATTATCCAAGAACATATCAATAGAAGCAGTATTAGCAGAATGGTTATCAAAAGTAATGCTAAAAACTTTATCAGCAAGATTGTACTCCGTAAAAACACCGTACACAGTTTGAAAAATAGTAGTGCTATTATGAGGATACTCCACTAAACGGAAAGCAATAATCCTTTTATTCAATTTCCAACTAGAGTCTATATAGTGAGCAGTCAAGGCCATGTAACCACGATTATTTCCACCACTCCACATATCAGAAGTAAAAGATACAGAAGTACCACGAGGAAATCCAGCAATTTCTTCATTTATAAACTGTTCTTTATCAACTTTAAATTCAGCAAGCGTATCAGCTCTAGTTGTATTTCTAGAAACTTTTTTAAAAACAGGATTAAGTTTTTGTTGGACAAAATGTTCAAACCTAACATCATCACCAAAAGTAAAGGGTTGCTCTGCTGCAGCTACATAACGGGCTAACCCCTTTCTCATTTCAGCTTTCGAGTATATAAAATTAGAGAAATCTTTACGGTGTTCGTTTCCAATTTTATCTTGATGATGTTTAGTGAGGTGTTTTATCATATTACCAGTGCCATAATTACTATCAGGAGAATAATTCTTATCACAATAATTGCAGCATGATCTTTTTCCTATGTTTACACCCTTAGCATCAGTCACATCTTTACGTTTAGACATATGATTCCACACCCAAGATGTGTTAGCCCTTTTTGCCCTTTTTTTACCTCGATTACCTATAGAAGTAGAGGCTGGATTCGCTGGAACACTGTTGGAAGCACCTTCACCAACACTGTTTCCACTTGCACGTGCTTCATGACCCTCATCAGAAGACTCAGAGTATGATTGTGCAGCTTGTGCTCTGGAAAAATCCATAGGGATATTGTCCGGGTCCATTTACACCCTGTTCCTGTATTCAGATAAAGAGCATTCAGATAACAAGTCAATATGAGAGCATCTCCAACAGCTTAAGCATTTTTTTAGCCATTTTGGTTAGAAATTAGGATTTAGCTAGTCACCAAACAAGTCTAGCACCCAATAGTCTAGCCATTTGGCCCAATATTCTCAACACCCTAAACTGAAAACCCCCAAAACTGAAAAAACCCACAAATCAAAACCATGGCAGTAACACTTTTAAATTTACAGATCGAGATTAAACCCTTGCTCGTGAACTTTGAAAAACAACAAATGGCACTATGGCAGAAATCATTATACCTTGATGAGGCTGAGGACCGTGAGCTGAACGCCTGAGGCTGAGGACCTGAAGGCCGTGAACGGCAACAGCAACTCAGATGAGGCTGAGGACCCCCTGAACCCACATGCATAGGGACGATCCATTGAGTATCAGAGCTCAGATAATTATTTTTAACTGATAAAAAGAGAGAGAGAGAGATACCGATAAAAAGACGCCTGAACCGCTGGTCGGAGTCAGATCTAGGGTTTGGACCACTGAACGGCAACGGCAACAGCAAACTCAGATGAAGTCAGATCTAGTTCTGGATCTAGATTCTAGGGTTTTACTTGAGTCGGGTCGGTATTGACCGTTTGAGACTTTGTGATGAGAGTTAGAGTCAGAGATGAGAGAGTGGTGTGTGTGTGGCTACACAGATCCGATGCGAGTGTGAATCGTGTGATTGAGAGCTATGGAGCTCTAGACCAGTCACCGTCGCACCGACTCACCGCCGGAGACGTTGAGAGAGAGAGAGAGAGAGAGAGAGAGAGAGGCAGAGAGCCGTTGAGGTCTCAGTAAGAGAGACGTTGTGAGAGACTGAGAGAGAGAGTCTGAGAGAGAGAGTCAGAGAGTGAGAGGCGAGAAGAGAATTGTGCTGCCCTAGCAGCCAATTGCTTTCTATATATACCCCAGATGTGGGTGTGATTGTGTGCAAATGTCACACCCCAATCTGTGTGCACCATGCCACCAAATAGCGAAAAAATCTCGTAAAGTCCTATAATGCATCACTCGAGGGCCGCCCGAGCTTTTTTTTGAAAATCGGAACCGTCTACCTTTTATGTGGGAGTGATTATATTATTCATGCAAAAAATGAAATAAATTGGTTATCATATATACTTGATCACATATAACAAAAAATTTCCTATTCATGAATCTACGTCCCGATGAAAGGGCTTTCAAAATCCAATAGACCCGATTTTTTGTGAGAGTGATTAAAACACCAAGAACAACAAAATGAACGGTATGGATCGTCATAACTGTGTCACAATCGTGTGGCTAGCGTACATTGAACTATAGCATAATACATTGGTTTAGAACTATAAAGTTTGATGTATAGATTTGAAAGGTAGCTGCAAACTCATTTTTTCGAATGTTCGATCTAAACCGTTACGATTTAAGATCTTATCAAATTTATCATTCTCCCCAAAATAGGTGATAATCGGATGTCGGAAACCACGTGATCGGAACATATTCGGTGCTTTCAAAGGCGTTAAAGTCCTATAATGCACCACTTGAGGGCCGCCCGAGCTATTTTTTAAAAATCGGAACCGTCTACCTTTTATGTGAGAGTGATTATATTATTCATGCAAAAAATGAAATAAATTGGTTATCATATATACTTGATCACATATAACAAAAAATTTCCTATTCATGAATCTACGTCCCGATGAAAGGGCTTTCAAAATCCAATAGACCCGATTTTTTGTGAGCACAACATGATTGTTGGCCTTGGTTGTTTGAAATGTGTGTTAAGTCTTGAAGGACTTGGGTTCGAATCTCAGAGATTATTTTTTAAAACCAATTTTGTTTCTTATTTATTATTAGTCGTAAAACCAATTTTGTTTCTTTTTTATTATTAGATGTTCCAAGTAAAAACATAAAACCAATTGTGATGTGTGACAAGTTCCATCGGAGTAGAGTTTGAATCACATGGAGGTTTTTTTGTTTAAAATTAGTGTTTCCCCTTATTTATTGTTAGTTGTTCCAATTTAAAAGCTTATTTTTTAATAAATTATGAAACTAAAATGCCTTTTAAAAACTAAATTATGAAACTAAATTTTTTTTCCCAAATTTCTTATGTACTATGTAGCCCTTGGAAAGCATCTTTTAAAAACTTTCAACGGTCCCGATCATCAAAATTCAATCACGAACCATGAGAATTAGAGAATCAATATCATGCACGGAGCGAGATCTCTTTGAAATTTCAATATGTTTGACTTTAAATACATTTTAAACACATTAAAATCTCATTTAATAAAATTATTTCAAAATTTTAAATTTATTGTAATAAATTTAATGGTTTAATATTTAATAAAATTAATTATTATTTTTTAATATGTCACTATTTATTTTTAAATACTAAAATTCATTTTTAATTCCTTCTACAATTAATTAGTCAACATTTTCTACATGACTTGCATGTTGCAAATGACGGCTTTGATAATTTGATTTTTTTATATCTTATTAAAATTAATCGTTTAGTAACATTATTTTTGAAATTATTTTTATAACATTATTTTTTATTTTCTATATCTTGCTATTTATTTTTAAAATATTACTAAATTTCATCATCATTTTTCTTGAAATTTCATTTAATAAAGGCTCGTAAGTCGTAACCGTGCCGTGCCGTGCTGTGCCGTGCCCGTGTCCCGTGCCGTGTCGTGCCCCGTGTCGTGTCGTGCCCCGTGTCGTGTCGTGCCCGTGTCGTGTCGTGCAACACAATCGTGCCGTGCCCGTGTCGTGTCTGCTCATTACCGTGCCCGTGTCGTGCCCGTGCCCTCAACCGTATCGTGTCCGTGTCGTGTCGGCTCAGGCTCGTGCCGTGTCGTGCCGTGTCGAGATCATACTCGAACCGTGTCGAGTCCGTGTCGTGTATCCTTACTTTCGTGTCCGTGCCGTGTCACGTGTCAGCAAATACCGTGTCGTGTCCGTGTCGTGTCCGCTCGCTTTCATGTTCGTGCCGTGTCCGTGCCCAACTATACCGTGTCCGTATCGTGTCGTGTCCGGCCATACCGTGTCTTTTTCGTGTCCCGTGTCACACCGTGTCCGTGTCAAACTGGTCATGTCGTGGGTCGACACGACCCGTTTGACACCTCTACCTTAGTATATGGAGCGTCCAGCCAAGAAGAGATGTTAGCGACACTTAGGATTTTTCTTTTTCATTTTGCTTGTAATATAGCTTAGGGTAGACGATGATGATGATGTTCGGCTCATGCCTCTTTTGTAAAACATTATGTATTCATGTCGGCTAATTTTAAAACTTCTGTTTCAGTTGCAATTGAACTGCTGGTTTGCACTTTTTTCTGTTGCTATCGCTGACTAAGATATCAGACTAGATTGAAAATAAAGGAAACTCTGTCGAATTTTTTAGAAAATACCTTGAGACAAATCTTTCAAGATACACGACACGACACAATACGTTTGACTAAGACGCTATGATGTCGGGCAAGACTGAAAACAAAGGAATGATTTTGTCAGTTCAATAGCTTAGAATAAAAGTAAAATAGTACTAAGTTTGAGGTGATTTCAGTCAGCAATATCAATACTAGAATCATGCTAGTATATTTGGTTTTGGAAAAATTTCGGCATAGTCTCTCCTATTTTTTGGTCCTAGCCCGACGTCTCGCGTCTCAGTCAGTACAACAATAACAACAATAGAAATAACACGAGGTTACACACAAGCCCACATTGGGCATTTCTTATTCTAAATCACCATTCACAAACCACTTTCATAGCCAAAATTCATTGCCAAATTATTCATTCCCAACAAAAACCATAAAACAATATAGTCACACAAATAGGCTACAATCGAAGTTATATTTCACAAAACTAAAACTTGATACTACAACTTGATATTCCAACAAATTACAACTTCATATTTCAAATTACAACAATTGGTCATTTTCTTGGCCTTTGATTCACTTGAATAGCTTCAATCTCTTTCAATGGCACGTGGCATCTTGAAGTTGTTGAACTGCCAAGTTTCTTTGTTGGCTGTAAGCACTGTAAGTGCAGAAAAATCGAGAGTGGTTTAAGCAGCACAAGAACGTAACGGCTACTTCGAGGTCCTCGACGGAACCCTAATATGTCGCCGGAGTCTTTATCTGCAAAACAGACAAAGGGTGAGTGCACCTTTGCCTCTCGTGGCAAAGGCCCTCCGATGCCTAAGTTAGTATCACGTACTGATCGAAAACCCTAATTCAAGTAGAAGAATACGTAAAACCGTAATATATTGTGTACCTTTTTCCTCTAGGTTTACCTTGTATTTATAGGTTTATGGACGCTTGCTGCCCAAGTTCCCACGTTTCCCTAAGTTTCCTATCTCGTATAGGAAACTCAGAACATCTTGGATCCTAGTTCCCTTATCAGTTCATCACTTTAGTCCGTTTAGGACTCTTTTCCATAACTGGCTGAACTTCCCATTCCCGTTGGGTATCTTCCCAAGATCCTATTTTATTGGGATCTCATTCCTTCACGGAATATCTCTGTTTCCGGAACCTCCTGGAGAGTTCCCTGTGCCTGGGACTGCTTTCGTATAAATCCCCCCTGTTCGGCCCCATTGTTGCCGAACAATCTACCTGGACCAATAACTTCACATGTTACTGGTCCTTTGTCAATCCCTTGGTCCAATATCCTCTCGTGTTACTGGACCTTGACTTCGCATAGACTCTCTGGACCAACGATTTCTCATATCATTGGTCTCTGTCGCCGACCACCGTTTTGCACGGCGACTATCCCCAATATGATTATATTGTGGTCCCACGTACCACGTGTTCGGGCATTATTTATACTTGTTCGGGACTTACTCCCTACAATTGCTCCCCAGCTTTACTCGTTATTTCTTCATATATGACGAGCAAAGCTACTTAAGATCCGAATAACATTTATTTTTGCTCTTGCACCCTTTGCTTCTCAAAACTGGTGCAAATATCATCACTATACCGGCCCAAAAACGTCTCGTCGTTTGGGCTGGACAGGCTTTTCCTGCCCCAACCTTTACATGTGGCAATCATCGTACTTCCAATATTAAATGCGAGTAGATATTTATTTTTTCCCTTGGGAAACGGAACGTCCAAACGGCGTCTGGGTAACGTTTCTCATATGCCAACCCACTTATCAGGGTATACTTGGGTTTTCATCCCAATTCGAAACCCCATTCCTCTTTCCTGGTTCCCTCTGCAAAACAAAACCGCAACGCTCCCGCCATTGAAGCTCTGCTTTACGTCTTCAAGGACCTCATTCGTTCTTTTAGAACTTCGATCGTCACACTCGTAAGTCATTGTTTCCCTTTCATCCCTTCTCCTTCGTTACTTTTAGGATTTCCTCGATCCCTACTTAGGGTTTCTTCATACCCATCATTTCTATCTGTGAATCTGCTCTTAATTCATCATTTTAAACAAAATGGGGCGATTCAGACGTCACTGTAACACTCCTCAAACCATGGCTTCATTCAGATCTCGTTACGAGATCCCTGACAATGTTGCCACCACACTGGCCCATGAGGATGCCCTCCGCGAGAGCCCTGACAATGATACCCTTCACATCCCCGTAGTTGCTGTCGTAGAGGGTGGCGTTAGATTCCCCTTAGCCCCATTACTCCGGCAAGTTCTAGCCTTCTATAGGTTATCGCCAATGCAGGTGTCTGCCAATTTTTTCCGCGTTGTTATGGGTATCAACGCCCTAAACCAGATGTTAGGCACATCTCTAGGCTTGCACGACATCCACCACTTGTATAGTATTTCTTGTACCAAGGATGCTTTAACCTACTACTTAAAGAGTAGAGATTCCAGGAGACGCCTCGTGCTCGAACTGCCTGACTCCGCTCGCGGAGATGACGATGATTTTCTTATCATTACTGGGAACTTCGAGCCCAGGGACGAGGATGGCAGGGTGATAGGGTTCCATGCCCCTCACAGATTTGGGCAGCCACGTTAGTTCTTTTTTCCTTGTAGATTTACTCAGCAATTTTTCATATTGTGTTCTGATTACATATTTTCTAACCGTCAACCTTTCATGTTGCAGCCGAGAATGTCAACCAAGGGCACGCCATCATCACGCCCCAAGTACATGTGGCACACATCACTCAGGCCCTAAATTTCAACAGAGAGGGCACCTACTTGGCAGGCCGAGCAAGAGCAGCGCAGGTGCTCCTGAGTTACAGAGCATCTTACGGGGGCTTCATTGATCGGCGCATCCGAGCAGCAGACGACCCGCCAATCCCTGGACCAGCCGCTGCACAACCCGCACAGCCCGAGCAGATAGAAGAAGAAAGGCGTTCTCAGACTCCTCCATTCCGCAGCGCATCTGTGGAGTTTATTGAAGAAGCATCTACTTCATCTGAAGGTTACTCTCCATCCCCTCCATCTCCGGAAATGAATCAGCCCATTAACCTCGAAAGCCTCCTCACGATCCCAGGAGCAGCCCGTGGAAGAGGCCGTGGCACTTCTAGAGGCCGCGGTCGCTCCCAGAGCCCGGTGCCTCCTCATGGCCGCCGAGGAACAACACAGACTGACGCTCCTCCTGGATTTTCTCCCGAGGAAATCGAGGCAGGTCACAGGGACAAACGCCCGTGTCTCGAAGCACCTGGGGCGTCTTCAACCCAAACTCCAATACCCCAAACTCCAGTATGGGATCCCCAACTTTCCCACGGAAACAAGACCGTCACTGTCCGGGACAGCATGGAGTCCGAAGGGACCGCTCTGGCCCTATCCCAGGCTCTCATGTTGCCCGGGGACATGCAAAAGGAAGTAGTCAATTCACCGGACAACCTGCTTGGATCATTTATGGTGCACAGCTTCAAGGTAAACCTGTCTCACCTTTTTTATTTCCTAGTTACATTACTACGTCCTCTTCTCACTTGTTGTTACTGAGCCATCAAAATACGTTCAGGCTGCGCAAAAAATGGTGGCCATGGCCCAAAAACTGGGCCAGTCAGAGCCCCAACGTGCGAAGTTGGCCGGCGAGAACGCCAAGCTCTTGACCACCATTGCCCGGCTTGAGAGAGAGAGGAACCAAGCTCGAAACGTGGCGACTGAGTTGAAGAATAAGCTGGATGGCGCTGAGGATAGCCTGAACCAGACTCTGATAGAGCTGGAAACAAGAAAAAGCGAGGCCAAGGCATCATACCAGCAGGGTTACAACGAAGGCATCAACGTAGCCACAGAGAGCTACAAAGGGCAAATGCCTGGCATCCAAGATCAGATATTTACTGCTGGGTGGACGTCCTGTCTTAAGAAGTCTGGTGCAGCAGAATCTTCTCCTCTCTGGACGCAAATTGACCTCCCAAGCATCTTGGCTGTTATCGATGAAGACGAGACTGAAGAAGAAGGGGACAACGCTGAAAACTCCGAGCAGCTCAATGCTGGCGCCAATGCTAATGATGAAGTGACTAACCCTGGCCAGAAGGAAGCCAGTGGTGGTCCAACAGATGGAAGCATTGCTGTGGAAGATGTCCCCGCGCAAACACCTGCTTTTGTCCCTCGAGATCAGATCCCAGCTTCAGTCACTCAAGACTCAACCGTTGATCAACAGGTATAAATTCCCCTTGCTCGGAACATTTTTGTTAAGTTGGCCCTGCGTGGTCATGAATTTTGCCCTGCGTGGCACTTGATACATTTCCAAACTTCTCAACTTAAGTATTTGGCCCTTCGTGGCGCTTTAACTGTGTTTATGGCTGTTTTCGTAGCCAATCGTCTGATTTCAATTCGCTCAAGTGTCTCATTCTTAGGAATGTTCACACGTTTTCATACGCATCTAAGTATCTCATACTCTGATCATATACATTTTGCTCATGATTGGAATGAATTCTAAGTGGGTTCGTACTTAGATGATTCTGCACTTATTCGTATGCCGCCCATTTTTCATTGGTTCAGAATATGACTCTCTAAGTTTATTCGTACTTAGATTCCCAAATGTTTTCGTATTTGGGGGAGCTATGCATATTTCGTATGCCTTCCAAGTTATCTTCGTAACTGGAAATAGCCCTCAGTGTATTCATACTTAGTTCATCCAAATGTCTTCGTATTTGGGGGAAGTGTGTATATTCTCGTATGCACACCTAGTTTTGTTCGTACCTGTGTTCGTAATCGAGCATGTTCATACTTTCAAAGTTTTGAATCTGCTCAAATATATTCGTACTTGGCATAAACCTAAACATATACCTCTGCTCCCCAATACGAAATGAGGAGCAAGAATCAGGTCCTAACTTCGTATTTAGACAAAACAGAAGACAATGCAGAATTTTATTCATAATTCAAAAACTCAAGGGGGCGTTACGCGTGCCCCATGCAACTAGCAAAAATAAAAAACAAAGGAATTGTATTCGTAATTCCCACACAATCACGATATGCATCCTAAAACAGAAAAAATAAATTGAAGTCTGTTTTAAACAAAAAACTTCCTCAAATTGTGAACATTCCATGGCC
The DNA here is from genome assembly GCA_018127125.1 of Rhododendron griersonianum. NCBI lineage: Eukaryota > Viridiplantae > Streptophyta > Magnoliopsida > Ericales > Ericaceae > Rhododendron > Rhododendron griersonianum. Next base: position 8,985,009 of record CM030795.1, read on the forward strand.
TCGGCACCGGGTTCCCGTCCAGGTCCGCCAATCGATAAGCTTCAATGCCCACAATTTCTGTAACTCTATATGGGCCTTCCCAGTTTGCCCCCAACTTGCCCTCGTTGGCTACTTTGGTATTGCCGAGCACTTTTCGAAGCACAAGGTCCCCAATGCCAAACTCTCGTGGATGGATAGTTTTGTTATAGCTTTTCATCAGCTGCTCCTGATAAGAAGCCAAATGCACTAGGGCCCTTTCTCTGCGTTCTTTGGCAAGGTCCAATTCTATTTCCAGGGCTCTGTCATTGCCCCCACTTTCAACCAAAGCGGTCCTGTTGGTCGGCAGACCAACCTCCAATGGAATTACAGCCTCAGTTCCATATGCTAATGAGTAGGGGGTCTCTCCCGTAGACCTCCTAGGCGTTGTTCGGTGCGCCCATAGAACAAGTGGGAGTTCGTCGGACCATTTCCCCTTTGCCTTGTCCAACCTCTTCTTGATCCCATCAAGTATAGTCTTGTTGGAGGCCTCTGCCTGCCCATTACTCTGTGGGTAGGCTGGGATGGAATAATAATTTCTTATTCCATACAGGGCACAAAAGGCCTTGAATTTTTTCTGAAATTGGGACCCATTATCCGTAATCAGTGAATAAGGGACCCCAAATCGAGTGATTATACTTTTCCAGACGAACCTCTCTATCATAGGCTCGGTGATCTTAGCCAATGGTTCAGCCTCGATCCACTTGGTGAAATAGTCTGTTGCTACCAACAGGAATTTCCTATTTCCAGTTGCCTTGTGTAGTGGACCCACGATATCCATCCCCCATTGTGCGAAGGGCCAAGGACTTGTCAAAGGCACCAGATCTTCGGCTGGTGTTCGTATCATCGGTGAGAATTTTTGGCACTTCTCACAAATCTTTACGTACACCTTTGCGTCTTCCTGCATGTGAGGCCACCAGTACCCTTGGGTTATTGCTCGGTGGGCAATTGACCTGCCCCCAGCATGACTCCCACACGTTCCCTCGTGGATCTCGTGGAGAAACTTCTGCACCATCTCGGGGTGCACACAAAGTAAATATGGACCAGTGAAGGATTTTTTGTACAGCTTTCCTTCTGGTGACAGCCAAAACCGTGCAGACTTTGTTTTAATCTTGTGAGCCTCTTTTTTATCTGTGGGGAGTGTCGCATCTCGTAGAAACTCCACTATTGGATCCATCCAACTCGGTCCTTGGTTCACGTCCAAGACCAACTCCACACTTCTTCCAATGCTCGGCTCGGCAAGATAATCTACTGCCACCCTTCTCTTAAATTCTGTCGGTACAGCTGCAGCCAGCCAGGCAAGCGAATCAGCATGGGCATTCTGCCCAGAACTTATTTGCTCAATGTACACCTTTTCGAAAGTGTCAAGCAGATCTCTGGCGGCCGTCACATAGGCAGCCATTTTCTCGTTCCGGGCCTCGTATTCCCCAGATAACTGGTTCACCACGAGCTGTGAATCACAATGCACTCGTATCTTTTTCACCTTCAGGGTCCTTGCACTTCTCAACCCTGCCAAGAGTGCCTCATACTCTGCCACGTTATTCGATGCACTGAATCCCAATCGAAGGGATAGCTCCATCATTGCGCCTTCAGGAGGAAAAAGTACCACCCCAATTCCTGATCCCGTGTTACACGCAGAGCCATCAACAAATAATCTCCACTCCGTGGGATCCTGTTCGGTGGGAGCTTTCTTCATTCTCGTTGATTGCTCTTTTCCCTGCTCCTTTCTCGGCTCCTGTCTCATAGGAGGCTGGGGAGCTACCGTAGGTGAGAACTCAGCTACGAAGTCCGCCAGCACCTGCCCCTTTATTGCAGTGCGCGGCTGATAATCTATGTCGTACTGACTCAGTTCGACCGACCAAGTTGAGATACGTCCCGAGAAATCTGCCTTTCGTAGCAGAGATTTTAACGGATACTCAGTATAAACCACAATTCTGTGACTCTGGAAATAATGGGGCAATTTTCGTGCCGCTGTTCTTAATGCCAGGACCAACTTTTCGAGGGGCAGATATCTTGTCTCTGCATCCAGCAACGTTTTGCTGACATAATAGACAGGGATTTGCTCGGATCCCTTGTCCCTTAGTAGCACCGCACTTACAGCATGTTCGGAGACTGCTAGATATAGAGTTAGGGACTCGCCTTGTTCGAGAGTGGACAGAAGGGGGGCTGCTGCCAAGTACTTCTTCAGGTTTTGGAACGCCTGCTCACATTCTGCTCCCCATTCGTATCCTTCCCTCTTTTTCAGCGGCTGAAAGAAGGGTCTGCACTTGTCACTAGACCTGTTGATGAATCGGTTTAAAGCCGCTGCCATCCCAGTCAACCTCTGGACTTCCTTCGGGGTCCTTGGACTTTGGAGCCTTTGCAACGCTGTAATTTGATCGGGGTTCGCTTCTATCCCTCTTATGGTGACCAAATGCCCCAGGAACTTCCCTGAGTTTACCCCAAACGCACACTTCGAGGCGTTGAGCTTCAGTTTATATTCTCTCAATATCTCAAAGGCTTCTTTTAAATCAGCGATGTGGTTTTCCTTCTTTCTGCTTTTGACCACCATGTCATCTATGTAAACCTCCATGGTCTTACCGAGCAGCTTCTTTAGCATAATCGTTGCTAACCTCTGATATGTTGCACCGGCATTCCTCAGACCAAAAGGCATGACACTATAACAGTACAGCCCCCTTGGCGTGATAAAAGATGTCTTCTCCTTATCGGGGCCGTACATGGCTATCTGGTGATAACCCCGATAAGCATCAAGGAAGCTCATCCGCCCATACCCAACCGTTGCATCGACAAGCTGGTCTATCCTGGGGAGAGGGAAGCTATCCTTGGGGCATGCCTTGTTCAAGTCGGTGAAGTCGACACAAACTCGCCACTTCCCGTTCTTCTTCTTTACCACCACAGTGTTGGACAGCCATTCTGGGTAGTATACCTCTCGTATAGCCTTTGCTTCGAGCAATCGGTCCACCTCCTCGATAACAGCATCCACGTGTTGTACGGCGGATCGTCTCTTCTTTTGCATCACAGGCTTATGTTGTGGATCCACATTCAAGTGGTGACAAATCACGTTTGCATCCACTCCGGGCATCTCTTCGGGCACCCAAGCAAATACATCAACGTGTTCCTTGAGGAACCATACCAACTCTTCCTCTTCTGCTTCATTCAGATTTTCCCCAATCAGAAAATACCTTTCTGGATCATTCTCGTTGATCTGAATCTTCTTCAAGCCTTCCACCACTTTCTCGGCGGGATCCCCTCCGACATCCTCGATGGTTGGCCGATCCGGAACCTCGATTGCTTGAACTAACTGGGCCTTTGGTGCCTTCTTGATTATAGAAACCAAGCATTGCTGGGCGACCTTCTGATTTCCCCTAATTCTTTCGATACCATTTGACCCGGGAAATTTTACCATCTGATGGTAAGTGGAGGAAACCGCCCTCATCTTGTGCAACCACGTCCTTCCAATAATCGCGTTATAGGAAGATGGTACATCTACCACCAAAAAGTCGGTCCTTAGCACAGCTGTTCCTGCCCGAACAGGGAGAGTTGCTTTGCCCAATGGCCACACTGCTCCTGCACTAAATCCGACCAAAGGGGTTGTTGACTGCACCAAATCTGCTTGTGTCAGCCCTAGCTTCTTGAACGCGTCATAATACAGTATCTCCGTGCAGCTTCCCGAATCTACCAGGATTCTCTCCATGTCATATTCCCCAATTCGTAGGGTTATGACTAGGGCATCATTATGCGGTACCTGGATTCCCCCCAGGTCCTCATCCGTGAAGATTATGCCCCCGGTGCATTCTTCTCCTTCACGTCCTCGTTTCTTTCCCAACTCAATCACGTGCTGGTCGTGTTTTACTTGTCTTTGGAGCAACCTCACCTCACTTCTCGTGTAAGGCGCGGTCAATCCATGTATCATATGGATTACCCCTCTTGGATTCTGCTCATAATCCAATTCCAATGCTTTCTCTGCACCCTTGTGCTCCTCCTGAATAAATTCTTTCAGGTAACCCCGTGAGACCAGATCATCGAGGTGTTGCTTGAACATCTCGCAATCCTCCGTCATATGCCCCCAGTCTTTATGGTAACTACAATGCTGACTTGTAGCCCTCTTTGCATCTTTGTCCCCCTCCAGCCTTAGGGGCCACTTGAAATATGGACGATTCTTTATTTTATAAAGAATCCGATAGATGGGTTCCTTCCAAACCGTTGTCACCGAAAAGAAAGACTTGGGATCTGGGGCGTGCTTCTCTTTATACGGTTCTTTCTTGACTTGCCCGTACTCTTTCCTTTCTTTGTAGGTCCTAGGCTCTGGCTTGTCCGCCCTCTTCGGAAGAACCTTCGCCTGTTCGGCAACCATCCTGTTGTCCTCACGCAGTATGTCATCCTCGTTTCTGGCATGCTGCTCGATTCGTTCCATTAGCCTTGCCAGTGTATCTACCGGGTTCATGTTCAGGGATTTACGCAGCTCTCCCCGAACAGGCAATCCTCTCTTGAACGTGGCTATGGCATATTCCTCACTGCACCCTTCAATCTCGTTGAAAGTCTCCCAGTACTTCTTAGCATAATCTCTGATCGGCTCACTCTCTCCTTGTTTCATAACAGAGAGGCTTTCAAAGGTTTTTGGTGCTTTCCTGCTCGTCAGAAACCGAGCAGTGAATTCTTCGGCCAACTGTCTCCATCTTCGTATGGTGTTCGGCCCTAGCTTATGGAACCATGACAAGGCCACTTTCCCCAAACTCGATGGGAACATCTTGCACATGATTGCATCATCCCTGTCGTGCATGAACATTGCCTGCCGGTAGTGTTGTATGTGCGCCACGGGATCATTATTTGTTTCGTAAAGTACGAATGCTCCGTGCTTCACCCCGCTCGGAAGCCTTGCCTCCTGCAATCTCTTTGAAAAAGGGGATGAGGCTATATTGCTGAGGGCTTTCCGTGCTGCCTCTCGTGCAGACATGGCTCCCTCCTCTCGCTCTTTTGCTTTCTTGGGAGTACTCCTTTCCCAATCGGAATCAGGCCTCTCGTACCTATCCCTGTGATGTCTTCTAATCTCTCCTTCTTCGGGGGTGAGGCTTCTGCTTCTTCTTTTTCGTGAAGAAGCCCTTTTCTTTTTCGGAGTGGGACTCCTGGACCTGATCCTCCTTCCTCGTGAAGGAGCCTTCTTGTGTTCCACTATTGCCAGCCTTTCTCCTCTGGAATCTCTTCGTGACAGTCCAGAATCCTCCGGATGTCTTCGTATCCGTTGCAATTCCTGTATTTCATATTCTCGTTTTTTAATCAAACGAGCGTACTCTTAGATCTCTTGTCTCTTTTTATCCAAGATATCGTCACGGTTGTGTGCACTCTTTGAATGCGCCACTGATTCTTCCTCATGATGGGATTTACTCCTTCTCGTGGAACCTGTGGCCGTCCTTCCCTCCTTGTTCTTGGAGTCGTCATGGACAGTCAGGGGATTATCCTTTTTTGTAGGCTTTTTTGCTTGCCCACCGTCGGGCTTTCTTGGAGGATCCGGTGGGGAGTTGCCACCTCCCCCCCCCAACTGGTGTTTCGGATCATGTGGAGTTTTTGGATCTTCTTCCATCATGGTCGCTTTTCAGAGGGATCTCTTTCGTTTCCCACAGACGGCGCCAATTGTAAGTGCAGAAAAACCGAGAGTGGTTTAAGCAGCACAAGAACGTAACGGCTACTTCGAGGTCCTCGACGGAACCCTAATATGTCGCCGGAGTCTTTATCTGCAAAACAGACAAAGGGTGAGTGCACCTTTGCCTCTCGTGGCAAAGGCCCTCCGATGCCTAAGTTAGTATCACGTACTGATCGAAAACCCTAATTCAAGTAGAAGAATACGTAAAACCGTAATATATTGTGTACCTTTTTCCTCTAGGTTTACCTTGTATTTATAGGTTTATGGACGCTTGCTGCCCAAGTTCCCACGTTTCCCTAAGTTTCCTATCTCGTATAGGAAACCCAGAACATCTTGGATCCTCGTTCCCTTATCAGTTCATCACTTTAGTCCGTTTAGGACTCTTTTCCATAACTGGCTGAACTTCCCATTCCCGTTGGGTATCTTCCCAAGATCCTATTTTATTGGGATCTCATTCCTTCACGGAATATCTCTGTTTCCGGAACCTCCTGGAGAGTTCCCTGTGCCTGGGACTGCTTTCGTATAAATCCCCCCTGTTCGGCCCCATTGTTGCCGAACAATCTACCTGGACCAATAACTTCACATGTTACTGGTCCTTTGTCAATCCCTTGGTCCAATATCCTCTCGTGTTACTGGACCTTGACTTCGCATAGACTCTCTGGACCAACGATTTCTCATATCATTGGTCTCTGTCGCCGACCACCGTTTTGCACGGCGACTATCCCCAATATGATTATATTGTGGTCCCACGTACCACGTGTTCGGGCATTATTTATACTTGTTCGGGACTTACTCCCTACAAGCACTAGCTGTTTTTTCTCGTCGAGCTCTTTCAGTGTCCAAGTTCCCTTCTTTTTCTAGTCATTGTAGAAAGTTCGATACAATGGCAGCATAGAAGAACCCCGAGAAGGAAACACATCCGAATATGAGGAAAACCCAGCCCTGAAATTCTGTTTTTGGAGGCAACATATTGAGAGATTGCCTAATTGCCAGAACCAAAGTCGTTGCACCAATGCATCTCAATTCTCCGCGACCAAGCATGGGCTTCAAGAGATTGCCAGCATCCATTGCACCATTTGTAGCACCTGAAACATAAGTGAAGAGCACATTTGCTTTCATCTAAAAAATCATGATGCAAACCTCATCCCAAATATTAGAAATCAAAAGAAATTTCTTAAACCAAACTATATGTAATTTCTAACGGGAATAGACAATAGAGATACACTACTTGTCATTTGATATAACCAGGTAAGTGGTTTTAAAGCTATTCAAGGAACTGGACCCAACTAAACACAAACAGTCAGCAATTGCCCACTCCACTGGCAACACAATTCAACATTGGTAGGATTGGGACACATGAACCATTTCACAAGACACTTGCTCTAACAACATTACCAAATGCTCTACGTAATCCAACATTCAATCTGACATCCAATAACAAAACTAATGCATTATCCACACAATAAAATAGAGACCATTATCATTGCTACAAACCCCATTTTCTTTTGCTTCTGAAACTCAATTTTGGCATCTGAGGATCTAATTCCAACAATTAGGGCCAATTTCCAACACTTAGAAAGCTTAGTTTCAGCAAATCAAAATCAATTTCCAGCATATAACCATCAAAATACTGCATTTAAGTACAGTTTCAGCATGAAACACATATTTCCTGCACCTAAGCTACACTTTTCAATGCTTAGTTCTTAGGTTCAACAGGTAACAGCACTTGAACACTCGATTACAGTGACCTAGTTATCAAAATCAACTCTTAATATTAATTTCTATTGCTTCTAATCACAAATTTCAGTTCCAATAGGAAAAAACAACAAAGAAAAGCCCTAATTAGGGTGCTTAAACGACCCAACTGATTACAAAACCCCAAAATAACTCAATTCATGAAAGAATGAATTCCCAACTGAAAAAAAAAGGCAGGAGATTGTTCATGTATGTATATGAACAAAGGCATCATAATCATCTATAAATAACTACACACAGAATGACAGAAATTTCCTCCATCATCAAAGCCCATTAGCAAAAAATCAAAACCCTAATTTTCGAATTAGGGATTTTTTTTCTTCAAGAAACTCAATTTATAGTAGAGCAACTCAGCAATCAGTTCAAAGAGAGAGAGAGAGAGAGAGAGAGACCTTCGTAGGTAACAACGTCGGACTGCCCAGAAGCCGGTGGTGGTGGCGGTCGCCGGCTGTGGGGAGCGCTGGGGTTGGATTCTGGTGGTGGAGGTGGGAAGCGTGGTCACCGGTGGAGGTGGGAAGCGGTGTCGTCGTCGTTCCCTAGCGGCGTCGGCTAGGGTTTTGTTCCCTACCAGATCTCAGATCCCCCGCAGCCCTACTTGACGGGAAAAAAACGTCGATTGTACAACTGAGGAGGGAGGAACTCGTCGTTTTATCAGTCATGGCGGCCGGAAAGGGAGCGTTCGAGAAGGCTCGGAGATTCGTTCGGACGGTTTACTTCATGGTGGCGTCGCTCCTGGTCCTCTCGGCGCCGTTGCTGGTTTCCGTAGTTGATATACTGGTGCACTGGCCGGGTGTTGGTTTCGAGCTTCACTTGTGTTAGGTGTTACCGCTTTCAGGAACATTTTCGTAGATACTCGTTCAAGACTTCTTTGACGGATATTCCTCTGGTATATGTCCATTGGTTTGGGTGAAGATCAAGCTAGGGGTGTCAAACGTGCCTGTCGTGCCGTGCCGTGCCAATTTTTTTCCGTGCCAACCGTGCTTCGTGTCGTGTCGTGCCGTGCCTGTTTACTTCATCGTGCCATAGCGTGCCGTGCCATACCGTGCCCGTGCCGTAGTGGGCCATTTTGCTTTGTCGGGCCGTGCCTTTTTTAAATCGTGTCATGTCGTGCCGTGCCCGATTAATTAATCGTGCCGCGTCGTGCCGTGCCTTTTTTGTCGGGTCGGGTCGTGCCGTGCCTTTTTTTGTCGGATTGTGTCGCGCCGTGCCTTTTTTTGTCGTGTCGTGCCGTGCCTTTTTTTGTCGGGTTGTGTCGTGCCGTGCTTTTTCTTGTCGGGTCGTGCCGTGCCCTTTTTCGTCGGTTCATGTCATGTCGTGCCGTGCCGGCCCTTAATCGTGTGTTGTGCCGTGCCATGTTGTGCCATCGATTTTCGTATACACATCAGTACATCACCAATCGGCAACCGATTTTCATCTAAAAAAAAATCGGACCCTATGGGCCTATGCCAATCAGCACAATAAAAGCTCGACTCGGCTCGTTTGCCCTATTCCTAGGGCATTTTCCCCCCAAAAATTTTGGTTGTGGTTTTTTTGGGAATCATTTATTTCTTGTAATTTTCTTAGTTTTTTGGACTGGCTTAAATTTGTTAATACTTGCTTTATACATAATATTGGTCTCCTGTAGGTAAGAAACTATTAGTACAATTTGTAACTATTGATTCCGATAAAAAATTAGAAATAAAAATCAGAACTGTTTAATCAAGTTCAAAATAACAACCAGAGCCACGTTGTAAGAGAATCCCTAAGCAAAATTATCAATGTAATAAAGACCAAAGAGTTTAATAATTTTTTTCCGCCGGCAGTGAAAACCGAGTTTTTCGCCTTGCCATTATGGGTTTCACTGTGCATTTATTATATTAATGTAAATCGTTGATATTGTAGGACTCGCAGTCGCAGAGTAGTGTATGCACGCCAAAAAATCAAAACTCGAATTTTTGTTTATAAACTCCCAAAACCAAAATGTAGGGTAAACTTGGAAAAGAAAAGAAATGAGGGCAGCCAATGGGCTACACCGTAAGTGTTTGAAATTTTATGCTTTTATGTCAATTTTCAAATCCCTCAAGCAAGTTATTTGGAAAACCATAAAGCCACTGTAGGTTTTTGATCGTAATGTTATACTTCAATTCTAAGTATTGGGACGTGTTCTCTGATCAAAAGTTCAAATAAGTTGTTGCATCAATTATTAAAAGGCCAAGGATAAAGTTGATCTCATCAAATGTAATAGGATCATCCCTTTGAAAACAAAAGAAGAGAAAATTACCTACGCCAAGTGGCTACATGGGATAAGTGAAATGCGATGTTTCCAATCCATCTAGTAAGAGGGAAGGAAAACAACGCCTTAATGAAAGTCAAAGCCAGAGCTTGGACATCTAAGTATTACAAAAGTGACATGGAAGTAATGGGCAGAACAAGAACTGCCTGGCAGTAGCAAGATAGATTAAAATAGATCTAAGTATTACAAGAACTGCCTGGACATCTAAGTATTAGCAAAGCATAATCAAAATAGCATAAGGACTGCCTGGGCAGCCATAGCATAAGGACTGGGCAGCCAGCTGCTGCCATTAGCAGCAAGCTGTTGAGTTACCCAAGCAAAGGCACCACAGCACAGCAAAGGCACCACAGCTCAACTGGAGCATAAGCAATAGCAGCAGATAAACTGACTTGTGCATACATTAGAAGTCAGCAGAACAACACAAGTAGTTGCAGTAGCAGTAGCAGCCACGAGTAAGTAGCAGATACAGCTGGACTAGACACAAAAAACATTGCAGAGGACATCCCCCTCTGCGAAAGGAGATCCCAATGACAGCCCCTATTGGTTAGGCAAAACAAAAGGATGCAGTTGCACTATGCCATATCAGAACAGAACAGAACAGCAGCAATGCCATATCAGAACAGAACAGCCATAACAGAGCAGCAATGAACAGCAGTATTCTATGGCATATCAGAACAGAACAGCAGCAAAATGAGGCTATAGCACTCTGATTCTCAAAGTAATAACAGCCATAACAGAAAAGTAACAGAAGGTAATAGCAGCCACAGACTGCTCCATAGCAGCAAATCATGTAATGGACAACTTGTGCTTGTTGGGTCTACTATTACCAGCAAAATGGGGCAGAAATGGTGCATATAGTACTCACACTCCTACCTTGCTATCTTTGCCCTAGATCAAATACTCCTATTTCATAAGGTTCAGGTTCAGCTACTCATTTACTGCAATTCCCCAAAATTACGAGTTGGAACTCCAAGATGCCACGAAAAATGCCCTAAATACGTACATAAATATGCACAGCAATCAAATAAAACAGCTAACAAAAAACAAAGTAATAGACTGGAGGGGCTAGGCCGCCACCTCAACTCAGCAAACAGAATATGCGAGGGGTTATGCCACCACCTCGGCTAAGCAATGCAATCAAATAAAACTAACTATACTAACAAAAAACAAACTCAATATTTAGCCTGGCTTCGTTACACCTCAGGTTTGGCATAAAACCAGGTTAGAGGTATCCACCAAGCTAAATACGAGCTACTAACACATAAACTACTCGAATCTTTACTATTTTTTTTGGGTAAATTCGAATCTTTACTGTTCTTAGATTCAAAATACGCAGTTTGATCTGTTTGAATACCAAAATTAAATACGTGAAATAGTAAGGAAAGCCAAATGAACAAGGAAAATGAATAAGAAAATTGAATTCTGCTCAGATATTAGTCCCTTTTATCATCATAGCAGAAAATTGAAATGGGTGCAACGTTAAGTTGCAACACCACTTCATAGTTCATAACAATACGACTACGGCTCAGACATTAGTGTTTTTTTTTATCATCATAGCCGGAAACTGAAATGGATGCGGCAACGTTAAGTTGCCATTAAGGCCTTCATAAGTTGCAACACAATCACACTTCGCTTAGCCAAAAACTGGGGTTGTATCTGTGGCTTATTCATTTCAGACTAAAAGGAGACACACACACACCACACTGCCACACACACACACACACACACTGACACACACCCCACAACGCATCCAGGCAACATCCACTTCAGTTAACTGAAGCTAAACAGACCACAAGGCATGCAGCAAAACTTAGGCTCAGCATATTAGTTAAGAAAATACATCATAGCCAAAAACTGAAACGGGGGCAACAATTTAAGGCCTTCATAAGTTGCCACAACATCCACTTCAGCCCACTTACTGAAATGAATAAGCCACAAACACAAATACACAATACTGAAATGAATAAGCCAACATCCACTTCAGTTAAGTGAAGCTAAACATACCACAAGGCATGCAGCAAAACTTAGGCTCAGCATATTAGTTAAGAAAATACATCATAGCCAAAAACTGAAGTAAGGGCAACATCATGTTACCATTTAAGGCCTTCATAAGTTGCCACAACACAATATTGAAATGAATAAGCCACAGATACAACCCCAGCATAATAAATGAATAATAGAATCAAACCAAATGCCAGCAGGTCCCCTAATCACTGTCTATATCAGAATCTGCAAAATAGCCTCTGAATTCATCTTTAGCTGAGCGTATTTGAATTCCAAGGCGTGCATCCTCCCAATCTTTCAAGCATATGAGACAATCCAAAATGTCTGGAGCTAGTCTGCTCCTCCTCTCATCCAAAACTCTTTTACCTGCACTAAAAGCAGATTCGGATGCCACTATAGACACAGGAGGGGTTAGTAGATCACGTGCCATGATTGAAAGAACGGGATATTTATCTTCATTTTTTTTCCACCAAGCTAAGACATCAAAATCACTCCTGTCATTCACGTTAACAGATTCTAGGTCTAAATATTTCTCAAGTTCAATGCGTGAAGTTACAGTGCTACTTCCTATTCCTGAATTTGAACTAACAAAATCCCAAAATTCATCATTGGTACTTGTAGAAGATGTTAAAGGAGCAGCAGTACAGGCAGCAGCATTAGAACGAAACTTAGAGTCATATTTAGCATACATGTTAGTCAATAAATCATTCACATCAGCAGAAGAAGGTAAAGTAGCAATCCCTAAATTCGTACCAATCTCTCTTAAGAGCAAGCTAACACCTTGTAACTTCATCCTAGGGTCCATTACTGCAGCTAACATAAATATATGTGGCATTTCCTCATAATATTTTTTGAATTTTCCTTCCATATCTATACAAGCATGTGCAAAATTTGAATGTTCCCTATGTTTACGAAAATTGACACTGATATTGAAAAGATGATGAAGCACAATACAAGAAGTAGGATAACGAACACCCGAACAAGCTATGGTAACAGCATAAAACACTTTTAAAAATTTCATGAACTGAAAACCAATTTCCCAATCAGCTGAAGTTAAAGGAGTACCACGACACGGTCGATACCTCTGATTAACATACACAGATATTGCATCACTATATTTCCTACAAGACTTTAACATAATGTAGGTCGAATTCCAACGAGTTTGAACATCAGAGTTCATATTTTTGGGTTTAAGACTGTAAAGTGATGTGCACATTTTATCAAATTCTTGTTGCCTAGATGGGGAAGTAGCAATAAAAGGAACAACATCTCTAATTCTTTTAATCTGTGGAGCTATATGTGTCAAACCATCTTGCACAACTAAGTTAATGACATGGCATACACATCGCAAATGCAATAATTCACCAAAATAAGGAGTCGTCAAATTTCTTCTAAACAGTGGAAGTGTAGCACTATTAGCGCTATGGTTGTCAAAAGTAATGCTATAAACTTTATCAACAACTTCAAAATCCCTAATAACACCCATAATACTTTCAAAAATCTGTTCAGCATCATGAGGAAACTCCACTAAACGGAAAGCAATAATTTTTTTTTGCAAAGTCCAACTAGAGTCTATATAATGAGCAGTCACACAAATATAACCACGATTATTTATACCAGACCACATATCAGAAGTAAAACCTATTGCACCAACAGTTGCAAGTTCACTAATCAAATCTTTTTTAACTTCACTAAAGCTTTCTTTATATCACTACGGGTTGAATTTCTAGAAACTTTAGCAAACGAAGGATTCAGACAATCTTGGACAAAATATTCAAATCTAATATCATCACCAAAAGTAAATGGTTGTTCTGCTGCAGCTACATAAAGGGCCAGTCCACGTCTCATTTTTTCTTTTGAATAAACAAAATTACTGTCAGATGCACCACCAATTTTATCAGCATGTTTCCTTCTTATATGTCTACCATGTCCTACACCATTATTACTTATGCATTTATAATGTTTGTCACAATAATGGCATACAGCCCTGGTTCCTATGTCAATACCACTTTTATCCTTGAAGTTGTGAACTATAGAGAAATGATTCCATACCCATGAGTAGCGTCGTGACCTTTTTGAACCACTAAGGCTTGAATTTGCAGCTGTAGGAGTAGCACTAGAACCTAAAGGTCCTGTTCCACTTCCACCACCAACAATGTTTGAAGTAGCCTCCTCACCTACAGAACCCATACCCTGTGGTGCAATAGGGTCTTGTGGTAGTTCATCAGAAGAACCTGAGTGGGAGTCACGATCCTCCCCATTTCCAGGAGCCATCTACAAAAAAGCACCATAACAAGGGTTATTAAAGGGGAAACACGAAAGCCCTAATTTTGTAACCCTAAATGCAATATTCAAGTAAATAGCTTCACAGATCCTACTTAGTGGCTCAGTGGCTGTGGGTACAATATAACAGCAGACTGACAAAATCATAATGCGACAACAGCAACACTAGACTGACTAATCACATGGGAAGTGATTAATCACACTAGACTGATTAGTAACAAACTAACAATTAACAAAAGCCCTAATTTCGTAACCCTAATTTTAGAAATTAGTAACAATTAACAAAAGCCCTAATTTCGTAACCCTAATTTTAGAAATTAGTAACAATTAACAAAAGCCCTATTTTCGTAACCCTAATTTCAAAAACCAGGTGAAAACCCTAATTTCAGAAACCCTAATTATTTGGCTTTTCCAAATAAACCCAAACTGGATTTTTATTCAAAAATATTGAACTTAACACATCAATCATGAAGAGAACCTAAAACGGGATGCATCATGCATGTCATCATGTGGTCAACAAACAGGAAAACGAAAACAGGCCAAGGTTGTAAATACTCACTGTTTGAGTGTTGTGTGTCACCGGAAACGAAGAGAGACAGAGGTGAGTCGGGCAAACTCAGATCTAGTTGTAGATCTAGGGTTTGAGTTTTTTGAGTCGCTGAACCGCTGAACGGCAACGGAAACGGAACAGAAACGGTCACCAACTCACCGCCGAAAACGGCAAAGGCAGTCACCACCGGTCAGTGGTCACCGACAAGGGCTTCACTGTTTGAGAGTTAAGAGGGACAGAGAAAGACGTTGAGAGAGAGAGAGCCTCAGGCGTTGAGAGGGAGAGACGATGAGAGTGAGAGAGACGTTGAGACTTGAGAGTGAGATTCTGTGAGAAATGAGAGAGAGAGAGAGAGAGAGAGAGAGACGTTGAGAGAGTCAGTCAGAGAGAGACGTTGAGAGAGTCAGAATAGAGCGACTGAGAGAGAGAGAGAGGGCTGCTAGGGTTGTTCTCAGTCTCATCTCTTCCTATTTATACCAGTGCCGTGCCTGATCATGTGCGACAGTCGCTCCATAATGCATATGCACTCAATAAAGAAAAAATCTCGTAGAGTCCTATAATGCATCACTCGAGGGCCGCCCGAGCTGTTTGTTGAAAATCCGAACCGTCTACGTTTTATGTGGGAGTGATTATATCATTCGTGCAAAAAATGAAGTCAATTGGTTATCGTTACATACTACATCGCACATAACAAAAAAATTCCTATTAACGAATCTACATCCTGATGAAAGGGCTTCCAAAACCCGATAGACCCGAATTTTTGCGAGAGTGCTTAAAACACCAAGAAAAACAAAATGAACGGTATGGATCGTCGTACTTGTGTCGCAATCGTGTGGCTAGCATACATTAGACTATAGCGGAATATATTAGTTTAGAACCAGATAAGTTAGATGTATAGATTTGAAAGGTAGCTGCAGACTCATTTTTTCGAATATTCGATCTAAACCGTTACGATTTAAGATCTTATCAAATTTATCATTCTCCCCAAAATAGGTGATAATCAGATGTCGGAAACCACGTGATCAGAACACATTCGGTGCTTCCAAAGACGTTAAAGTCCTATAATGCACCACTTCAAGGCCACCCGAGTTATTTTTTGAAAATCGGAACCGTCTACCTTTTATGTGGGACTATTTATATCATTCGTGCAAAAAATGAAGTAAATTGGTTATCGTTATATACTCGATCACACATAACAAAAAATTCTCTAACAATAAATCTACGTCTCGATAAAAGGGCTTCAAAAACCCGATAGACCCGAAAATATGCGAGAGTGATTAAAACACCAAGAACAACAAAATGAACGGTATGGATCGTCATACTTGTGTTGCAATCGTGTGGTTAGCATACAAGAGGCCCGTTTTTTTAAAATAGAATTATATAATATTATTAATATATATTACTCCCTCCGTCCCTTTATTACAGTCCAGTATTCCATTTTGGGCTGTCTCTTAATAAGTGTCCATTTTGTAAAGTTAATGGGTAAAAGTTGGTGAATTGTCTATTTTGTCCCTAAAAGTAGATTCCATTTTGAAAAGTTAGTGAGTAAAAGTGTAATGATGATGGGTAAGTAGGAAAAGTGGAGGAAAAAGTTGATGTGAAAGGTATATGATGATGTCTTTTTAATAAGTTGGAGTTACGAAGCAGGATATTTAAAAAGGGACGGAGGGAGTACTTGTCTAATTATAACTTATAAGCAAAAAAAGATTGTTAGCCCATTTTTTTAAAAAGATCGTCATACTTTTTCTTATTTATTATATATATATATATAATATTTATTAGATAAAATGCAATATATATCAATATATGTGTAGTAATTGCCTACTAATTGGTATATTATCATGTTTGAATTTTGATTCAAAATTTCTTAATCATATAAATTATTTTCAAAGCTTATTTTACTTAAATAAAAGGAAAAGATTAATAAATTATTGGATTATCAAAAAATACACACAGATAAATTAAACTATAATCTGAAATCCCTTGTTTATTTTTTTTTGAATTGAAAATCCCTTGTTTATTTAATAAATTATTGGATTATCAAAAAATACACACACATATATTTTTTTAAAATTATTGGATTATTATTTTTTGAATTAAAAATCCCTGCGTGCCCGTGCCGTGCCTGGGCCGCCTGGCTAGAATCGTGTCGTGTCGTGACTCGTGCCGTGCCGTGTCGTGACTCGTGCCCCATCCCACTTCCGTGCCGTGCCCGTCTAAGACCGTGTTGTGCTGTCCCGTGCCAAGCCAACTTCCGTGTCGTGCCCGTGTCGTTCCCCCTCACTTTCGTGCCCGTATCGTGCCGCGTGCCCGTAGCGTGCCGTGTGCCCACTAAGACCGTGCCGTTCCCGTGCTGTGCCAGGATTATTCCGTGCCCGTGTCGTGTCGTGCCGCCTTCAAACGTGCCGTGTCCGTGCCCGTGCCCGTGCCGACCCGGCCTATTTGACACCTCTAGATCAAGCTTGTTAGAAATCTCTTAGTAATGTTGATTTTCTGGATAATTACCTGAAAGCAATAAAAGAAAGTAGAATGTGAGTTTTTAATTTCTATCGTACGTTGAGTTGCTTAAAAGCAGAAATTTAATACTTCGGTGAGTTGAATTCGTCTTTCAGCGAAAATTAAAATGAATTGAGAGGTTATGTATGTGATGTGCCTCAAAGTTGCATGTGATTGGAGAAGAGTAACAATGAGTCCTGCTATATACACAGACAATCTGTGCACAGATTGTGCACAGATTTCGTTGTGGGATCCACCACGGGTCCTACATAAATCATCCAAATCGTTCATTAAATGTAAAATATTTTTTTGAGGGTCCCCGTAAAAAATAAACTCAATCCGACACCTATAGTTGCTTCATCCAACCATCTAACTTTTCATTCAGATTTCCAAATAATGAAAAGTTATAAGGTTGGATCGAGTACCTATAGGTATCGGATTGTGCTTATTTTTTACGCGGATCCTTGAAAAAATGTTTTACATTTAATGAACGGCTCGGATGATTTGTGTGGGACCCGTGGTGGGCCTCAGAACGAAATCTGTGCACAACAGATTGTATGTGTGTGTAGGCTTTCTGGTTCTTTCAGTTCAATTGTTCTTCTTTCAGTTAAGGCTTGTGTCTTCACCTTCAACTCTCAAATTGAGGCCAAAGCTTCTTCATCTTCGCTCTCGAGGCAGAAGCTCCATCTGAAAATGCCCGTTTTGTTTCTCTCCTCTGTGGTATTTGCCCTTGGCCGTACCGTGGTTGCCTATAGAACAAGCTGCAGAGCGCGGAGGAAATTCCTCTTTCACCGAGTTGACCCGGAAGCAGTAAGATTGCAGAAGCTTTTTTAAGGATCTATTTGCGCTTTTAAATGATTTCCTTATTTTATAAGCACATATATTGATGCAGTTGTGCATTTCGTTCCTACAAAATATCAGTAGATTATTTTTTCAAAATCAAAACCAATTACGATAGAAAACATTGCCTGCATCCAATTATTCCAATGACTTAATTTACCATTTTCAATTACATAAGAATGTTTATCTTTGCTTGGCCTTTCAATATTGTGGTTGAGTTTGCATCGCAGGAAAATTTCCCTGCATTTTCTAAGTTTCTTCTAGAGCTCTCAGTAGCATTTACAGAGTGTTAATGCCTAACAATATAGACCAGGCACAAGTAGTTCCATGTCAATAGTTCAAATAGGATTCCTCATAAAATAAACCTCAGGAAGGCAGAGCAGACGGTAATATGAGGGCGTAGATAAAATGCATTTAAACCAAAATATTCTGCCTTGAGTTTTCTTTAATAGTAGAAAGAGTAATCATATGTTAAGCTGATCTCCATAAGAACTGCAGGTACTTTCTTGCAAAATTGTTTTTGCTGGTTTTCAGAAGGTTCCGCGATCTCCCACCCCCTCTGCAGGCAAAACACCAAAAAAGTGACGGTGAATTGAGGCGAAAACCTGGAGTCATCGCTCGTGATGAAGGGGAGCTCCCCATTAGATTCCTTGCTGACGTTGACAGCTTATTCGTTGCTTGCCAAGGGCTTACAATCCACTATAAGCTTAGCATGTCCAGTTCACCTCCTCGTTCCTTATCTTCTACAACTATTTTCGACAGGCCATCGTTGAATGTCCTGTCGAGAACCCAGTATCATCTCCACAGGAGCTTTAGTAATAAATACCCCACCTCTTCTCTATATGCTCTACTATTAGATGGTTCTCCAACATCTCCAGTGTTGTCTGAAGATATTCTTATTCTGAGCCTAGATAGTCCCGCTGACATGGATGAAGTGAGTACATCGAGCTCTCCAGCAGCAGAGCATGATTTGGAGGCAAATGGCCAGATTGGCATTGTTTTAGTGCTTGGATTTGGAGGGGGAGTCTTTTCATGGAGGCATGTGATGGGTGTGCTGGCTCGGCAGGTAGGTTGTACAGTTGCTGCTTTTGACCGTCCCGGTTGGGGATTGACATCGAGACCACACCAAAAGGATTGGGAAGTAAATCAATTGCCTAACCCGTACAAGCTTGAAAATCAGGTATTGTCCACTATTGTATGTTTAGAGCAGTTTTATCTGGGACAATTTTTGTAGTTCTTTTGGGTCCATGGAACGAAAGAGGACTTTAGAATGCTGACTCATAGGCATGTGTAGATCACTCTATTCGAGTTCATTTGGTAATTCTGAACATGAAAAAAAGTTTCTGTCAAAAATTAGAGGTATGGAGGAATTTTATAACTTTGCAATTTCGCTTATTTTCTTTTTCTATGCTTGTTAAATTTATGTTATTTTCTTCTTTTAGCAAGATACTAAGCATTTTTTAATTGGTAGGATTGTTTGCTCCTGCATGATAGTTGTGAGGGTGATCACGGATTTTGTAAGAATCTGTTTTGATACAAGTTACTGAAATAAAGGTTACAAATGGTAGAAAGGAGAGGAACATCGAAAATCAGGTTTTAAATGGAACATGTGAACTGGAAAAAAAAGAAAAAGAAATTGAAACAATAAGAAGAAATTTATATGTATTGTGCTGCAACTAAAAAAATGCACTTATTTTAGTCCAAATTAATGAAGGTTTTGGCCTTTGGGAGGGTTGGATTGAGAATGGACCTATACTTTGGCATCAGTTGCAAAAGTGGCCCCGAGGTTCAAATCCATTACCATGAGACTAGTGTGGCGTCACTGAATATGAAACCTATCAAAATTGAGAGAGTTCTCAATTATCTGGATTGGGAATATTCTCAAATGTGTTTTGGTGGCAATGGAGGTGGTGGTTATGAAGTGCTGGGGTAGATCACAAAATTCAGAATATTCTTAATTTTTTTTATGGCATAGGGGAGGTGGTAGTGGTGTTGAAGTAGTGGTGGTGGTCTATGAGACTATGGCCCACATGTCTTGTTTCTTTACTTTCTGGTTTGTAACTTCTTGTATGGCATCATGTTTGTTGATTGTTAATAAAGTTGGTGTTGGTGTTTCCAGGTAGACCTGCTTCTTTCTTTCTGTGCGGAGATGGGCTTTTCTTCAGTTATACTGGTTGGTCATGATGATGGAGGCATACTTGCGCTAAAGGCTGCACAGAGGGTCCATGCATCACCAAATTCTGTCAATGTGAGTTTTGCTCGGTTTTAGGTAACAATTAGACATCTTTGGCATCATGCTCTACTTTAGCACTTAGATTTTGCTGAATCAGGTGTTGGTTTTCTGCAGTGCATATGTTATAGCTTCAATCACTGTATTTGCACGCTAAAGGCTGCACAGAGGGTCCATGCATCACCAAATTCTGTCAATGTGAGTTTTGCTCGGTTTTAGGTAACAATTAGACATCTTTGGCATCATGCTCTACTTTAGCACTTAGATTTTGCTGAATCAGGTGTTGGTTTTCTGCAGTGCATATGTTATAGCTTCAATCACTGTATTTGCACGCAAAAGATATTCCAAAAATGGTTGTTTTCCTGCAAGAAATGTTTTCCATTAGATGTTTCCTAAAACTCCTGCAGGACTATACATTAAAGGGTTGCTACGTGTAAAAATATAACTCTGCTGGTAATCTTTTACCTCCATAATATTCTTGACAGCTATATAGGGTAACAAGTGCTGTCTCTTGTCGACACGATGGCATTTCTTTTTTGATTCCACTCTCACTTCTGGTAATCAAATCAACTGACTAACAAACAGTGGTGTTAAGATGTATGACCTCAAGACCTTACCAACTGCATATTATAGGCATTAGATGGCATACCAGCTCTTTGGTCCTTAATCCGTGGTTTCCTGTACTGTTGCTTTGTTCAGAGCCCAATGGGTGATAATATTGTTCCTAATTCTGGTATTAAAGTCTATCCGACCTCTTGGATCACATTTCCAAGTTTGGGCATCATGGTGAAAAAGTAGAATTCCGTCATCTGTAATATATTAAGATCTCTAGTAAAGCACTAAGAAGTACTTTATCCCTTAATAGTTGTACGAAGGGTTGGAAAATTCTTGTTTACCATCTTTGTCTTTCATCATTCAGGTTGAAATCAAGGGGGTGGTACTATTGAGTGTAAGCTTGTCAAGGGAAGTAGTCCCTGGCTTTGCCAGAATTCTCTTGTACACGTCGCTTGGGAAGAAACATATAGTTCGTCCTTTACTGCGGACAGAAATTACTCAAGTGATTAATCGGCGTGCGTGGTACGATGCGACCAAGCTAACAGCAGAAGTTTCAAGCCTGTACAAGGTACTTCCAATATCTAAAGTCACAAACCTCAAATCTGTTTCGGAAATGTAGACCTAGAATAGAAAATCTGATTTAAGGTCATACTTCCTGATTGTGTTACCACAATTTTTATCTATTGTTGGTTTAAATGTGATGTGCTGAAAACTGCATGAAATACATTGACCATTTCACTTATTTGCTGCTCCTGTATGGAACCAGGCTCCTTTATGCGTAGAAGGCTCGGACGAAGCTCTTCATGAGATAGGAAAACTTTCATCTGAGACAGTCTTTTTCACCACAAAATGCAGCAACATTGCTGCAAGCTATCAAGGACTTGCCAGTTTTGGTTATTGCGGGGGCTGAAGATGCTCTTGTACCACTAAAATCTGCTCAAGTCATGGCTTCAGGATTTGTAAATTCTGTAAGTACCCCTCAGCCACCGTTGGATTCTGTATAACATCAGGCTAATTGGGATTCAGGTGTAAAAAAAAATGGTCATCCATCATATATGTTGGGGCCTCTGTTTTATCTTTTGATGTACGCAAAACTCTCTACAATTCCTCTCCGTCAGCAAATGGCCTGATCATTTCATGGCAGGCAACTTAATTCCGTAGTGAAATTTCCATGCGTCTGGAGAACTACTTCTACGCACTTAAGTGCTGTTTATTTGAAATGAGCTATTTGTTTGATTTTGTTTGTAATCTGGCTTATGATTTTATCATGCAGAAACTGGTTGCAATTTCCGGGTGTGGTCATCTTCCACATGAGGAGTGCCCCAAGGCATTGCTTGCAGCTATATTGCCCTTCATCAACAATTTGTTAACAAAATCAGAAGTGAATCTTTTGTTTAACTCTAGATAGGGTTCTTATTTTATGTTGCGGGTTTTTTCTCTTTCTTTTTCTTCTCTTTTTCAATCTTTGTATTCACCTCAAAGGAAAGAGGCCAATCTCCACCTCTTCTTTTGGGTATTTTTGATGTGTTAGTTTGGAAGCTTTACCCTTACCCTATAATACTAAGGGTTTCTCACATGTACATTTTTTCTTCTCTGTTTTGGCTTTTTTCTTTTGGTCTTTAAGTGCAGAGTCAATCAAGTTGTTTAAGGAGGTTATTTGAACAGTTTGTGTTATTTACCACTAAAGAGAGTGGAAATGACACCCATTGTGTATAGTTCTCATAGTTCGGAATGCAGCATTTAGCAAGTTAGTTCCATCTCTCTCTCTCTCTCTCTCTCTCTCTCTCTCTCTCTCCATTCATCGCTCAAAACCCTCCCCTTCAAAACCTGAAGAGATCAATCATTTCCTAAATGCAAATGCAGGACCTAGATTTCTGTTATGCTCACATTACATTTGCAATTTGGAGAGAAGATAAAGAGAAAAGCTATACATCCTCTCAAATCAACTGTTGGGATGACTTACGGGGCGTTTCCACTAAATTTTTTAGACTACAAATTATTGCATTTTGTCATGTTTGCACTAAATCACAACTTCTTCCTCTTTACTCGTATCTTCTCTATTTTTTCCTTCCACCCACAATTTATAGGTTAGTGGAAACAACTTGATATTTTTGGACAAGAAGAAGTTGTCCATAACTTATTGACATTGGAATCTGGATACTTAGGAAACAACATTAGGTAAAATGATTATGTGTATATATTAAACCATCCATGGGTGGGGGTATATAAAGTACAATGCATGATAAGGATAAGTAATACAAAGTCTATCACAACAAGGAGATGAATGGGATAATGCCAATCTGGGGATAATGCCAATGAACACCAGTGCTTATCTAACAGCCCCCCGCAAGTTGACGGGCTTCGAGGAAGGAAGTTCAACTTTGAACGTAAAGAGCCAAAATGTGGTGAAGACAACCCTTTAGTGAAAACATCTGCAACCT
Organism: Rhododendron griersonianum; assembly: GCA_018127125.1. NCBI lineage: Eukaryota > Viridiplantae > Streptophyta > Magnoliopsida > Ericales > Ericaceae > Rhododendron > Rhododendron griersonianum. The sequence continues at coordinate 9,008,088 of CM030795.1, forward strand.
GATCCTTGGTACTGAGATAGTGAACTGTAAGGTCCCCGCGAGAAACCTTATCACGTACGAAATGGAAATCAATCTCCACATGTTTGGTACGAGCATGGAAAAGCGAATTGGCCGTAAGATACGTGGCACCAATATTGTCACACCATAAGATCGGTGGAGAAGGAATATAAAGACCCAGTTCAAACAGGAGCGATTGGAGCCACGTGAGTTCCGCTGCGGCATCAGCGAGGGCTTTGTATTCTGCCTCCGTGGATGAGCGAGCCACCGTCCGTTGCTTTCGAGAGGACGAGGAAATAAGATTAGAACCCAAATAGATAGTATAGCCGCCTGTTGACTTACGATCGTCGGAACAACCAGCCCAATCAGAATCGGAAAAGGCTTGTAACTTGGTGACATTAGTACGAGAAATAAGGAGGCCCAGATCAATAGTTTGGTGAAGATATCGCAAAATCCGTTTCACAGCTGTCCAGTGGTGGTCGGTTGGGGCATGCATATATTGGCACACTTTATTTACAGCGAAGGAAAGATCTGGCCTTGTCAATGTTAGATATTGCAACATCCCAACCACTTGTCTATAATGGGTAGAGTCATGGAAAGGAGAGCCACTGGACTGACATAGTTTAGTCGAGGGTGACATGGGTGTATGAACACCTTTTGAATCACTCATACCTGTTTTGGAGAGAATGTCCAAAATATATTTCTTTTGAGACAAAAGAATGCCCTTGGAGTGGGGAAACACTTCCACCACGAGAAAATAGTTGATAGAGCCCAAATCTTTGATGGAAAATTCTTGGCCCAATTGACCAATAAGAGAGGAGACCATCGAAGATGAAGTCCCTGTAATTAAAATGTCATCCACATAAATAAGCACATATAATTGAACTGCATCCCGCGAATAGATAAACAATGAAGAATCGGCTTTCGAGCTATGGAAACCAAGGTTCAGTAGGTGAGTGGTAAGACGATAAAACCATGCCCGAGGAGACTGTTTTAGACCATACAAACTCTTGTGTAATTTACAAACATGGGTGGGGCGATCCGAATCAACAAACCCAGGTGGCTGAGACATATACACCTCTTCACTGAGAGTACCATGCAAAAAAGCATTGTGGACATCTAGTTGACGAATGGACCATCCATGCGAAATAGCCAACGATAAAATAACTCGAATGGTGGTCGGTTTAATCACGGGGCTGAATGTCTCAAAATAATCAATACCATAATGTTGATGAAAGCCCTTGGCGACTAATCGAGCTTTGTATCTTTCAAGAGAGCCATCAGCTTTGCGTTTGATGCGATAAACCCATTTGCATCCAATTATATTCATGTGAGGTGTACAAAAATGCTTTGACGATTTCCTAGACCTAAAATAAAGGGTTGCCCCAAGCGTAGGGCGGAGACCGACGCAGCACAATATCCGGTAAGTCCGGAGTCGAATCCACAGAGACGGTGATGTGTGCTGACTAAAACTCGGGTTGTTACTGATTAAACTGGCTCATAGGTAGCCACCCCTTGTCTTTTAGTTGATTAATTAACTAATGCTAACAGATAACTTGCTCAAATGATTAAAAAGAGAGGCACGGTCGTAGGGAATCCGGCGCTTGCTACCCAATCAGAATCCGCTCGCTTTTCAAAGTTCTAAAAACGGTTAAAATTAGGGAGAATTTGGAAACTCCGAAGGATGCGAGTCCTAAGGTTGCCGATCCCGTACACAGCGGCGAACAGGTTTTGGTCCCCCGTTCCCGCTCACATGAGTCCCGGCAATGCCTCGAATTCGTCCAACGAACGTAGTTTTCACCAACTAAGATAATTTAATTAAATCAATGAACGGAAAAATTGCGAGACGAATCCTAATTGGGTCGCGATGCGCCTTTACCCAGCGACCAAACCTCAGAAAAACTACTCACACATTATTAAAAATAAAAGGAATAAAACCCTAGAATTAATCATGCTTCTAAAACTGGACAAAGAAAATAAACAAGAGATCCAAACCAAACAAGAACAAACGAACAACTTTTATTAAAAACAGAAATTAAAACAAGTTACCGGAATGCGAGTAATTGAACAGAGCTTCAAAACTTGAAAGGAAAGAGAACTGAATAAAACTAACAATATTCGGAACAAAAGAATCGACTGCCCCGTTCTTCGTTCAAGCGAACCTGCCTCCCTTTTGCGTGCGTGGGAATCCAAGAAGATATCACCGCCGCTTCCCCCTCCGTTTCGTCCGTGGAAACCTCCCTTTTATATCTGTTTTGTAGCCGACTAATAAAACCCTCGTGGGCTGAGAATTGGCTTAGGCCTAGTTCCTTTACATGGCCCCACCGGTTCGTCAAATACATAAGCATTGGGCCCACCCAATTGAATTGCAAATTCAGTACTCTTGCCGTGGACTAATTAAGTTAAGTCCAGTGCTAATAAACTCTTGACCCATATGGACCTGCTTCAAATACCGTTTAATATTTTAATTTTGAGCTTTTTTTTGTATCAAATCCTCCAAATACCTACAATACACAAATTAAGCATAAATCTCCAAGTAATAATACAAAAATAGACTTAGCAAGGATAAATTAAGGGGCGCGTATGTGAACATTTACGCGCCTATCACACCCCCCAACTTAAACTTTGCTAGTCCCGAGCAAAGAAAACAAAATGCAATTAAAGAAAATAAATTAAAACTGATAGTTCTTTTAAACCCCCAGGCGGCCCCGGTAGGACGAGTGAAGTCTCGTGAGGGTTTTCAGCAGTGATCACCCACAAAACACCGCGGATCCCTTTACTTGGAACCCAAAAACTTGCAATGCGACTCATTGATATGCCAATGCCAAGAATATAGCATATGTGAAAAATAGTTCTGGAGGCTATCAAAACATAGAAATAAATCATGGCACCCATGCTTAGCGTGTGTGAGTAAGGACCTTAACCACAAGTGAACCACAATCAAGTACTCTCTCCGGACCGAGTCTCGACTTCAATTCTCACCGTGTCATGCACTCAACAAAAGAAAACGCTCGAAACAAGGTGCATTTAATAAACAATGTGTGTGGGCGGACGTTATGCAATGAAGAATCAAAGTGCCCTGCACACTCTAGACACGAAGAGAAAGCTTTTTAAGGTAGACACACGATCTCATGAAAGGAATGTCAAACATTGGAGACTGTATCTATCCATCAATCCACAACCCATTGCCCCTAAGATCAAATAGGACTTTTATTCGGTTATATCATTAGGTAAGGAAAAGTGCTTCAAAGGTTAGGATAAATCATAAGCAAGTGTCCGAGATTAGGCCAAAACAACATAGGGCAAGTATAACAATGTGCGCCCTCTTTCAACTCTTTTCAACTCCGCCATATCCCTCATATTCTTCACCTTTCACACAAAATCCCCTATGAAGTTCACACGTTTCTTTCTTCAAACAAATGCATGGGTGTCTTCCCCCTTTTCATTCAAGTTCCATTATTTTTTTTCCTTTGCAATTTTCTCAATTTTTTTCTTTTTAGCTATGGGGAAGAACACACCACATTTCAAGCACATCTTTCTCAAATACAATTTCTCCATTCTCTTCAAAAATTATCCTTCACATGATTAGCTTGCCATTCTCAAGACACAATATGATTGGTGAAGCTTACCAAGAAAAAGGCTCATGCAAGAGGCTCAATGGGGCTCACAAGGATAAGTATTTAAGAAAAAGAAACGAACTGGCTCAATTAGCAAAGATGGCCTATTATCCTCTCCTAGGGGCAATACAACCAAGTAACGGTCCAATCCCAAAGAATAAAATAACAGGCATGTATTAAGTCTCAACACTTGACGACAAAAGATAATGAGATCAACAATGATTAAGCTTCTTCTTTTTTTTTATGACAAACAAAAGAGTTTATATGACACCACTCCAAAGGAAGGTAAGGCACTAAAGCTCACATGGGCATAAGTCTCCACTAATCTAGCCATTGAAAGCACTCAAGTCACAACTCACAAGCAATCAAGGTCCAAGAACGTGCAGTGCAAAGATGCTAAGAGTGTATGCCAGGATAAATTTCTATCGCCAAGCTAGCAAAAAGAACTACCATGCAACATAAATATTCAAAGAATGCCCACAGATTCTCAGCATAAGCAACCAACAAGTAAACATCGCAATCTCCAAGTCTCAAGTAGAAAGGATCCAACAAGTTTTTTTTTTTTGAACTTTTTAATTTTCAAATTTTTTTTTTCTCTTTTTTTTTATTGAATCTAACAAAATAAAGAACAAAGTGATCTCTCCCCCCAACTTGAACCATTCGATGTCCTCATTGAATGCAAGAACAAAAATAGGACATAAAAGAAAAAGAAGGGAAAGGTATCACCTCGCAACGGAGAACTATGCAAGAAATAATATTCGGGAAGAAGACCCCCCAACTTGAACGAAGCATCCTGCAATGTTAGTCCTCACAAAAAAAAAAGATAAAATAAAATAAAATAAAAGTAGCTAATCTATAAATAAAAAAAACTATACAAAAAGTTAATGACATTCACTCCCATCACGTGAAATCCAACCATTCATCACACTACGAATAGCAATCAAAATCAACATCTCACCCAACTTCAAGCACTCCGTTAAAAATTGTACGCGACCATGCCACAAAATCAAATACTTAGAATATCTTAATTGCCTTAGCCGCGTTTGAAATTTAAATTCTACCAATTGCATATTCCCAACCAAATTAACTTTCAAGTTGTTGATGAATTTTAAGAAAAATGGATAGTAAACCACATTAAAATTATCAACACCAAGAAAATCAATTTGTTCTAACTTAACAAACTTTTGCAATGGTGGATGCTCAATAGGAGTGATGACATCAACATCTATGGCTGGGGATATTTGATCATCAAGAACAAATGGACTTTGCACAATTATTGGCAACGACTCCTCAGGAGTCGCGTCATGAAAATCCATCTCAAGTGTACTAGAATGCTCTCGAGAAGACTGTTGCACTTCAGGTGAACCAACTATGTCGTTAGTTACAAGTGGCTCTGTTGTTTCATCTTCCAATACACAAGAATTAATCACTTGAAAATTTTCAACTTGATTGCAAGAAAGAGAATCAGCTAATTGATCAAAATAAAGCGGCTCTATTTCCTCTTTTCCCCTCCCATCAGAATTGGTACCCTCAGAACTTTCAGTCAACTCATAAAATTGGAGCTTTTGGGTTAATTCATCTAAGTAATCCCAAGCATCTTCAGGGTTTTTATCCAGGAATTCGTCAGTTGACCTAAAATCCACCTGACATGGCTTAGGATTTAAACTACGACAAAAGATAACTAGAAGACTGCCAAGTTCACAATTAAAACTCGACCAAGAGAATACGGATTTTTTAAATCGCTCCCAACACTGTGACAAAGACTCATCATCTTGTTGAGAAAAATATGATAGTTCTTGCAAAAGCATATGAGTCTCATATGAGGGATTGAAAGTTTTGAAAAACTGTATCACAATCTCAAGCCATGTCAATTTTGGACTCAAAAAATTAAACCAATCTTGAGCACTACCACGCAAAGATTCTGGGAATACATGTAAAAGAGCCACTTCATCGCTAGCAAAAACCTCCTCAAGTTTATGAACATGCGTAAAAGGATTTTCTGAGGCCAAACCATAAAATATAGGAAGTGACATTGACCAATCGAACTGTCTTGTGTAACCTCCATACCAACTTGCCAAATGGGTCCTTTTTTTTTTCTTTTCAAGCTAGAGGCGATTGCTTTCCTACGATGGAGGATTGCCTACCTCTATCTATTATGATTCAAAACAAAGAACTAAAAAGAAAACAAATAAAAAAAATAACTACCCGAATTCCTAACACACGTCACCGTCTCTGTGGATTCGACTCCGGACTTACCGGATATTGTGCTGCGTCGGTCTCCGCCCTACGCTTGGGGCAACCCTTTATTTTAGGTCTAGGAAATCGTCAAGCATTTTTGGCGCCGTTGTTATGGATTTTACGCAATCCTACAACGCCTCTACGGATCTTGGAACAATGGATCACAGAATAAAACAAACAAATACGTGCGTAATGAAAACTGGAAAGAAAACGAGACACAAGATATACGTGGAAAAACCTCAACGTGAGGAAAAAAACCACGGGAGCCACACCAGTCCACTATGAAATCAATCCAAGAGTACAAGTCTTCTCACAATCTCTCTGAGATGTGTTTTCTCTCGCCTCTCTCTTTTTCACGCTCAGAAAAAGTGATTACAATAACCTTAATACGCGCAGCCGTTCAACAAAACCCTAAATACAATTTTAGGCCCGAAGGCTCTCGGTAGCGCTATAGCAAAAAGGCTATAGCGCTATAGCTAACGCTAGCGCTATACCAAAACCTTGGTAGCGCTAGCTTAGGCTCTGATCAAAGTGCTTCGTTGTCTGCACCCCAACAATCTCCCACTTGAAGATAACCTGAAGCATCCGCAAACAATCAACAGCAAACCCAAATAATCTCAATCAATCATGGACGTAGTCATCTGACCCCTCTTGGTGTGGCTCCAGGCCCATCATCTCTTCAAGCATGAAGGCCAACTGAAGTCGAACACAACTTCAGTTTCTGAATAGTAACAGACTTGGTCAACATATCTGCCGGATTTCGTTCCCCCAAAATCTTCTCTAGCAACAAATCCCCATCTTCCAAAAGCGAGCGAATAAAATGATACCTCAAATCAATGTGCTTCGTCCTGGCATGGAACACTGGATTTTTGGCAAGGTGTATAGCACTCTGGCTGTCACTGAAAAGAACGCAGTTCTCTTGCTTCAAACCCAGCTCCTCCAAGAAGCCCTTTATCCAAACCATCTCCTTTGCAGCCTCAGTCACGGCCACATACTCAGCTTCTGTAGTAGATAATGTCACTAATTTCTGCAGACGTGAGACCCAGCTCACCGCTGTTGAACCCATAGTATAGATATATCCTGTGGTACTTCGCCGCGTATCATGATCACCGGCAAAGTCAGCATCCACATATCCCTGCACTGTCAATTTCCCTCTCCCAAAACAAAGTGGCAAATCAGTGGTACCTTTCAAATATCGCATAATCCACTTTACTGCTTCCCAATGCTGTTTCCCTGGATTGCTAGCAAACCTGCTCACAACTCCCACTGCATGGGCAATGTCTGGTCTCGTGTTCACCATCGCATACATCAGGCTACCCACGGCCGAGGTATACGGAACCTTGGCCATGTACTCTCTTTCTGCATCTGTCTTGGGTGATTGCCCTTGAGAAAGTTTGAAATGACTTCCCAAGGGTGTGCCAACTGCCTTGGCACCCTGCATATTGAACCTCTCCAGAACACGCTCAATATACTCAGCTTGACTCAACCGTAAGGTTCCCTAAGCCTTATCTCTGCTGATTCTCATCCCAAGTATCTGCTTAGCTGCACCCAGATCTTTCATAGCAAACTCTGTTGCCAACTGCTGCTTCAATTTGTTGATCTCCCTAACACAGGAACCTGCTACAAGCATATCATCTACGTAGAGCAATAAAATGATGTAGCTAGACTCAAACCTCTTGAAGTAACAACAGTGATCCCCATTGCACCTTGTGTAGCCACTGCGCTGCATGAAACCGTCAAACTTTCTGTACCACTGTCTGGGAGCCTGTTTCAAACCATACAGACTCTTCTTGAGCCTGCACACCATCTCTTCCTTGTCTTTCACAATGAAGCCAACAGGCTGCTTCATGTAGATTTCTTCATCCAAGTCTCCGTGAAGAAAAGCAGTTTTAACATCTAACTACTCAAGGTGGAGATTTTCAGCAGCAACCATACTCAGCACCACTCTGATAGTGGCCATCTTCACAACGGGTGAAAATATCTCTGTATAATCAATCCCCTCTTTCTGTTGGAAGCCCTTTACAACCAATCTTGCCTTGTACCTTTTCTTGCCATCACTCTCCTGCTTAAGTCGAAAAACCCATTTGTTCTGCAAGGCTTTCTTTCCTGCGGGAAGCTGAGCTAACTGCCAAGTACCGTTGGAATAAAGAGAATCCATCTCTTCCTGCATCGCAGTCTTCCACTTTGCTGACTCAGAAACCTGCATAGCCTCATCATAGCACTCTGGTTCTCCACTGTCCGTCAAAAGCAAGTAATCAAGCGAAGAAATATATTTCGGATTCGGCTTGTGTACTCTAGTTGTCCTCCTCAACTCTCTGACCGCTGAACTAGTCCCTGTCTCTGGAGCTGCTTCATCTGAAACTGTCCCCTCTGAAACTGTCTCATCTAAAACTCTCTCCTCTGCCTGACCAGACCCCTGTTCAACCCCCCTGTCTCCTGGAAGATCCTCCAACCCAAAGTACTCGGATGTATCTCCATCCGAAGTGGTACTCCCACTGCTCAGTTTGCTGTCCCTGTCTTTGTACATCACCTTCTCATCAAACACAACATCTCTGCTTCTGATTATCTTCCGGTTCTTGTTATCCCAAAAACGATAACCAAACTCATCTCCGCCGTATCCAATAAAGGTGCACTTCTGTGACTTAGCATCAAGTTTATCCCTGTCCTTGTCGCTAATATGCACATAGGAAACACAACAGAAAACACGTAAGTGTGAGAGACTTACCTCTTTACCACTCCAAACCTCCTCTGGTATGCCAAAATTCAAAGGAACTGATGGCCCAAGATTGATCAAATGTGCTGCTGTGCTGACTGCATCTGCCCAAAACATCTTGGGCAACCCTGCGTGTAACCGCATGCTCCTAGCACGCTCAGTCAAAGTCTTGTTCATCCTTTCTGCAATGCCATTGTGCTGCGGAGTCCCTGGAGGTGTCCTCTCTAAACGAATCCCGGGTAGAGCGCAGGCTTTCTTGAACTCCCCCAACTCATATTCTCCGCCGTTGTCGGACCTCAACCTCTTTACCTTCAAATCTGTTTCATTCTCAACAATGGCCTTCCACTTCTTGAAGACTTCAAAGACCTCTGACTTGTGCTTCATGAAGTAAACCCATACCTTCCTCGAGTGATCGTCGACAAAGGTAACATAGTAATAAGAACCGCCAAGAGAAGACACTGTAGCTGGACCCCACACATCTGTATGGACAAGCTCTAGCTTCTGAGCCCTGGGAGGCCTGCCGCCTTTCTGAAAGCTAACCCGTTTCTGTTTCCCAAAGATACAATCTTCACACATGTCAATATCCACTGACCCTAAACCCGGTAGCTTCCCTTTTGACTGCATAACCTTCATTCCCTTCTCACTCATATGCCCCAATCTATAGTGCCACAGATTTGAACTCTCCTTGCTGTCTATAACTGCAAGTATGTCGCTACCATGTGAAGTCAAGTAAAGTGTACCAACTTTCTTGCCTTTAGCCGTCACCATGGTACCATTGGAGACTTTCCACATGTCCCCTGTGAATGTCGATGTATAACCTGCTGCTGCAAGCTGTCCAACCGAAATAAGATTCCTCTTCAACTTCGGAACGTGCCTGACATCTTTCAGACACCATTTGAACCCATGCGTTGCAATCTGAACATCCCCTTTTCCCACAATACTGCAAGGCTCGTCGTCCCCCAAGTATACTTTCCCAAAGTCCCCTGCTACATAGTTCTGCAGAACCTCCCTGTTAGCAGTGGCGTGGAATGAGGCACCCGAATCAATCACCCAAGATTCAGTGTCGCTGTTCATGGAAAGAATAAGTGCATCGTGCACAACGTGAGCCTCCTGCCCACCGTTATTCTTTTTCGGTGCTTTGCAAGTTTGTGACATATGGCCTGTCTGACCACAATTCCAACATTCACCTTTAATGGGCCGAACTTGAGATCTATCTTTATTTCCCTTGCCCTTGCCCTTTGATTTCGACTTGGTCTAGCTTCTGCCCCTCTGCTCAAAACTTAGAGCTGAACCTGAACTACCTGAACCATCGATCGAACCCCTTCTGACCTCCTCAGTCAGAATCAAACTAACAACCTCACTCAGTTTCAACTTTTCTTTCCCTGCCGAATTACTGACTGCAGTAACAGTACCCTGCCAGCTCTCTGGCAACTGAGACAGTATTAACAAGGCTTGAACCTCATCATCAAACTTGATTTCGACAGACATAAGTTGATCAACTATCGTATTGAACTCACTGAGATGTGACATAAAGGAAACCCCTTCAGCCATAGACAGATTGAAAAGTTTTTTCATGAGATGTACCTTATTCGCAGCAGACGGTTGCTCGTACATCTTTTTCAGTGCTTCCACAAGACCCTCCGTCGTTTTCTCCTTCAAGATGTTGTGGGTGACTGACTTTGAAAGGGACAGGCGAACAACCCCTAACGCCTTCCTGTCCAGGACGTCCCAATCCTCGTTGCTCTCATCTTTCTTCTTCCCCTTTTCTTTACCCAGCAGCGGCCGGTAAAGATCCTTCTGATACAGATAGTCCTCTATCTGCGTTTTCCAGAACGCGAAGTCTGACCCGTCAAACTTCTCCATCCTCTGCTTGCCTTCTTCAGAACCCATAGCTCCCACTGAACTCTGGCCTGCCCGAACGAGATTAAACCCTAACCTGTCGAACAAAACCTACCGCAACCGCGGCTCTGATACCATATGAATTTTACGCAATCCTACAACGCCCCTACGGATCTTGGAACAATGGATCACAGAATAAAGTAAACAAATACGTGCGTAACGAAAACTGGAAAGAAAACGAGACACAAGATATACGTGGAAAAACCTCAACGTGAGGAAAAAACCACGGGAGCCACACCAGTCCACTATGAAATCAATCCAAGAGTACAAGTCTTCTCACAATCTCTCTGAGATGTGTTTTCTCTCGCCTCTCTCTTTTTCACGCTCAGAAAAAGTGATTACAATAACCTTAATACGCGCAGCCGTTCAACAAAACCCTAAATACAATTTTAGGCCCGAAGGCTCTCGGTAGCGCTATAGCAAAAAGGCTATAGCGCTATAGCTAACGCTAGCGCTATACCAAAACCTTGGTAGCGCTAGCTTAGGCTCTGATCAAAGTGCTTCGTTGTCTGCACCCCAACAGGGGGCACCAAGGTCCAAGTTCCATTAGCAAGCAAAGCATCAATTTCAGTGGCCATAGCCTTGCGCCAATGAGGATATTGATTTGCTGTAGTGAAGCAAGAGGGCTCCTGGGTGTTATCAGTGGGAGGAGTTACTGATGCATGCGTCGTAAGTAAGGCAAAAGACCGTCGTGGAATTGGGTTAGGGCGCAGGACCATAGGATGGTTGCGTTTGGGAGGAGGTGGGGGCGGGGGAGGAGGTGGTGGTGGAGGAGTGGGAGTGGTTGTCGTGGCCATATGTGGGGAATGGTGTGAGGCAGGAGATAAAGCTGGTGAGTGCAAAAGATTGGTATGGGTTCCATGGGACGGAGAGTGGACGGGTGTTACGGACTGAGGAGTTTGAGTGCCATGGGTAATCACAGGAGATAAGGATGGCGGAATGGGATTTGGATTAGCCGCATGAGAGGGAGAAGAGGATGATGAACCAGGATAAGGACCCAAAATTGACGGACGTCCGCGATTAAAAATTAAGCTCGATACCGCCCAAGGAGAGGGAGTGGACTTAGATGGAAAATTGAAGTCCGCGGGTCGAGTCAATTTTTCAGAAAAGGGAAATTTAGTTTCGTCAAAACGAACATGTCTTGCAATATAAATGCGTTCCGACAATGGGTCAAGACAAATATATCCAAAGTGTGAACCACTATATCCCAAGAAAACACACGGACTAGACCGAAATTGCATTTTGTGTTTGTTGAATGGACGCAAATACGGAAAGCAGAGGCAACCAAACACTTTGAGAAATGAGTAATCAGGGGTCTTATGGAATAGTTTTTGAAAAGGAATTTTCCCAAGAATGGAAGTGGATGGTAATCGATTAATGAGATAAACTGCCGTCGAAAAAGCGAAATGCCAAAATTTGAATGGGACCGTACTGTGAGCCATAAGGGAAAGGCCCATTTCAACAATTTGACGGCGATGTCTTTCAACAGAACCATTTTGTTCATGCGTATGCGGACAAGGTAAGCGATGAACTATGCCAAGTTGATTAAAAAACTGATGAATTTTGCGGTATTCACCACTGATGCAGGGCAGAATTATGAATCGAAGAACAAACGTGCAACAAGGACAATCACAAACGGAATAGATATAGAGAAACGCTCTCTAGACACCCTTAAATAAGAAGCAAACCCTAAACCGACTAGGAAAAGGAAAAAATACCAATTTTGGAAAGTTCCAAAATTATTACATATTCTGAAAATATAAGAAGAAACAAAACTTCTCCAACAAGAACGGGCATTATTGGATTTTCCTACCAAAAGTTATAAGCAAAAAGATTATTTCCTAAAACGGCAAATTTGGCCTTTCGGAGCCCTAAACGACCGAAAACGGCTAAAAAACGAAGACCACATGGCGTAAGGCAATGTGTCTTGACTGTTGAGCCGTTTTGGATCGAACCCAAGTGGGCTCAAAGCTAAATCCTTCGGTCAGTTATGATTATCGTTGGGCCGTTTTGGATCGAACCCAAGTGGGCTCAAAGCTAAATCCTTCGGTCAGTTATGATTTCTACTAGTCAGTTTTTGGAATGCTTAAGGTGGTACTCCTCCTCTTGGGCTAATGCATCATCCTCCCCTTCTGAAAAGAAATTCGCCCTCGAATTTGCCCCATCATCCGACGAACTGTCCCCTTGGAAAGGAACAAGGTGCTTCACGTTAAAGACATCAGCAGTTCGGATATGGCTTGCTTCAAACGGTATGCATTCGGATTGATTTTCTCCACAATCTCAACAGGACCAATTTTGCGGGCCACAAGCTTGTTATACTCCCCTTCTGGAAACCGGTCCTTTGTAAGGACAACATAAACAAAGTCACCAACCTCGAACGCCACAACCCTGCGCTTCTTGTCCGCGGCCTCTTTGTATTTCTGAGTAACACTGTGCAAGCGCTGCTCAGTAGTTTTATGAAGTTGCTGTAGATCTCTCATAAACTCCTCAGCTCCCTTACTAGCTCGTATCAAGTCAGGAACAGGAGCCAAATCAATCGGGGCACGTGGATTGAAACCGTAAACAATCTGGAATGGGGACAGACTTGTGTTCCGATTGACGGAACGGTTGAAAGCAAACTCAGCTTGGCATAATTTCTGATCCCAACTCCCACGATGGTCTGCATATAAGCTACGGAGCAAATTGCCCAAAGAACGGTTTACTACCTCAGTTTGACCATCTGTTTGAGGGTGATAAGCCGTGCTAAAAGCCAGATTGGTGTTTGCCATCCTCCACAAGCAACGCCAAAAATGGCTCAGAAACCGCGTGTCGCGGTCAGAAACAATGGACTGGGGCAGGCCATGCAAGCAATAAACCTCGGAAAAATATAACTGGGACACCTTGACCGCATCGGTTGTCTTCTTACAAGCGATGAAGTGAGCCATCTTGGAAAACTGATCCACCACCACAAAGATAGAATCATTACCTCGCTGTGACCTCGGCAACCCCAAGACGAAATCCATGCTAACATCAGCCCAAGGTTATGATGGGATGGGCAATGGCACATATAAACCAGCATTAGAAGCCGTACCTTTGGAGACTTGGCAAGTGTGGCAGCTTCCCACAAATTTGTAAACATCCTTCCGTAAAGTTGGCCAAAAATAAGAAGCGGACACCAATGCAAAGGTCTTGTCACTCCCCACATGCCCTTCATCGTGCAGCTCTTTAATAATTTTGAGACGAAGACTACCCTCCGGAACACACAACGCATTCCCTTTAAACAGAAAACCTCCATGCTCATGAAAATCAGACTGATCACCACCTGCGATCTTCCCAAGAACAGTAGAGAAAAATGGATCAGCCAACAACAACTCACGAAAAGCATCAAATCCAATTACCTTGCTGCGCATTACAGTGAGCAGGTTGTTACGGCGACTGAGGGCATCGGCAACCTTATTCAAAGCACCAGACTTGTGCTTGATAGCAAAAGAGAACTGCTGCACATAAGCAGCCCATTTAGCATGCCGACTGGAAAGCTTATCCTGCGAGTTGAGGTGTTTTAACGCCTCATGATCAGAATATAAAACGAAATCGCTGTGTATGAGATAATGATACCAATGCTTCAACGACTGAACCAAGGCATAGAACACCACATCATAAGTGCTATAGTTCAGTTTTCCCCCATTCAGCTTCTCACTAAAATAAGCCACAGGCTTGGAGCTTTGGCTAAGGACAACTCCAATTCCAACCTTGGACGCATCACAATGCAACTCAAAAGGTTGTGAAAAGTCCGGTAACACTAGAACCGGGGCAGAAGTTAATTTCTGCTTGATCAACTGAAATGCCTTGGAGACTGCTTCATTCCACGAGAACCTCCCACCCTTCATACAATCCGTGATAGGAGCCATAATAGTGCTAAAGTGCGGAATAAAACGACGGTAAAAAGAAGCCAACCCATGAAAACTGCGAATATCAAACAAAGTCCGAGGTTGTGGCCAGTCTTGAATTGCCTCAACCTTAGACTCATCTACTGAAATCCCATTCTTGGATACGACATAACCAAGAAAAAGCACAGAATCCGTCATAAACACACACTTTTTAACAGCTCCATACAATTTTTCAGCACGCAAAACAGTAAGAACCTCACGTAAATGCTGCAAGTGTAATTGAGGAGTGGCACTATAAATCAAAATATCATAAAAGTAAACGACAACAAATTTATCGATGAAAGGCCGTAGCGTTTGGTTCATCACTCGCATGAAAGTGCTCGGCGCATTAGATAAACCGAACAGCATAACCAACCACTCATACAGCCCCTCTCTGGTCTTAAACGCTGTCTTCCATTCATCTCCCGGTTTGATACGAAGTTGATGGTAACCACTTTTCAAATCCAGCTTGGTAAAAACCTGAGCACCTCCCAACTGATCTAATAAATCATCCAATCTCGGCAGCGGAAAACGATACTTCACTGTGATCTTGTTAATTGCCCTGCTATCCACACACATCCTCCACGACCCATCCTTTTTGGGAACCAATAATGCTGGAACTACACAAGGGCTAAGACTCTCCCGAATAAAACCCTTGGACAGCAACTCCTCCACTTGTTTTCGCAACTCCTCGTGCTCCTTTGGACTCATCCGATAATGGGGTCGATTGGGCAAACTAGAACTCGACACCAGATCAATCTGGTGCTGAAGATCTCGTAACGGAGGCAATCCATCGGGTAACTCAGTTGGGAACACATCTGCGAACTCAACAAGAAGGGGCTGGATCTTAACTGGCACTTCTTGCTCAAAACCTACTGGTAAACTCTCCTTTGCCACAACAATAAATACAACTTTGGTGGCCGATATCTCTCCTTCGAACTGTACCTTTGTTAGAAGATTAGTACCCTCTCCACTTTGTGGTTTGGATATAATCTCCTTAGCAGGTAGCAACTTAATCGTCGTACCCCCTGATTTAAGGGTATATGTGTTAGAACCCCCGTCATGCATCACCTTACGATCAAACTGCCACGGTCTTCCCAACAAGAGATGACACACATCCATTCCCACAACATCACACCAAATCTGATCCTTATACTTAGGACCAACAGAAAATGAAACCAAACAGTGCTTGGTTACCTTAACTTCGTTGCCCTTCTTCAGCCACGCCAGCTTGTACGGGTTGGGGTGCGGCTCCATCTTCAACCCAAGTTTTTGCACTGCCTTGTCGGACACCACATTCTCACAGCTACCCGAGTCTATCACAAAACGACACACTTTTCCTCCTATTGTGCAAGTGGACTGAAAGACATTACCACGCAGCCAAGAATCTCCCTCTACTTCTCGAGGAGCATAGCAGGATCTTCGAACCACCAATAATGGCCCGACATCCCCTACAACTTCTTCCACATCTCCATCCGGTGAGTCGGTCGACTGTTGGGACTCATCATACGCCGCTTCCTGGTCATACTGCTCATAACGTTCACTAACAATCCCATCAGCATCAGCACTTTCCCAGTCTATCCCCTTTTCGACACTCAACAGCACGATGACCAGGCTCTCCACACTTGAAACACTTAGACCCCGAAACACCCGCTCTAATGGCCTGCGGAACAACAGGTGTTGAATTGCCCGTAGGCCGAACTGGCATTGGGCTGGGCGTTGTTCGGGCAGTGACACCCCAGGCAGGTGCAACAGATTTGCGGTTTGCTTGCCTCTCCAATTGCAAGGCCCTCTGATGTGCCTCCGAAACAGAATACAGATCAAACATATTCAATGTTAACTGGAACTGCTCACGCAAACCTCCAACGTACCTCGAAACCAATTGCTCCTCCGTTTCAGCGATATCATTCCGGACCACCAACTGATGAAACTCTGTAGTATAATCATCCACTGAACGGGAACCCTGGCGGAGATTTTGCAATCGCTGATACATCAAACGAGAATAGTTATGGGGAAGAAAAGCCACCCGCATCTTTTTCTTCAATTTTTCCAAGAACTAATCTTCTCCTTACCCTGCCTCGCTCTAGATAGCTTCAACTGCTGCCACCAAGTTGCAGCCCTACCTCGAAACCTGGTAGCAACCAACGCGACCCGTCTGTCCTCCGGGACACGCTTGAAGTCCAAGATCTCTTCGATAGTTGCGACCCAATCAAGGAACTCCTTCGGTGCCAAACCCCCCTGAAACTCAGGAAGATCAACCTTCAACCCCGATTCCCATTGCCGAGAATCGCGGTCCGCCATGAACCCACGACCGTTTCCCTCCATTGATAGAAACCGCCGCCACTGGCCGCTCCTACTGCAAAAGGGTTTTCGGCCTCTTCATCACTCGCAGCCTCTTCCTCACTCAGAGGATTTCGGTTGACTGAGCGATGGCGAGGCTAGTTCGCAACAACCGTTCAACCATGACTTGAAACTTGGGAAAAATAGAAAACACTTCAGATTTACGAACCATTGGATAGTACCAAATAAATTTTGAATGATCATCAACAAAGATAACATAAAATCGAAACCCTTCATTAGAAGAAATAGGGGAAGGACCCCATACATCAGAAAAAATAAGATTGAGTGGCGCACCACTTATTGAAGGAGAACTACGTAAAGATAACCTAGACGACCTAGACGACTTGCCAAGTTGACAAGCTGAACAAAGAGAATCTAATCTAGAAGTAGAAAAAGACACATTATTTTGACGAAGAACACTACGAAGAGCAGCTTGATGCGGGTGACCCAAACGGCGATGCCAAGCATTGAGAGAGACACGTTCACTGCTGAATAGAGAAGGCGATGGAGGTTGGACGGACGAAAATTGTTAGAGACCATTTTTATTCAGTCCGTGCAAGAGGATTTTCTTGGAGACCTGGTCCTTGACAAAAAAAGGAGAAGGGGTGAAACTCAAAAAACATAGAGTTATCTTTACAAAATTGATGAACAGAGAGTAATGATTTTGTGAGATCCGGGACATGAAGAATGTTGGATAAGTGAAAATTAGAAGTAGGACAATGAATGGTAGAAGAACCGGTATGAGAAATGAGGAGTCCCTTACCATTACCTACGCGCAATTGATCTGTACCTCGATACTCATCAGGGTTGGAAATATTAGAGAGGTCCGGCGTGACATGGTGAGTAGCGCCTGTGTCAGGAAACCAATCATAATAATGAGGCATGCCATTGTTGGAAAAGGAGGCCATGTGTGCCGATGGCGGCTGAGCATGGTTGTAGCGCTGGTAATAAACTAACAATTAGCTGCAGTGTGATTTGTACCATCACAAATCTGGCAGTGAGTGCGGCGATTGCCGTAAAAATTACGAGAATCACCATTTGAATGACGACCATTCCGGCTGCCACCACCAACATGGTTGCGATCACAACCAGATGATTGTGGTCTGTTCTGCCCGCGAGGATAGTTGTTGGTGCGGTACTGCATTGAAGAAGAGCCATTGTTGCGGTACTGCGTTGAAGAAGAGCCGCCCCTGGAAAAAGTCCCGCCACGTTGCACAAGGTTGGCAGTAGGCGAAGATTCAGGAGCCTTGGGTAAAGTTGACTTGGAAGAGAATGAGTCACCGTGGAGAAACTCATGGCTAAGAAGCAAAGAATGGAGTTCCGAGAATGAGATGTGGTCTGAACGAGATGCAACACTAGTAACGAGGTCTCTAAACTCGGAGTCAAGACCAATGAACACATATATATTGAAGTCCGCAGTAGAAACCGGGCGACCGGCAGCGGCAAGCTCATCAGAGATGGATTTGGCCTTGTGAAGAAAAAGAGAAACCGGTTGATCATTTTGCTTGAGGTTTTGAAGTTGCATGTGAAGTTGAAGAATGCGGGTGTTGCTTGCAGAGGCTAGAGAACCTTCAAGAGTGGTCCAGATAGCATGAGAGGTAGACAACCCAACAATGGAGAGGAAAAACATCCTTTGAAAGAGAAGCAATGAGTAAGCTCATAAGCATTTGAGCTTGGCGAACCCAAGCCTCATAAGCAGGATTCGGGGCAGAAGAAATGGTACCCTTGGCATCAGTGGTGGTGATGCAAGAAGAAGGGCAAGGATTTGTACCATCAACAATTCCCATGAGAGCGTGACCACGGGGAAATGGAATTAACTGGGTCTTCCAATAAAGATAGTTTGTGGTGGTGAGTTTGTTTATACCCGTTTTTGGCACCGCGGATCGGGCTAGCCGTGATTGGATTTTTGATTATTAATTCCTTAATTAATTGGGCCGAGAGGTATGTAATTAGTTGGGTAATTATTGGGCCATGGGTTTTTTCCCATTTGGGCCCAAGGATGTGCGGCCCACGGTTGCAAGATTGGTTTTGTTCGGCCCAGAAGGCAGCCCACGGCTGGGCCCACGAGGAATATGCTGAATTGGCCCAGGATGTAAAGCCCACGGTCGAGCCCGCGAGGAAATGAATTAATTCGGCTGGAATTCATGGTTAGCTCACGGTTGGAATTCATGGAAAGTAATAATCTGGTGCAAAGATTTGGTCCACAATTGTAGGAAGTTGGTTATTCCTTTGTCAGTTGATATTTGAAGGTTCAAAGGGCCAATTGACCAAGTCAATTGGCCATGTGTCGCAGGAAGCACAAAAAAGGGAGGAAGTTGGAAGATATTTCTACCAAGGAGTGGGACACATGTCAACCAATGAGAGACCCACTACCCATGATCTATTTTCAACTGCTCCTAACTTCTGAAAACTGCCCACTACCGTGCATGCACAAAAGGTGGAAGAGATCATGGGACACTTGGCAGCCATAGAAGCAATGCAGATTTTCGGATTCAGGCCTGAATCAGATGCTGCTGGTCCTATAAATAGTAGTTCACAATGCTGAAAAAAGGGTCCAACACCAATCAAGCTCAACGCTTAAACAAAAAGCCTTCCCAGCGAAGCAAACACTTTACTACTTTCAGCAAAGTAGATTATCGAGTACTACGTGCTCAAACCCCATCCAAACACACTTCTTTAAGTTGTTTGGATATTTTACTTTCCTGTACCAACTTTATTATCCCGGTGTAATAGAGTTTACGTTTTCACGTTTCTACGTCCATTTCCTATACGACTAGGAAATATTAAGTCCACAACCGTGTGGCAAACCACGAACCGCTCTGTGATCTTTAACCTTTGGGTCACACACGATCGCTCATACGATAGAAGTCAAGATTCACGGGAATCTTCACAAGAAGTTAGGCGCTACAAGTCTTGGCACGCCCGCGCTCATCGCATCCACACCTTGTGTGCTAAAAACGAGAGTTTTCAGAGTTTAAGGGAAAGAAAATGCTGGGCACTTGGGAGAGAGGGAGCAGTGGTTGAAGGGAGAAGGGAAGTTAAGGCTGGAGAGACAATGGTGGAAGAGGTTGAACTGGTAGCCATTTGGCGTGAAGCTCTGATACCAACTTAGGAAACAACATTAGGTAAAATGATTATGTGTATATATTAAACCATCCATGGGTAGGAGTATATATAGTACAATGCATGATAAGGATAAGTAATACAAAGTCTATCACAACAAGGAGATGAATGGGATAATGCCAATGAACATCAGTGCTTATCTAACATGGATGAAGTAATCATATTGTTGGACTTGAGCCAATATATCAAGAACCAAAGGGCGATTCATGTGGAAACTTGTACGAAAGGCGTTGGCTAGCCAGGTGGAATCGTCATCAAAGTAATCCTTAGTTGCTCGTCGCTGGAGGCTCTATTTTGACGGTAGTGTCGTCTGTCACTACTTGAACCAACATGTTTAGTTTGTTACTGATTTTGTTGCATCATGTTTTGATGCTCCAGTGCCATAAGTTGGGTCATCGTCGTCTGAGATGAGAAATGGTAGGTGGAGAAGGGTAGATGGAGGGGGAATGGTATATCAAGGTAGTTGGTGAAAGTTAGTTAGAAAAATGATATAAAGGAAATTGTTGAAAAAAATGGCCCTACAAATGCCAATGCATCATTGATTATACCACTGTCATTTTTTAGCCAAATAACACTATTTATGGATATACTAGCGGATACTCGTATCTAAAGACATGTTGGAATGCTTAACTTAAATAAATTGTCTGTACTATTTCTAGATATAAGACAACATTATTTTACATAGAGATACATTGCCTAAAAAGTAATGATAGATAGAGATAGATTTATTAGGAATATTGTCGTATCTTTTAAAAAAGAAATGATCTGATGGTTATAAATTTAACATGAAGCGATCTAACGGTTATAGAGGTTACTTTCACTTATACGCCTAAACATTTTCAATAGAAAATCGCTTTGTTTTATATGGACATATTATAAAAATGGCTCAAGCCAAAATGACCGAACCATTAGACTCTCTTAGGAGTTGGAGAGTGTTTTCCGTTTGGGGTAAGAAAAAAGTTGCCCATTTTCCAAGTAATTTCTCCGAATGATCAAAAAGAAGAAGTAATTTCCCCGCAATGTGAATTATGAGAGGAAAATATTCCTTTTTCAGGTATAGGATTTGATTGCAACTTAGGGCCCAATACGGGTTTTATTTTGATGGTTTATTAACTTTATTTGTACAACAATTGGAGCTCGTGGAGATGATCTATATTATGTGTGCATCAGGTTTAGGTCTTAATGCGTACATCTATATTAGTAACGTCTCAATCGGATATCAATTTGAAGACTAATGTACAATACACATCGAAAACCAACGAAAAACGCTTAGAATTTTAAATGATCTTTTTTTAAGACGATTTTAATTCGTTAATGGACTTTTATTATCAGTGAATTTAATTCTTTACACAAGTAGTAATATACTCAGAAAACTATGCAAACCAATAGTAATTTGTAGTGATTTTTAGGATCGACAAAACAAACGCAAACCCACGCGAACAATCACACAAGACTAGATTTACGTGGTTCTCAAAGAACAAGTACATATACCGGGACAAGTGGATAATGGATCTTATTCACATGGTGGATCACAAAAACTGGCACACTTGGCGGAATGACAGCCGAAATGAGAGTCATAATGGAAGAAAAAACTTATCGAAGACCCTGCGCAGAAAGAAAAAGGCTGGGTGAACACAGTGTCCTATCCGTGATTTTCTGATACGGACTACAAAATATACAAGAGCCAAAGGCTGAAGAGATATCCCGGAATCAGCTTTAAAAGAGGGGAAAATGGCGGCTAAGAACGTGTTTTGATAATTGTAAGAGTGACGAACACAGCTGATTCTAACCCTCAAGAAGACTCCACGTCAGCAGCTTCTTTGACCAGTGTTTAGTTTGTTAAGTTGGTTAGTGCTGAGTTGTGTAATCAGTTAGTGGTTAATTAGTGCTGAGTTGTGTAATCAGTTAGTGGGATGGTTAGTGAGTGTTTTGCTGTAATATAAAGTTAGGGATGACGCATCTTTGTAATCATCGAACGAAATTGAATAACATTTTGAGATCCAGTTGTTCTTTCCTCTCTCTCTCTCTCTTCTTTTCATTCTTGAGATAATTAGGTCAAATTTTTGATTGATTTCTGAAATTCTTCGTGGTATCAGAGCTTCAATGACGCGAGTCTTTCGATCCAAGGTTCACATCTGGTTCTGATTTATTGTTTGAAATCTGTTGGTGTCAGGGCCGGCCCCGGGGTAAGCCCCGCAAGTCCTCGGGCTTGGGCAACCCCCCGGGCAAGGGCAACCAAATTTTATTTTTTGGGCTTGGGCAACCCCCCGGGCAAGGGCAACCAAATTTTTTTTTTTTGTAAGTATATATATATTTATACTTTGACGGAAACCTGGCATAAAGGATTGTGATGGCTTATTGGCAAGTAGCGTGGGTTAAGTACCGGCGTGGGTAGGTGCTCCAGGTTCGAATCTTGTGCCGAGCAACGAAAATTCGATTTTTTGCTCATACCCAAAAAAATAGTGCTGTTGATGTCACTTGGCCCAACTAGAAATTACTAGAGTGCTGCTATGGGTACATACAAAATGTACATACAATGTACATATAGATTTTAAAACATATTTTTATGGAGCCCTGTAAAAAATCAGCTCAACCCGATATCGGTAAGGATTTTTTCTGAATTTGTGGGGGCGACGAGTAGTTTTCGCCCCCACAAAATCAGAAAAAATCCTTATCGATATCGGGTTGAGCTGATTTTTTACAGGGCTTCATAAAAATATGTTTTAAAAATAATGGACGGTTCGAATCATCTTTGTGGGACCCGATTTGAGCCCCACAAAATCCATATGTACATTGTATGTACATTTTGTATGTACCCTTAGCATTTTTGAAATTACTAGCTTGCAATTAATTGTTACTTTCCATCTCTGTCTAGGATTTTGTTCTTTTTCAATCTCTCTCATAGGTAGTAGCAGCAACCCACTTTACCTTCTTTTTTTTAAAACTCCTGTCATGGTCTAAGAGCATCATCCGCAATGGTAATAATCAAAATCAATAATTAAAATGTGCTACGTCGTCAACATTTGATTATCCATTTAGTCCATAATCAAACTTAATAACCTCTACCTCTACATTGGTTATTTTTGCATCCCTAACCAAAAAAACTCCTACAACACATAATGCACATTTGTCCAATCTCAAACAAGTTTCAATCACGCACCCGACTACACCAAATTATTCGTTTCGATGAGACGATTCCAATGTGGAGTGTTTTTGAGTTATTGAGTTTTGAATTTGGTTATTGGTAAAAGTTGTTAAGTTTGGTTATGGAATGGGTGGAATTTGGTTATTTGCTAAAAAACTTGTAACTTTACTTATTACAACGTGGGATATTTTTTTAGCATTGTTGTTAAATTTGTTTATTCACACTCATTTGTTTATTACAATGGGGATGCACTAAGGTTTAACTTTTTTTAATATTGAGCCTTAGATTTTATTTGGGTGATCGAATTTTATTGGCATACTTTCTTTTTCTTTTTTTTTATCTTTTGTTCAAATATTTGTACTTTTTGCATTGATCTTAATTGAAAAAATTCAAATAGATACAAATAAATTAAGATTGTACGTATTTCAGAACATAAAACTTAATATTTTTATTTTTTGCATTTATCTTTCTTTTAAATATTTAAAATGAACAAGTTAAATATCAATAAAGAAAACATAAGTTATGTTACAATATGTAGAACTTCCACATTATATTCTTCCTAGAAAAAATTTCTGTCTTTTCTAATTATTTTTTAGATTCCCATTATTTGTCGGATTAATCATTTATCTCGACGAGAGGAGTGTAAAAAGTAAAAAAATACAACCAAAAGAAAAAAAAAAGGTCACTAAAGAAAACAACTTTTATTGTGCCCTTAATGTTGTTCTATCTGAATCTTTTTCAAACTTTAGTTCACATTTTTATATATTTCTTGTTCCTTTCATCAAGATCCATAATTAATTTTAAAAAATATGATGATGAAAAGTTTAAAAAAAACAAATTATAAAATAGTACCATAATCAGGATTGCATTTTGATTTTGAATTTTTGATATAATTCATGTTAAAAGCACAATATAACCTTATTTTTATTAATATTATTTTTACTTGTTTGTTTTTTTATGAATTAATACTAAGTGGGCAACCAAGCGTGAGGTCGGGCTTGGGCAACCCAAATGTCGGGGCCGGCATTGGTTGGTGTTCTTGGTTGCGATGTCTTCTCCTTCGAGCTCCGCTGAAAATGGCGTCACAATGCCAACGGCTTTGGCTTTTCTTGTGTCAAACTTTCACTCGCTCGTTACAATCAAACTGAGTTCCGATAACTATTTACTCTGGAAGACACAGGTTCTCAATGCTCTGCAAGCAAATGGTTTTCTCGAGTATGTCAAAGGCACCATCGCACCACCACCTCTGCAAGTTCGCGATACAAGTAACAATCTGATCACGAATCCTGCTTTTCTTGCTTGGACTCTTATCGATAATCAGTTGCTTTCGTGTTTAACTGCTACTTTGTCCTGTATGACTCTACCTCTTGTGTTAGGGTTAGAACACGCATCTGATGTATGGAATAGTCTAGAGAATATGTTCAATTCTCTATCTAGGTCAAATCTTCATGAACTTAAGCGAACACTGTTTAATTTCACGAAGACTGGTACAATGGAACAATACATTGATGATATCAAGATCTGTTCTCAAAAGTTAAGCGCGGTTGGTATGAGGTGGATGATGATGACTTGGTGTTTCACGCGATTAATGGTTTACCAGAGGAAGAGTTCAGTTCCTTGAAACAAACTCTGCGTACACATCGAGACTTAAAATTTCATGAACTTGTGTCCATTTTAAAGGCAGAAGAACAACAGTCTCACAAGTCTAAGGTAGCACATGGACCTAGTAGTGTGTTTTTGGCAACACAGAAACTACAAGATCTCAATATTTCAGGTGCAAGTAGTTCAACTCAAGGGGGTAAGATTACAGAGGGTTCTAGTGCTCAAAATGGTTCTGTGATTGGTGTTGCTTCTTCTGTGGCACAATCCTTTCAGACACAATCTCCACATTATTTTCAGCTCAAGTATCCCAACCACAGTCATTCCAATACCAAGTATCTCAGTCACCACCTACTTACCAATCACCACAGTTTTTTCAACCACCACAAGTCCCTATGTTTTAATCCCCACAGAATTTCCCTCAACCATCTTATTTTTCCTCATCTGGTCCTAGATACAATAATAACAACAGGAATAGACCAAGAACTCAGGGGTTTGTCTCATTTCCAAGGCCAGCATGTCAAATTTGTGGGAAAGATAGTCACTCAGCTCGTACGTGTTATTACAGGAATACTTAACCTCCTGGCTACTCAGTTCCCCCTCCTGGTTTTTCAGTTCCCAATATGATGAATACAGCAGGTGTTCCTAGTATGTTGCCTACAGCAGGGGTTCCTATGTGGAGGCCTTTTAATGTTCCTCCCACTTTGAACATGACATATCAGGGCTCATTACCATATCAGGTTCCCATGCCATTTTAATTTTCTTTGCCTGTCTCAAATTCAACACAGCCTCAGTTTGGTGCATCCAGTTCTGGTACAACACTTGGATATAATGGTAGTCCTGGTTATAGTGGTGGTTATGGTGGTAATTTTCCCACTGGTCCAGGACCTGGGATTTTTCCTCAAGCTTCAGCACTTGCTGCTTGTTACACTATTGCTTCAGGCATCCAATCTGATGCCACCAACCCTTTTGCTTCACAACAATGGTACCTAGACAGTGGGGCTACTAATCATGTCACCTCAGAAGTTAGCAATCTTCTTCATCCTCAGCCTTACACGACTGGTGCAGGGGTTATGGTTGGGAATGGTCATTCACTGCCTATTTCATGCTCTAGTAATGGTTTGTTACCAACACCTAACACTAAGTTTCTCCTTACTAATGTTCTTCATACGCCTGTAATCACACATAATCTTGTTTCTGTCTTTCAACTTGCCAAGGATAATAATTGTACACTAACCTTTGATTCATCTGGTTGTGTCATTCAGGACAACCTAACTCATCAAATTCTATTCAAGGGGCCATGCCACCAGGGCCTCTATCCTATTCAGAGTTGCTCTAGAACTGATTCTACTCAGGTTCCTCTTATTTGTAATATAAATAACACTGTGTTCCCTTCTTC
This sequence comes from Rhododendron griersonianum, assembly GCA_018127125.1. Classification (NCBI taxonomy): domain Eukaryota; kingdom Viridiplantae; phylum Streptophyta; class Magnoliopsida; order Ericales; family Ericaceae; genus Rhododendron; species Rhododendron griersonianum. Next base: position 9,034,063 of record CM030795.1, read on the forward strand.
TGCCACTTTGTGGCATCAGAAGTTGGGACACCTGCTTCGCCACAACCTAACCGTCGAAGGAGGTTGAAAACCCCGAGCGTAGGGTCAAGTCGCTGTCAGCATAATATCCGGAAGTCCGGAATCGTTACCTTAGAGAAAATCTCTATAGCTTGCTCGGATTTTTAAAAGTAAGTATTTCCGGCGCTAAGACGGCCAACTTTCGGTTTGCTTTGAAAAGTGATGAAAACTCTCAAGTAAAAGACTAGAAGATTGGTTTTGACTAAGTTAAACAAGCGGCATGGCAATGGAACTATTAACGCCCGTAACTTCGGCCATCGAACCATTCTCAACGAAAACACGGTTGAATCGCACGGCTTAGGCTATCAACCGGAAGATTTAGCTATGAAACCATTGAAAGACTAGAAATGAAGTATGGAAAACAAGTGAGCTCTTTTGTTCTTTTGGCAAACACAAACCGAGACATCGCTCACGGAACCATATGAGCGAGTATATGATCACCGGAGATTAACATCGGCTAGTTTTGTTACATAAAAGCGAACCCTCCTCATTTTCCATACCAAACTTCAAGCCATGAGTTGAGAAAGGCAAGATAAACGTAAGTCACGAGGCGGTAGTCACCCCACGGCCAAGCCTTAATGTCTACTCACGCATATTCAAAAGACTAGAAGTTTTGCTAGGAAAGGTAAACATATTTAACCGATAAAATTGAAAACAAACTTGATTTTATAAAGGATCCAAAGCATACAAACAACTTTAATACTCGAGAAATTAACGTAACGTAATTACCTTAACGAGTTCTTGAGGAATTACACTTGAAAAGAACTTGAGCTTTAATGGAAGAAAGCTTAAAAACTAAAAGACTTAAAGTGGTTTGTATCTAGGTAATGAATGAGAGAGAGAGAGAGAGAGAATGATATATATACAACCAAGCCCTTCTCTCACAATAAATATCCCAAAACTTGCTAAAAGTGGCAAGTATTCTATAAAAGGAAGGTTGAAAAAGTAAGCAAAAACGTAGATATTTCTGCAGGCAGTATCGGTACTGGCCAACTCCCAGTACTGGTACTGGGTCTTCAAAAAATCCTGAAAAACAAAGCCCTGGAGAGTGGGTACCGGTACTGGCCCTTTTCCCAGTACCGGTACTGGGTTGGCAGAAATCTGATCTTGGCCTCGCCTTGGTCCGCACAGCCCGATGACCACCCGACGGCCTCTCGCCACTTCATTAAACACCCGACAGAACTTGATGGAGAGCCGCCACACGGCCTTGGACACTTGGATAGTTCTGAGAGGTATCCTTGGTCTCATAAACCGTCTTTAGCCCATGTTTTGCCTGAAGCTATCAAAAAACAACCTTCCAAGCAAAATCAAATAAAAACGAAAACTTAGGACTCAAATGCTACAAATTAGAGGACTTGAGCACCAAGATTATGCAATCTTGGGTGCTTATCAACACCCCAGTCATTCTCTTTTTCAGTCTCTCATAAAACAGTTTGATCTTCCTGTTTCAAAACCCTATGAAGTTCAATGTTTCAGTTGCAATAAAGTCAAAAGTCAAAAGTTGGTTTTTCCTTTGTCTCACTCTAAGTCTGATAACCCTTTCGATTGACTTCACATGGATGTGTGGGGTCCTGCCCCTATTCCCTCTGTCAAAGGATATAGGTACTATCTTCTTATTATTGATGATTGCACTAGATTTTCTTGGTTGTTCCCTTTATTCTATAAATCTAATGTGAAAACTACTATCACTCAGTTCAAAGCCTATGTTCAAAATCAATTTAACACTACTGTTAAGACAGTTAGGTCTGATAATGGCAAGGAATTTGTTACTCATTTCTTGACTAGTCTGTTTCTTCTTAGTGGCATCGTGCATCAAACCTCTTGTCCACACACACCTGAGCAGAATGGGGTGGTTGAGAGGAAGCATACACATTTAATGGATACAACTCTTACCTTACTTGATCAAGCAGGAATGCCTGCCCAATTCTGGCTTGAAGCTTTGCTAACCACTGTTTACTTAGCAAATAGGCTTCCTCACTCATCCTTAAATTTTCAAGTTCCACATCTACTCTTGTATACCACAAAACCAGATTATCTAACTCTTAAACCGTTTGGGTGTGCATGCTTTCCTTGGCTTAAGCCATATCATGCTCACAAATTGGTTCCTAAGTAAACTATTTGTATTTTTCTGGGATATTGTACTACCACCAAGGGGTATAGATGCTTTGATCCCCTTACTAATAAGGTTTACATTTCTAGACATGTTAAGTTTGTTGAGACTCAATTTCCTTATTCCTCTTTGGTTTCTTCTGTTTCTCCCACAGCTTCTGATGAGTCTTTGACTTCATTCACTATGCCTCTAACTTCTTTTCAGGAATTTACTGTTCATGTTCCTATGTTTGATTCTCTTGTTTCCAGTCCTGTAGAATCAGTTCCTGCACCTATTTCACATATTTCTCCTTTTTCTTCTATTCCTGTTTCTGTTTCTTTTGGTTCTGATACTGGCAGTCTCCCTTTGAACATAGCTGATTCTACTCTTCTTCCTACTGCTGGTCCTATTGCTTCTTCCACTTCTCCTTCTAATCCTTCAATTCCCACTCATGCTATGAGGACAAGGTCCAAAGATGGGATCTTTAAGCCCAGACATCCCCTTAATTTGCTTGCTTCCCATTCTGTTCCTCCTACTTCTTCTCTTCCATCCACTGAACCAAAACATTTTTCTAAAGCTCTCTCTCATTATGTGTGGCAAAAAGCAATGGCCAAAGAGTATGATGCATTAGTTAAGCAGGGTACTTGGGTTTTGGTTCCACCACCATCTCATGGGCATGTCATCGGATGTCAGTTGATATACAAAATCAAGAGGCATTCTGATGGTACAGTGGCTAGATACAAAGCAAGGTTAGTGGCCAATGGCAATCAACAAGCAGAAGGTATGGATTTCACTGAAACCTTTAGTCCAGTCATTAAACAACCCACTCTCAGGGTAATTCTGAGTCTTGCTATTCATTATGGGTGGCCACTGAGACAGATGGATGTTTCTAATGCTTTTTTGCATGGTGTTATTTCTGAGGATGTTTATATGAGGCAACCCATTGGGTATAGGGATTCAGCCCATCCTGACTATGTTTGTAAGCTTACCAAGGCTCTTTATGGCTTGAGACAGGCACCTCGTGCCTGGTATGCAATGTTTTCTTCTTATCTTGTTCAGCTTGGTTTCATTTCTAACAAGTCAGACACATCTCTCTTTATTCTGGCCAAAGGTAGTCATATTACTATGGTATTGATCTATGTAGATGATATAGTTATCACTGGTAGTGACACTTCTTGCATTCATACTTTGATTCAACAACTTGGTCAGAAGTTTGTTATGAAGGACTTAGGTCTCTGAACTATTTTCTGGGGATAGAGATTACCAGGTCCTCATCTGGGTTGTTTCTTTCTCAAACCAAGTAAGCCACTGATTTACTTGTTAAAGCTGGGATGATGGACTGTAAGCCTTCCTCTTCTCCAGCTTATGTTAAGCCTGGCATTCTTGATTATGATACTCCTTTTCTGGATGTTACATTGTATAGAATGATTGTGGGGTCTCTTTAGTATTTGACCTTGACACGACCAGAAATCTCTTATTCTGTTAATGTAGCTTGTCAGCATATGCATGCACCCACGCTTAGTCATTTTGTGGCTGTCAAACGAATTCTGAGGTATATCAAAGGGTCTATCACTCAAGGGTTGCATTTTGTTCAAAGTCCCTTAACCTTGACAGCCTTTGTTGATGCTGACTAGGCAGGATCCCGTTGACCGTAGGTCCACCACTGGTTTTGGTATTTTCATGGGACATAACTTGGTTTCTTGGTGTGCCAAGAAACAACATACAGTGGCCAGATCATCCACCGAAGCTGAATACCGAGCCATGACTCACACTGCTACAGATTTGGTTTGGTTACAGCAGTTATTTTCTGAGTTGCATATTCCTTCTTCTGCTCCTCATGTTTTGTGGTGTGACAACAAATCAGCCATTGCTCTTGCTGGTAATCCAGTCTTTCATGCAAGGACAAAGCATATTGAAATTGATTTTCATTTCATTCGTGAACAAGTGTTGAGCAATCACATTGTTTTGTACCATATCAGTTCAGAAGCACAACTTGCTGATATCTTTACCAAGGCTTTGGGTGTTTCCAGATTTCAGTTGTTGCGATCCAAACTCATGGTAGGTAATCCTCCCAAGAGTTTGCAGGGGGCTGTAAGAGTGATGAACACAGCTGATTCTAACCCTCAAGAAGACTCCACGTCAGCAGCTTCTTTGACCAGTGTTTAGTTTGTTAAGTTGGTTAGTGCTGAGTTGTGTAATCAGTTAGTGGTTAATTAGTGCTGACTTGTGTAATCAGTTAGTGGGATGGTTAGTGAGTGTTTTGCTGTAATATAAAGTTAGGGATGACGCATCTTTGTAATCATCGAACGAAATTGAATAACATTTTGAGATCCAGTTGTTCTTTCCTCTCTCTCTCTCTTTCTCTCTCTTCTGAGTTTCATTCTTGAGATAATTAGGTCAAATTTCTGATTGATTTCTGAAATTCTTCAATAATTAATACCCGTCAAGGACATTTTCAACATTAATAAATGTTCTCAGCATGTCTTTAGTGGTTATTAATTATTAATTAAACACGTCCTGGGCCGTCATTTTCCCTTAAAAGAGACTGAAGGCTGCCGAGCTGATTGCTAATGTGATGAAGGAACTGCGAGGATGGCCCCCACGGGCCACCCAGAAGTGTTGAACATATCTTTGAATCAGAAGACCATCCTAGTGAAATGAAAGGATCCCTTGATATTTCGACTTTTTTGCCTTTGTCGTGTAACTACTAGTGGAATCATAGCCTAGGGCTTTAAAAGGGTCCTCCTCATTATAGCTCTCTATGCTATGCTATTGCTATGCACACTACTTTTCTCCATTCCAGTAGTCCAGCTTCCGAATCTGGAACTGGAATCAACCCCGGGCCAGAATGCAGATTGGCATGGACCCATATTTAATGCTACTCCGTATCGTTTACCAACAGTGGTAAGTTGTAAACAGCTATGCGCGAAACCCACATATACATGGCCCGTAGTAAGTTTCATAATTCGCGTGCGTGTGCGTTGTGTGAGCGTGAGTCCGAGGACCAAAGAAATCTGTAGTGCACTAATGCACTGCGGGAGGTATAGGGCGCCTTGATGTGCCCCATCGAAATTTTGTTATTATTATATGAACCGTTCAATTTTGTAGAAATTGCTAAACACTATGTGTAAATCAAAAATCAAGTTAATTTGACGTTGATATCTCCATTATATCTATAGATTTATCTCACTGTACATTTTTTTTTAGTATACCTAATATTGTTTGACCAATGGGCTAATGATATCTGATCAATTTATTTTTTCTCCTCAATGATCTACCCAACGTACTCTACAAACTAAACGATTCAAATCACGATGACAAAATTTTGATTTGACCCAATGAGATGTCGTACACCTTGCATCGTAGCAATACAAGATTCCTTTTTCCCGAGTGTGAGCGTGAAATGTCTTTCAATCACATTTCAAAACTGCTAAAATTTGTTAGAGCGAGAACTAGAGTAAGAGCGTAGTGTGTGAATTGAGAGCCATAAGGATTGATTAATCCCCGTTCCACTAATATTCTTATTTTTTAAATAATTATTTCTCAAGATAAGTCATTCTTTTACAATACATCACACCTTTATTTAAAAAAAATAAGTACTTATTTCAATGAATAAAAACTCATTTTAATGGGGCTGTTCCACAAACTCAAAAAGTACTTATTTTCAAATAAGTAATTTTTTCGTAATTTTTAAGCTTAAAAATAATAAATTTATTAAAATATAAAAAAATGCAATATGGATCTTGTTTGAAAGATCTTGATGATGAGATCTTCTATACGATGCAAAAAAAATTAAAAAATTATTTATATAAGTATATTATTTTTAAGTTTGAAAAATTGAAAATAAGTAAGAAGTTTTATGGGATGAGGCCCATAATCACGGGAGAGTGTCATAAACGCACCAACCGAGCAACCCTCTGACTCCCTCTCGCTCTGCCCTCTCCCTTTGCCGTAAGGCCACCTCTCACTCGGACTGCATGGCATTGGGAAACCGAAACAGCGTGGCTATCGCGCATGGTAGCCTCAGGCGAGTTTTTGGCACACACGGCGCAGCATAGCGTAACCCCCGGAGCCTTCCGTCCTTTTCCAATACATTCCGTTTTTCGCCTATATACACCATCAACTGTCCACCAACAGCGTGTTTTCTGCTCTTGCCTTCCCCTTCTGGTATTCTCTCTCTCTCTCTCTCTCCTTCTGGTATTTTCTTCTCTCTCTCTCATGAACTCTTTTAGTCCTTCATTGTCTCTCTGTTCTACGACTAATTTTTCCTAATTTTTGGGGAAATTTTACCAGTAATACGTCTCTCTCTCTCTGTGTACACTGTACATTGATTGTATTGATACGAATAGTAGTACAACACAGTGCTAAACATGTTTATGTTGATGAAGAACATTTCGTAAATACTCTACGCTTCTAGCTTTTACTAGCTCTCCAATCGTGTTTTAGGTTGTAGTAGAATGCTAATCTCTGTTTGCTTAGTGCGGTTTAGGTTTTCGGTGGATGCATCTGCTTGTTTGTGACTCCACTCTGTACGGATGTCTTCTGCTGATATCGTATTTCAAGGTCGAATGGGGTTTTGTGATCTTCGTAGCGGTATTTACTTTCCGACCTCGTTGTGTTTTCGTTTTCGCAATATTAATGGCCGTTGTTTTCTCGTTTTGTTTGATCGCATTTTGGCTGCATGTTGTCACTGTCTATCCAAATCGAAGGGTAAGTGTTGTGATGAGTTTGATTACGTGTGTGGGGCCTTCGTGTGTGTGAGTTGGGGAGCGTAGGAGGGGTTAGAATTGGATGAAGTGGGGTCAAGGCCAGCATATCCTGTTGGGAGCTTAATTTGGAGGTTGAGCAGATGAATAATGTGGTTAATTTGTGTGGCTGTAGTTTGTTAGGGATATCAGGTGGTAAAATCATGACACATGAATCTGTACGCGTATTTATGGACGAAATCGTAAGATGGAAATACTGATCATTACGAAAAATCTAGACCTGGCTAGGGCTCTTCTCTTCTCTCAACGGGTGAATGAAGTGGAAGGGAAAATGTGAACAAAATGACTACTCCATTTTATCTTTGCAACAGTAATAATTAATGTTAATGACTGTACACACTCTAATTACAGGACCCTCCGATACAAGTTTTGGAGTGGATGAGACCAGAGACAATAGTGGAGAAGAAGAAGAGTTTGTATTACACTTAACTCAATCTTTTTTTTGGCTTGGTACAAAATGGCTAGATCAATCCTTATTTATACTACTTCATGGAAGGCTCTAGTACAAAGATATTTTCATACAAGATAAACTTTGCGGTAATTCTAGAATTAAATATATGAGTAATTCCTAAATAAAAAAAAAACTTTAGATAATTCATAAGGATATTCTAGAGCTTCTAGATATTTTGAAGTAATTTTCAGCTCTTTGTTTACAAAAGTATTGTATCTTCAATTATTCAAGTTTTTTTTTTTTGGTCAACTGATAACAGATAATATCATAACTCCAACCAAAAATTACATCAAACTCATCCTCAGACGAAGGACCAAGTAACTAAGACAACGGGGATTCTTCCCACAGTCTATACCCCAAACCAACTAAACATTTTCCTGCAGAAACAGGAAACAACCCAAAGCAACCCAATTGGGAGAAAAACTCGCGGCAAAAAATCGGAGAGAAAACCTCCACAAAAGGGAGAAGAAAAAGCAAGGGATCGCAAACCAACAAGAAAATAAAATAAAAAAACTCGCCATCATCATCCACTAACATAAATCTCAAACTCTGACGACCTAATCATGCACAAAAGCTCCGCACCCACAGCCGCACATCTGAACCACACCACCAGAGATGAGTCACCGGCGAATGGCGAATATGATGGAGGAGGTCCGGCGGTAGAGGAACCTGGAAACCCAAGGCGTCGGGAGGCGTGAGGGAAGGATGAGGGTGGACAGTGATGAATGTTTGTATCTTCAATTATTCAAGTTTAGTCAGTTATTTTATACGTTATTCATTAGGTCGCAGCCTATTTTTGAATGTTTGTACGTTATTCATTAGGTCGCAGCCTATTTTCAATATACGTTATTCATTAGGTCGCAGCCTATTTTCAAAAGTATTTATTGAATGTTTGTACCAGGATGCCTATTTTTGAAAATAAAAATGATGAAATCATGCAGCTAGAATTATAATTTTTGTTACTATTAAATATTTGATGCCTTAAGCTGAGATTGTCATAAAAGAGGGGGTTTCTAACTCTCATCCATACGAAAGGCCAGTATGTTGTCTTTAGTTTCAAATGTGACCACAGACTCTTATATTCTTCCTAGAGTAAGCATGCACACTAAAATTGACTGGTAGAGCTTATGAATACGAAATAATTGTACACTTGGATCATATCCTAGAGTAAGCATGCACACTAAAAATGAGTGGCAAAGCTTACAAATACAAAATAATTGTACACTTAAATACTTTCAGCATTTGCACAAGGTGCTCACATTTGGAGCTAAAAACGACATACTTGCCTCTCGTATGGATGAGAGGTAGAAACCCCCTGTTTTCTGACAATCTCACTTTAATCGAGTGCTTTGTTAATCATTTACAACATCAACAATTATGTCATACAGTACTAGTATGACAAGACTTTGAAAGGTGTGTAAAGTTCCTCTTATCCAACTTTTGGATACACAATCTTGCAATGGATACTTACATACCCTTACTTGTAGTTGATTTTCAAGATTTTCTTTTTGTGATGAAGGAAGTAAGATCACTAGTAGTCCAAAGACTCCAAACCCAAAAACTATTTTGCTAGGATATGAGGTCAATATGACATGGCAGTGCGCCAAAACCTTCTCTTACATGAAATCCTGCTTTGCACGTTAAGATCCAAACATCGAGAAATAGGTCGGATATCGTATATCATGCAGTCCAATAAAAGTTTTCTCTTAGTTCTTAGAGTAAACCCACTTAAGTTTGTCAATGCATCCATTTTTTGTTGTACCAAACCTTATTTTGGTGAACACGTCTGATATGTCTAGTGGTTATCTTTGCAAATCCCCCTTTTTTTCGCGTGAGATAGCCTTTTTTAGATTATTTATGTAGCTTTATGGTTGATTCATTAAATGTTTTTCTATACAATACTTTGTTGCTCTCTTTGAAACTTTAGGTTGCCAAAAACTTGCCAACCAAAGTCTTGACGACTAGTTAAGAGGTTACATGCTATGTCGCTACTTGGAGAAGCACATGAAGATCATACCAAGTTTAAATGGGGTCTTCAGATGGGCGTTGGTGGTCCAAACAAAGATTTCCTCTTTTACGGATCTTTTACACATGGTGGTGTGGAGTACTTTCTTTATGATTGTGTATACATGTGGCGTGACAATGAGCTTGACATTGGTAAAATTGTAAAGATATGGGAGACTCCAAGCCACTCAAAGAAGGTGAAGGTTGTATGGTTTTTTCGTCCTATTGAAATACGACAATGGCTTGGAGATGTTGAGCCTCTTTGGAATGAAATATTTATAGTATATTTCATTGGAGGCAGGTGAGGATCGGATCGGATTCGGAATTTACTCTTTTGTCCTTACTAGCTCCACAAATTGTAAAAGCACACATTTCATTATTTTCAAGACGGGTGTGAATAGAATATCTCTTATTGTTCTTCGATCAACTTTTCACATACATTTTATTCAACACATTAACTAAAAATGTAATCTGCCATGGGCTAAAGTAGGTTGGTGGATGAAATGGCCGAATGAGTTAGGCTAAATTTTACACATACAATAGATTTTTTGTTTTTTTCGAAGTTGGCATGGGTTAGAGTAGTTCCGCCCTTGGACGCGCCTATGATAGGCATGCCGTGGTTCCAAGTCACCAAGACTTCACTGTGGTGCAAAACTGCCAACAAGCTGCCCATTGGAGCATTTTTCAGTGTGCCAGTCTGTCAGAGCTCTAAAAAATGGAAAAAATTTCAGTGCCGAGCGGGAACACGTGGTGCCCACTCGTGCATCCGAGTCGTCCATTTCGTGTTTGAACGGCTCAGATTTAGAGAGAGAAAAAGGAGAGAGAAAGTGTTGGGGTGAGAGGAAAGAGAGGGTTTCAATCTGAGCCGTCTAAAAATAAATCGGACTGCTCAGATGTGCCGAACGGATGCCACGTCGGCAATATCCGCTCGGCATTGAAAAACTCCTCAATAGACTCCAGTGGCTACTAAACTAAAAAATCTTTAATAGTAGAAAGAAAGATTTTTGGGAAAATAGACCAAGAAATCCAACAGGAGTTCGACTGAAAACTTTGTCAGGTTTTTGCCACAATATCACTACAAGGACAACAGGTCAAAAAGACTGTTTGTGAGTACTTTTAAAAAAATATTTTTTAAAAGATTCTTCTTATTTTCAAATTTTGTTTATTTCTTTTCACTTATTATTCCTACTATTTTCATAATTTTTTTTTAAAAAAATTCATCCAAACACAGCAGAAGTCAACTTTAGAAGTCAAAAATACTGAAATTGCAATCTGTCCATTTAGCATGGCAATTAGTACATAGCAAATTATTAGGATGATTATGGACAATGGAGGAGTGGTTTTGAGGATGTGGTTCTTAATCAATTTTACTATTTTTCCCATGACAATCATTTAATGGCACATTAAAAGTAGTTATAATGTTGTGTTTGGAACACTTTTTGAAAAAAATTTTGAAAAAGTAGTAGGGGTAATAAATTGAGAGAGATAGAGAGAGAAATGATTAAAAGTATGAGAAATCTTTTAAAAAATACTTTTCAAAAAGTGTTCCAAACAATTACGTTTTGAAATGACAATTTGTGGAGATTGCTTTCCTGATGAAGCTACAAAAGTTGTTCACAGTGAAAAAGACTAGATTATGGATAGTGGAGTAGTGGTTTTAAGGATGTGGTTCGTACTCGATTAGTACTATTTTGCTCATGACAATTATTTAAGGAAAATTCTAAAACCAAATAGATACCTATTTTCATTAATCCTATGTACATAAAACAGCTCAGTATTTAAATTATATGTACATAAATCTAATGGACTAAACTTATCCTATGTACTTTGCATTCTTTGACTATGGCAATTCTTCCATGAAATATCAAGTACTGTATAAAAGAAATCATATTTTGCCTCTCATCTTAACATGAGTGTGATTTTTATTTTATTTTTTCAAGTATCAATGATTTTGGAGATGGAGCTATTGGATCCTTTGTTAGACAGCTGAGGTTAATAGTAAAATAGAGTAGTTGGTTTAGGTTGGTGTGAGCCTTGTCACATGCAATTGTACTGTAGTCAGTTTCTTTGATTTGTATTCCCTAACTTAAAAAAAATTGCTTGATTGTTTTGGAATTCAATGCACTAAATTTTGATGATCCTACGTTGAGTGGGTGTGTGTGGTGCTAGAATTTTTAAAAATTGAATGAGTCCGGGCCGTTGGTCAATGCTTTTGAATAAGTGTAAGGCACATGCTCATTTTTTAGTAGGATTCATTCTTAGTTAGCATTGATGAAATGTGCAGCTTTTATAGGATTCATTCTTAGTTCGCATTGATGAAAGGGCAGGTCATTATGCAGTGGTTTAATTGGCTTAGATTGTGATCATTATTTTTTTGTGAAACTTAGGCAGCTTTGTTTTTGTTGATAGTTGTAAACTGGTAGTATTTCTTTTTTAAATTCACTTGCTTGAAATTGATTTGATGTTTGTTTGAAGCTAATTTACAAAATCATTTTCTAAAAAAGTTGGGTTCGTTATCGGGTTGATCAGAAGTATAGAAGGGTAATTTAATTTAGTAGTGCCCAAAACATATTGCGTCATGCCTTCAGGCACGGACTCATCTGCTAGTATAATTATAAAGGGAGGCACGAGACATGCATTGAATTGGTTATATTAATTTATGTAAAAAAATTGTTGAATATAAATTTATGTAATTGAAGTGTGCTAACGACAATTTGGCCATTCTGTTTTTGATTTTAGTATAGGACTAATAAGAGCTAAAAAGCACCCATTTTTCCCAAATCGGCTAAAAGTATTAAAAGTGTTTTTTTTCCATCACTGAGGGAGGTTTTTTTTTTTTTTGAACATCTTGAAGCTTGGCTCGGCTCGTTTGCAGTTGCTTTCATAAGAGAAATTTGATCATTAACATATGATATTGGACCCCCTTATATGATTAATTTTTTCAGTTTACGGTAATTATTGTTCTTAGTTCTATATTTTCTTTTAATGTCTTTATAATGATTAACAAAGAAACCTTAATTAGAAGTATTAAGTTAAGCCTGAGCTAGTTGGGGGACAGTGCTGTGCACACGTGAACCGTTGATCTCGGCAATCAATGGTTGAGATGTATTTTTAATTTTGACCGATAATAAATATCTTTTACCGGTAAAAGATTATTTTTTTAATCTAGACAATTGATTACCAAAATCAACGGTCCGCATGTGCACAGCACCATGCTGCAAAGCACCGTCCCCCAGCTCAGCCTGGCATGGGCGTGAGTAAAGTGACCATTGCCAACATCCAATAGGGAGTTGAGTTTTGTTCACCCTCCACTTAAGAGGGTGAACATTACCCTTATTCTTATTGGTTGAAATGGTGTGGATCCCATCACAAAGTGATGTCCAACCCAGGCAGGGGATTTCGGAAGCAAATCAGTGCTGGAAGTTCAAACCCAGTCAATTCCGAAACTTGATAGAGGTCTCCGGTGGCTGGAAAAGGACAGAGATGATCAACCAATTCCAAGGTCGCCTGAGGTCAGCGGCTAAAGAAAACAATTGTGTTTGAAGAATCAAGAACAATGACAACGTTTAGGAAGATCGACGAAGAGAGTTGGGGGAATTGCTGGTCGTCGGTTGGCAAGAGAGAGATGAGAAAAGAGGAGCAACGACATGGATAGAGAGGAGCAACGGGATGGGTTTCACAGAGCAACAACGAGAGAGGGGGGGTGGGTTTCAGTCTGCTAGGGTTTGGAGGTGGGAGATATACGAGTTTTGGGGGGAGGGATTCCAACGACGTCGTGTAGGCAGAGGGGTAATTTTGTCCACATATATTTTTCAGTTCATGTATTAGGAATTATTTTTCTCTTTTTCATCACTTATGAATTCCTAAAAAGTAGTCCATGACCTGGGAAATCTTTTCCCCTCTTTCCACTCATCAGCAATTTCCCCGAGACCTATAGACCCGCCGTCGACGAATAGATAAGATATACACTTTGATGGGCTCATGGGCCCTGATGGCGGAGACCCGGGCCCCAATTACTTCAATTCTCCATTGCGGGAAGAGTGTCTGAGCAACACACAGGCCCCAAAACCATGAAGTTGTAAATTGGTCTCTCATTTGGAGAAATTTTTGGCTCATTTGGAGAACACGTGGTCTCCTCTCTCTCTCTCTCTCTCTCTCTATCTCTCCCTCTCGCGCGCGCGCTCAATACCTCGTCCATTTTCCTCTTGGCGCAGCCCTGTCTGTCTCCATCTCCCGTTGTCGTCGGCCGCCGTCGCAACACCTCGTCCGACACTTCAGCACCCTACGTCCTAGGGTTTGTACTCCTCTCTCTCTCTCTCTAGCTATATGTTTCTTCGGATCTGTAATGCAGTTGTAGTTGCTTTCCCATTGATGTGCTCTCTTTCCCAATTTTACTTTTTACTTCACATTGCATTTCCGGCAATATCTGAATTTTTTTCTTCTTTACATTGCATTTCCGGCAAGATCAGATTTTTTTTATTGTTCCTTTCTTATTTTAATGGTACCAATGTAGACTTTTGAGATAAACTGCCTTCAAACCATTTCCCAATCCCTTAACAGGGAATCACTGAAAGTCCATTTCTGAATTCGCCTGCATTGAACAAAATAATTTTCAGATTTTCTCAGGGTGTCTATCATGAAATCCTCTAATATATTCTTTTTCACCAGTGCAGAAGCTCCTATATGCCAAGTTTTCTGTAATACTTGTTGGTTTGGCATTTAAACAAAGGACTTAAAAAGTTGATACTCCATCTTGTGGATTGATCATTCAAAAGGGCCCAGTAATAGATAGAGTAGCCGAGGTATCGGATTAAGTGCTCTGAGGTTGGAATAATTATTGGATTCCATTGGTGGTTGACATAATATGGGCAATAAATCATTCTTACTCTCCATAATTTTGAGTTGTTTTACTTGAAATTGGATGGATTTGCCTAAACTGAGCCTACATGTTCAACGGATGAAGAATTTAAAGAGTTCGACAAGTTTGCTTCAGTTGCTACAAAAAAAAAAAAAAAACCCTAGTTAGAGGACGTAATTCGTTTGGACAAAGTTTGAACCGTATATAGGTTATGATGGGCAACAAAGGAGTATATGATGTGAGCACAACTATCATGTAGGTGACCATGGCACTGGTAATTTACCCCGTCACCTTAAACCAAATGCATAAAGATGATGAAAATTTTCTTAATTGTCACCTTTTAAATCAAGAGATCTATAGGGAAATGGTTGCAAAAGCCATTATTGAACATAAGTGTTATTTCTTAGTCATGGAACATGAAAGCAATAGAATGCTTTGTGTTTCTGCTGAATGGGGATTTCAAATTCTCAAGTTCTTTAGCATGAATTCCTACTAAGATTTGTCTTGCATCGGGTTTATGGTCTTCAATTACAAGTGATGAATATATGGTTGTTACTGCACACATTGTGGATCAAAATTGGGTGGTGTAAAGAAAAATTGAGCTTTTCTCATGTGCCACCTCTGCATAGCAATGCCATTTTAGTAGAGAGAATGTTTAGCTTGCTAAAAGAGCGAGGCATTGAGCAAACATATCCACCATTACTTGGACAATGCTTTCTATGGTGATACATTGGTTAGAAACTGAAAGAAGCGCCCTTATTTTGGACCATGCCTACCTTGCAGTGGTGAGTTCTTTCGTGTGCGTTGTGCTGCACACATCTTAAACCTTGTTATACAAGAAGGCTTGAAAGTATAGGTAAGGTTACGCCTAACATGCGTGAAAGTGTCAAATATGTATGAGGTTTGGACGCTATAAAGTTGAGGATTGCTTATTATCTTTGAGAACTTGCTTTCCGGACAAGTAATACTTTGCCAAGATGTGCCAACAAGATGGAATTCAACCTCCATAATGATTGAAACTTGTCTTAAGGATATATGAGCGTTTCTTCACTTGAGGATCGTTGATAGAAACTTTCTTACCTGCCCGTCAGATGAGGACTGGGATGGGGCACATAAAATAGCAAGATTTTAGGAGCCATTTTATGATATCTCCACTCTCTCTTCAGGGACTCATTAACCTACTGCTAACTTGTACTTTAATAGTGTGGAGAATTCAATGCCTGATCCAGCAAATGCAAATTATGATTCTTTTTGCCATTATATAATTCTCTCCCCCCCTCTCTCTCTCTCTCTCTCTCTCTCTCTCTCATGTTCTTGCTTTATTTGCCTTTTGAAGCATACGTCCTTTGTTTTGAAGTAATTGTTTAGGCTTTGGAGCCTATGATTTGTTCATGCTCAACAATGATTTGATAAATGAGTCAATAAAAAGAACTATCCCCTTAACAAATTAGCTCTTCCCCATAAATGCCAATTGGTTTTGAGTTGGATGTTTTGACCTAGTATCATAGCCAGGATTTCAAAAGCATTTGGACAAGACTCTATTTTTTTAGTGATTGGTAATGGTTCCCCTTATGATCCCAATGTGATGGATCCCTTGTTTAACTTTCTGAGTGCGAGCCAGGGTTGCACGTGTGAAGGAGTGTTAGAGCTTGTGCCACATGGATTGATTACCACCTCCAAACCTAGTATATGAACCTGAACAACCTCTCCACTCATAGCTAATTGGTTTTGATTGGACGCTTTAACAGTTTCAGTAAAGTCTTGGTAAAATGATGAAATGTTTGAATGATGTTTCTGAATTTTAACTATATAGATTTATGCACCCAAAAAATGATACAGCTTTGGATCCAACCAGGAAACGTTTTACCCTTTCCTTCTTCAGATCTGTTTCCCCTTCATAGATAATCTATGTTTATGTGTTTAAGTGATGTTGAACCTGACCAAATCTGTCGTCAATGGTACCTGGCCTTATTTATAGTATATCCAATTAACAACTCTGTTTTTTGTGTGTCTATTTTAGTTTTAAGTTTTGTCTTAAGTTCTTTTCCATGCAGCGGCTAAGTTTAGTTGATTGACCATATTTGCAGTGTCTTGTTGATTCTTCTAGTCAGGAGAATGTATGTTCGTTTCAATATTTTCTGTGTTCGTATCTTATCTATGTTCTCTTATTTCTACTTCAATGTCGAGTAGAAAGATGGTAAAGGACCCAACAGGGATTTGTCATCTGGGCAACCGAAGAAAGATGTAAACCAACTACTTAGTCAAATTACACATAGAGCATGCCATCTCTTCTATAGGGACCCTAGATCAAAGTACTCCCTCGTTGGAATTACCTTTACAATCTGTCCCTAGCTAAAGCCCGTATGGTAATATAATTTTCTTGAACTTCTTTCAACCATCCCTGCCTGCATCAAAATTGCAAATACCTTGAGGGCCTTGGCGGAAAAGTCTATTGACTGTATAAGGGCCATTTACTATCTGTACGAATTGACTTATCATTGAAATTGGGAATGAAGGAATGAAACTCTTGTCGTATATCTAAAGAAATCATCATAAAGATGATCCCCTCTTAAGCTAAGCTTTGTATCTTTCATGTAGCCTGACTCGAAAACTCTCCAACAGTAACCCAGGACTGTACCCAAATATCTATGTAGCAAAGAATTCCACTAGGATTTGAATCCACCTTTCTTAGTGTGGGAAAGAATCTCTGTCAAGTATTATTTATTGAGGACCAACATTGTAGAGAAAATTGGACCCTTTAAGCATTCCATTTTCTTTAAGCTAGATAGATTTCCAAGTTTTCTTTTTCTGTTTTTGCAGAATGCTGGATATTGTGCACTCTTGTTTGGACTTTTAGTACCGAGACTTCTCAAAAAAAAAAAAAAAATTGGTACTTTCAGCACTTCGGGTTCAATTTGCTAATGAGGACAGTTCTCAAATCAAAATTCTAACTGTTAGAGAATATAATCCCACATTGCTTGGGTATGGAGTGGGAGATCACTTAATATAATGTTGGGACCTACGAGCCCATCCACTAATCAACTACAACAAATCTACTCTAATCCATCACTGTTAAAACTTAAAAGTATAACACCAAGATATAGGTGGAAAAACCCCAAGACGGGGAAAAAATCACGGGAAAGAGAATCATGTACCACTAAACTTAAATAGTTAACGAGAGACCCACCAAACCAGCCTGTGAGTTCACTCCCTTAGGCCTAAGCTCCTTTTGCCGCACTTGACTGGATTTTTCTGTAGTCCAACCACCCAAAGTCCATCGAGCCTCCAACCTACAGTTATTCGTCGAAAACCTCATTGAAGAGCTCGATTTACTCTTGGTTCTCAACCAAGTGTCTTCACCAACAAACCAAGGAAATCTTCAATCAAAGACCCATGAAGATTCTTCAATGATGTTCAATATGCTTGATTCTTAACTAGATCTCCATGTACAAGTTGTACTAACATTTACGGACTATAAAGCAGCCACCGACACTCCAAAAAGTTCGCCGTATCCATGTCGGGACACGGGGACACACAGGGTACATGATAAGCCACGGATATTATATAGAGTAGGGCTTATCTCTCTCGTTTTTGTCACACATGTGTGCATAACTTGCATTAGTTAATTGATATTGCACGTAAGGTGTGTTTTTGATGTTATAGGTAATCCGTGTTAATAAGGCATTTTTATTCGCCATGGAAGTTCAAGGATGAAAGGGCCAAAGTCTGGAAGCCCTACCGGTAGGTCCATAATCCTACCGGTTCAAATTCAAATCAGAAGAACCACCCAGGAAATCATTCCAGAGCCCTATTGGTAGGATCCTAAGCCTACCGGTACAAATCCTAATCTGAAAGTTCACAAGGGAATCAAGTTGGAAGGCCTACCAGTAGGATCCTAAGAATACCGGTACATACTCAGTCCAGTGAAGCCACATTTTGGACCCAACATCAGATTTTGAAAACCTACCGGTAGGAATCTTGAAGAAACTGGCCACATGTTTTTCATCATTGAAGACCTACCGATAGGGCCACTAAGCCTACCAGTAGGACCTTGTAAAAAACTGAAATTTCCATTAGTAGAAGATCGGCCAAGGGGGCTTTTGGGGACCTTTTGGTCCATTGTAACTTTGCTTTTTGGGGCTTATAAATACCCCCTTTGGCCAAATATGACACATATTCTATTTGTAACCTAATTAACCTTTTTTTCTCTCTCGTCTCTTTCTAGGTTTTTTATTAATCCCTTAGGGTTTCAAGCTTTGATCTAGCAAGAACACTAGCTAGTTCTTGTTGTTTGATGTTTTCCGCTTCATTAACGTTGTAGCTACGTGTTGGATCCTTATATAAAGCAAGTTCATTTCCTTTTTCATCCATGAATCAAGTTTACTTTTTTTGCTTTATGCTTTATGCTTAATCTTTCAAGCATGTGTGAGTAGTTACTTAGGCTTGGTCATGGGCTGATTACCACTCCATGACTTGGGTTAATCTTGCTCTTCTCATCATAGATCTTCATGATTAGTTTGATTATGGGTTGAGTTCATCTTTTATGAATCAAAACGAGGAGTTGTTAACCTCTTTGATCATGTGTAGGCAAGAGCATGCTACTTGCCACACATGATGCTTGGAGCTATGGCCTCCTCTTGTTTGTCCAAATGCTTCAAGAACTTATCTCATGATCAAACTCCTTTTCTAGTCTTAAAATGGTTTTCATAGTTAAATCTTCCGGTTGAGAACCTATGCCGTGTATCTCAACCGAGTTAAAGATGAGGAGAGTTGATTCGGCCCAAGGCATGGGTGAGAATCATCCCTAGACCTTGCCGCCCGTTAATCTAGTTCAAATCTGTTTCTAGTCTTTTAGTCGAGAGAGAATTCCACCGTTCAAATCAAAACCAAGAGCTGGCTGTCTAAACGCCGAAAACCCTACTAAAGTAAAACTCCGGCTGAGCTACACTCCTAGCTCTCTGTGGATACGATCCCGGTCTTACCGATTATTATGCTATCAACGACCTAGCCCTACGCTTGGGGCATTCGACCTTTTCAACGGTTAGGTCCGAGACTAAGCAGTACACGACGGTAAACAATAGGACACACCACCCTTAAATTTAATTGATTTTCGGAAGGGGAGACGGCTCGGACCTGTTTGGGGACACGGCGGGGGTTGATTTGTAATATTTTTAAATTTTGTCGGGTAAAAATGTATCACTGTAAACATTGGGGTTGATATTGTAATTAAGTACATCGGATTAACCTAACATAACAATAGGGAACATCAGAGAGGAAAGAAGGCAATCCTGGTTTGGAGCATTGAAACCCTAGGTGTCTCGTTGTATATATTGGTTATACTTCTTTTGTAATCTATATTCATCAGTATATGTGTGTGTGTATCTACATATACAATTGTATATACTATATATGCATATCTGTGCAATAGTGTGTATCAGTATATTTATGTCTTGTATATATCAGTACTTGGAAAGAAGAGATAATTTACATGTATATATGTACATTGCCGTGTCCTCATTTTTGTAGAATTCCAGTGTCCGTATTCGTGTCTGTGCTACATAGCCTACGGATCTGGAAGGGGGTATTTCTCAGCTTAGAGTACGATACTGTGATTATGTCAGAAATGAATGTAACTCCATGAAGAAGAGATTACAAATAAACAAGCGTTTTGGTCATATGAAATTGACAACCAAAGTGAAGGAGTTTAAGACTTTTGAACTCTACAAATGTGAATGCTATGGGGGGTTTTTCTTCGTTCATTTTCGCTGATTACTGGCATTCTAAATATGAGGATCATTTGTTGCAACTTGTCATTTGATTCAGTGTTGGGTCTCCTCGTATGTGTGTGTTTGTGTTTTTTTATTAATTGAGTGATTTGTCAGTCTCCTCTTAGTAATTCGTTTAATTGGTTTTGTATCCTTGTTAGATGACTGCAGGAGAAGTTCCAAATGAGAGGGTCGGCCGCGCAAAGTGTAAACTTGTTTACTGTTCTAATAAAAAGAAGAGAACCAACACACCTTCTCTTCCTGAAGAGATCATATTCTACATCCTCGTTTGGCTTCCGGCCGATATTCTTTACAATTCAATGAGGTACGTTTGTCGGCAGTGGTATAAAATTATTCGTGACCCTCTTTTCGTAAAGGAACACCTCCTGCGGTCCACTACTGGATTGTTAATCCAAGAAAATTTTTCTTGTGCTGCCCAATTTGGCAAGTTTGGGGAAATGAATACCACAGAGACAAAGGTAAATTTTAATTTTCCTAATGTGCTTTTGGCTACCTGCGACGGTCTGGTACTGTTTAAGGATGGATATGACGACAAAGAAGTGTATGCAGCAAATCCTCTCACTAAGCAAAGGGTAGCTGCTCCCCCGTTTTGTTTCCCTTCTTTTCGTTTTGGTCTCGCATTAGCATGTGCTTATTCAACAATGGAATATAAATTGGTGTGCACCTATCGTTCCAAAAAGAGCAAAGTATATCATTGCACGATGGTAACTATGGGCAAAGATCATGCATGGAAACCCATTAACTGTCAAAAGTTGTCCGATCCTTGCCGACAAATATTTAGGGGTTATAGGTTTTCTGCAGGAGGATTTATTTATTGGGCTTATGATGCTTTTCCCTGTGTTGTTGCTTTGGATGTGGAATCTGAAGTGTTTTACGAGTTTCCTAGCCCGGCAGTTGAGACTGAAGACACTAGTATCTATTATGTCAGAAAGGGAAAATCTCTGTCTTGTGTTGTTGTTAATCCTTATAAAGGAACATGGGATGTCTGGGTCTTGTCTGATCCCAGGAGTCATGGATGGAGGAAGCTCCACGAAATTGACTTAGATGCTCAAAAACTTGGAATAAGTCGCACGTGCATTTTATGGCCAATTGCTTGGGTGAGTAACGGTGATGTTCTGGTCTCCGGTATTGGATGCAAATCCCGCTATATTGCTATGAATGTCAAGACTGGAAAGAACTTCGCATTTGATAGTATGGAGCATGATTGCGGTAGCATGCATGAATTCGCCTACAGCCTTGTCTCGTTCCCCGTGTGATCAAAATCTATCTATTTGGTGTTATTCATGTACTTGTTATCTAAGTTTAAACTCTATGTATTTGTGAAAGTGACGGTGAAACTATCCCAGCTAAACCTCGGGATATGACTGTTTAATGTTTCTTATGGGTGGTTACTAGTGATCTTGTTTTTTGTTTTTTTTGAAAAGCTCAAATGAATACAAACTAAAAGGGGCATCCCCTAGTGTGAAACAAAATTCCCACTACAAAACGTAATAGGGGCAACCCCGTGGGAAACACAAACAACTTTAAGGTATCTACTGGCTATACAAAGTAGAATCAACATTTACATTGAAAAAATACTATCCGGAAGCCTCCATTTGTCACCCAAAGTCCTGTTCAAAGTGAAATTCTTAACACATTTTCTGGAGCATAGAAAATCTCTGATAGAGTTAACCGCGTTAAGGGACACGACGTCAACCTGTTTGGATAGGCGGCATAGGCCTTGAAACACTAGCATTCCGTTCAATCCAAATGCCATACACTGCAACTGCTAAGGTGCTATGTAACACTAAATTCCAAAAAACCTTGGACGTCCCATATTACTGGACAAGCCAGTCCACAATGTCTGTGAGGGTGTTAGGAATGCATGGTGCCAAAGTCCTCACCAGAACTTGCTGCCAGACCATAGGGGAGAAGGTGCCAGACCATAGGGGAGAAGGGACATTGGAAAAATAAATGGTGGTGGGTATCTCTAGCGTTATTGCAGAGCACACATTTGTCTTCCACCTGCATCCCCCAATTAGCTAACTTGTCCTTAATACTCAGCTTGGCTTGAACGGCCAACCATAACACGAAGGCCCATTGTGGGACCATTTGTTTGGACCAGACAATTGCTGCCCAAGGTAGGTTTGGCCTTCTGGTTCGAAGTGCTTCCCATGTAGAGGCAACAGAATAATGGCCACTAGGATGAGGAACCCAAACAACATGATCCTCCCTCAAACTATCTGGCTTTAGAGTACTGGGAGTATATGTGGGCTGCCAGAGCCCGGGAGACCTCCTTCCCTTTCGGGAAGGGGGCTCCCCCGTGCGCCGCCCGCTTTCTATTGTTTGAGAAATCTTTGAAGAGTCGCCACCCGGGTTTTTGTAACATGGTTTGCCACCCGAGAAATCTGGAACTAGAAAATGATATTTGAAGTTGAAAATAAACCAAAGATTTCGGATTCGGAAGCCAAGTTACAAGAAGGGAAGACTTTTGTTTGGCACCCTTCTCGCCCGATACGAGGATTGGTCTCTACTAAATATTTGTGGGATTTCAAAAAAATAATTATCTCTTAATCTTTAAAGAAACACGTAGCAACTTGAGTGTGCAGTGTAGGTATGTGCTGGAGTGTACAGTATATACAGGGATGAAGCAGAAGATGGCTTATTAGGAATGAAAATGCATACAGACTGTCGAAGAAACCTCAGAGAATGAGGGTCACTCCTTTACGCTGGGGAGTTTCTTCCCGGCGCAAAGCACTCTCTGGGACGTCTCCTTTGCGCTGGGGACTTAGTATCCAGCGCAAAGCAGTCGTTTTAACCAGTTCCTGAAAATGTTTTATTTTTTTATCCAAACAGTGGATTAATTGGTACAATGCATGAACAATGACTTTTGATGATGTTTTATGACCTATCTAGGTGCAGCAGTAAGAAAACAGTATTAAGAAACGTTGAAAATGAATGATAAACATTGAAAATGAGCAATGAAAGCCTCTGGACTCCACTGACACTAGGATAAGTCAATAAGTACAGAGGAACAAATTTTGTACTGGGGAATGAATGCCCAGCACAAGGCAATTTAACCAACCACAGGAGCATGTACTTTGCGCTGGGGAGTGTGTGCCCAGCGCAAGGCACATGCACCTACATTCTTTTTAAAGCAGAAGCCCACGATCGTCTTAGCTGATTAATGCGAACACAGATATGGTTATGACGGACTGTTGCTTTCACTTTTTCAAATCAAATAGCGTGTAAGGCGTTTCGAATTCGATTTCTTGGGTGTCGGACCTTCAAACCCGAATGGCGACTCTCTGAATTACAAGCGCTTGACCCGCTAGCGCTCCCTTGATCCGAGCACTTGCCTTGGAAAACAGAATTTCTAAGGGCATTGCTTAGCTCCGTAAACCTTGCCTTCGATAAGGTTTTAAACCCCAAGCGTAGGGCTAAGTCGTTGGAAGCATAATATCCGGAAGACCGGGATCGTACCCACAAGGAATCGAATTCAGCTTAGATTGGATTGAAGGTTTATGTAATGGATGGTGGCGTTTGAGACGGCCAACTGAGTTTTCCTTTGAGTGGAGTAGAAACTAAAATGAAAAACTAGAAATGAGTTTTAATGAACTTTGAAAAGGCAAGTTTAGGGATCTTCTCTCCCGTGACTAAGGCCGTTACCGATTCCCAATGATAACTCAAGCAAGAGTCACGACCGCGCGCTCTTGCCCGGAGGATTTAACGTTAAAACTACGTTTGTCACAAGATGAGATTGACCGGAGGCGAACCAACTTGGTTGAAAACTTTTATCAAACACATAGGAGGCCACAATCCCTTGGTAAGTTGCTTGCCAAGACCGCTTGACTAAACACCTTACCAAGTAATTTACACCCCTAGTTTAGACCAAAAAAATACAAGTTAGGCTCTATTCCGGAACCCATGATTTTAAGCCCAAAGGTTTGAGAATCGAATAACCACCTAAGTCCTTGGGATTGATTAGCCCAAGACTTAGCCAAACGACTACTCACACATATTGAAAAGGCTAGAAATTATGCTAGGAAAGATAAACATATTAAACCGATAGAATTGAAAACGAACTAGATATTATTAAGGATCTAAACCGTAGCAACAACTTTAGTACTTGGAAAATTAACAAACAACTTAAACTTACCAAGTTCTTAAGAAATTTAGGCTAGAAAAGCTTTGAAACTCAACAAGACATGTTAAGGAAAGTAATTAGCTAGGTCCTAAATGAGGGAGAAAAGAGGTCCTATTTATTTACAAGAGACACTCTCTCTCCTCAGAAATATCTTTTTCACGCATAAAGAGGTAACTTGCCAATTAAAGAAAGTTAACAGCTGTAAAAAAACGTAAGTCGGTCTAATCCCGTATCGATACTCCAATCTCGTATCGATACCGAGCTGGCTTGCTTCAAAACTCCAAGTTCCTCCGTAGATGACCCGTATCGATACGCAGAAAACCGTATCGATACGCTGAAGCCCGGGAATGGTTCTGTTTTCGAACCGTATCGATACGCAGGTTGCTGTATCGATACGCTGTAGCCTGGAATTCCTTCTGTTTTCAACCCGTATCGATACGCTGATGCCGTATCGATACCGTGTCTTCTTTATGCAGCTCAAGCCCTTGTGCCTTGTCTTGACACTCGACGGATGAATCCTTCGAGGCACCGCCTTCTTGCTTACCCTCGAGGTTTGTCCAATCAACTCAACAAGCACACTTATTCGCGTAAACCTGAAATGCTCAATAGAAAATCTTACGCGCAAAAACACTACAAAAGGCAACTAAACAGAAAATAAAAGACAAAACACGGGACTAGGCGCACCAAATATCTACAATATTGGGTGCTTATCAGGCATGCTGCCCACAAGGGGAAATTGGATCCCCCTGCCTTAAACCTCTTTGACCTTGAAAGAATCCATCCAAAGATCCATTAATCATCACTGAATATCTGACTGTAGTAACACATTGACGGACCCAGTGGATATACAAAGCTGGGAAGCCCATAATTCTCATGGTATCAAATAAGAAAAACCAATCCAGGCTCTCATCACATCAAGTTTTATGGCACATCTAGGGACACAACATTATCTATATGATACCCTCTCACTAACTCTTGCATAAGAAGCACATTATCGATGATAGATCTGCCTTTAATGAAGGCAGATTGAGACTTGTTTATGATTGTAGGAAGAATGGCTTGTAATCGATTAGCTAAGACTTTAGTAACACATTTAAGCGTAACATTACCGGCCGCACCTCTCTCCTTTTAGCTTCTTTCTATTCCCGTGCCTCCCCTCAGACCCATTCATCGCCGCCCTTTCCTGGCGACCGCGCTGGCCTTTTGCGCGCCCTTTCCTCGCTTACCACTGAGCAGGTCTGCTGGTCTTTCGAACGGTCACCTTCGTCGACTTCGTATCAAGCCTTTTCCGTCGGTGTCGTGTACCGCTGCTTGGTATCTACGTCAGAGGTATTCCTTTATTTCCGTACTCTCTGTTTCTACTCAGAGGTATTCCTTTATTTCCATGTCTCTGGCGTTTCTGTGGAGGAGCTTTTAGAATGTTTCGGTTTTCAAGAGTTTGGTTCCTAAAATAATACGATGATCACCCTCTTTGTGGATAACCTACCTGATGATGTGAGTTTGAGATGGGTTCGATATTTTTTCAACAAATTTGGAGTTGTCAAAGATGTTTTCATTCCTGCCAAAAGGAGTAAGGCTAGGGGGAGAGTTTTTGCTTTTGTTAGGTATGATTGCGCCATCTCGGCGGAGATGGCCATATCCAAGTCTAATGGTCTCTGGATTGAAGAAAGGAAGCTCTCTGTCAAAAAGGCTTCTTTTGATCAGAACAAAGGGAAGGATCAGCTGAAGATTAATTTAATCAAGAACAATACGGGCAACATCTCATATAACAGGGTGGGGGGAGAGATGACCAATGAAGAATTCAAAATCTGAATTAGTTGGAAAAGGGTTTGAAAGATCGGATACTTTATCAAGTGGTTACGCAAAATCTTATGCGCAAACTCTACTCGAACTGGGAAGGAAAACGATACGAGCATGGAAGAAAGGAGTTTGGAACGAAAGGCTCAGTACTTTGGTGGACACTTTCTTCCTTCTTGATCATCCGGATCCAGGTTCTAAGACTCCCCTTTCATTTGGACGTTCTTCGTCACTAGCTAGTGATATTGAAAAAAATAAACCTTCTCTAGCTGAGCGCGAGTGCTTCAGCTATCAAATTAAGGATCTTTAATCCCGTGCAACAGCACTGATCTTGCTGCTGCAACAAATCTCTTTCTGGCGGGAGTACTCTCTCAAAACTATCCCAATGCCCCTAACATATATGGTTCCTCCTAACATCCACCCTCGCGTCAAAATTTAATCTCACCACCCCATCGTCTGGATGAATCCATCATGCATGCACTGCTGCACGATCATTGGCGCGCGCTCTTCCCGCCTGTACGCTCCTCCCGTCTCTGAGCTTCCAAAAAAATCATGTGCATCCTTAACTGCTACTAACAGCTACTTACCTCATGCACACATTTCCTACCTGAGAAGCAGACATCGTTTCGGCACTTCCAAATAATTGCACAAGCCATGGAAATTAATTGAGCTAAATGTGATTCTCCATTTTATAACTTGCAATGTTGATCTAATTTTTGCATCAGGGACCGTTTAATTAGAGTGAAGAGGATAGCAATATCCAAGAAAGATTGAAAAAAAAAAATTGACAATTTTTGGTGTTTGATTAGCATGAAAATAGTAGAAAGCGTGTGAAGTGAATTTTCCGACATACTGTAGCTTTCACTTTAATTTATTGCTAAAGAAAACATAGAAAAACTTTACTCCATTTTTTTAGAGTTGCCACATCTTATGACACTTCCTATTAGGCCCATATTTTTTCCTTTCCTCTAATGATCAATAATGTATGTTAAGGGTAAGTTAGTAACTATAAATATTTTCTTGCAAGATTTTTACAAATTAATTAAGCTTTTCATTTCAATTAAACAAATGAAAGGGGAAAAAATGTTTGAGAAAATTACCTCTAAGTACAGAAAAGTGACACTTAATTCTCATTAAGGAGAGATGAAATACTTAATTACCACTAGGTCCACTTTTACAAAAATAGATTTACCATTAGTAGAATTGTCACCCTAGGGTTTAGGGTATGCTAGGGTTTTGTGGTACCCTAGTGGATACCCTAGTACCCTCAGGTATCTAAAAATCTTAGGGTACCCTAGGATTTTAGGGTTTTAGGGTACCTTAAGATTTTAGGTTTTAGGATACTCTGAGGTTTAGGGTACCCTAGGGTTTAGGTTTAGGCGCTTTTATAGAGCCTTAGGGTTAATTTAGATTTAGGCACTTTTATACGAGTTTTAGGGTGCACTTTCCTATTATAGGATTTTAGCAGTTTAAGCACTTTCATAGGGTACCCTAGGAGTTTAGGCATTTTTATAGGGTACCCTGGGGTTTAGGCACTTTCATAAGGTGCCCTAGGAGTTAGACACTTACAGTGTTTAGAGTTTTAGGCACTTTCATAGGGTTTTAGTATTTCATTAATTAGAAGAGACTTGGTGGGAATAACTTTCTATTTTCTGGACCTAGAGGTAAAATGCCAAAAATGTTTTTATTCCTCCTCCTCCTTCCCTTGAATTTTTGCTACCACTACGTCGAAATCGATACTAGTCATGTTTCGACAAATAAAAAGAATTTCCCAGCATTTTATCCATGTCAAAATTGCTCCCCTTAGTCATACTTAGGGGTGTCAAACGGGCCGAGCCAGCACGACACAGGCATGACACGGTTAAAAGTGGCACGACACGGTCATGTCCTGGCACGACACGACATGGAAGAATGATGATAAATTTGATAAGATCTTAAATCGTAACGGGTTAGATCAAACATTCGAAAAAATGAGTTTACAGGTACCTTTCAAATCTATACATCCAACTTATCTGGTTCTAAACCAAATGTATTCCGCTATAACCCAATATACGCTAGCCACATGATTACGACACAATTGTGACAATCCATACCGTTCATTTTTGTTGTTCATAGTGTTTTAATCACTCTCGCAAATTTTCGGGTCTATCGGGTTTTGGAAGCCCTCTCATCGGGATGTAGATTCATTAATAGGAAATATTTTGTTATGTGCGATCACGTATATAATGATAACCAATTTACTTCATTTTTTGCACAAATGATATAATCACTCCCACATAAAAAGGTAGACGGTTCCGATTTTCAAAAAACAGCTCGGGCGACCCTCGAATGATGCATTATAAGACTTTACAAGAATTTTCTGCTATTTGGTGGCATGGTGCACACAGATTGTGGTGTGACATATGCACACAATCACACCCACATCTGGGGTATATATAGAAAGCGACCGGCTGCTACGACAGCCCACAACCAGTGGCGGATCCAGAAATCTAATACAGATGGGTCACTTCTCGAGCATAAAAGTTGATAAAAATTCTCATAATCTAATAAAACAAGAACATGCATTCAGAAAAAAATTACTAACGAGAATAGAAAATGTTCAAGCATTCTTTATAGTGCACAAAACTTTGAATTTTTTTTGTGAAAGAGCAAGAAATGTATTAATAATAATATTTAAAGTACAACTGTGTTGTCGCCATTACATAATAAAGACACGCTAGTGACGGACGAAGACTAAACATAAAACATAAAGTAAACTTTTAAAAAAATGAGTGGACTAGTGTTTTGTATTTTAATATTTTTATTTGAAGAGTATGTCAAATCTTCTCTGATGGCATTGTGGTAGTGCTTAAGCCTAAGCATTTGCTGGGTGGGGTTCGACTCCTGTTGGCTACACGCTTTGAATAACTTTTTAATTTCAACGTTGCAGCATCAAAATGAAAGAAAAAACATTTAAGACCATGCGGGGTTTTGATCTCACGACTGAGCATGTAGAAGCGCCAGCCTTTACCACTGGAACAAGATGCCCCAGTTGATATATTCTCGGTAATTTTATATATATATATATTACTTAACTTCTTCAGTTCACAAAAAATAATTCCCAATAATATCAGGTTGTGCCCTAATTGAATCCGCCCCCGCCCCCGCCACCGCCACAACCACAACTCTCTCGTCTCTCTCACTCATCACAAAGGCTCAAAACCTTCCCCCACCAAACTGCCGTTGTTCCGTACATCCCGCCGGAACACCACTCCTCGGACCACTCCCAAGCCCCCGCGGCATCCTTCCACCTCAGCAAATCCGACCTCACGAAACTCGCCGGGAAATGTCTCTCGTTTCCATGTGAATGTGAAGGCGGAGCCTGATCCGAGGTTCGTGTTTCAGTTCGACGTGGAGCCCAAGTGTAGTCCTCAGGTGTTCCAGAACCAGGGGAGTATTCGGCAGCCGGTTTTCACTTGCAAGTTCAGCTTTCGAAGCAACGTTGATCGGAATCAAATATCCAGGTCAGTAAAATGTTCTTGTTTTCATTTCCTTGAAATGCTCTGTTATTTTCTATGTGATAAGTCATTGCTCTTGTTTTCATCTCCTGCACTCCCATGATCATTATTATTTTCCATTTTCTGTGCGACCTGAACCCTAAACCCCATTATCCTCCTCTCTCTTCGATTTCAGGTCTTTCACCATATCTTCATCAATGGCCGAACAGAACAGATATTTGGGTACCGTGTCAGAGTACCTCCGTCAACATCATACCTGCCTTCCAGTTGCGATCCACGCAATGAACCTGTTGCTGAACGTGGTTAGCAATAGATACACGGTTGCTTTGAATGGGGACAGGGTGGAGTTGAGCCTGAAGCCTTGGGCTAGGGCTAGGAGGAGGAGGGTTGGGGTCCCTTCGGCTAGGGCAGAGAGGGAGGAGGCAGAGAGGGAGGAGGCTCCGGTTATACAGCTCGCGCCCCTGGCTACTCCGCCTGCCGAAACTCCTACTGCCATCCGTTGGGCAGCGAGGAACCAAGCCAGGTCAGAGAGGGAGGCTCTGGTTCCGCTGCCCCTGTCTCCGGTGATTGAGCCGCCCCCGTCTCCGGTGGTTACGCCGCCCCTGTCTCCGGTGGTTACGCCGCCCCTGTCTCCGGTGGTTACGCAGCTCCCGTCTCCGGTGGTTCAGTCGCCGCCCCCGTCTCCGGTGGTTCAGTCGCTGCCCCCGCCCCTGTTGGTTACGCCGCTACCGCCGCAGCCCCCGCCCCCGGTGGTTACGCAGCCCCCGCCCCTGTTGGTTACGCCGCTACCGCCGCAGCCCCCGCCCCCGGTGGTTACGCAGCCCCCAACCCCGGTGGTTACGCAGCCCGTTGAACCTGCTGGTGGGGAAGGGGTCTCTGGTTTGGGAGGAGGTGACTTTAGTGGGGAAGGATCTGGCCCTGATTTCGAAGAAGTACCAACTCGCGCAAGGGCTCTTCGATCACAGCCTACAGTGCCAACTCGCGCAAGGGCTCTTCGATCACAGCCTACTGAATTTGATGAATTTGATTTCAGCGGGGACAGTTTGGAGGAGATCGGACAGAAAATTAGGACAGTAAAGGAAGATATTAAATATGCAATCGCGGAAGGATCTAAGAAAATGTTGAGTGACGGAATTTCTTCCACCAGTCTGTTGGATCTGATTTTTGATGACTTTCCAACATCACACACCCCAATCGAAAGGGAGAAATTTGAGAGGTCTTACAGAGAAAGAGTAAAGAAAAGGCTTGGTTTTGTTCCGGATTTTGATAAATCTTTGTCTAAACTTAGCAGAGGACTTATTTTGCCACATAAAATCAAAATTAAAGAGGTGAGAGTAGGTGGGAAAGAGATGTTGGAGGCTAGTATTGTTACAAAAAAAGAATCTCTACCGACACATGACTGGTAGGTAACTTTTTGATTGTTGTAACAATTTGTTTGATTATGTTTTTCGATATTGTTGACTTAACCATTTTCTTGTATAGGAAGACTTTGATGAAACGATTACTACCCTTGTCAACGAAATTGGCTGCCCTTGAGGCAAGGGCAGCAGAGTTGGAAAGGACTGCAGAGTTGGAAAGGAATCCGCCGCCGCCGGAGCCCCCCCGAAGGCAATCACCGTTCATCCCATTCTAACATTTTCTTTAAACAAGAATGAGAAAAGGGGTTGAAAATTTATTGAAATGGCATACCCATGTTTTTTTTTTTTTTTGCATTTTTGTGCACTTATCTAATTCTATGTGGGATTTCATTTAATAGGGTGGTGCTTAGATCCTGATAACTTCAAGCAATTCAAGCTCCAGGAGAAAACAGAGCTCAGCCATAATGTGGCTAAGTTCGTATTTGCTCTCCCTACACCCACTTCAGTCTTGGGCCTTCCTGTTGGATGCCACATAAGCTGCAGGTATTCCGTTTGTTGAGTTAATGTTAATAAGCTACTTAAGCATTCTATGACTGCATTCTATGGACCGTAGGTTGCTTCACAACAGGGCTAAATGTTTCTGTGTAGTCAAGACCTTGAGTTTGCTGAAACCCTTGGGCCACTAATCGAGCTTTATATCGGGAGATGCTACCATCTGAATTCCTTTTGATTCTATAGATCCATTTACAGCCTATAGTAGGAGTATTGGGAGGTAAGGGAACTAAAGACCAAGTTCCCTGTTGAAGTAAAGCAGTGTATTCCTCAGACATGGCCTGTTGCCATTCAGGATAGGCCATGGCTTCTTTAAAAGAAGAGGGTTCAGTAGTAGGAGGAGATTGAACAAGTAAAGAAAATGGCTTTTTAGGAACAGAAATACCATTTTTTTACCTAGTAGTCATAGAATGGCTAGGAATAGAAACAAGTTCAGAAGTTGGTGGTGGAGAATTAGGAACAGAAATAGAAGAAGGAGAAGAAAGATCAGGAAGGGAGGTAGTAGAAGTAATGGAAGGTGAGGAGATATAACAGGAGAAGGAATAAGAGGAACAGAGGACTGTAAAGAATCAGGAAGTTTGAAATGAGGGGCAGAGGAAGGAGAGGAACCTGAGGATGGAGAGGAAGAATCTGACAGGAGTTGGGAGTAAGGAAAATCATTTTCTAAGAATTTAACATGCCTAGAAATATACACCCTCTGAGTGCTAGGATCAAGACACCTATAGCCTTTAGTAGCAGAACAGTAGCCAAGGAAAATACAAGGAGTGGATCTAGGGACAAGTTTATTAGAAGCGTAGGGTCTAAGCCAAGGGAAACAACAGCAACCAAAAGGTTTGAGAAGAGAAAAATCAGGTGCCTGTTTGTACAGAAGATGGAAAGGCACTTGAAATTGAATAGATGAGTTTGGTAAACAATTTATTAGATATACAGCAGTAGTGAGAGCTTCTAACCAAAACTGTATTGGTAACTGAGCTTGCTGTAAAAGAGTGACAGTGGTCTCAATGAGATGACCATGCTTTCTCTCAGCAACCCCATTTTGTTCTGGGGTATGGGGACACGTGGTTTCATGAAGAATACCAAACATAGAGAAAAATTCAATCATTAGTTTATTAAGGAACTCACCCCCATTGTCAGTTCTAATAGTTTTAACAGGCAAAGAAAACTGAGTAGAAACAATCTCCTATGCAGAGCCCTTATGGTTATGGGTCCACTTCACAGTTTGCTGGCTCTATCGGTCACAAATTGAAGATAGTATTTATAACCAGAGAATGACAGAATTGGGGATGGTCCCCATACATCCATGTGCAAAAGTTCAAAGGGTGATGTGGTGTGAGTAGTGGAAAGCTGAAAGGGAAGCTTATGGCTTTTGGCCTTATTACAAGAGTAACAATCTAAAGTAGTCACATGACCAATAGGTAATTGGTAAGTTTTGGACAAGTGATGAAGCAAACCAATATGAGGATGTCCTAGTCTTCGATGCCAAAGAGTAGCTGAAGAAGAAAGACTGAGTAGAACTTGAGCAATGTCCGGAACAAAACCAAGCCTTTTCTTTACTCTTTCTCTGTAAGACCTCTCAAATTTCTCCCTTTCGATTGGGGTGTGTGGCTTTGTCCTGAATGACATAGCCACAAGAAGCAAAAGTAATAGAGCAGTTATTATCAGTGACAAATTGATAAACTGACAGAAGATTATGTGAGATGGAAGAAATTCCGTCACTCAACATTTTCTTAGATCCTTCCGCGATTGCATATTTAATATCTTCCTTTACTGTCCTAATTTTCTGTCCGATCTACTGGTATAGTCTGTCCATTGCCAACTGTGACACTGCCATTAGTAGGAATTCCATGTGGCTCAGAAATATAAGAAGCATTTGGTGTGACATGAGAGGTAGCACCAGAATCAAAGTACCAAGGTGGAGCTGAGGAACCATAGCCTGAAGATGAAGCTTCAGAATGACCGATAGAGCCAGCAAACTGTGAAGTGGACCCATAACCATAAGGGCTCTGCATAGGAGATTGGCCAAAAGCAGAAAGGCCAGTGCCATAGTATCCCATAGGATCTGTAACAGTATAAAAGGCTTGAGGCTGAGACTGCCCTGAGAAGCCAGCAAGACCACCAAACTGTGGTCTACCAAACTGAGGTCTAGTAAACTGTGGCTGAGGTCTATACCCCAAATTTGTTCGATAATAACAAGTGGATGCTTGGTGATTAGTCTTGCCACAAATTTGACAAGCAGTGGACATTACTCCATAAGCAGAAGGTATGCCCCCATAACCTGATTGTGCTTGATAAGTGGAGGGTCCTGGATAACCATAACTCCCTGGAAAACCATTCCAGCTAGAGGAACCTTGAGAAGGACCAAAAGGTTTGGAGAATTGAGAACCATTGGATCTGTTGTTATTTCTGGAGAATCGTGGAGTATTATAGGTAGGAGAGGGAGAAGGAAAATAGGTTTGAGTTGGTGGAAGGGGAAAGGGAAACTGAAAAGGTGTGGGAGAAGGTTGCGGTTGAGATACAGGTGTAGGTACAGGAGCAGAAGAAGTAGATACCACATTAGAACTAGGCATAGAATTATGAGGAGCAACAAGGATGGTTGAGGTATCTACTTGATCCTGAGCGACATGTAACTCTTCAGCCAAAAGCATTGAACTAAAGCTACTGAAAGATAGATGTTCAGTACGGGTACGAATAGTCTGTTTAAACGACTTATAACCTTTTTTCAGTCCATTCAAAGTATGAAAGATAAGTTCTTCATCAACCTGAGCCCCTGATGCAGCTAATTTCTGAACAATTTCTTTAATCGAGTCAAGATAATTGTCCATGGAACCAGTTTTGTTCAAACTAAACAAACGGCGGTGTAGGTCATGTACATGCGAGCGAGACAAAATACTGAATTTCTCTTCTAACTTGATCAACAACTGAAAAGTGTGATCGGATCCAACAACATGTGGTAATATTGGAGGAGTAAGCGTTGCAATTAGACAAGACAATAGCATACGGTCTATGGTGTTCCATTGAGTAAAAGAAGGATTTAGGGTTTTGACACCTGAACTGTCAATCTAGCCCAAGGCTTCAGGCTCAACTCCACCCTGTCCCCATTCAAAGCAACCGTGTATCTATTGCTAACCACGTTCAGCAACAGGTTCATTGCGTGGATCGCAACTGGAAGGCAGGTATGATGTTGACGGAGGTACTCTGACACGGTACCCAAATATCTGTTCTGTTCGGCCATTGATGAAGATATGGTGAAAGACCTGAAATCGAAGAGAGAGGAGGATAATGGGGTTTAGGGTTCAGGTCGCACAGAAAATGGAAAATAATAATGATCATGGGAGTGCAGGAGATGAAAACAAGAGCAATGACTTATCACATAGAAAATAACAGAGCATTTCAAGGAAATGAAAACAAGAACATTTTACTGACCTGGATATTTGATTCCGATCAACGTTGCTTCGAAAGCTGAACTTGCAAGTGAAAACCGGCTGCCGAATACTCCCCTGGTTCTGGAACACCTGAGGACTACACTTGGGCTCCACGTCGAACTGAAACACGAACCTCGGATCAGGCTCCGCCTTCACATTCACATGGAAACGAGAGACATTTCCCGGCGAGTTTCGTGAGGTCGGATTTGCTGAGGTGGAAGGATGCCGCGGGGGCTTGGGAGTGGTCCGAGGAGTGGTGTTCCGGCGGGATGTACGGAACAACGGCAGTTTGGTGGGGGAAGGTTTTGAGCCTTTGTGATGAGTGAGAGAGACGAGAGAGTTGTGGTTGTGGCGGTGGCGGGGGCGGGGGCGGATTCAATTAGGGCACAACCTGATATTATTGGGAATTATTTTTTGTGAACTGAAGAAGTTAAGTAATATATATATATATAAAATTACCGAGAATATATCAACTGGGGCATCTTGTTCCAGTGGTAAAGGCTGGCGCTTCTACATGCTCAGTCGTGAGTTCAAAACCCCGCATGGTCTTAAATGTTTTTTCTTTCATTTTGATGCTGCAACTTTGAAATTAAAAAGTTATTCAAAGCGTGTAGCCAACAGGAGTCGAACCCCACCCAGCAAATGCTTAGGCTTAAGCACTACCACAATGCCATCAGAGAAGATTTGACATACTCTTCAAATAAAAATATTAAAATACAAAACACTAGTCCACTCATTTTTTTAAAAGTTTACTTTATGTTTTATGTTTAGTCTTCGTCCGTCACTAGCGTGTCTTTATTATGTAATGGCGACAACACAGTTGTACTTTTCATATTATTATTAATACATTTCTTGCTCTTTCACAAAAAAAATTCAAAGTTTTGTGCACTATAAAGAATGCTTGAACATTTTCTATTCTCGTTAGTAATTTTTTTCTGAATGCATGTTCTTGTTTTATTAGATTACTAGGAATTGTCCGTGCCTGAAGGCACGGCTCGACAAGTTCTTAACACAACTAAATTGAATCACCCTTCCTTACTATTGACTGACAAACCTGACTTCAGGCACGGTGCAACATAATAGCGAGTTTGCAACTATCCAAAATTACTTTTCAACAATTTCAAAGCTACCGCATAATAACAATAAACTTCTCATGATAAAAAACAACCTTCAGTAATCAAACACCATGGGCAAGATGGATCTATAATAACATTGAGCAAGTATAATGGTCTGAAGTTTGAACATCAATTCCAATACTTACATACCAACTTGAGCATCCTAGCTATTACTTTCAGTCCTTTTTTCAAGGCCTACTTTAAAACAAAAGCATCAACAACTAATAGAATGATCTCAGCTTTTGTAAATATATACGAAAGAAACCCATATAAATAAATAGTAGTTAAAATAATTCCTTTAATCACTTGAAGATCCATCATCATCATCTTCATGGTCTCCAACAACCTTCTCTATAAGCCTCTATCGAACGCCATCCAGAACTATTTTTCTTGATTGCTCGCTTCCACTTTGCCCATCAATGAGAACATGATTGGATTGGCAGAGGACCAAGGCGACACGTACCAATTCGGAAGTCATAAAGATGGAAAACGTAATTGAGTACTTAAATCACAATGAACACCAAGCAACTGAGGGCATTTTATCGGTAATAATTGGCCCAAGACCAATTTAAGTTGCAGGGAAAACAGGGAGTTAAAGAGAAGGGAAAAATGTTGGAAGACTTGGTTTCATGCTCCAAGTTATGAAGATGAACTGAAAAGTTTTGGTGAAATAACCAGTAAAAAAGCAGTGAAGCAATGCTAAGGAACTTTTATTTTGCCTGCACAATGCCTAGCCCGTAGAGCTTTCCTTATCAGTAGTAGTAGCAACTAAAAGGAATAAGATCAATGAACACCTTGAATAAGGCATTCTTACAAACACCTTGGTGCAATAAACCAAGGAACTACCGCTTGAACTTTTCCCCAAAAACATACTATAACTTAGGGAGAAACATAAAACTTCAGGCTGTGAAGTGGGGCATTCCATAAGTTTAATGTTTTCCGTAAGCCATGACATACCAAATGAGCCTAGGGATTAATAGAGATACTGATAACAAAGAGCCAACCTCTAGTGATTAATAGAGATACTGATAACAAAATGTTTTCCGTAAAGCAGAGAATTTCCCTCAATTCCAATCAAGAAATCGATAACAAAACTCAAAATAACCAAGTATCAGTTATCATTAATAAAGCAGAGAATTTCCCTCAATTCCAATCAAGAAATCGATAACAAAACTCAAAATAACCAAGTATCAGTTTACAATCTAGGACACACTGAAGTATCACTTTACAACTCCACGGTGTTCCAAAAATCCAAAACATAACACAACTCCACGGTGTTCCTTTGTGAATAAAAGGAATAGGGAAAATCCCTATTCTCGGAGATCGGCGATTCGGCCGCCGCGTGGACACACAGAGAGAGAGAAGGGGATTTCAATAGACGGGAGGGATGAGTGATTGGGATTGGGAATCCTTACCTTGCTATGGCTGCGCCGGTCTCTGGCTATGCGCTGCGGTGGCGAAGAATCGGTGAGAGCGGCGGCGTTTTGGTGGCAAAGAATCTCTCTGCCGAGGGGAGAATCTGGAGCCGTATTCGCAGACAGAGGAGAGAGAGAGAGAGACGTATTCGGAGAGAGAGAATGGGGAGAGAGGGTTTGGAATCTAGACCGTGAATAGACTGGTCAAAAAAAGTTATCTATTTACGGACATGCCATTGGAGAATGGATGGCGAGGATTTATGCAAGAGGGGGGATAAATCTTGAGCGTTGGTTGTCTTTTGGATTCAAACACCGCTCTATCTTATTATATAGATGAGAATTTTTATCAACTTTTATGCTCGAGAAGTGACCCATCTGTATTAGATTTCTGGATCCGCCACTGGTTGTGGGCTGTCGTAGCAGCCGGTCGCTTTCTATATATACCCCAGATGTGGGTGTGATTGTGTGCATATGTCACACCACAATCTGTGTGCACCATGCCACCAAATAGCAGAAAATTCTTGTAAAGTCTTATAATGCATCATTCGAGGGCCGCCCGAGCTGTTTTTTGAAAATCGGAACCGTCTACCTTTTTATGTGGGAGTGATTATATCATTTGTGCAAAAAATGAAGTAAATTGGTTATCATTATATACGTGATCGCACATAACAAAATATTTCCTATTAATGAATCTACGTCCCGATAAGAGGGCTTCCAAAACCCGATAGACCCGAAAATTTGCGAGAGTGATTAAAACACTATGAACAACAAAAATGAACGGTATGGATTGTCACAATTGTGTCGTAATCATGTGGCTAGCGTATATTGGGTTATAGCGGAATACATTTGGTTTAGAACCAGATAAGTCGGATGTATAGATTTGAAAGGTACCTGTAAACTCATTTTTTCGAATGTTTGATCTAACCCGTTACGATTTAAGATCTTATCAAATTTATCATTCTTCCCTAAATAGGTGATAATCAGATGTCGAAAACCACATGATCGGAACACATTTGGTGCTTCCAAAGGTGTTAAAGTCCTAAAATGCACAACTTGAGGGCCTTCCGAGCTGTTTTTTGAAAATCGGAACCGTCTACCTTTTTATGTGAGAGTGATTATATCATTTGTGCAAAAAATGAAGTAAATTTGTTATTGTTATATACTTGATCGCACATAACAAAAAATTTCCTATTAATGAATTTACATTCCGATGAAAGGGCTTCCAAAACTTGATAGACTCAAAAAATTGCGAGAGTGATTAAAACACCAAGAACAACAAAATAAACGGTATGAATCGTTATAATTGT
The DNA here is from genome assembly GCA_018127125.1 of Rhododendron griersonianum. Classification (NCBI taxonomy): domain Eukaryota; kingdom Viridiplantae; phylum Streptophyta; class Magnoliopsida; order Ericales; family Ericaceae; genus Rhododendron; species Rhododendron griersonianum. The sequence goes on from CM030795.1 coordinate 9,072,663, forward strand.
GTTGAAATTATGTGACTACCGTACAAGAGACCCGTTTTTTTAGAACAGAATTATATAATATATATCAGTTGTTCCAATTATAAGCACAACAAGATTGTTGGCCTTGGTGGTTTGAAATGTATGTCAAGTCCCCAAGGATTTGGGTTCGAATCCCATACATATTATTTTTTTAAAATCAATTTTGTTTCTTATTTATTGTTAGTTGTAAAATCAATTTTGTTTATTATTTATTATTAGTTGTTCCAAGTAAAATCATAACATGACTAATGGCCTTGGTGGTTTGTGATGTGTGACGAACTTGGGTTTGAATCACATGGAGGTTTTTTTTTTAAAATTAGTTTTTTCCCTTATTTATTGCCTGTTGTTTCAATTTAAAAGCTTATTTTTTATAAATTATGAAACTAAAATGCCTTATTTTGTAATTAAAATTATTGTTAATTAATCACATTATATTTATGAGTCACAAGTCAAATTATTTAATAATTTTTTTCCCGTGCCTTGAGTCGTGTCCTTTCGTGCCCGTCAACCCATGCCGTGCCCGGCTAGAACCGTGCCGTGCCCATGCCCGTCAACTCGTGCCGTGCCCAGCTAGAACCGTGTTGTGCTGTGTTGTGCCGTGCCCGACGAGGCCTAGAACCGTGTCGTGCCGTGCCCGTTCAACTACCATGTCGTGCCCGTGCCCCGCTGAACCATGTCGTGCCGTTCCGTGCTAGGCCAACTTCCGTGCCGTACCCGCCCACTTCCGTGCCCTGTGCCAGTCCACGTGCCCACTAAAACCGTGCCGTGCCAGGCCAAAACCGTGCCTGTGCCCGTCCATGTGCTCACTAAGACCGTGCCATGTCGTGTCGTGCCAGGACATGACCGTGTTGTGCCACTTTTAACCGTGTCGTGCCTGTGTCGTGCTGGCTCGGCCAGTTTGACACCCCTAAGTATGACTAAGGGGAGCAATTTTGACATGGATAAAATACTGGGAAATTCTTTTTATTTGTCGAAACATGACTAGTATCGATTTCGACGTAGTGGTAGCAAAAATTCAAGGGAAGGAGGAGGAGGAAGAAAAACATTTTTGGCATTTTACCTGTAGGTCCAGAAAATAGAAAGTTATTCCCACCAAGTCTCTTCTAATTAATGAAACACTAAAACCCTATGAAAGTGCCTAAAACTCTAAACACTGTAAGTGTCTAACTCCTAGGGCTCCTTATGAAAGTGCCTAAACCCCAGGGTACCCTATAAAAATGCCTAAACTCCTAGGGTACCCTATGAAAGTGCTTAAACTGCTAAAATCTTATAATAGGAAAGTGCACCCTAAAACTCGTATAAAAGTGCCTAAATCTAAACCCTAAGGCTCTATAAAAGCGCCTAAACCTAAACCCTAGGGTACCCTAAACCTTAGAGTATATATCCTAAAACCTAAAATCTTAAGGTACCCTAAAACCCTAAAATCCTAGGGTACCCTAAGATTTTTAGATACCTAAGGGTACTAGGGTATCCACTAGGGTACCGCAAAACCCTAGCATACCCTAAACCCTAGGGTGACAATTCTACTAATGGTAAATCTATTTTTGTAAAAGTGGACCTAGTGGTAATTAAGTATTTCATCTCTCCTTAATGAGAATTAAGTGTCACTTTTCTGTACTTAGAGGTAATTTTCTCAAACATTTTTTCCCCTTTCATTTGTTTAATTGAAATGAAAAGCTTAATTAATTTGTAAAAATCTTGCAAGAAAATATTTATAGTTACTAACTTACCCTTAACGTACATTATTGATCATTAGGGGAAAGGAAAAAATATGGGCCTAATAGGAAGTGTCATAAGATGTGGCAACTCTAAAAAAATGGAGTAAAGTTTTTCTATGTTTTCTTTAGCAAGAAATTAAAGTGAAAGCTACAGTATGTCAGAAAATTCACTTATCCTTGCTAAGATTCCTATACCAAGCCCTAAATGAGTTAGTACCAAAGGAGCTCTCTAGGAATATGATTGTGCCGAGCATATGTACCATCCAATAGAGCCTCATCACCAAAAATTATCTTAATTTTTTTCCCATCAGACCTTTTCTCAAATATGAAATACTCAACATGTAAATGAAAGGGGTGGAGTGAAGTAGAACATAACAGATAACATAGTATACAATACCCCAACTAATCTGCTCACCTATGGATGGACCGCAATTTCGATATATAAATGTTTTTTTTTTTGCTAAGCAGTAACTTGAATGTGAAGTTTTTTTTCTTGTTGGCAAAATGAGAAGTAAGACCTTACATTAGCCCTAGGAAAAAAATATTTTCTAATTCGCTGCACGTTCCATACATGCTCTAACATTGAGTCGATCTTTCTGCTGCAACAAATATTGCCAAATAAGGTCATCTTAAGCAATTTTGTATAGTAGTCAAGTAGCACTTCTCTTCCAACAAAGAAAAGCAACAGTAACACAATGAACAACCTATCAATTACATTAGGTATTTTTTAACCTTCATTCAGTTCACATGGTATGGCTCTTTTGTTGTTTGTTGGAACCTGCATGAGACAAACACCGAAGCATTACCAGGTGATAAGCCCTCAATTCGCCCAATTTCAAACCCTTCCCACTTCCTATCCTTGCCAAACTCCAACCAAAACGCTATAACCTTAGGAACATGAGCTTTATATTTAATCTTCGCATATTCATTATTAAATTGCTTTATGCAAACCCTACCGAGCATAACAATCGTACCATTCGTAAGATTCCGGCCGGCTTTGATTTTTGTTGATATTAGCAAATGAGTTTTGATTGATTAATTGAACATGAAACCGAGTCACTTCAAATCTCTACCCAAGGCCTGCGATGAAATGACGGGGATCAGGGGCAAGAGGTGGAAGCCAGAGAAGTTAGGGGCTGAAACAATTTTAAGGTTTACAAATTTTTGATTTATTCCATCTGACACACATTCACATATGTCCACAATACATCTACATAGAAATGTGTGTGTATATACATGTATATGGTTATATATATCTAGAGAGAGATACGAAGAGAGGATATCGTACCAGGTCAAGTTAAAACATATCCAAAACGATGGTGCTAGAAACCAATGGTTTGGGTTTTCCATGTGAGTTCCAGAACCCTATATTGAACAAAACAATAGAAGCATAATAAGAACCCTAAATCAAACAATCGCATTACAGAATTGGAAAACTAAATCGAAGAACTCTGAAACATAATTTTTAATCTCTAACAATCAAATAAAAGGGAGACAAACTGCATTTAAACTGCACTCTATGCCTTTTGGCTCAGATTTGTAAACAACATAGCTAACAATATATGAAATTCACATCATAGCCCACAGTAGCCAACAATATATGCCATTCAACTACTAATCCAAACCTGCATACACATAAATATAGTAAAAATGCTAACCAAAAATTAAAAACTAAAACCAAAAATTAAAAACTGAAACCAAAAATCAAAACTCTAACTAAAAATCAAAGTCTGATCAAAACCCTGACCCAAAAATTCTGAATCTGGAAATCAAACTCTGCGAGCAAAAAACCATGACCAAGAAATCAAAATTTGTGAGCAAAAATCTGAATCCAGTCTAGAAATTCAAAATTATGCATATAAACAGTCAAAATACAGTCCGTAAGCATAAAATTGAAACCCCAAAAGTAATCCTAGTTTCTCTAGACTTGAAGTAAAATTTGGTTCCAAGTAAAATTTTTGGCTTCCTAAAATCTTCTCCTCTGAACTTACCATTTCTGCAATTTCTAGCTCAAGGTTATGTAGATGCACCTAGAGAATAGGTCTTTGTTCCTTGCATTCAGTTGATCCTGTAAGTAATTAAAAAATGTCAAAAGCAACATTCAATATCATTGAACAACCACCACAGCATCTATTACTTAAGTATAAACTCTAAAACTACATCGCAATCGTATGTGTTACATGATAACCGATATTAGATGGCTGAACACCCTTGACTATTGACATCAACATCATCAATGAGCTCAGATACCTAAATTAATTCTTGTGACCCATGTATAAAGCAGTACGTGTAGCATGGTAGTTGACCTTATGCTATGCGATACACAATGATATTTTCTTATGTTCTAGAATACAGGTAGCCAAAATATTAACAATTGACTTCTCAAGTCCTCATATTTAAAACAAAAAACAGACTCATTCAACACACATCAATATACTTCTAATTGTCTACCAATTTCTTACAAATAGTACGAGCAACATGACGTAATCAAGGGAAGATGGGCTAGGAAAAAGGAAAAGAAAAAACTCCCCCTAGATAGTCATTCCAAGGTTGTAGTCCTTCACATTCACAATATCAGCTTTTTTTAGTTGAAGAGTTTAGGAAGCCAAAAATTAGTAGACCGAAAAATTTCCTAATTCAAAAGTAATGATGCCGACAGCATTCAGTCTATGTGAAAAAGTCTTCCAATGCCAGTTCGAGATGGTTGGCCAGAATTTTCTTCATCCTACTAAATCGCTGTGAAATCAACTCATACAACTACAATCAGCATCCATTCCATAGAGGAGATACCAGGAAATAGCAAAAATATTGAACAAGAAAAAGAGAAGTGAATAAAATGAAATGACTATTGGTTGTTTGCTGGTTCTACAAGTATGAGAGCAGATGTTCAACACTTTTCCCTGGATGCGTTTCTTGTCCTCCTGCCTTAAACCACCATGTTTAAGTTTAAAAAAAACGATTTGAATCTAGGACTAATGCCTTGCACAATGGTAATAATTTTAACGTAAGTAGCAATTGTACTCACATACTCAAACTTGTAAGCAAGTCCAATTCCGCACTATTGTGCAATTATCCTTGCTAACATTCCAAAGCCAAGCCCTAAATGAGTTAGTACTAAAGGAGCTCTTTAGGACTATGATTACGCCGAGCATTTGTACCATCCAATGGAGCCCTATCACCAAAAATTATCTTAATTTTTTCCCCCATCAGACCTATTCGCAAATATGAAGTACTCAACATGTAAATGAAAGGGGTGGAGTGAAGTGGAACATGACAAACAACATAGCATACAATATCCCAACTAATCTGCTCACCCATGGATGGACCACAATTGCGATGACATAAATGTTTATTTGCTAGGCAGTAATTCCAAAGTGGAAATTTTTTTTTTTGTTGGCCAAATCAGAAGTAATACCTTACATTAGCCCTTGGGAAAAATATTTGCTGAATTCGTCACGTGTTTCACATGTGCTCTAACATTGAGTCCATCTTTCTGCTGCAATAAATATTGTCAAATAAGGTCATCTTAAGCAATTCTGTACGGTAGTCAAGTAGTACTTCTCTTCCAAAACAAAGAAAAGCAACATTGACACAAGGAACAACCAATCAATTACAATAGGTATTTTCTAACCTTCATTCAGTTCACATGGTATGGCTCTTTTGTTGTTCCTTGGAACCTGCAGGAGACAAACACCAAAGCATTACCAGGTGATAAGCCCTCAGTTCCCCCAATTTTAAACCCTCCCCACTTCTTATCCTTGCCAAGCTCCAACCAAAATGCTACAACCTTAGCAACATCAGCTTTACATTTAATCTTGGTATATTTGAAATCACTTTATACAAACAGGAAAGCCTAAATAGTAGGAGTGCCATGTATATAGCCCCCAAATGAATCAGATTTATGAGAACTTTAGAAATTCAAGAAGCTGAATAAAAAGGAAAAATTAGAGAGCATACGTCCATGAAACCTAACCATGGAGTAGAATTCTCATATGTGGGATAGAAAGAAGTAGAGATATAGTTAGAGAAAGAGGTTAAGGGGAAAAAAATGGTAGCCAAGAAGTGTCGGCAGACCCACTTTTTGATTTTACCTTCAACAAATTTGTTTCTTAAAGAGCTCTCAAAGTGACGTCTTCTTACAGTCCTACTCCTCGTCTCTAACTGTCTTAACTGGTGTGACGATTACAAACCACCGGCTCACCATCAAGCCTCTTGGCTGAGTTGGCTCTCGCAACCGATTCTGTCTTGCTGCGCGCCGTATCAGGCCTAAGTTCACTTTGTATGATTTCTCTTGTTCACATCAATCGGTATCAGATGAATAAACAAAATAGAAATAGGAAACCAAACAAAAAAAACATACAAAACCCATACATACACACATATATATGCACATCCGAATATATGCGCATATCCGGTCGACTGGCGGTGATCCGGATGAATGAAACTTTAGGGTAGTCTCAGCTGTATTAGAAGAATTTGAGAACAACCACCTCCATTATCTTCACTCCCTTGCAAACTTTTTCTACCCATCTTATACCAAACTGAAAACCGATTTTTTTTATTTTCTTTATAAGTAACTCAAAATCTAACTTTATCCCTCTAAGTCTGGAGATACACCCACAATAAAACTGTATTTATAGACGGTATGATTTGAGGTTTTATTATTAAGCTATATAAAGATCTGATTTTTAGGCTAATGGGTTGGGAAAAATCGATGCTATAGTAGGTGTCAATCGATAGGGCTAGAAATCGAACCTTCATGAAGCCCAGGGGCATATCTGATCGACCGGGCTGTCATCTGGATGAAGCCCAGAAGCAGGGCAGTCTCGGAACTCGACCAAATACAAATCAATAAACCCACTGGAAATCGGAAAACCCACCAGAAATCGTGAACGTGGACTGAAACGGATTTGGGTTGTGGGTGTTGGACGACGACGACGACCAACGACGGCGAGATCTGTTTGGGTTGTGGTTGTTGCGTGATACACTTCTATTTCGTTTTCCGGTGCCGGATCCGGTGAAAGCAAGGGGAGAGAGAGTGTGAGGCGAAGTAAGGGGAAATACCTCGATCCCTGTGGCGAGGAGTTGTAGCGATGGGAGCAAATGGCGAGGGTCAGGCGAGGCTGCTGGAAACCAGTTTTGGGCGCATCGGCTCTCCACTTTGACCTCGCCGGAGATATCCCCAGTCTGCTGAAGATGCTCTAAGGAGAGGAGAGAGAGAGAGACGCCGGATCAGATCGTCGTTCTTCGTTGTTCGAAGTGGTGTGTATTACAGCGAGGGAGGGAGAATAAAGTGGAGGAAAATATTTGGACGGGAGAAGACCACGTAACTCCCACAGGGAAGGCCAAATGGCCTGGGCAATCTGTAAAATGCCAGAAATTAAAGAGCAAATCGGTCCCAAATCGAAAATTGTCCAAAATTGAAATCCCGAAAACTTCTCCTTTATATTCAGGAGGAGGAGATATAAATAAATTTATGAGCCTTTGTCGGGGAGGAGAAGGGTGAGAATCCCTCGAAAGGCATTTGTTTGATGTGGAATATAAACCCAGAATATGACATGAATAACAACAAGAATTAAGAACGCTGCTACATGCACAACGAAGTTGTGTAACGCGCATCTCAACGGTCCAGATTTTAAATACAAACTCTTGTGAGAGTTGTTAACTCTTTACTAGTAAGAATTTATTTAAAATCCAGACCGTCGAAAACAGTATTGGATGGCGAGAGATGCGTTGAGCTTTTGCATTGTATTACTTCGTTGCGTACGTAGCATTTTTGAAGAATTAATGACTACGCGGGTCAGATGACAGCCATTATAAAGGCAGAAATGATACATGCACATACATAAAATCTATACAGCACGTACAAACGTCTTTTTGGGCCTGTTTTGGGTCATAAACAAATGATCAAAGTCGCTCATTTTATTTGAAATACTTTTTTCTATGGTCTTAACAAAAAATAAACTCAATCTGGTATCGGTAAGGGCATTTACAAAACATCTAACTTTGCTTTAGAATAAAATCCTTTCAAAGTGGTCCACCAATTTCAGTGTTGTCGATCCAATTGATCGGTTACTTGTTCAGTGGTTACTTCCCTGAAGAAATGCCAAACTTGATCCCAAGACTCCCAACTATTGAAATTACCACAAACATGGTGATGATGGGAGGAAGTAGTTGAGGTATGGACCGAGATAATTTCGAGGCAGAATCCTCTGTGCCGAAAATCCTTATGTATCTGTGCCGATGGATTTTTTAAAATCTAATGGCCGGAAAATCATTCGGCACAGAGGCACAGGAGTTTTCGGCACGGAGATCGGACCCGATAGTTTTACCCCTTCCTTCAACGTCCAACCACTTTGCATTGGGAAGGTCCAAAATAAGCTCCTGCTATGTCATCTTCGAGACGGCAGAAAAATATAGGTATAATTAATAACACAACCAATAAATATGACATCGGTTTGCTACAGACAATCTCTATGGAAAATTCAAAATGAAAGCAAAACACATTCCTCAATACAATACAAACTTGGCAAACAAAAACTTACAAGAGTTATTTGTACGTTAAAACACATTCCTCGATACAAACTTGGCCGTGTTTTCTAATATAACTTGGCTAACAAATTTCAAATTTGTGCATCAGAGCAACTCCAACCCAGGCTTCAAAAGCGACATGGGGCTCCAAACGGTCCATTTTGGTAAGCTCCCTTCAATCCAACCCGACTGCTCACTAGAAACTCTTTCCTACAAAATAAATCCTATCAAAAGAAAGAAATTTTGTTTTCCTGCAAGATTACTTATCAAGATTTTTTATTCTCTACTTCACCTTCATTTTTTTGGGAATTCATTTTCCACGCAACATTGGCGACATCTAATGGAGTCTTAGGGACGTAGAATATTCTCACCCGGAAGTATTTCTCGCTTCAACCAAAAAGTGGAAAGATTGTCACAACTTCAACCATAAAATCAGGGCCGGCTCATAAGTTTTAGAGGCCGGAAGTTGTAGACACCCTATTTTGGACTTTCCAGAATAGTTTATTTACGGTATTTGATTCCCCGATGATGATCAAGGTCAAGAACATCCCGAGGTTGTTAACGAGTTCGAGCTTTGAGCGTCCCGAACCTCATTCCAAAACATTTCAATCCTCTTTCAAACCCTTCAAGCCAGAACCAAATGGCCTCAGCAAAACCCTACTGGCATACGCAGGTGGTTGACTAGCGTGCGCTGGAAAACTGCCACGTGTCAGTCATCGACCGTTGACCTTGCTTCCACTGGCGCACGCCACTCAACAAGGTGCGTATGCCAGTCAATTCCAATCAAATCAACTTTATTCAGCCGAACGCGCGGGACTTTTGTTGCCACCCCGACGTCAGCCACAATCTCCTGATGATTGTTTCGTCCAGAGATGTCCCCTGCCCTCCTACACCACCTTTCAACCCAAGTCCCATGCATTAAATGCATGGGAGGCTCCCTCCTTGGCCTTACAAGCCAAACACCCCCTAATGCCAACTGATCTCCCTCTCTCTCAGTCATCACACCCTCCATAAATACCCCCCTTGTATTCATTTGCAAGGGGTTAAGCTCATTAAGGCTCCAACTCTCTCTCTAGTTTCCTTGCCTTTCTTTCTCATCCATTGCAAGAGAAAGGCTAGGAATACACTCATACACTTCATACACCCCTACATTCATCAATCCATCCATCAAAGCACTACCTCAAGCTCTAATCCGTTTTCAACCTCCAAAGAAAGGTATACCACATTTTGTCATATCTGTCTGTTCTGATCCCTGAGGGGGGCTAGCAGGGTCAAGGCTGGTAATCTATACCAGTCCTGGCCCTAATGCTGGTAAAGTTTCAAAACCGTGTGAGATGATCGGTGGCGCGCGCCAGTTACTTACAGCCGCACGCCAGTCATGGCTGCATGGCAAAACTGGCGTGGGGATCACCGATCATCTTTCTCTTGCTTTATTTTGACTTTGATCACCCTCCTGCATGCTAAAAAAACCAGTTTATTACTTTCTGCCTTGTAGAACTGTTTAGTTATAGTACTTAGCATTTCATTTCTGTTGCTTTGGAATGCCTCTGGGAGCCTTCTGGTCATGTTCCAGAGCCCAGATGATGCAAAGCCAAGCACTGGCCGAGTTGTGATAACTGGCGCACGGTACCATGTACCTGCGTGCGCAAGTCACACCTTGATCAGTGGCTGGCCCTTGCATGGCAGCTAGGCCCTGGCCTCTGTTTCTCATCCCTTCACTGTTTAAGGGGTTTGCTGTTTATTTGGTGGCTTTCAAGCCCTTTATCTGTCTGTAACTGTATTACACTGTTGATATAAACTGCGTGGTTTGTCCTGGGTGTGCACTGGTCCATTCCAAAGCCCAGAGAGTTGTTTGCAAGAGTTGTGAGTTTGGGCCTACCGGCGCACGCCAGAACTGGTGTGGCGCACGCAGGTCGTGTCTGTATGCAGTGGTTTGGCCAGTGCATACAGGCTCGTTCCTGCGTGCACCACATTAAGTCAGTGTGTTCCAGTTTGTCCAAACACTCACAGGAGCTTGTTCTCAATCTATTATACTTGCTTTAGATCAAACATCAAACATACATCACATTCTTGTACATAAATGCAAACTTGTTTACAGTTTTAATCCTCCTTAACTGTTCCCCCGCCCTAACTGGCTAAAAATGATCAAATGAGAGAGAAAAGCAAACGTTTTACAAAATGCCTGAGTAGAGACCGATCTCCGGATTGGGCGAGAGGGGTGCCATAAAACCCTTCCCCTCTCGTAACCTGGCTCCCGAACCTCAAATATCGAAGGTGACGACAGTCCAGTCTACAAGCCTTTTCAAAACTCAAACAACGTAATCCAAACGTTTTCAAAACCCGGTTTCTTGGGTACTTTCCGCAAAACCCGAGTGGCGACTCTCTGAACTGCGAAGCGTTTCGCCGCGCTCTCCGCAAGAAGGGCGCACCCGATTTTACGAGCGAAAACGTGAGATTTTGGGGCGTGTGCCCACAGAAGTGAACCTCTTGAATGAGGCTTCAAGAAATTCCGTATGCAAGTATTTGCCATCCATGGTCGTCAGTCGTTGTCTTCCCTTCCCTTCGACTCCTCAAGTGTGAAGCATGAAGCGTTTGCAGCTTGCTATGTTTCTTTCTTCTTCTTCTTTTGATCGGCCGCGCAATATATCTTTCTGCCGTCTCTTCTTTTTTTTTTTTAACGCCTTAGTATTTCTAATGAGTAATTCCACCATTTGGGGTATTTTGTGGCTCATAAATTTCAATTGGGCCTATTTTGTGTAAAGGAGGCTAGTGCAAATTCTTTTTGGACCATATATATATATAAGGATCTTACAATTTTTGGGACCCTCGTTTTTAACTTTTTGGGGGGGCCAGAAGCACAGGCTTCTCCTACCTTGGCCATAAGCCGGCCCTGCATAAAATGAAGAAAGAAGAAGAAGAAGCAGTGGCCGCCCTCGCCGAATTTAATTCTCACTATAAAGCAATATAAATTCACCCACACGTCTTCTATTTTGATATCTGCTACTAACACGAAAACACAGCTTGTACATGCATGCTATGAGCATATAGTTCGGAACAACAAGCGAAAGCAAACCACCGCTGTAATTCGAATAACCAAACGCCCAAAATAACTCATGTTTCTGATCCACGTACATCAGTACAAGACCTCCTTAATTTGGAAGATCAGCACTGCTTAGTGCTTCCACTTCAAAGATGCATTCCTCTCTTATCAAACGGCGAAATCATTTCTTGCCAAAAGAAAACTTGAAGGCCTGCAGTTTAAGGAAGGAAACCATCAACATAAAAGCTATCAGCACTTGAAAACTGAAGCCAGAAACCCCCACAAACTAAACGACGAAATTTTCAAAGAAACTCATGTTAGTACACATACATCGAAATAATAGTGCGAAGCCGTTGTTGCGAAATGAGCTTCGTCAAGGTGGTGTCATCCCTAAAAGTCCTTGCAGTTTCTGAACGAAACTATCAATGTAAGAGCTATCAAGACTTTTCCTTGACAAGAACTCACTCAACTTAGCGCGGTTGGCTCTTACCTTCTTCCCAACTTCACTATCAACCTCCGTAACCAATCTTATTGCCTTGCATAGACCTTCACTGGTAAACAACCCGTCTTCCTTGTCTCTCTCGACCTCCACTCCAACCTCCAAGTCTCCGCTCATCAACCTCGAATTGATAATCTGATCACCATACTGTGGGATTAGCACCAATTCACACTCATTTATCATAGCCTCCAATAAAGAACCATAACCACAGTGTGTCACATTGCACCCCACAGAGGGGTGTGCCAAAATTAATTGTTGCTGGACCCAACCACCATAAACTATCCCTCTTCCTTGAGTTCTTTCTAAAAAACCTGTCGGCAATATGTTTTCGATCTTTTCCACCCCTAGAGGTGGTTTTAGGGCAGCAAAGAATGGCATACCACTGAGCTCCAAACCCAGAACCAGTTCTTGAAACTGCTCCTTCCCTAGTCTACACTCGCTTCCAAAGGAACAGAAAATCACTGTTTTGGGTTCAAAACTTCCCAGCCACTTTTCCCATCGTTCTTCCAGGGTTGCAGCGGGTGGTGGATCAAGCATGACCGGGCCCGCCAGAATAACTGTTTTTTTGTACTGCTTTTCAATGTAATCACAGAAAGGCCCTTCAATTTCCGTACAAGTTTTGAAACTTATGGCATCACAATCACTGCGGGAGATAGAAACACGTTCCGCAAAGGTTATTCCACTACCAAATTCGTTTACTCCTAGAGCAACCGGGGCACGAGCTTCATATGAAGCTAACTTGATGGATGAAGCAGGGTAACCTGGTGGTTGTTTCATAAATTCAGATTGTGCCCACTGTTTTTCATGGAGTTTTCTCGCCGGGACAAACAGGTAAGCCGATGCTGCAGGGCTAACGACAGAATAATGTACAGATTTAATGCCCAAACGACGAGCTAAGGCTGGTATCCAGTGAGCCAAATCAAAGAATACAAAGTGGGGTTTGAGATGTTTCAGAGAAGCTTCAATGGAGGGTTGTGTAAGATCCATCGCAGTCACGATAAGAGGATGCAACACATACGAAACATCTGCGGTTGTTTCAGCACCATGAGGGAGGCCATCGACGTGTGGAACAGTGACTGGAATAAAGGTGATGAGGTCTGGGTGAAGATTCAAATGATCAAACTTGGGTATTGTATTTGTGGGTATGAAGAAAGAAATCCTGTGGCCCCTTTGGGCAAGCTTGTTGGAGATGTTGATGTATGGGATTAGGTGCCCCATGGCAAACCATGGCAGCATAGCTACCTGAAATGTTTTCTCAGACATATGTAGATCTTGTGACAGAATACCTAATTTTGGAGGCTATTGTAGGCAGGTCAAGGCCTCAATTCTTGGCAACTTTTCTTTTAGCCTCCTGATTTAGAAGATCCTTCAATGCTTGCATCAAACAAGGAAAACAAAATTAAGATAGAAACAAGGATACAAAGAAAGAAAGAAAGAAAGAGCTCTCAGGAGGAACTTTTTTTTTTTTTTTTTGAATTTCCATTCCAAATTACCGGGGGAAAAAATCATCAAACTATCATACATGAACGGTTATGGGACATAAACAGAGGGCAGTACAATAAGAATATTTCAATTTTCAGCACAAAACTTCATAGGAAAATCATCAAACTAATGTCACATAGTTAGACCCCTAAACCTGATCAAAAAAAAAAAAAAAAGTTAGACCCCTAAACGCTTGGACAAACTCTCTTGTAGGCTAAGCTCTACGAGTCTTCCTACCAATTTTTTTTTTAAAATTCTTTTCAAAGAGCATTTTAAGTATTTCTTTCCAAAATGGAACTTTTTGATGGTGAGAAAGGGTGAGATAAGAAATGGGAGTCCCTTCTCACCAAATCTCACCATTTTTTTTTGTGGGAAATTGGAAGATCTAATCAAAAAATTCCATTTTTATATTTTTCTCTCAATTTCTCACCATGGGCTATTAAAAAGAAATTGGGAGAAAATATGAGCTTGTGTTTGCAAATTTCCCTACTCTTCTTTAAGAACCAGAAAAGAAGGAATTTCCACTTCTTTTCGCAAATTTCAAACATAGCCTAAACTTAAATTGATCCAATAAGAGCATCTCCAACCTTGACCCAAACCCAAAATTTGGATAAAATCATCAAAAATCTATCTCCAATCATGACCCAAACACTTCCCCATTTTTGGGTTTTACCCAATTTCTTTCCCAAATTTGAGACAAACCCCATTTTTCCCGCCTCTCTCTCTCTCTCTCTCTCTCTCTCTCTCTCTCTCTCTCTCTCTCTCTCTCTCTCTCTCTCTCTCTCTCTCATTGTATGTCCATGTCTCGAAACCTAGTCTTGCCCGAGCTTTTTCGATTCGCTCCACGACTCTCTCAAGCTCAACGGTGCCGACATCTCCCTCTGCTGTGACTCATCAAAAAACGACCCCAATGACTTCCACCTCATCTCTTCCAACTTGCACGTGAGACATTCGGAGCTTCGCCGGAGCCGCGTTGGAGCTGCTGATCTGAGGATTTTCTCTTGTCTTAATTACATGAATGCCACTAGGTATTTAAAAAATGATAAATTTGGGTCAAAATAAGGTTTTGCCACTGGAGATGCTTTTACCCAAAATGAGTTTTTTCTCAAAATTTGACCCAAATTTGAGGAAGGGAAAGGTAAGGACCGGAGATGCTCTAATAGGCGTTATTGAAAACAAACCATTCACTGTTTTCATAGAAGTGCAACGAAATTTACCGGATCAAGCTAATTTTTTTTCCTTGTTTAACAGACAATCTCCACGTCGATATTCAAACTGGGGATTTGAGCTGCTCATTGCCGAGATAAAATCTAAACAATTGGATTACCGAACGAACGGCTCGGATCCCGCACAGCACCATCCCCCGATTCCCAAAACAAATGGTCTAGAAGATCTACACATCATTGCCCACAACAATGAAGGGTCGGTCCCATGGATCTGGAAAGTTACCATTTTTTTTTTTTGCCAATATTATACACATCAGCAGGGTTAGCAGTTAGCGGGGTGTTAGTATATTAGTCCACAGGATCACAAGCTATCCATAGCTCTGAACTCTACAGGACTCGAACCATGTCCCCACCGAGGGAGGCGTACCAGTTGACCGACAAAAAGTTTGCCCCCTTTCAAAGTAGACTTTTTACCAAACAAATTAAAGTCTTTTTCAAGAAGATTTGACTGCAGCAACAACAGGGTTTTTGAAAGTACCTTAAGCTGAGAGAGACGGGGAGAGCTGCGGGTGAAACTGAGGTGTAAAGACAGAGAGATGGAGAATGAAGCGGACCAGAGTCAGAGAGACCTGCGCAGAGATTCAGAGGGTTGCTGTTTCTGAGAGCATCCCCTCCTCTGGGTGTTTAAAATTTGGTTTGTTTGTGTGCGAGTGGTTGTTGATTTTTCCCCCAAGTTGTGAGCAAGGAGACCCCTTGGGAGTGACCTCCGAGTCTGAGCAGTTCCTGCCTTCAGATGGCCATTGAAATGTCCTCATTTCTTCTTCTTCTTTTTTATTAGTATAGTACAGTATTTGATAGAAAATAAACTTGCATAAACTAGGAATTAAAAGTTGAGAAAATCTTTTTATAATAGTTATTTACGAAGGAAATCATGTGGGACGTCCGAAATTTCGAAAATGTTAAATAAATATTAAAAGGTAATTTCCCAAAAGAAATTCATAGATTTACTACGTCATCATTTCAAAAGCATATATCATCATATTACAATCACGAAAATTAAAGTTTTCGCATTTGTCAAAATATTATAATTTCCAATAGACTTTGAAGCTCAAAAAATAAAGTCAATTTAAATTAATCAGAGCGACTAAGCGTACGGAAACCAAGATTCTTCACCTTTGTCCACAATAGGATTGAACTCGATCGTGTGGTACAGCTCTTCTGTTCCGTCTTCGGTACCTGGCGTTTGAAGACCAGGACAACATAGTACCGTGAGCGATTGACGCTCAATAGCTAAAACACATAACAAGATAAAGAGTGCAATGCAAATTAACAGCGCTTGATTTTGTTACTATCCTTCTACTTATATGAAAGTCTAGGATCTCCACCTCGAGATCCATCCTACCCTTAACCACCAAGTTATGGCCATGGCATGATTTAACTCCTTCCTTGTGCCCGGATGAAAGACTCTAAATTATCTACTTAGCAGAATTTATCGCGGTAACTGTCACGCCCCGCCCCGTAAACGGCACCCAAAGTGGGTCCGAGTCGGCACGACCACGTGGCATTCCACACATAATATCAAACCACACCTCACAACCTGTCAGAATAAACACCCAGCGGAAGACTTATCACCTTAACATAAAAATGAGTCAACGTATTGACCAACCAACTACAACTTCGAGTACAATACTCTACAAAAATTTCGTACTTCAACATGTCCACCGATAACTTAATTACAACTTAAATAAATCAACTTCTTAGTTCACTACCTACAACCAACTCGCTCATCCACATCATCCAATGCTAGCCCAAACACCCCTCAACACGATGACCGGTAGTGGACCCACTCTAAGCAACCTGCTACCTGGCAGACCAAAAGGAAAGCCAGAGTGTGTGAGATATAGAAATGCTCAACATAATACCACAATACTCGAAGGAATATCAACATAAATACACATCACCAACGTAACTGAAATACTCGAATGTATACAACAGTTATAGCCAACAAATCCACCCAACTGAGCAGTAATAATCAATGCACAACAATAAGAAGGTAATCACATCACATGCAGTGGCACGTTTGCCACATCCCATGTACCCAAGAGTCCAAGACGAGGTGTCCCACATACCATGCTCCCATACACCGACAATTAGTCGGCATGGCATACGACATGGTATGCCTCACACACTAACCTTCGGCGGTTCAACCAACACCCATCAACATGCATATTTATCTAACACGCATATCATAACCAAATCTCGTGTCCCACACACCATGCTCCCAGCCATCGTCCATTGAACGATATGGCTTATGACATGGTGCACCTCACACGCACACATTCACAATATATCAAAGCTAAATCACAATAGCATGACCACTACAGCAATATCTCATTAAAGATAATCATATCGAAAGCTAATCACGATTAGTAAGTTATATACCCAACCACCACAACAATATTATATGGAGAAGAACCATATCAAACACACTCACCTTTGTATCGACCGAGGTACGCCAAACTTACGGTTTCGACACCTCCCAATTGACCGACTTACCACCTAGCCACAAGCTAACCATATAAGTTTATTGAACGCTTAAACTTCAAAACTAACTCCTAACAACAATCTATAACACCAACAATAGATTAAAGATGATTAACGCATACTAGCATGTCCATCTCAAGGGTTTAAAAGTGTCCCTAAACAAGCGTAGCACTCAAACATCACATAACCATTACATTTGGTTTGAAATCTACGACCAGCCTGTCGTATTCTGCCTACAACTTCTTATAGAGTTAAAACCAGATCGCGAGACCACCACCATTAGAAAGTAAAGTTTCGGTACATGAATTTTGATATAAAATTTGTTAAAAACGGAGTCCGAACGACAAAGTTATGCTCGTCCGAAATTACACAATAACCTATCCAAAATCATAGATTCTGCACGTCTATCAACTTCAAATCAAAAACTGATTTAACTTGCTACAAACTAAGGCACAACCCTTACATATTCCGAAAGACATACGAGTCTAGTTTTAGAATCAAAAACCCGTGTGCAAACCCGATACCCGAGTTAAGAGATATGACCATTTTTCCAAAATGTGTCAGTGCAGCAAATACAAAACTCAGCAGGAACACACCAACTTATAAAATCCGTCAAACTTAGACCGTACAACAAAATGACCTAAAATTTGGTAGAGGTCATAACAACATCTCAAAGTTTATCCCTGATTTTTCTCAGATTTTTCACAATAAAGGAACCTAGTCAAAATCACCCCCAAACTCAGAAATTCTGTGCAGCGAAGCACAATTTCCAGCAGAACAATTTGTGTTCGAAAATTCATTAAAAATCAAATACTCAATACTTTTTAGTGATTCCAACGCCAAAACATCACCAACTTATCAATATTTCAAACTCATAAGAACCCATAGTCAGGAGGATCGCTTAACTATAAAAAAAAATGGATGAAAGAAGCAGCTCTGTAAGCTGTCTGCTAAAAAATAGGATCTTGACCACAGTTAGGTTTATGATTTTTATCTTTTTCTACACTTCTCAGAAAATTCTGAAAATTTAACATGATACAATAGACACGCTAATGAATCTTCAGTAAAAATACCAGAAATTAACAAGTTTTCTAGGTACCTTGAATAAATTCGTGAAGAGCAGCTCTGCACCTATTTTCTTCTTCTTCTTTCTCTTCTCCTCTTCTCATCCCTCTCTCTCTCTCTCTCTCTCTCTAGTGTCGGCAGAAATGAAAGGAAAGAGAAAAATATCTGTATAAATCTCCTCTAGAGAAATTATAAGGTGTAACCACACCACCCTCCACTTATGCAACCACCCAAAACACACACAAGGTCCTCAAACTTCTAATGCATGCAATTTAACTCCGAATTATATAATTCAAATAAAAAGTGAATTAAATATTCTAAATATCCGAAACAGGTATTACAGTAACTTCCACCCCTTGCTCTAACATAAAGAGAACAAACATAGTAAATTTCACCCCTTGCTTTATACTACTCCTTGCACTTCAATTCCGTTTCTCAAAAGTTAATCATAACCATGTCATACTTAGGATTACGAAATCTCAGTAATCAAATCCAAATCAATCACTGTGACCACCCATCCACATGTCTACCGAGACTCGCCTCCAGAGCCCAGACTCAACCTAACTACGGGGTGGCACAATGCATCTCAACATCAATTCACACTTTTTCTTTTGGGAGGCTTAATTATTCGTCCTAGAAGTGAACCAGAATTATGATTTCGTCCTCCCATTTTGACCTAATTATGAATTCATCCTCATACTAGTTTTTATCCCATTACTGCCCTTAATATATATATAGCGTCCAAATTGGGGACGAAACCATAATTCTCTCAGTCCCGTCCCACGATTTCTGTTGATTGAATCCCGAAAATTTTGAATCCCTAGTAGGTTTCTATATAAGAAAGATCTCTCTCTCTCTCTCCGAAGTCCTCCACAAATAGCCGCCGCCTGGTCCTCCAACGTCCTCCGGTGGGCGGCGATCCACTCGTCCTCCGAAGTCCTCCGCCAACAGTCGCCGCCATCCATCAACAACCACCACGTCGGAGTTTCGATCCAAATCAGAGACCTTGAAGATTATTGATGGAGCCAACGAATCAGCCAAGCCACACAACAGCCCATCGCCGTCGAAACTCCCAGCGTCGGGGTACAAATCGGAGTTCAACAAGAAGGCCTCACGGATCGGGTTGGGCATCCACGGTGCAATTATCATTTGATTGGTTGCAAGTATTGTATTACGTGCAGATGGGTTTCATAGTGGGTATTGCAAGTATTGGAGTTTTTTTTGTTTTTATGATTTTTCATGTATTTAGATATGAATACATGCGTTTTTCCCTTTTCTTGGAAATTAAATTGGCATTATTTTTCCTTATAACAAGATGGATTTTTTTGGAAGTTGGGTTACCTGTTGGTATATGAATCGTCATGAAATGTTGAAATCGACATGGTAATTTAACCATGAAGCGCTGATCACGATAACCTGTTTTGATGGTAATTTAACCATATTCGAACCGTTTACCATGAAATATTTGTTCGAATCATGGGTTATTTATCGTGTTCACGTTGTAATCATCATGGTAATTTAACCATGTAACGGTTTGAGTATGTCATGTTATTTCTTTTTTATGGTAATTTAACCGTGTTCCGTGTAATAAGATCAATGAAAAATATGATTTTTTGTTGTCTGATTGGCCAACTCGAATAATGAAGAAAAAATGTAAAGATGTGGTCAACTTATCATGGAAAGATGGTCATTGCGGAAAAAGGATGGAGAAGGACTAAGACGAATGTAAAAATTTTTAAATGCAAAAAGACGGTTTATCAAGAAGGAAGGTATAAATCAATGAAATTTGGTGATCTACACATTCGAAAATTTGAAATGATCCTATTGTTTCTCACTTAATTGGAGGATTGTGATATGAAACCGAATCCCTTTAATTTAGGAGTCAAGAAGGTTTATCAAGGACTGTGGTATTCATTTGAATCCCTTTAATTTAGGAATCAAACAAGCAAAGGGGTAACAAGGGTATTTCACAAACTAAGAGGATGAAAACATAAACATGAAAAAAGGGCGGGATGAATTCTTACATAACATGAATAAAGAGGATAAATATTTAAATATTCCTTCTATTTTCCCATTAATCTCTAATCATCGTATCTACAATGAATTCCTCACAATTCGTAACCAACCCGGACCCTAATGTCCATTCTAAATTCTCAGAATAATGCAAGTCCACGGTTAACAAGAATTAAAGGAATCGTCAAAATAAATTAGGCTTCCCAAGGATTAGAGCAAGTTTACCAATACTTAGTTAAAAAAACTTGTGAACAGTGCACATTTTTCATTTTACCTACTCATTTCTTTCAACACTACACCAACACTATCTATTTAACCTATTCTCTATTAAAATACACATTTTTTCAATCTTTTTCCTTTATCCCATTATTATAATATGAGAGAGAGGGGGAAAGGGAGAGGAAGAGAGAGAGAATTAAATAACCAAATAAATTAGATTCCTGATGAAGAGTTGTTAGGTATTAATACCTAACCAATTTCTCAAAGCTATTTTAGCTCTTCTGCTGCAGCCTGTTTTTTCTGCCCTCCTTTGGTAAAATAGCTAAAATAATCATTTTAGATCATCTGATAAACTTGCTCTTAACGGTCACGTTCACATATCATTCACAACCTATCACTTGATCACAACATCAAACATAATACCAACAATCTTAAAACTATTAAGTTCGGTTAACCTTTTAGTTTTAGTTTAGTTTTTAATCATTACCCTATTTCTTTCTCCAATCATTACCATATTTCTCCAATTGTTACTTTCTCATCTCTTTTTATCTCTCTCCAATCATTACCCATATCTTTAATCATTACTCTATTTCTCTCTCCATCTACTACCAAAACTAAACTTCCAACCAAACACAACCTAATTCCACTTATCGGGTTGTTTCTTTTCACATCATGTAATATCCCAAAAATTTTAATAATAAAAAAAATTCCGTGATATTATTTCAAAAAATATATATATTTTCGTTATTATTTGAATTTTGAATAATTAATTTGATTAAATAGTAGATATAGTTTTAAATTCGATTTGGGTGTATTATTTCTCGCGTAAATATTTCTTTCGATCAACGAGATATTTTCTTTGACCATTGTTAGTCTCAAAATATTTTGTTTAGTTTACGGTAATATTTTCAAATTTTTCCTTAAGCCGAAAACCAAACCATCGTACACCACGAGGCACATTTCCGCGGCCGCGAGAAATAATTCTTTCTCTTAGTTCCTACCTGCACCAGCACATTTCCATCATCCTCACCCCCACCGACAGTTTAAAAAGAAAATGGAAAGAAAACAAACCCCCCACACAATTTTGTACACACCCCAATAATATCAACTTCCCCTGTACACCATTAATTCCACCCCATCTCCCTCCCCTGCCATCCCACGTCCACCCCACTCCCCCACATTTATTCCTTCTCCTATATACAATATATGCACCCATATCACAGAGAGAGAGAGCACCTCTCGGCCTCCACCACCTCCTGCCTCCTCCACCATACAGTCTCACCTCCGCAACCGAGACAACCCGCCACCGTGGAACATCCTCCTGCCATCACCACCACCTCCACGCTCCACCGTCTCCTCTCGGCCCAGCCTCCACCGAACCAACCGAGATCACCCACCACCATTTCCACCGAATCACCGAGACCACCCAGCCGCAACCCACCTCCTCCGGCCCGTACGCACCAACTGAAACACCTCCCTCACTCCTCCAAATTCCATCCCTGTAGTTTTAAAAAAAAAAAAAAAAAAAAAACAGCCGTGTGTACAGTGGGTTTCACACCCACACCGCCACCGCGGGCCCCGACGGAGTGCCTCCGGACGCCGCCTTTAATTTTTGGAACCACCACAGTGTTCTCCGGACACCGTACAACACACACCCAAGCTTAGAATCGCGTTTGAGGTAGTTTTCCGGAAACCCGTAACTCAATTTGCGTTTTAATGGTGTTAGGACTAAAATTTAATTGTTGTTGTCGATGATAACCTGTTTGTAAATTTCAGAAGTTAATTAATTACTGTTTAGTCTTATTTTCATTAATATTTAGTCCTGTCTATGGTAGAAAGTCAGTGGCAAGACTTGGAAATGATATTGTTCGTAAATTGGTAGATTATTGTTAGAAATTGATGATGTAATATTATGATGTGGTTTGGTGATACTAAAATTCGTGATTGGGAATAAGGAGTTTTGTTACAAGAAAATATATTATTACTACTTGTTTAATTTAGAAAAAGAACCCAAAGAAGGTGAATTAGTGGGTAAGAAATATATATGAATATTTTAAATTACTATGTTATTAAAATTTTGTATTTAAACTTATGTACTTTTATCATAGGAAATATTATGTTCAAGTATTATATAAAATTAGAGGAAATAACATTTTTAAGATATTCAATAATAGTTAGTAAAGAAAAAAAAAGTATAAGTTGATACTATGAGTATTGTAAAAGAAAAAGAAAAACTTTATCTTTTAAGATAATGATTTTATCCAAATCACCGTATACTTATTTTGACTCATTCGTCAATTGATATCTAATAAAACTTAGAAATTGTTATTTTATGTGTTGCACTTATTATGTCAGACTTAATGCATGCGATGTTGTATTTTGTGAGTTTTGTTAGATTTCTGATGCTATTGATTGTTACATGGATTATGGCGATTTTGTATTGCTACGTGAACGTAGAAATTGGACAATAGGTACCCTGGGAGTATTCATGGCCGAATTGGAATTTAATAGATGCTAATAAGGCAATTGTCACTAAAGTGATTGGGGATTGTGCGCTGTATGCGAGGATTGGAATGAGTAACCTAAATGGAGTCCCTGTATGATGGGTGGCCAGCAGGTGTGGCCTAAACGGAGGCCCTGTATGATGGGCAGCCGGCAGGTCTAGCCTAAACGGAGTCCCTGAAGGGCGGCCGGAAGGTAGAGAAAAGAATTGGATGAGTAACCTATATGGAGTCCCTGATTGAGGGCAGGCGGAAGGATTTTGGTGATTTGTACGAGGGTTTGAAAATTTTGGTTATGACAGTTATGATTAACTTCGGTGGGACCTTTACCTCTTGCCATGGTAATAAGCGAGTCTGCTAGGTAAATAACTTAGTTGTACTCATTTAGGACCCCGTTGCAAGACAACAAGAGGGAATTTAATCATGGGACGGTCATAGTTGGAAATTATTAGGAGGAAAAGATTCTTGATGGAGGAGAATCATAGAAACTGTTTAAATACAAGATAAATTCATAAAAGGCTACTTGTGACTGTGTTTTGTAATTGTTGTAAAATTTTGTGTTATTTCATTGGAACTGCTTATTGTGGTACTGGGTTATAGGATTTCTACTTGGTGAATTATCACTCAGGATGCGTTTGTATCCTGACAAATCGTTTGCTTCGGCGATCAATTTGTCAGAGCGTGCAGAATTCTATAGTGGAGCAATTTATGCAGGTGGGACCCTTGGAACGGAGGCTAGGCCAACGTTGCTTGGAATCCGTGTCAAAACTAGAGTCGCTCTGAAGTTGTTTTTGTAAAATAAAATTGTACATAGATTTTTGTATTATTTTGAGATTGTAATTTTTGTATAAGTTCAAATAGGGGTCTAGAAATTTGTAAAATTTTGTGTATTTTGAGGGTAATGTGCCCGAAATTCCTTGGAAAATCGGGGCGTTACACATCACCACTGACATTTTGATAGTTTAACCCAAAGATAACATAGACTAAGGCCCCGTTCCGGAAACCTTCTTAAAAAATAAGTACTTATTTTGCAACTTAAATTTCAAAAATAAGAAGGATCATTCCACAAAATTCAAACAAAAAGTTTATTTCATATTTTCAAACTCAAAAAAAATGTAAATGAAAAAAAAAATCGCACTGTATTAAAGATCTCAATGAGATCTATCAAACAAGATCCATAGTGATAGAAAAATTATTTGCGTAAACACATGATTTTTGAGCTTGAAGTTGCCGTATACAAAAAATAAGACTGTTACTATTGTGTTGGGCGCCTGGATCGAATACCCTACACACCTCGGATGCCGTTGATTCCCGCGGTGGCCCCCTTGGTTTTTTTTTATAGATTTTTTGGACGGCTCGGATCGGCCGTCTGGTGGCCGGAGACGGCCCGGTGCGGCTGCCGGTACGATTTCCCTCCCCGGCCGGTCGGTACCTATATAAATTCTTCCAAATAAGTACCAGCCTTCTTATTTTTTGGAACAACCCTTCTTATTGAACAAAAAATAAGTTCTCATTTGTGTTCTGGAACACAACCTAATAGAACAAAACTAACTGTAGATCTAGAGGTACAAGTCAATCAATTATATTCAAAAGAAAACATACAAATCCCCCACTCCCTTACTTGGAAAAAGAAGAAACAATAGAAGTAGATTACTAATCGACAACTTCATTTACTCCAACATATGTTAACAATAAAATAACTTTCACCTAGTGAATAACAAAACCTGGTTCAAAAACCAGCTTTTACCTCAAACACATGTCATCTTTCCTTTTCTAATACTCCACGGTTTTGTTTATCAAAAAAAAAATACTCCACGGTTTTCCCCTTATTTTCTTTTTCCTTTATCGTTCTACTCCGTTTGTTCCGAAAATAAAATAAACACATACATACAACATTCAAATCTCTACATTATCCAAAAATAGCCATATATACTTCAGGAGATAAGTTTTAACTACCTCTCGTCAATACGGAGTTCGGAGAAATTTCGGTGGCGGGTCGGAGCAGCGATGGTGGTGATGGTGATCATGGCAGTGGTGACCCGGTGGTGTTGACGTCAGTGGTGATGAGAGGTGGGTGATGATGAGGAGCTCGGTGGTGATGGCAACAATGGGGTGTGGGTACTGACCGTTAAGGAAATAGAGTCCCACATTACTTGGGAGTCACTTAATAACATTTGGGACCTCTCCACTTATTGCCAATTGGTTTTGAGATGAATTAAAGTTTCTACATGGTATCAGAGCGGGGTCCATTCCACCCCACATTTTATAAAATTTACAATCGATCCACACCTCACGATGACAGACCAGCAAAAAGGTTGCACGATGATAGGACCCAAAAAGTGGTCACACGTGACAGACCTCAAATGCGATTGCACGTAAGGGACATTGATTGGAAGTGGAATGGATAATCACTTAATAACATTTGGAACCTTTCCACTCATTGCCAATAGATTTTGAGATGGATATAAATTTCTACACTGACCTTCCCTTTTACCTGGATAGGAGAAGAAATGTTGGTGGGGTAATTGGCCATAGGAAGGCCACGTACCAAAAGAAAAGGTTGTGGCTGGGTTTGGAAAAATTATCTAGTGCAACACATGCCCATACTAGAAAAAATACTTGTTGGGTGCACGCGCACATACAATCGATTACGGAATAAAAATTTATGTGACGTTATAAATAATAACTAACAAACAAACAAAAATTATATTTGCAAATAAAAATTGTTATTCAAAAACTCGGACCGTTACATCACGACCGTCCAAAAGTATTTTGGATGGTCCGGAGATATTAACGAAATTTTTTCGGGAAAGAGTTAAACTTTTTCATTGAAATCCGGACCATTCAGAACACTTTTGAACTATCGCGATTGATTGCTACTGTAAAAATCTTGTTCATGGCAGAGCCATGAATAAGTTTCTCTCTTAAAAGTTTTTATGGGGTAAAGCAGTCTCTGTTTGTTAGTAACGTACCCAAGGAGAATACAATGATTTTATTTTATTTTTGCCAATATTGTATATATTAACGAGAACTAATGAGGTGTTAGAGTTAGCACAGAAAAGTCCAGAGGCTATCCATAACTTTGGCCCCCAAAACTTGACCCTCATATGGCTCAAATAGAGGCCTCTACTGAGAGGGAAAGGAGACAACCAACTACACTAGCAGTGATTTCTCTTAAGACAATGATTGAATGGTGTGTAATCCTATCCTATCCCTTGTCTTATTATCAGAACGTAACGTACCCAAGGTGAATACATGCATAGGATTTTCCATTGTTAGAGAAAGACCATAATCAACTTGGTAGTACGGTCCACGTGGATTTGCAACACTTTTGACACTTTTCTATCATTTTTGTGTTCTTTTAGGTGTCTCTGGGATGTGGTGCATGACACCTTCATTCACCTGAGCCCCCACAAAAATATGTGGTAGATAAGCGTGTAGGGATATCACATGACAGTGCTCTAAGACTACCAAATAATTTGTCCCTTGGTTATTGTATGCTTTTGGGTGCCAAAGTAGGATATACGTTAATGATAAGATAGAAAATAAAAGAGTGATATACGTTTATGGCTTTTGCAGAAATGCTATAGTATATAGTTGTTGGAACAAAGTGATGCTATGAATAAAGAATTAAACTAGATTCAACTCGCACCATACAAAAATCTAATTTAAAAGACAACATATGTTTATGGTTAATTTGTTTATAATATTTCCACGTAGCTAGGCATTAATAAATAAGTTGGTTTCTTTTTCGAATATGATTTTGTTTGATTTCTAAAAGAGTATGATTACGACACCAAATGAAGATAGGACAAGCAGACACCCATTTAAAGAAGATAAGTAGTGGACACCGAGAAACGACCACCCCGCTCAAAGCTTGCAGAAACTACCATCCACTCTGAGTTTTAAAAATCTGTCATTTTTGTCAAAAACTTTTTAATTTTTTTTGAAGGTCTTCATTAATAAATAAGTTGGTTTCTTTTTCGAATATGATTTTGCTTGATTTCTAAAAGAGTATGATTACGACACCAAATGAAGATAGGACAAGCAGACACCTATTTAAAGAAGATAAGTAGCGGACACCGAGAAACGACCACCCCGCTCGAAGCTTGCAGAAACTACCATCCACTCTGAGTTTTAAAAATCTGTCATTTTTGTCAAAAACTTTTTAAATTTTTTTGAAGGTCTTCATTAATAAATAAGTTGGTTTCTTTTTCGAATATGATTTTGTTTGATTTCTAAAAGAGTATGATTACGACACCAAATGAAGATAGGACAAGCAGACACCCATTTAAAGAAGATAAGTAGCGGACACCGAGAAACGACCACCCTGCTCGAAGCTTGCAGAAACTACCATCCACTCTGAGTTTTAAAAATCTGTCATTTCTGTCAAAGACTTTTTAAATTTTTTGAAGGGCTTTATAATTTTGTGTAGTTATCATCGAATGCGGCCAAAGCAAGCAAGCAAGCAACCACTAGTAGTCCACTTGGCTAGTGCTAACCATGTCACCCATGTCACCGTCGACCCACCAGCTAGCTAATGAATAGAATGGTTAAGTTCGTCATTGTTCATGATCAGCAGGAGACAGAATAAGCCATCCTTGTGGCCTGGCCGGACTCCATGCCTACTTGCGGCACCTACAAACTTAATTAAGGATGGCCTCGTTCGCGATCATATAATGGGGGTACCGTGGTGGGTCACGGGTTTTCACAGAAACATGCAAGCAAATTCCAGTGCCATGGCTGAAATTTGTGCATTGATGGATTGCTTTCAACTTGCTCGATTGATCTCGCAGAAAATATCAGGAGCAGTGGCGGAGCCAGGATTTTCGATAAGTGGGGTCAGAAATTTGAACTATGTGTAATTTATGAACGAAACCCTTGATTTGTTTTGAGGAATGAACAAACTAGCGCTACGTTTGGAAATTTTGTGGGTAGAGATTCTATTTTGACTCCTTTTTTCCTCAAGTACAAAACCCTTATATGGACTGGGGCAAAAATAAATTTTAAAGTGGAGTCAAATTAGTAAAAATAAGGTAAAAATTATATCTATCTCTATGAAAATTTAGCAGACAGTGGGGTCGGCTGTCCACCCTTGTTTCTATATCCCTCTGCCACTGATCATTAGGCTATAGCTAGATGTGGAGGAGATAGATGCTTTGGTCATAACCCAACTACTAGCGCAACAAAACATAGCTCATCATCCACTTAGTAAATAGTAATAATATCATCTTTGATTGCATGTTACTCATTGCGCAATTTGACGCAGTAGCCATCAAACATGTCCGTCCACCGTAAAGGCATAAAGCGAACAAATGTACGGATGCATGCACTAACCAAAGACATGTACACCCCAATCTCACGCGGTTGAGGATTTTTTTGTTTATCCTTATGATTTGAATTGTATTCTTCATCTTAAGTAGTATGAAGATATTATGGGGGTTACATCTAGAGGTGTAAACGAGCCGAGCCGAGTTTCGGCGAGCTTGAGCTCGGCTCGTTAACTTAACGAGCCGAGCTCGCGAGTAGCTCGGCTCACTTACAGCCCTAGTTACATCCCCTAGACTTGCATATGTTTAAGTTCTTTTATTACAAAAGAAGAAGATTAAAAACCTAAATGTACATGCAAGACTCAACACAAAACTAGCTAGGAATACCAATTGTGGCATTAAAATTCAACCTTATACGCTTATTCCATTTGGTTCCTCCTTAAATTTATTTTCTAGATCAACTACATTGCCATCCATACACTCTAATTGGAGGTTGTGGTGGGTTGGTGTTCATGCCCCTAACGACTTTAATTACCAATTATAATGACGTTTTGTCTTTAATAAAATCGTGGACTATTAACCGGGATCCTAATCCGTCCCAAAACGTCAAATCATTTATAAATTTTAAATATTATGCATAAAAATTTATTACTGTATTTAGTTTGAAATTGCGCCTTTTGTGTAGTGCAGTAAATTTGTAGGACGAAAGAAGTATGACATTAGTTGACAATTAAAAAGGGTGTGCGGATCCACATTTGGATCATCCAATGTTGGGTTCACAAGATATTACTAGGCCTGCAGAGTCAATCTCCAATTTCCGGAGAACGTCTTAGATCATATCTAGCTTTTTTCTCTATTTAAACTTAGAATCAAAATCTGAGTGGATTAAAAATATCCTCTCACCCTAATCGATCCTTGACTCAAATCATATCTATATGATGATTACATTTTGAAATCTCGAAGATTATGTCGACGAATTTGTCTCACTTCTGCTTCGAGTAAAAACATCTTTTAAGATTGCTAAAAAGTTGCTCCAGTTTGGAGAAGCAGTCTTTGGTTTTTGAACAATTTGCATTTAAAGCCCGAGGAGGGCTTGTTCGTTTTGAATGAGGTTTAAGTGGGGAGAGAGATAGGAAAAATGTATTGGGAATCGTGCGCAGGGTTTTAAAGCCCCCAAACGAACAAGCTGTTAACAAATAAATCTGGAACTCTCAATTGAAACATGATACCCTCTTAATTAGCTCTAGAATGGTCTCTCTCTCTTTTTCTCAGACGAAAATGCCCTCTAGAATAGTCCTTCTCTGAGGATATTCGGAGCCAACCAACTGGGGCTAATCCAGTTGGCCAAGACTCTCTTTTTTATCGGCAGTTGGCCAAGACTCTTGCATCTCATTAGGAGGTCAATAGTTTGAATCTCTCCACCTGCGTGTGAGTATTCTTCCCGTAAAGGGGTTTTTCTTTTCTTTCTGTGTTTCTGCCTTACAATGGGCTTATTTATCATATTGGTTGAGTTGTTGAACTTTGTTATCTCGTGAACTCTCACAATTAATATAGTGTCCAGAATTTGTTATTTTGTTATCTCTCCTATCTCGATTGAAAAAAGAAGATATTATGAGCCTTGCCACCATTCCACTATAGCATAGAGTGAAGTCCACATAGTCATAGACGTAGTTCTTTTTCTTTACCAAAATTTTTCTAAAAAAAAAAAAAAACCATAATTTGGTGATAGTGGACATAGTCACATAGCCATAGACGTAGTTGTTGCCTTCACGAATCTCTTCGATTTTGGAATGGGTTTCTCTCACCTTTTGTTTGCCTCTATGTATGTCTCCCCAATTGAAGGTTTATGATAAGCATAATGCATTTGCCCTGCAAGGCGATATACAAAGAGCTAGCTGCTTTGTAGCATCTCCGAATTCATGTCTGATTAATTAATTGATACTTTATTCAAAAGTGTTACATACATAATAATTCAAACACAATCTCTCATGTACATGTGGGATCCACACATACTAGTGCGTGTGAGCTCCACGTGTATGTGAAAGATTATGTTTGAATTGTTGTATGTGCAGCCCTAGTATTTTTGGCATGATCGAGGTTTTTGAATTTTAAAGAATTTGGCCTTTCCAACTTTTTGGGCTTGGCCTTATTTTTCCGTGTCTTGTTTGAATTTTTTTTTAATTTTTTTTATATGTTTTTCTACTTTTTCGATTCCTTTCGTCGAAACAAAAAATATGATGTAAAAATTCAATCCAAATCTTGTGAAGATTGAAAAAAAAAACCCCGAAAATACCGTGCAAAAGAGACGCTGAAAATCAGGCCAAACTCACCCTTAATTATTGGCCATGGTCGTCGTCATTTTCATTCAACCGCGGTCATTACCAAGATGATGAGAACAAAGGATAGCCCAAGTGAGAAGGTGAGAAGTTGTTTTCTTTAAGTCCTTTGTTCGATTCTGAACCACATGTGGCCTTGTTCATTTGAGGGTTTAGAGGGAGGTTTCTGAAAGTAATGAATGGAGATAAATAGATAGATAAAGAAAGTTTATTAAACACCGTGCCCATAGAATTTGAGTTCCTCAAACGAACAAGATCACAACATCTTTGTTATCAACGCGAACCTGTCCTCCACGTCGTCGAAACCAAAGAGAAGATATTCAATGACCCCTGGGACAAAGTTGAGTACGAATTTGAATCACACATCGGCGTAGGGTCAAACTAGAGCAAATGTTAAGCGCGAATCCGTCCCCTACGCTAATATATTTTAGATTCATGCTCAACCTTTGCCCCGAGCGGCATTGAATAGTTTCTCCATAACCGAAAATCCCACCTCCCGCGGTTTTCAGTTGGGCATCCCTCCCCAACCCTAGTCAACACAAAACCTTATCCCAACCTAACCATAGTTTACTTATAAAAACAAAAAACCCTAACCATAGTTAAATCCCAACCCAGCCCACCACCCCTCGCTCCGCACCACAAAACGCCAAACACAAATCCTTTTCCACCAAACCTTTTCTGAGAGAAAATCAGAGAGAGAGGGAAAAAAGACGGACCGAAAATACAATTCTGACCCTCCCCCATGGCCGTCTCCTCCACCTTCGCTAGGGTTTTCCCCTCGCCGTTCGAGTGCCGCTCAGATCCCGACTTCTCGGGAGCCCCCCGGCCGGAAAATGCGAGCTCTGGCCGCAAGATCGGAGCCGGCGGAGTGAGATCCTACGGCGGAGGTGGCTTGTCTTCTTCTCTGATTTTGAGGTTTCCTCCCAACTTCGTGCGGCAGCTGAGCACGAAGGCGAGGAGGAACTGCAGCAACATCGGCGTCGCGCAGGTCGTTGCGGCTTCGTGGTCGAACAACCCGGCTGCAGCGGCGGCGGCGGCGGCGAAAGCCGTCGACGCGACGTCCGCTGCCCTGGCGCCGGTCGAGGTTGCGACCGGTGTTGAGGAGAGGGTCCTCGTTGAGGAGAGTTGTAGTAATGATGTAAAAAAGATTGAGAGTTTGAGCGATGAGAAATCGTATTCGTTTTTGAGCTGCGACGGGAGCATCGCAATTCATGCTGGTGCGTATTTTTCTGTATTTTTTGAGATCCTTGTTTTGGATTTACTTGTGTGATGAGAAAGGGCACCAAATCTATCCATTTTGGTGAGATCAAGTGCTGAGATGTGGTGAGAAAAGGGGAATGAACCTATCAAAAAAATTAAACGTTTGTGCATTTCTCACCGTTTCTCCCCATGCAAATTAGTGATTGGTGAGAAAGGGAAAAAGGAACCAATGAAAAAATTTAACTTATGGCTACCACAAGGTAGCCTAGATGGCTAACGTGTGAGGGTGAAAGTACCCCCTCCCACATGATCGCGGGTTCGAATCCTGCTTGCTGGTTGTAGTCCTGTGACCCAGATGTGGTTCACAGATGCTGTGTGGAGGGCCCTTGGCCCACTCTAGCACTTTGCTGGGGTTGTGGTGACGGGTTCGCCTTCCGAGGCAGTAGGTATGGCTCGGACATTCCACAGCAGTAGCAACCCCTTGGGCATTACCAAAGGAGGTTCCCACTTGCTACGCTGGTTGCACCTTTCCATCCTTATGAGCAGGGGAAAAAAAAGACTTGTGTATATTTCTCACCATTTCAATCCATGCAAATGAGTGATTTCGTGATAAAGGACAAGGAACCAATCAAAAAATGTCATTTTTGTACATTGCTCACCATTTCGCTCCATGCAAATGAGTGATTTGGTGAGAAATCTAATCTATTCACCGGTTCGATTTTTCCTTTAAAGTCATTAATTTGCGGATGTTATCTCCTACCCCTATCTTGTGGTGCATAGGTCAATTAAAGTATTAAGTTGTGGCTCTTGCTAAGATTCTCAAATTATGTCGAAAAAATTAGAACTTTTTAATGCTTATGTAAAGTACACCTTTTGCACCTTAACCACTGCTAACTGCGCTGTCGTTTGCATCTTTGTTTGTTCAAAAGATTAGTCAAGCCTTTAATTAGTTGTACGTAGAGATTATAATTGTGATTGTCAATTGTTTTATAGAGTATTCTACTTGACAAATTTAGTCATGTTTAGTGTACCTGCTCATGAGCTAGTGCGGATCAGGGTAATACATTTAAAGCTTTTATGAGGGGTTCCTGCAGATTTATAAGTGGAATGGATTTTATGGGTTTATTAATGGACTTCTTTGTTGAAAACAAGTAATTGCCATTCAAAGTCCTCTTATGTTGTGGCCAAAGGCCCAATTTGGAATGATACCCCACATGACTGATTTAGTTTCGTTTTTTGCATGCCTCCTTTAACCGGTTTCATGGTAAAGTTTCTCATCATTTAATATGGCTGGGAATTAATTTTGCCTTTTGCGTTCTCAGGTGAAAGGTTAGGTCGCGGTGTTGTTAGTGATGCATTAACTACCCCAATATTTAATACATCTGCTTATTTCTTTAAAACAACTGCTGAGCTCATTGATTTTAAGGTATGTATCATTGTTGCTTTTGGTAGTTTGGCCATGCTAATGGTCCTGCACTATAGCTGATAATTTGAAGAGAGGATGTCTGCTTTAAGTCAACAGTCACTCTGTTCATTTTATGCAGTGCTTGAATTGATCAGTTTCTTGTTTGGAAGCCGGGAAAAGTTTGATGCATTAACTTAGTTCACTGATGTTGTGGCAGGAGAAACGCCGTGCAAGTTTTGAATATGGACGTTATGGAAATTACACAACGGTGGTTGCGGAGGAGAAGATAAGGTGTATTTTTCTCTTCAATCAAATTTTCCTTGTTGTAATTTAGTGAATAATGTGCCCATCTGTTCTTTCCGTCTGAAACAGTGCACTTGAGGGAGCTGAATCAACCTTGATATCGGCATCGGGGATGACTGCAAGTATTGTCATGTTGTTGGCATTGGTTCCAGCTGGCGGGCATATTGTGACAACCACAGATTGCTATAGGAAGACTCGGATATTTATTGAAACCATCCTTCCCAAGATGGGGATCACGGTATGTTTTCCCTCACGGAGACTGTTTCTGCGCTGATTGTTGTATGTCTTGAGGTTCAGGACCAATGCGAATCTCTGAGATAGTACTTTGAGGAAGTGAGATTATTGATTAGAAAAACCAGTTTTATATCAAAGCATGAGCATAATCTGCCCACTTGTATTTGTGCTCTTGGATACTGTCGGTCCTATACCTTCCTAATTTGTATGGGCACTCTCATTCTTGCTTTCTTCCTATTGAGGTGCAGGCCACTGTCATTGACCCTGCAGATATTGAAGGCCTTGAATCTGCACTGAATAATAATAAGGTTGGTATTGAAGAAAGTGGTTAGATTGTCAACTTTGAGTTTTGTTTACTAATCATCTTTCAAAAGTAATACTGGGTTTAAGTTTTCTTTAAAAGATTTGACACTATCTTTGGATGCAGGTTACACTTTTCTTTACGGAGTCTCCAACCAATCCATTCCTGAGATGTGTTGACATTGAATTGGTTTCAAAACTTTGCCACGATAAAGGAGCACTTGTGTGCATTGATGGAACTTTTGCAACACCTCTAAACCAGAAGGCCCTTTCCCTTGGGGCTGACATTGTTCTACACTCCGCAACGAAATACATTGGAGGACACAATGATGTATGCTACCTTTGGATTCTGTACCGAATCTAGCTATTCAGAAAGATTACTTATTCTATACCATAGATGTTATGAAGTACTAACCGGCACCATTCCTATTTTAGGTTATTGCAGGTTGTATTAGCGGTTCTGAGAAGTTGATTTCAGTAGTTCGCAACTTGCATCATATTCTTGGTGGTCTTCTCAACCCGGTGGGTAAATGAGATCTTTTTGTACTTGTTACTGTCTTATATGTTTTTACTTTTTGGTAAGATCCTTTGAGAAATCTGGGTTATAGAGTCTTGACAATGATACCGTTCTACACCTTTGAGCTCGTATCACCTAGGAAATGAATGGCTTCTGCATGGAAGACCTGCATCCTGTTTACTACTAATTTGTTCTCCAAAGCTATTGCTGAGTGTGGCGGTGTTTTGCAATGCTTGAATCATTATTTTTGAAACTTACCATGCATCTAGTGCTTACTCCCTTGTGGTGCTTTAATTTCTTTCTATTTGTAGAATGCCGCGTATCTGATCATCCGAGGCATGAAGACACTGCATCTTCGTGTACAGCAGCAAAATTCAACTGGATTGAGGATGGCCAAGGTTTTAGAGGCACATCCTAAGGTACTTCACTACCTTGACTTCTGTTCTTGTGGCTTCCATTTCCTTACAACAGTTTTAGTCTGCATTGATTGTGTAATGCATTTAAAAGAAGCAAAGATACTTTGTATTCTGGCAACAGTCAAAAGGGGGAAAAGAAACTATTGAACGGTATAGAGACAAGGCCATATGATTTGTGTACTCCGGTTAGGTATACTGATGTCAAGTCTGACATATACTTTCATGTTTCTGAGGTTTCTGAGTAAACATCATATCTGAGAACACTGAGAAGCTTGTAAAGTACAATGGACAGCCTCATAAACTAAAATCTACGCAAAAAGAAAGCATCCCAACCCTTTTTACACTCTGCATTAAGGACTTTGATCATGGGTGCGAACTTTGATCGACGTCCATACAAATTGTGTACAACAAGATGTGTTATCCGTTGTGTATTTGAAGCCACTGAAAGCATTTTACATACCCCCATCATAAGAGAAGCTTTCTTTCATCTTGTTGACAAGCATACAAGGGAATTTCATATCCTATTAACCTTCCAAGTACACTATACTTGATCTATTGCGCACTTTATTGATAAATAATTGAACACCATGGCATTGCGCCACTGACATATGACCATTTCTATGGCACAACTAGCATGATTGCAACTGCATGGCCTGTCAATTGAAACCACTCCTGAGCACTTCATTGTATTCATGTCACTCTGACCTTTTCACTAAATTCCCAAACAACATTTATCTTCTCCTGGCTTATTTTCACCCTATTGTCTCTCATCATATTGTTGTGCTGTTTATGCCATTTATTAATCCCATGTTCTTGATTTCATAGCTTCTTGTTGCTGTCTGTATTAAAAAGTTGATTTTAAGGACGGCATCTGGCATTTTTCCTTGATTTGTTTAACAATCTTGTTCCAAACAACTGACTAAACATGATTAACAGGTGAATCGCGTATATTATCCAGGCTTGCCAAGTCATCCAGAACATCAACTTGCCAAACGGCAAATGACTGGATTTGGTGGTGTCGTCAGCTTTGAGGTCAGTACTGATAATTGCTTTGATTTACAACTGGCTTTTAGTTATTTTCCGAGTCTACTGGTTGTATTTTGGGCTATTTTGCTATGGTTTTATTCATATTGCTGTATGATTTCTTATTCAGGTTGATGGAGACTTACTGAAGACTGCCAAGTTTGTCGATGCGTTGAAAATCCCATACATTGCTCCATCCTTTGGTGGCTGTGAGAGCATTGTGGATCAGCCAGCAATAATGTCTTACTGGTATTTTTTTGTCTCTTCCTCATTATGTAGGTGTTGAATTATGACATCTCCTTCACAATGGGGACAGGTTTTTCTGGATGCATCATACAATTGTCTATGCAGCTTAAAATTCTAAAGAGGGTTGTTCAAAATCATTACCCTATTTGATTGGCTTCTCGGGAGTGGTTCTGCAGATTTCTCTTCAGAAACTTTTCGGCTGATGGTTTTCCAACCTTATTTTCAGGGAATTATTCCGGAAAAGCTATTTTCTGGGAAGATGTAGAAAATTTGATTTTGCTATTCTAGAATACCAATTCTGCTAAAATGAAAGAAATATGAAACCAACGATTGATTCTGTTTCGAAATATAATTAAAGAAGTATTCACCAAAACTGATTTTGAAAACAATCACCAAAGAGGGTCTAAATTTCTCATATCCATAGCTTGTGCGTGTGTGGAAATGAAATTGGCTAGTGGGGAACTTTATACTTTATAGACCTGTGTAACGTTCTAATCCATGGACATAGATGCATAGTTCGTTTTCATTTTGATACGATAGATGGTGCGAGAAAATAATGTATGTTATGTTGGTGCATTTGGAAACAGGGACCTCTGCCAATCTGATCGGGCCAAGTTTGGGATCTTGGACAACCTGGTTCGCTTCAGCTTTGGAGTTGAAGACTTTGAAGACTTGAAGGCGGATGTTCTTCAGGCTCTGGCGACCATATAGAGCGATTAACCTGCACCGTTGCTTTCTCACCTAATAATTATGTCATGTAGCTGTTTGATCTTAGTGTATGAATGATAATTTGATTGAGTTTGATGCGTTTCAAATGATAGTACGAGAACTAGAGTGGTAATTGAATGCTCTGAACTTAAATTGATGAGTGGTTTGGTTTTTAATTCTCGAGTTTCACGATTAGTGGTGCAGATGAGGAATGAACAGGCTGCAAATTGTTGCAGGCTTGCAGCGATGTTTTCTTGCTGATCATTTACCTCTTTAGAGCCCGTCATTGGGTTCTTGCCCTCTTGGCGGAGATGGTAACAGCATGATGGGGATGGAAATTCCTGGTCCTTGTTTTCTTTCTAGTGTGGTAACACCCAGATAACAGATGCAAGATTAATTACTCCTATCGTTCTCATCTCTCTTCTTAAAGAAAGTACTCATAATTTTGGTTATTGAAAGTCACGGCAAAGTTTAAAATGCTCTTCTTAGATCCATTTTGAGGAGCAAAATCAAGGATTGTTCTGTATCCTTGCTTAGGGTGGGTTCTTGTAAACCTTTTTTTTTTTTCTTTCCTGATTTGTTCGTCTTTTTTGAATTTTGGTCATATTTGTGTTATATTTTTTGGATTAATCATACATTTTGACGAGAGGAGTTTGACAAGTATGAACACACAAAAAAAGTCCACTAAAAGCAAAAAAAGTATTCAACTTTTATCTTTTTTTTGTCTAAAGCGTGATCTTATATGAATTTTTTTAACATTGGTCCATATTTTTATACTTTTCCGATTCGTCTCGTTGAGATGAGCTATTAATTTCAAAAATTACAACGAAAAGCTAAACAAAAATTAAGAAATGCCGAAATAAGTTTATAAGAGCGCAATTAGTATTACATACATATCCGTTGATAGTAGTATTACTTAGGTATCCGTAGTGCATCCCTGTTTAGTACGTGTGTAGGGTGGCACACAACCGTCAATCTCATCAATTAACGGTTCAGATTAAATCCAATCTTTTACAGGTAAAAGAAATTTATTATTGATCAAAGTTAAAAAACACATCGTAACTATTGATTGATGAAATCGACGGTTCGTGTGCCGCACTACATCGGGGTGCACTCCAGCACCTCCGGTTCCATCCGTTGATATCACCGACTATGAACATCTTTTGTCAAAAGGTATTCCTCGCACATTTTTAAATGCCTAGAATTACTTAGGATAAATGTCAAAGAATTGGTCACTTGGGAGCATCTCCAACCTAATTTAATCCGGTATTGCTAAGCAATTGGTAACTTTTGGCATCAGATATTCCTTGAAGAAAATAAATGTCTAGAATTATTCACTTTAGAGCAACTACAACCCCTGGCTTCAAATTCTATGTGGCGTAACTTTTGGCATTCTATTTTGGTTTAATCTTAATGTCACATGGAGTGTCAAATCCAACTTGAATTTGACTTCACACCATTTACTCCAAATTCAACTCTTCACGCCAAATTTATTTTTGACATTTTGGAATTAAAAAATGTAGATGCTGTGTACTTTAATATTTAGAATTAGACGTCATGATTGGGGATGAAGATTTTTTGACGACATCTCCAATTTGAAGCTATGAGTTGGGGATAAAATCGATTACGAAGACTTGGCATAGCCATATATCAAAACCTTAGCTTAAAAAAGGCACAGTCAAAGAAAATTCTACTCCTAGTTGTTTTTTTAAAAAGAAAGAATAATTCTTGTTTCAAATTGCATCTCTGTTCGCATATTCGCTTTCAATTCCCACTTCACATTTAGCCATTAACACTCATTTTTTATCTTTATCCTATGTAAAATAATCAAATTACCCTTCATTTTGTAAGTGTTTCATGCACTTTCTCACACAAAGAAGGGTATTGTTGCAATTTCAAATAGAAAAAAGATAAAAATTGAAGTGCCAATCGCTAAAAGTGGAGTGCCAAAATCAATTTCGTTATTATTTCTACTACTGTTTTGGCTACTACCAGCCCATCAGGGCGAGATCCCGATACCTTCAGCTTGAAATCGCAGTGGCATTAGCAAAAGCCTACCTGGCAACAGTGGTGGGTCTCCTTCTTTTTGTTTTTTATATTCGACAAAATCCCCGCTGATGCCTCTATCATAATCATCAAATCACAACTTCTCTCCCTCCCCAACAAAAAAAAAAAACAGATTGGTTAGTCCACCGGTGAATTTGCTCACCACACAATTGATTAGAATTTGTTTCTTGGGGTCGGGCCACGAGAATTTATTTCTCGTAAATGCTTTAGTTTTACTAGCATGAATGTCTTACCTTTCACCGGATCAGAAAAGAAATTATTCGGGATTCGCATGAGCTGGCCCAAATACCCCAGCAGCGATCGAAACAAAAAAAAAACAGAAAAGAACGACAAGATTCGAAAAAGATCCCATTCCCATACAAATCCAACAATATAAATAAATATAACACTCTGTTCCAAATTTCCAATTCCCATTTAATAACACTTACAAAAATTCTCCCATCGTCATCTCTATCATCTTCTCCGATCCCAATCCCCCCTCTCTCTCTCTAAAAACTCCTTTCATTTTTCTCTCACCAAAACCACCCATATCCCCGCCGGCGCTTTTCCGGGACATGAAATTCGGGAAGGAGTTCCGGACCCACTTGGAAGAAACCCTGCCCGAATGGAGGGACAAGTTCCTATGCTACAAGGTCTTGAAAAAGCTCCTCAAACACGTCCCAACCACCGCCGCCGATTCCCTCCTCCCTCTCGCCGATCAATCATCCTCCGCCGTCGATGAAGCCGACGGAAATATCCCTCCGGTGCCGCCGCTGGCCGGCCTCCACGACTGGTTCGTCAGAATCATCGACGAAGAACTCGAGAAGTTCAACGATTTCTTCGTCGACAAGGAGGAAGAGTTCGTCATTCGCCTTCAGGTCTCCTCGACTATTCTTCCTTATAATTGTATAAAATTAAAAAAAAAGGAAAAAAGTAAACCTACTCGTGTCTTTGTGTGTTTCAGTGTTTGTTTGTGTGCAACAACAAGCCCAATCGAGGAAAAATTATTCAATCCCCTTTGGCGGTGCCCAAATCTCATCCTCCAACTCACATTTGTGATTTGTGTGTGTCCGCGCCACAAAGTGTGTGGAGCCCACAGAAACGTGTGGTGGAGAAGAGTTTGGTGGCTCCCAGGAGCATGGAATAATTAGGTAGGGGTTCGGCTAAGTAGGCATGAGAAAATAATAAGTGCTTGTATCGAATCCCACAGTAGAGGGTTTGGCCGGGTCCAGAATTAGTCGAGAGGCATATAAGCTGGCCCGGACATCCGCTTATTAAAAAAAAAACAAGACGAATGGATGAAGAGGATGAAACAATCAAGAACTGAAGAACATTAGAGACTTTGTGGCAATAGTTCCAATATTCGAGTCTCGCAGATTCTACAAAAGCCTTGCTCCAAGTTTAGATCATCTCCAGCCCTTACCCAAATTTGCACTAGAATTTAAGTAAAATCAGAGGAAAAGCTTCATTTGATACAAACACTTCAAACTAACCCAAATCTGAGTAAATTGGAGTGAATGGTAGGAGTATTTTAATGGCATAGTTGTAAGTTGGAAAACGGAAGAAATGGCCTTGTAAAAAATTTGAATCTCCCTTAATTTGAGTCAACTCAATTTGATATAGGTTTGAGTCA
Organism: Rhododendron griersonianum; assembly: GCA_018127125.1. NCBI lineage: Eukaryota > Viridiplantae > Streptophyta > Magnoliopsida > Ericales > Ericaceae > Rhododendron > Rhododendron griersonianum. The sequence goes on from CM030795.1 coordinate 9,113,096, forward strand.
AGAACTAGAGTGGGTTTTGGTTCTTAGTCAAAAGATTGGCTAAGAGCTGGGAGATGCTTCATGCCTACGCCTCTACAGTGTGAGTATGGTATACTAGGCCATAGGAAAACACAAGAGAAAACAAAGTAATGTGTATAGGCATTAGTACAAGTTCCTGTGTGTAAATACGCACGTGTAGGTCTTTTTGTCCAATATGCCTTTACACAACTTTTTATACATGTATGGAATGTAGCCATCTTGGAATAAACTACATTTGACATCACGGTGGTTGGTTAAACAAAATTTTAGTTGTAGAAGGTTGCTCCAGAATCTTAAACTTTTTTAAGACAAGTTGGGCCAAGATGGAATGGAGAATCTAACTTTAATAAAGATAGGAGTAGGGAAATGGGGGGCTATAAGTCATGCGAAAGCGACCTCGGTTTAGTTTTGTTATAGTAATATCCAAGTTTTGTGTTGATTCTGAAATTTGGGTGAGATTGATTTAAGTGCAGCAGTACTAGTTGTTTTTTTTTCCTTGTCCCTTGTATGATGCTTTCCGTAAATATAACAAGGTGATTTAGAATGAATAATTGATAGGCAAAGTGAGAGTCTAGATTGATTGGTACGATTCAAGAATAGCACGTAAACGCATGGTGTGATGCTGGAGATCCCATTAATTTTCTCAAGATGTTCGCTCATGTTCCCGGAACCAATGGCTGTTGCATTTTTCACGTGAAGGTGATGAAGAGGTGACAAGTCTAAAGTAGGAGTCTTAACAAATATGGAAAAGAAAGGAGCTTATCACTTAGCTTATCAGCTTATGTAGTTGTACTTGAGTTATGTAGTTATCTAAAGAGATGAATTGCAAACTTGGGTAGATCCCAACAGCCACAACATGTTGGCTCTAAATTAGGGTTTTATTTGGCTGGCTTAGAAGGTACCAACCATGATTGGGTAGTGTTTCCTCTTTCGTATAGAGGAACAGTAGGTATGCACCTATTTTATCATGGCTCTTTATTTAATTTTTGATGCAATTGTGACAGGAGTTGAAGGAAAGAATTGAGCAGGTGAAAGTAAAGAGCAAGGATGGAGTCTTCACATCAGGGACTGAATTCAGTGAAGAGATGATGGACATCCGGAAAGACTTTGTCACCATTCATGGAGAGATGGTCCTCCTCAAAAACTATAGCTCTTTAAATTTTGCAGGTACGCCAGCTTTATCATTCATATCTTCTTTTTTTTGATCGGCTTTATCATTTATATCTTTCTTCTGTACCTGATTGATTGTTTCAAGTGGAAATCATGCTATTAAAAAATATAGATCCACAAGAGCAACTCGAGTGGTGTGCCATAATATTTAGCCGAAACCAAACTTTATTGAACACGAAGACTGTCAGAAGAGCTCAAAGCCTTGCCAAAAAATTTTCATACCCGTTGTCGTGCCAAGTTTGGCTATTTCAGAATTGTAACATCACCATCAGTACGTTTAATTTCCAATGTTCTTAATTCAGAAGTAGAAAACTAGGTGTGCCATTTTGATACAACAGCAAGCAAAAAATATGGCTCCGGCTTTGCCAGAATAGCTTGAGAGAATGGGGCTGCTCAAGATTATGGGTACAACAGCTATTACATAATTTCTTTCTTCAAAATCTGAAGAGAGTTCAAAGTGCACCATTTTTTTGAAATTTCTGAAACCATATGTTCTTCCTACTTCTATAGGGCTAGTTAAAATTTTGAAGAAGTATGACAAAAGAACCGGGGAATTGCTGCAGCTACCTTTTACACAGCATGCCCTACATCAACCCTTCTTCACAACAGAACCTCTCACAAGACTTGTCCGAGATTGTGAGGCCAATCTTGAGCTCCTTTTCCCATTGGAAGCGGAAGTCGTCCAATCTACTACTAGCACCACTACACAAGATGAGAGAAACCCAACACCTAATGAGACGACAAATATCTTGACGGAGGCATCATCATCACTCGGGGAAGAAACCGGAGAAATTTATCGGAGTACCCTTGCTGCAATCAGAACTATACAGGGCCTTAAAAAGGCAAGCTCCACCCATAATCCCTTGTCATTTGCATCTATGTTTGGGAGCCGGGATAATGAAAGTACTGGTGCTTTAACAGCAGAAAATTCACCTTGTGACTCCAGCTTGGAGAATGGACAGGTGGCCAATAAAGATGAGCCCCATTCTCCTCAATAGAATCCAACTTCATACGTGTTCTTGTTTCTGATAAAGGCTGGAACTGAGAGCAGACTGATTGTAAGATATGTGTAATAAGCCACGGGCCGTATGTTGAAGTGTCCTTTCGTAGAACTAATGTTTAAGGTGAATAAGTTTGAGAAATTGGATGAAAGATCAATTTTTGTGCCGTCTTGAGCTTCAATACCTTTTGTGAATATCCTTTCTGCTGATCTTGAGGTAGGTTTGGGACTCAAAAGTTATTTTAGCCTTTTGGTAGGGACAAGTCCAGCAGTGACTTGTGAAGTTTGGTTTGAATACTCAACGAGCTTCAGAAACAAGTTTAAACATTATTTGTTTATCATGCGAGCATCTCAAACGAGCTTTAACTAAGCCGGTCTTGAGTACCTTGAATTTTTTGGGACATCATAAATTGAACGAGCCGAGCAGTAGCTTGTTCAAACTTGACTAAAAGCTTAATGAGCTTTAATAAATGTTGAGGCTTGATTTGTTTATGTAACAAACGACTTGAAACACGAACTCCTACTCAAGTAGCTTGATTTGGATAAATCAAATCTTCTTCAGCAACAAATAATTGATATTATTCTTTTCCCCTTTCTGGGTTTTAGCCATTGCTCTTTATTTCACTGGCTGTTTTTCAGTCTTTTAATATACAGATTGTTACAAACTTGGCTGGGAGTCTTATGAATCCCACATCATCAGTTTGCTTTTCATCCACTTCAACTTTAGTTGACAATACTTGACATGATTAAACAGAGTGGGTCCTGAAGATATGCCCCCTCTTCTTGTGCCAAAGATCTTATCATTTCCGAAGGAGCCGGAGTCTTATGATTCTTTTCCATTTCTATTCAAGAGTTCTTAGGTGTTTTCACGCCCCTTTGAGACCCCGAAAAATGGACATTAATATGGGTGTTCAGATCTCTTGGCTCTGTTTGGTCACGGATTTAAACATAGCCAAATCGAAACGAAACACAAACTAATGTAAACGTACCCAGTTGCTGATAACTAGAAACAGCAGAAATTCCTTAGTTCTATGCAGTAATTATCTATACATCCTTCTCTTCGTCTTCATAGTTGAAAGGCAACGGAACTGACTTGAACGCCCGGTATTTTCCAACATTGTTCAAGTGCTCATTCTCCAACCTGATAAGTTAAACGCAATCACAACATTACCCCTAAAGATCAGTGCTACAACAGAAAAAGGAACCATTGTGTATAGTGGAAGCATAGCACTCCACATGAAACAAAAATAGCTATGAAGCATCTCAAATAAGATTGACCACATTTTATTGAAGAATTAACAGTTTAAACATCAATTTTGGTACTTGCGAAGCCGTTCAATGATTCAGAAAAAGGCACTGGGGAGCAAAAGCTAATGTAAATGTGAAGGACAAAAATAGGGAAAATGTCTAGAAATATAAGCTACTAATTAAAATTTTCATTATAACCTAATATATTAAGCACTTCTTCTAAGAATCCTGAAGATAGTTCCCTCAGGTGGCAGGTTATTTTCCTGGAAAAAGGATTTGAATGTTGACAAAACCTGTTCTTTTCTGGTTTGTAATAGGAAAAGAACGGAATGCAACATGAGTATTTAACCTACCTGAAGAAATTCCAAATACCCCGACGAATGATTTCCGAAGAGGCAACTATTGCAGTTACGGCTGTTCTATGCAGGAAAGGTGCATCATAGAAACCAAGAACTGATTGCATCCATGCAAATCTTAGTATCACATTCAGCACCTATAGTTTTCACCCAAAAACAAGGTATTCAGCAGATACCGTGATTAAAAATACGGACACACTAAGTAGTAAACCCGATAAAATAAAATAAAAAACACAGAACTGGGGTAGTCATGGGATCAAATAGGATATACTGTCCGTTAGCAGTATTTCTGGAGGTACTTACAATTGCTACAAAGTATACACTTCTGTTTGATATGAGGAGCTTCTCCCTCAACCAAGGGTTCTTAGAATTTCTTCGCAGTAGGCCCCAGTCTATTACAATATCCCAGTACGTACTAATAATTGTAGCGACTCCAGAACTCGCTGCAGCCATGATCCTCCAAGTAATTCCCCACTCCAGATCATTACCTGTTCTCATTACAACTGCAACTATTGTTGAGAAGTATTTGAGCCCATTTAGCGCGTGTATATAGTCCCTCTCTTCAAACAAGCGTCGAAGGCACTGCAACATTATATCATTGTATAATTGTATTGTATGCAACATAACACTTGAATTGTCCAATGACATGTTACATTGATGCTTCATAAGGTATAAAGTACCCATGTCAGACACTCGAGACTTGTATAGGATCCCAGTTGGAAATGTTTAGTTGGACAATAATTTAGCAAACATATTTTCAAACTCAAATTTCTCACGAGCTATGTATAGAAGTCCTATAATGTGCGCCGAAAAGTTTAAGACAAGTAGTAAACTCCATTTAAGCTAAAATTGAAGATATACTAAGGATTTTAATTATTCAGTCGTGTCTTTGTATCCTTGAGATGGAAATTTTATGGATCTAATACTTAGACACATATCCACACCTGATATCCATTTTTTAGTCCATGTAACATAGGTCCAAAGAAAAACACCTAATATTCTTGTACAACTTATTAACACAGGCATACCTGAAGGAAGCGTGTCCAATATGGAACAACCGCAACAATGATGTAAAAGACTTCAAAAGTTTTGCTTTGTCGGCACTTGTTTGATCTCCTTTGGAAGTCCCCCCAACCGTAGTAACAGATGTAAAATTCTAGACACCTGAATGCCTGCACCTGAAGCATGTAGCTTTAACAGTTAGTCTGGTACGAATTTTTATGAAAACCTTGGAGGGAGTACAACAGAACAACTGTTATTCTGTGAGTTTTTTCAAATACTATCTTTTGAAAAAAACTGAAGGCAACATAAGCAAAAAGGAAAAAGTTCCACTGGTCTTGATATGAATAAAGTTGAATTATGAATTACTAATGCAATGTTTGGAACTTGAAGGGAATGAAATAAGGCTAAGAAAGTGAATGGATTTAGTATGCTGCTATAAGCATGGTGTCAAACCTGGCTAGTAAGCTGATCTGCCAAGAAGAAATCCGGGAAGGTAACCTGCAGAGAATGAGAGAAGTTACCGTGAAATTCTAATTCCTCCTTGGCGTACCAATACTTATCTATAGATCATCATAACATAATAATGTTACCTTATATAAAGGAGCACAAAGACAGTGAAACACACATCGGAGCAGGAAGAATCTACTCGAACGGTAAATGACATTGAATGGACAGAACATTACAAGACCCAACAGCTGCAATTAAACGACATGCAGCTTATGCCCGTTAGTCATTCGAATTTTTAGCAATATTGGAGAGAAAAAGGGGAGAGAAGAGTTTATTAGATTACGGTGACTAGGCCCACGGGGACCAATTCAGCGATTGTTCTAAAGCTTGTTGTTCTGGGGTCCATGTCCATATCCAGATTTGAGATTGCACCAGCTAGAGTGAGTACTGCAACACCTGAACTTAGTAAGAAAACTTCTCTATAACCCAGTCCAGACCCTTGCTTGAAGCCAAATATAAAGGGATAATTGACCCGGAAACGCCTCCAAAAGTATATGTTTCCAGAGAACATAATCATATGTAGGATAATGAATCCAAACAAGCTGTAAAAGAGTGAAGCTAATGGTAAGGGCTTAGAGTGAAGAAAAATTAGTAAGTCTGCAGACACAGAATGAAACAAAGACTGAAGTCATATATGTACCTGTAAAGTGGAAATATGTTTGCCATATAGACCTTGCGTCCCTCGCTCTTAAGAAGATGTCTTGCTTGTATTAGCACGACAATAGCCACTACAAGCGCTATTGAGCTGCCGGAAAAAAGACCTAAGAAAATCATAGAAAGCTTTTGTTAGATCACCGGCCACTTGTCCCAAACGCCTAAAGTTGCTGGGAAAGTAGCCTATCAATAGATATCAACCAACAGCTTCATAAAAACTCATTTTGATTTAACTTTTGAGAAGCAAGTATCATAGTTACTTATTACTTTGCACAAATAGAAGAAAGCGACAGACGCAGTGGAGAGACGGCATATCTATTGACATAGAAGAATTTGGAGATTTTAGATAAGAACCATGAAAATTTATCAAGAACACTTACCCAAGAAAAATGTTATTCTATGCCTCTCCCTTCTAGCTTGTGGTCTTAGAGTAATGATTCCTCTTTTGCGATTTCCGTTTGAGAAGTGCTTTATGAATGTAGACTCCACTCTTTCTACAAGCCTGGTAACCTGAGGAATCACAAGATGGACGTCAAAAATGCCTGTGTCATGTAGCACAGAAGTTTGCATGTACCAAAATCTCTGTTCCCCAGTTCCAATAGATGTAGATTCACTGGATCGTGTCTTGAGATTCTCGTGTCTTGATATTTTCATGTTATCCAAAAGCTGTGGATTCATTGGAATAGAGAAACATAGAGATTTGGGTATAGGTGACTGGTGCCGTTGTAGAGATTTAATTCTACTGATGCAAAACCAAAACTCATGAAGTGTATTCAGACCTCATCAGAGCTGCCTATATAAGATTTGTCTATCATCTCTAAGTAAGCTTTTGACGCATTCCTAGAAGTTATCTGCACTATTATACATATCATCAGTATAGATATATGAAGAGTGGAAAAATATCAATAAACTTAAACTTCCTAACAATTCATCAAAACAAAATTCTTGGACCTTGTCATACTTCTTCATTATCTTGGAGAAAGCCAACAGATTCAAGAAACTGAAACATCGATTACCAATATGTCAGCTATGCTCAATGTGGAATTAATACATCATCTGTTTTATTCTCAAGAAGAAAATAGCAAATGGGTATGGGGGTTAAGAGGATGCAATGCTACCAATAGCTTTTCAGTAGCCGAAGTTTTTGGTAGAATTCAACGAAAGCCCGTCTCATTTGTTCTTCTGCCTTCCTCAGCTCCTCCTTGCTGAAGGACAAGTCGGATTGCGAACGCATGAGGATACATTTCAATGTTGATACTGGGGTTTCAGATGTGACATTGATCTTTACATGATTCAGAACTTCTAATGAAGGTGGCCTAGGCCCTACAATATTTCTCTTATGGGTACTGCTTTGTGGTTCATTGACTGGTCTAACTTCATCTTCAACATTTCCCTCGTCGCTCGTCTCAACTTCTTGAATAGCATCCATATGTGACCTTACTTCACATCCAAAACAGAGAACTTTTAATAGGAGAAAAGTGGTTGGTTGCTGCAACTAAAGTTATGACAGCTGATTTGAGCTTCCAGATTATTAGCTTTTTAGCTTTTGGAAGTTGGTTTTACTTCATAAGAAGAAGCTGCACCAAACAAGCTGGAACGAATTCCCGAAGAAAAACTACAAGTAAAACTTGGCCTGAGATGGTGCTATAACCAAGCCCCCTCGAATCCTCTGTACCTAAATCTCTGGTGTTCTAGTGGATTTTCAGCCATTAGATCACGTGGGAATCTGAAGAGATGAAAAACATTCTCATATGATTCAATGGCCAGAAATGGACTGGAACTCTAGTTCTACATAGAAATGTGGATAGAGAGGATTTGAAGTCAGACCAAAATAATCCACAGCCAAGGATTTTCAGAAAATCATCCCTGACTAACTATCCCTGCACCATTCATTTCTGATGTGAATGTTGTTGCCATTCTCTTTAAGCACATATGTAGTCAGTGTTTGCAAAAATCCTTGATTTGTAAAAGCCGATTTTTAAAATCAGAATCCAAAAAGCATTTTAAATTTTTTTAATCTCATCATAAGTATTTTAAAGCTGTTTCTGGGTGACAAACTCGCTGACGCAACTTCCGAGGCGTCTTGCGCGCATAAAGCATTAATTTGCCTTGATTTATATATCCATGAAAATATATAAACATGAAAAAGAACTACAATTGTTCAAGCCTGCGATTCAAATTTCTGTTACCTGGACTCCTCCCATTAATGGAGGATGAGGAAGTACTACTATTGGCTTCACCATTCATGCCCATCACAGGATTATCAACCCTAATCCTCAGAGCAATAAGAGCATCCATTTGTTTATTCAACTCCTCAGCCTCCTCCATCACTTCCCCAACCTTACCCTTGTAAAAGTTCAACACTTTGTTGAACTCATCATCTAGTCTCCTAAAGAACACCAACTCATACTCTCCTCCCTCATCAGATGACCTAAGAAACATGGTCCGATACTTCCCTTCCGAAACCCCTTCAATCAATATCACTTCATCTTCATTGGGTGTCTCCGGGGACGTTTTCAAACAGTTGTATCGGCTTGTGAGCCCACTGAAGGCTCTGTAAAGGGATACCCTTCTTTTTAAGGATCCTTTCGGGGTTTCTGCAAGTGGGGATACTGAATTCCTTTGTCTAAAACAGAAGATGTCTTTCAAAAGTGTCTTCAGAAAGTTGTAGTCCATGTATGCTTGTTGCCATTCTTGCACCGTTTGTGACGCAAATTCCTTTCCAAACTTCATTCTAACTCAGTAAATGAAGTCCCTTTCTTTTTTCTTCCACAGATGGGATTCAAGAAACTTGTTTTCTTGGGAAATGAAATCAAGAATGAGTGAAGGCGGCTCAAAAGTTGTTGCAGCAATGGAGCCTTTAAGTTATGGGGACCATTTCATTTGTAGTAATATTTGACGGTTCAACAAACTTCTTCAATGCACGTAAAAAGCCTTGAATGGAATTCTTGATTTACAAAGACACGCCGTAGGTAATATAAAAAAAAAATTAAAAAAAATAGCAGGTATAAATCTGTAATTTTTTTTTTTGATCCCCCAAAACGCCCCTCAGGCAAAATCTGTATGTTCATGAGGTGGATATGTAACCACCAAAGGTGGCATAGCTCAGTAGTGAGGGGGTTACTCCTGTGGGCTTTGGGACCTGAGAGGTCACAGGTCCAAGTAGTGCTATCGGTGCCCCTCGGGACAGAGCTCCTGTCCAATCTTTTTTATGGTCCAGTCTGGTCTAGTTTTGAGCTTTTGTGGACTATTTCTAGGTAAACAACAATGATCTAAATCGTTCATTTTATAGAATTCGTCAAAAAAGTCATTGACATAAGAAATTAGTTTGATCGAATATCTACGGGTACATGAACAATACAGATTTGTACAAAGAAAATGAGATGAAGAAAATAATTTCTTTTTCACATGATTATAGCTATGGCCAAAACTGGACCGGACTGGACATTAGCTATGTCCCACCCCACGACTCTAATTCCCCACCTATTCGCCGCCTGCCCCGGGTGGGGCTATAGTTGCTATGGTTATTTGGTTCCTTTCGGAATCCGCCACGACTCTGACCTCCTTATCGTCATATGCTCAAGGACGGACTGTTATGCCTGGACACCTCTCCTAGCTCCTGCACTCTTTTCGATGAGGTCGATATTTTAGATGTTCATGTGTACTAAATAGTACACTACTGTAAATTAACCAACCACTCACTGCTAGTAGTGGGTAAAAAGGTTCCTAACTCCGCGTTAGATTGGGGTTTGGTTAGGGTTAGGCAAGTGTCAGCTGTTTGCTTGTAAATTATCCACAGAGCTAACCTAACCCCTGCCGAATCAAAATGGGGCCATTAGGAAAGGACAGCTTCTCTGCAGTCCCGAAAGCAAAAAAAAAACAGAAGTGCTCCGATCGATTTGGATTTTTGGGTTGGACTTCTTGTTCGACAAGAGTTGCAATACGAACGGATCGGATCATCGAGGAAGGATTCGAATGTGTCCGTGGAATGACGAAATGCATGCTGTAGTAGGGACTATAGAGAAGCTGCCTACTGCTGGGTGCAAGGCTGGGGAGATAGGTTGTGCCCAAATATTGACACATGGTTGGCCAGTATTGATTGGGCACACCACATGGCCATAGTCGCGTGTTGTGTCCTATCAATACTGAGTTGTCATGTACTTCTACTTGTCTTTTTTGACCGACAAGATACGCACAAAGCTGGCCGGTATTGATGATACACATTACATGGCCATTTTCGCAGTGAATACGAATAATATTACATGGCCGGATCTTTTCTTAACGGCATGTGGAGCCTCACCCGCGTGGTCGACTGTGCATGGTGGTTGGCGGTAGCTGGTGCGGCCCCGACAGGTTTAGGGTTTGTAGCTGTTAGGATCTTGGGCTTTCATTGTTTGGATTTGTCCCAGCTTTTTGTTTTATCTGGACTTTTAGGTGTTTGAGGTTATTATTTTATCTGGGTTTTTAGGCCAACAAGTGTGGGCTTTGTCCCAATGGGTGTTCCCATGTTTGATGTTTGGCTTCTTGCTAAACTTGGGATTTAAGTCTCGGATGGGCATAGAATTATTACTAGCGTTGTTTATTCGGTTGGGTTTCGGGTTAGGAGTTTAATGTCTTCACTCCTTGTTCCTATTAATTTTTATAACAATTTTAGAGATTAACGAAAAAAAAATTCCTTTAAAAAAAAACTTCCTATATAATATAACAGCCATTTTGCCGTTAAACCAAGTGATAGCTCCAATCATTTGCCCACCTAATAAGACAAAGTTGATTGATTACAATGTTAAACATAATCACGTCTTTTCTTTGACAACACAATGACCATTTTTAATGCGTTATTACTTACTAGTACTTGTCCGTGCCTACGGCACTCCATACCCTGGTAGTGTCGTAGGCACGGGCATTTTTTTAATATATTTTTGTTTTTTTATGCCAGCGCCAAAAGCCGAGTATTGGGTAAAAAGAACTTATGGCATTTTTGTAATATATTTGTAAGAGTGTTGGTGTTTTCTTAAGAGAGTTAGAGAGCATACATCAACCCTTGGATCAAATAAATCTCAGCTCTTCTTTCAACTTGTGTTTGTGTGGTTCTCACACCCTTATGTTTTATTAGGTAGATTTTAGCTCAAAGAGACCGTTTATGTTTGGTGCTATCAAACATAAAGAGGCAGGGCCGGCCCTGGGCGTAGGCCCACCAGGCGACCAGGTCTTCCATTTTGGGGCCCAATCATAGGGCACCCAAATAGAAGAAACATAATAAATATTATGGTCATGTTTGGTAGCCATTCTATTTTCTGTTTTCTGTTTTCATTTTCAAAATTTTCAAAAGTTAACTTTGAAAGTTTGTTTGGTGCACTATTTTCACTTTCAAATTCTGAAAATCACTTTCACTATTTTCATAATTTGAGGAAGTAAGAAAACTCAACTTTCACTATTTTCAGAAACAAAAAACAGGCTGCTCCGCTATAATTCCTTGGAGGTCTTTTGACTCTGTTTTCATTTCCTCTTACCCAGGCCATTACCCGTACTTACAGAAGGAGAAAAACCTTCTAGTCAATAAAGGACCGACTTTGGAATTAGAAAATTTCATATATATATTTCATCTATATATATACTCTCTTAACTTAGAGATGAGAGGAGGCCGAAAGAAATACATTGGGTTTATGAAGCCATCATTTTATGAAAGTTGATACTATAACTTCGGCCTAGGAAAGAAGAACCCAATCACCTGAACTCAGTGTCAGCTCGTAATGGGGGGGCAATTTATCTCCTCATCTTTGAACAAAATTTTGCAAAATGTTGAGGAAAACTAAGAACTTTCCATTTTTGGATGTCAATTTTACCATTTTGCCCCTCATTTTCTTTTACATTTAAAAGGGTTAAAATTCCAAGAAATCAAAATAGAGCACAGCAAATCAAACTCATTGAATACAAAAACAACTTCATTTCATTGTCCAAAACATACAGTTACGTGGATCATAGCCACTGGTATCAACCAAAAGGGATTGGTAACAAGCTTACAAAAGGTTAATTATTTTTAGGAAGCTTAATGGGAAGGAGTTTCACGTTGGTGGAGACTGGAGAGGAAAAAGTGGGGGAGTGTAGTTATCCAGGAGAGAAATTTAAGGAGAAATTTTCTCCCTCCTAAATTCAAAATTTAAATCTGAATTGAAAGTGTGGAGAAATATGGCGGGCAAGCCATCTGATTACTGTACGAAGTGTGGAGCAAATATGACTGGCAAAAACTAGCATTTGAACTGACCATGAACCAACGGGTAGGTGGGTTTCTAAAAAAAATTATTGAATGGCTTGGATCATCCGTGCGGAACCCGAAGTGGACCCCGCATACTCATTGGTCCATGATCGGTTCATATGCTATTGGTACCAATTACACCTCCCGGGCAATAATTTGAGGCCATTCTCTCTTCACTGACATGACAAGGATGTCAAATTGAAATTGGTTTTTATTTTTATTTCGGTTCAATTTTTTTTTTAAATAAAAAATTTAGTACAGTACTAAGATTTGTTAAAAGGGCAAAATGGTAAAATTTACAACAAGTCAATGTAATTACAACATTTCCTTAAATGACGTGAAAGTCAAAATAGGCGAAACAAAATATATATTTTTCTCTCTCTCTCTCTCTCTCTCTCTCTCTCTCTCTCTCTCTCTCTCTCTCTCTCTCTCTCTCTCTCTCTCTCTCTCTCTCTATCTATCTCCTCTGTATAGTTTGGGAACTAGTGGAGAAATTGCAAGAAAGACCATTTTAGAAAAAGTAAAAATTGGTTTCAGAAATTGATTTTTTTTTTAAAAATAGGTTGACACAAACATATTTTCTGCTTTTACTTTTTTTTTAGAAAAAGTAAAAACTGATTTCAGCAAATAGAAAATAGGAAACAGAAAAGTGGCAGTGTTACCAAACATAGCCTATATATGTCAATTATTTTCCAAGAAAGTTTGTGTAGTTCAGCGGCGCGAAGCCCAAGTTCGAATCTCACCCACGCCAACATTTTTAACGTGAACACCTTCGAACTTGTACAAAAAATCGTTTGGAAATGATGTTGTCATGGTTCGACCACGCGACCAGCGGCTCCAATGAAAAGATCACACAAATTGCCATTGGACAACAACCCTTTTATGCTCCACTACTCCAAATACTAATATATATACAAACTTTTGAGAGGCCCCATTTTCAAATCTCGTCTAAGGCCTTGGCTTCAAAAATCTCAAAGCCGGGCCTGTAAGGAGGCTTTCGCACTCATGAATCTTCTAAAGAGATCTTGCGAGAGAATCGATCTTTGTCCAGCTACTCGTCGGTTTAATCTAGGCTTCACCGGACGATGGCACCGATGAATCAATCAATCAACTGCTGGGACAAGCGAGATGGGGGCTTCCTTCTACCAATAGGCTAGCGCGGTCACTTAACCTTAATAGGCAAGGACTTCCACCTGCAACTATGGAGACCATTTCAGAGAGAGAGAGACCTTTTCCATTAGTCCACGCTTAGGGGACCTACTTTAGGAGCAGTTGTAATCTTCATGAATGTTTGATGGATGCAGGTTTATGGATAGATTTTTGTTACGCAACTTCACCTGATTGGTTGGAAGAAAGAAACTACGAATGAAAGAGCTGTCCAAAAAAGTTCAACCCGGATTACACATGCCTCGGATATATAATCCCCCAAAGTTTGGGATATACAAATAATCATGACTCGTGTGGGTGCGGTGTTATTAATTCGATACTCAGTAATTCGGTGAGATTGTATATCAGGTGGAATTAAATATCCATTCACTTTTATTCTCATCAAACAAACGGATCCTAAAGAAAAGGCACGAAATTGAAACCCTATCAGGTTTCACCTGGCAGGCGATTCCGACAGAGGTTTATTTTTGTGCGTGCAGCGTGTTCGTGTGCAATATGTCACTTTTACCAACTTCTTGCTTACGAACTTGTTGAAAATTGAAACCAAGCGAAGGATGAGTCTCTATCTACGGTCCTTGACGAAGAAAAGAAAAAGTTTGAATTTCATGAAATTATGTTGGACAAGAGAAAGCAGCAGCAGATTTGTAAAACTCTCGAAAAAAAGAGGAGCTTCGTTCTCTCAAAAACTCAAAACAAAGTTACCAAAATTTCGGAAAGAGAGAACCGACACGGGAATTGTAGGCCTCTTGAGATAAAACTAGATGAGCTTCTTCCTCTCAAAGAATGACTTCAAATGCCACAGTTGCATACCAGCAACCGACAAGCAAAACATAAGGGAGAAGAAACTAAAGGTGGCCATCTTTGAATTAGTTGCTCTATTTAGCCGTTGCATTTCTTCCTCCCTGCAACGCCCAAACGACAAGAGAGGGATTGGTTAAGCTAAATCTCTGAATTTGTGGGACTTTGAAATGGAAAGGCAGTGTCTATGTACCGCCGATCTTATGTAAGAACTGGGAAGGTGTTTTTTGTTTCTTACCTTTCACGAAGATAAAACATCTCATCGTGGATGGATGAGACCGTGTCGTACATTTTCTTCAACTCGAGTTCCATCACCTAAGAGGGCAAGTACGCGAAAAAACAAATGTTACTAAGAATGCATAATACCACAAAATCATAATATAGCATCATATGAGATGTAAATGAGCTAGCGAATGAGTTACCATCATGGATTTCTAGTTATTGTCTTTTCATCATCATAACGTGCATATATATATATATATAGGTCAAAACTGCCTAGTGATCCAATTTGCTGAACATACTTACCAATCACCTACTATTGATCTCAGAGAAACTCTCTCCCAAAGGACAGCCACTAAGAGCAAGTCCATTGGGCTACCAAATGCCTTGCTAATGCAAAAAATATGGCAGAAATTTTGGCAAAATCCTCTCCCCCAGACAATCAAACTTGCTTTCAAATTATGACAAAAATCATCTTTGGTGCCAAATGAGGCAGCAACTTCAGCTTCGTCAAACCTTGCCACATCACCACAAACCAACTGTATGATGGACCTATGGTTACCACTTACCGGCATGATCAAACCTCTAAACTCCATTTCGCACCAAAAAGTCAAGAACACAAGGGGAAATATTTGTTTTTCAGATTCTTGAACTAACAACAGAAATTAAACAAACAAAAAAAACGAGTTATAGTGAGATGACAGCTGCTAATGAAAAGGTAGTCCACACAGAAACAGTAAAATTTGAATTCAACAAAGCATAACATGGCAATACTCGCTTAGCAAAAAAAAAAAAATGGCAATACTCATGCGGTATCAAATTATTCTTGTCCTAAACCAAACCCAATAAGAATTGATACCTATAATACGCAAAGATAGTTCAGCTGAGTATATCAAAACAAACAACAAGAGAAATCCTGGAAAAGAAAAACTAACAAAGCAAAAGGACTGAAAGAGCTTGTCCAAGACTTAATACAGAAGCATGTAAAGATCTCATAAATGCCTAATGATAAACAAGCTCAAATAAGAACAAAGAGGACAAAGAAAAAACTTGCTTACTTCAATCTGTCCTTTCTTAGCAACCTTTGACCAATCCTTAGCAGCAACACCAGATTTCCAATCAAGGTCAACTGAGAACGTCATCACCGGCTTGTGATCAGCTGCCCAAAAACAAGCCATATAATCGCCAGTCTCAGATGCAGTAAACGCAAAGGTACCAGAACCCACAGTATCACCATAGTGATAATTGTTGCCGTGGGGTGATGTAACCTATACATGCACACATCCAAAACACCATCAATCCCGCATACGTGAAAATTTATGGAAGTTCAATTATTACAATGAACAAGTATGGATTAATTCAACAGGGAATAATACCAAAAACGACAACCATAACGAACAATTCAAAAAATTAGCAGAATGGTAGAACAGGATAGATAACTCTCAAGTTCCGTTTTTGCAACAAGCCATTAGGTCTCAAGTTCGTAACTTCCTAATCATTTCCCCTAAAATAAAAAAAAGTACAGTCAACAATCAATCTTAGATGATTGAAATCAAGTGGTTGGCTTGGTGGTCAAGGCCTCGGTTCTACACTTTTTTTTGGGTAAGTTAAGATTTTATATCAAAATAGAGGAGCTACCCCTGAACACAGCATACAACCAAGGAAAGGGAAAAGGGCTAGGAACAGGCTCCCACCCTAACAATATATGAACAAAGCAGAACAACTACTCCCTAGTCCAGAGTAGAAACAAAACAAAGAAGAGGACCAGATTATCCTCTAGAGAAAACAGCTGGGGAGAAGCATCATATAGGGGAGAAAATAGCAGGAGAGAGACTCCACATAGCACACAGTCTTTGGTTCCTGATGTGGAAACTTTATGTCCATCTCAAAACCAATTGGCAATGAGTGGAGAGGTCCCAGATGTTATTAAGTGATCACCCATTCCACTCCCAAGCAATGTGGGATTCATTTCCTTAACATCCCCCCTCACGTGCAGCCGCGTTTGAGGTCTGTCACGTGTGGTCACTTTTTGGGTCCTATCATCGTACAGCCTTTTCGCTAGTCTGTCATCGCGGGTTGTGGATTGTGAATTTTATAAAAATGTGGGGTGGAACGGGCCCCGCTCTGATATCATGTGGAAACTTTATGTCCATCTCAAAACCAATTGGCAATGAGTGGAGAGGTCCCAGATGTTATTAAGTGATCATCCATTCCACTCCCAAGCAATGTGGGATTCATTTCCTTAACACCTGACACTGCTAAATGTTACTCCAACTCTAAAAGAGTCAATTCATACAAAACTTTGTTCCTGCTTTAAATGGACCCACTGGACTGTGAGATAGGTCCACAAGAGATTAGTTAAGTTGCGCATAAGCTCGCCCGAACAATTATCAACAACGAAAAAAGGTGGTATTTTTCTTATGAAAGAAAAACCATGCTCCTTGCAAACCCATGAGAAATGTGGATCCCCAGCCCTACATAGAGCAACCAACAGGACATTCTCAACTCAATCACAAGCAAATCAGCCATCCCCCTCCCCCATTCCTATCCCCAACCAAAAGAAAAACTTCCCCAAAGAAACTCAAATCAAAGCACACACAACAAAAGCAAAGAAATGGATTCAATCTAGCCACATTGGTCTCTTTCCCAATTGGGAGCTCAAAATTTCAGCTGTGCACTGTAACATTTACCAAACCCACTTGAATATGAACAATTTGAGAGGCAACGGCAATTGGTTAACCGTAATTAATCAATTAATTACCTTGACGGTGATCCTGTGGGTGTCGGGAATCGGAAAACCCTCGTTGGGATTGACGACGCTGTACTTACCCACAGTCATGGCGTTGTTCTTGATGTCTTCTGTTATGCATTTGGTGGACCCCGATTGAAGGTCGAATCTCATCGACTGAACCATCAGGATAGGTGATAATACTAACCCCAATGCCGTAATTAAGGCTTTGAATTTCCACATTTTGTTTTCGTGTAGAGAAACAGTAAGGACTTGGATCGAACGTTTGAATTAGGCGAAGGAGGAGAGAGAGGAAAGTGGTTCGGGCAAACTCGCGATCTGAAGCGAAGCTGTTCGTTCTTTCTTTACATTTTGCTTGGTTTTTGCATTGGAGGAGTGAGAATTACTATAAGCTAGAAACGGTTTGACATGTTTACACTATCTAGCCAATGGTGTGTTGACAAGTCAGCAGCTTAAATAAGGTAAGCACCTCGGGAGTTGAATTCACAACCTCACTGCACCGAAGCGCAACTACGCAAATGTTGGACTAACTGTCCCAATTTCCCAAATTTAAAGGGGAAGGATGCTGTCCATTTAGTTCTGACCAGTTTGGTCCATTTGTTTGCATTTGAGCCTCAGATTTGTTCGGATTTATTTTTATTACAAAATACTCAAAACACCCATAACAAATCTAAGCCGTCCAAAACACTTTTGGACGGCTCGAATGCAAATAATGGACCAAACTAGTCCGAACTAAATGAACTAGATCCGACCCCCTTAAACAAGCGGTAGATTGTTGAGCTTGAGCTTGATTGAAATTTTAATATGGTTAGACATATGTTCAAACCTGACTTTATTTGTTAGACAAGCCAATTTCTAACGGGCTGTAATCAAGCCAATCGCAAATAAATCTCGATTGGTTTGAGTTTTCTATATTTTACTCGAAATTTATCAAGAGTAGTGTTTACTCAAACTTAATTTGATATCTTAAACAACTTCCTAAAGCTTTTAAGCTTCATTAATTTATTCAACAAATCGATCTCAAACAAAAATTTAACTAGTTGAACACAAGGACAAACTTGTGTAAACTTGGTTTACAAGGCATGAAATTATGCCAAGGCAGTGACAAACTACGTACGCGTAGAAAGTGATTGCAAATGTCATCCCTCAATTTGTTTAAATTTGTGTAAAACGACACCAAATGATGCCAAAATATCTCTGTGCTTGTAAATTTGTGTGGAACGTCACCTTTACCAGTGACACCACCTTTTTTATTTTGATGTAAACTGAGATGTGATTCAATATTTGGATTATAAGTTATTAACCCTATTTTCGGTTTGGTTAATAAAACTTACGGTTAAGTGTTGATGTATGACAAACCGGCTCACAAGTAGTTTGAGACTCGGCTCGGTTCAATTCGTTTAGCAATCAAGCCGAATTTGAACTCGAGTTTTAGGCATGTAGAGTAAACAAACCAAGCTCAACTAAAGCTCGGCTCGCTCATCTTGAAAAATCTCAGATCATTTGTATAGGTTCAGCTCGTTTAGTAAATGAATCGAGCTCAGCTCGGCTCGGCTTGTTTACAACCCCTACGAATGCATATATCAAGAGTTTACTCTAACGGGGTTCTTTTTTTTTCCCAATAATCAGCACTTCCATCGCCCACTAGCAGTAGCAGAGGCCAATTAAAACAGGATTGGCAAAGCTCGTATGGACTGGCCAGGGAGCACAGGGCACAACCTTGATTGCTTAAATTGAGATTTCATTTCCACAATTCTTAACTAAAGATGATAAGTATCCTCAAATAAACGATGCACTTAAAATTAGCTGTAAAAGCCTAAAAGGAAGCATTAACACACAAGCCCAAAGGATTTGGCAAATTTTATTGCACCAAAGCATCCGCACACACTAAAGAAGTTCATACAATACCACACAACCTGAAGTATATAACACTTCAAAACCAGTCAAAACAGTAGTGCCAGAAAGGAGGAAAACACAGCCTTCTCTTTATTTAGTAGTAGTAGCTTATTATGGCATGGATGCCATTCGAAGGCTTTCAGCATTTCCATCTAGTCATCATAGTGCTTGCGGTGGTGGTGGTGATGGCGGCGTTTCTTCTCCTCGTCGTCATCATCGGAGTTGTTATCTCCCTGCCAAATTCAATAAACAAGTTACCATAAACATGAGCTGAAGTAATGAAGATCTATACTGAACACTACGAGACCGATCAAGTAGAGCTCATTTTCTGCAATTATTAGGACTGCTGTAGTTGAAGTTTCATATAGCGCCACTGAGCTGCCCAAGTTCATGTACAGAGAAGAGGAGTTACACAAGGGTATATCCTTGGAAATTTCAGCGATCGTCAATGTCATGCGAAGGATCAGAGAAAACCCCACTGTTCTCGTAGAAGCAGTGCCATAACTAAGTTTCCCAGGAATTTTATTGAACAAGGATAAATCATGATTAGAAAAACTGAACACTTCTGATGCAGACTACTCGGAGATCATATGGACCCTATGTAATGTATTTAAACTAGTTTCATAAAATGAGAGGCATGTCTGGGCCCAGAGGGCAATTTGGAACTCCAGTCAAGCAGAAAGAAGGTTCAAAATATCGTCGTCTAGAAAAGAAAAGAAAAAAAACGAACTATGCCTATCGAGGTGTAGCATCTATGCTCAAGAACACAAATGACCTATCAGCCTTGCTCCGTAGAAATCACAATGAAATCTAGCTGCCAAACTCATTAGAGTGGAAGGTACAAAATTTTCATATTAACACAACTCCAAATGCAACACAGCCTACAGGGATTTCATGCTTCCAGAGCTCATGCAAGCACTCCACACCACAATATGCCAACATGAGATACAAAAATTGCGAGACTTTGTGAATTAAGTTTGTTGTTTTCCATCAAGCTCCAAACATTCAGCCAATCAGGCAGAAGCAGTTGAATTGAACTGTATCAAGCAAGACTCTACCATAAAAAACACATTAAAAAGCAAGGTTCAAGTTCAACTCATGATAGTCTCAGTAGATTTCATTGGATCAGTTATACGCGACAAAACACTCCTACTTCTCTCACATTGACGTAAATAACTCACGAGTGATAATGCAAACAGCAGTATATGACAGCCAGTTCTTGCAAAATCCCGTCCACCGATTTTGGCCTTTCATTTGATCTCTACCAAATACCCCACGAAATCGAAAATCCCATCACTGATTCCCCACCTTGACATTTCAGACAAAGTTGCATTGTGTACATGAAATACTACCATAGAATATAGATAGCATCGGAGTCTGAGTGTCACAAACAAGGCAATGAATAAAGCACAGCAGTTGTCTATGTTTTTGCGCCTCAGCATACATGTGCAAGCATAAAAATCTAGGTACTCACACCACTTGACCATGCATAGCTCAGATTCAAAATTGAACAAAATAGCACAAACTACCAAATTCTAGATAGATGGAGTACCTAATTCCAATGGGTATTCATGCCACCAAACAAAAACAGCCAAGTAAAATCTCAGTGACAAAACAAGGGAAAGAATAGCAATGTAATAACTTCAAAAAGAAAGTGATAAAGCAGGAGCCAATCAAAAAATGTCAATCTTTGTATTTTTCTCTCCATTTCTCACCAAATTACTCAATCCAAATGAGTGATTTGGCAAGAAACTTTAACCCTTGCTTTTCTTTTCTTATCAAATCCCTCAATTCAAAGTGCTGTCAAAAGTTGTAAAACAAACTCTTAAACCAATAAAATGGGAATCGGGGATGAATGAACTCACATATTTCTTACGCCCATATCCCTCATCATCATCATCACGCTTCTCATAACTAGGCTTGGGGTACTCTTCCTCCTCTGACCTCCCATAGCTCCCATAACTTGGCGGCGGCGCCTCGTACTCACTCCTCCGTTCCGACCTCCCACCATACCCACCTTCCTCCTCTCCATACCTCGGCTCCGCCGGCGGCGGCGCCTCGTACTCACTCCTCCTCTGCGGAGGCCTCCCGCCATACCCACCACCTTCCTCCTCCCCATACCTCGGCTCCGGTGGCGGCGCCTCGTACTCACTCCTCCTCTGCGGCGGCCTCCCACCATACCCACCACCTTCCTCCTCCCCATACCTCTCCGGCTGCGGCGGCGGCGGCGCCTCGTACTCACTCCTCTGAGGCCTCCGACCACCATACCCAGATCCATACTCCTCCGAACTTGGCTCCTCATACTCACTCTTACGCCCATATTCGGACACGGGCTCCGGCCTACGCCCGTACCCGGATCCAAACCCTGGATTGGGTTCCTCATCCTCAGTCTTCCTCCCGTAACCCGACCCATATTCAGATACGGGCTCCGGCCTACGCCCGTACCCTTGATTGGGTTCTTCATACTCAGTCTTCCTCCCGTACTCCGACGGCTCCTCCACCGGCTCCGGCCTCCTCCCGTAACCCGATCCGTACTCCGGCGGGGGCTCCTGCCTCCCGCCGTACCCGGACCCATAATCCGGACCGGATCCGGGGCCGGGCCCACCGCCGTAAGAAGGGCGGGGCTTGGGGCGGGCGTAGGACTTGTACTCGTTGTCTAGGGCTTCGTCGGCGTAGGCGGAGGGCTGGGCGTGGGAGGTGTACTGTGGGCGGTCGAAGTCGAAGTCATCGGAGGCGGAGGAGGAGGAGGTGTTGGGGTAGCAGGTCTCCTCGGAGGGGGGGACGGGGCGGCCGAAGGTGAGGGTGATGTCGTAGCCGCCGCCGTAGGGGGTGGAGTCGTACTCGTCGAAGTCGTCGACCTCGTCGCCGGCGTCCTGGTGGCCGCGATCCCAGTACGACATCGTTTCTTTCTTTCTTCGGTTTTGGTTGCGAGATCTGAGATGAGAATTCTGGAGATCACGGGTACGTGGGAGTGCAGGGGGAATGAATTTATACCGTTGAAATGCACTTTTTGACTACTGGTTCGTTATACGACGACGTATTGTTGTCGGCCAATTGGGAAACGATTTGATTTTGATCGGAGCCGCTCAAAGTGCATTGTTAGAAACGATTTGATCGGAACCGCTCAATTTATTTAAAATAAATTTTTTAAAAAAATTTAGCTCAGTCCAATACCGGTAAAAACTTATCAATTTTTTCCTCAATTTTTAGCCTTTATCGATATTTGACTGAGCTGATTTTTACCAAGAATTTTTTTAAAAATGTTTTAAACGAATTGAGCGATCATGTGTGTAGAACTAGATATTCATGCAATGTGATGTGCAAATTTTGTACCCGTATAATATGGACTCTTTGGCCTAGCTTTTTTTAACTTTTTTCCGGTGATCCCGAGGTGATCGGATTAGTCGCACATCGAATACTATTTTCCTTTCCGATCCTGTCAAAGACAAGTTAAGGGATTTACAAGAGATAGTAATATTTCTTGCAAGTTTCGAACTCATGATTCTTACCGTTCATCTATGTTGTCACTTGAGCTCTCTCTGTCATCATTTGAGCTACCCTTGAGATTCTTTTGGCCTAACTTTTGTAAGTGATTTCTTGGTACAATTTTTCTTTGGTCTCTCTTAAACGTACTAGATTGGAGTATAAATTTTTACATCGCATTGTTCGGCTCGAGTAGAGGATAGTCATCTTTTGGAGTCTATTTCGTCATTACACGAGTTTTTCCCAACTGCGGTCTATATTTTTATTCTTCACCAATTCTTTTAATCAAAACAAAAAACAAAATGTAAAAATTTGATCAGAATCTTATGAAAATTAAAATAAAAACAATAAAAAGACAGTGAAAAAATCATACTAAAAAGGTATGCCAAGTGGGTTGTAAAATGGGTGACACCCGTTAATGTGACCTGGCCCACGAAAACTACCGCAATTAAGGGATCTGGCATCGACTCGTGGATTGGGTGGGCCATTTGGCCGACTTCTTTGGATTTTTCAGATTTAGAAAGGATAAATTACACAGACCTTCCCTGAGGTATCTATTTAGTACAGATGCTCCTCACATTCTGGAAATTTTACACTGGTCTCCGTCGAGGTTTAAAATCATTCACCACTAAACTCCCTCCATTTGGAAGATTACGGTGTCAAGTGAACCCACCCAACCATTTACTGAGTGTTTTTTTTTTCCTCGTTTAAAACCCTAGCCGCCGCCGCTGGGAGGCCTCTGCCTCTCTCTCTCCCCCCGTCTCGTCAACTTGTCCGGCGGTCAGTGGTGCCCAAGCCTGTATCTCGTCCGCCGTCTTCAGATCTGATGTTCTTGGGCCGGTAGTGAGTAGTAAATAAGGTGTGCGCGCGGTTGGGTTCGTGGGTTTTTCGTTTCTTTGTTTTGTTTTTCCAACGGGTTCCCGTTGGCTTCTACCGGCTGTTTTGGGTTTCCCTCAAATCAGTCCGGTCTTGTACTAGTTTGGTTGTTTCCCCATATCTGATGTGGAAGAGGAGGTAGGCAAATAATTCTGGCGCTATTGAGGAATAGTCTGATGATGGTGGGTTGATAGTGGTCTCGATCTTGCTCCGTGCGCGTTTCTGTATGGGTTTCAACGGAGGAATTGCCTTTCCGGTCGTGGTGGTCCTCGTCTGGTTGTTGTCTGTCATTAGCCGGCCTCGCACCGGTGGCTGATTTTGGGGTTAAGATTGGTTTGAGGAAGAGGGATCCCTCGTTTTGTCTTGCTTATTCAGTGATTAGGTTCCTTTTCCGTAGGTGCTTAGTATCTATTATGGTGAACGCTATTGGTCGAATTTCATGTGTTGGCTCTGCTTTGCAATATGTGCTTATTTCTCGGTGATAGAGTTTAGGTTCCTACCCGTTGTTCATGTTTAGCCTTTATTACTGTATTTTCGGTGGATTCTTGTATTTGTTCGATGGGCTCTTTGTTATGAAATGAAACTTGTGACTTATAAATAAATAAATAAATAAAAACTTTTTCTATTAATAGACCTACCACTAGTTGACACCACTACAAAAAAAAAAAGAGGCACACACACACTATTGAAACCCTTCATTTTGGTAATTGATTTGCACCCATTTTTTTTTTGATAACCACACTCTCTACTTGTCTTTAAACATGGTCATAACAAATGGTCAGAACACTAAAAGAGAGAGAATATATTAGAGAGTCTGATTATTAAAAAATAAAGTGCTAAAATCATTGCCCTACATTTTTTACAAGTTTATCAGCTTCCACATGATCGCCATAAATTAAAAAGTACTACTAGTAGTACAAGCCTACAAAAGCTACTCATGGTTGTCCGGGCCAGCTCACGTGCACCTCAATTAATTTCCTTTTCTTTTTGGTCAAAGATAGTCATCCACGCCGAAACTAAGAAATTACTCCCGTGCGACTTGAACTTGTGAATCGAACCCTAATCATTTGTATGGGGAGTAAACCCATCAACTAACATAAGCCATGGAGCTTACTCCTATGAAGATACTGAAAGCGATTTGACTTCTTTTTTTTTGTGTGTGTATATTTTTCACCAGTATGCATACTAATTTGTTTTTATTTCCTAAAACACAATTCCAATTAGTCTCGCTGGAGTAGTATTTGAGGAGTGCAAATCCATTTGTAATCATAAATTAGATTTTATGAGATTAAATACTTTCCATCGGTGGTGGAAAACTTCACTTTTCTACCACCACCTATTTCGGTACTATCACGTATTTATTATTAATCTGAATCGTTCATCTTATAGACCCCACACAGTAGTGTATCCATTCAAAAAAAAAAAAACTTGATCGGACATCGATAAGAATATCAAAAATTGAATTTTGCTTTGTAAAATGGATAGTTTATCTTTATTATTATTGACAAAAATTAGATCCTCCATTTTATAAACCAAAATTCAAAATTTGATATATGTATCGACTTCCGATTAAGTTGATTTTTTGCATGGCAATAATACATTGCGAGTCTTTAAATATAAACAGTTCAAATTACAACAATAGACACTCAGTGGAGCCCATAATAAGCGGGTTGAAAAAATAGGGTTTTAGGCCGACGGTAGATAGAAATTATTCTCAGATTTTAGTAATCGAGAAATGCAGACAGATTCGTTTGTCTATGCGGTAGATATGTTATGAATCATGATTAATGAATTTATACAGCAAATTATTCCTGGACTGTCTTGTCTCCATTGGCATTTCATTGGCTTCCATTAACGGAGAAGGAGATTCCGGAGCATTTCTATCTCTTCCAATTTTAGTGAAGGGTTTTTCGATCGAATCAGATTCGGACGGTGGCTTTACTCTACCAAATCCCACCGCCTTCAATCTTATCCCCAACTACTCCTCTTTTTTAGAGTAAGAAAATCATACTTTACTTTCAGAGAGAGAGAGAGAGAGGAAGCACTGGGGAACGCACACTCACACACACAGTCACATAGAGGGATGTCGGCGCGCGCGATGACGGTGGCGCAGGACGGAACCGGCGACTACCGAACGGTGCAGGAAGCCGTCGACGCCGTGCCGCTCAGCAACACATGTCGCACGGTGATTCGACTGTCACCGGGGGTGTACAAGCAGCCGGTGTACGTTCCCAAGACCAAGAACTTCATAACCCTCGCCGGACTGTCTCCAGAGGGCACCGTCCTCACCTGGAACAACACCGCCTCCAAAATTGACCACCACCAGGTATACATACGTACAACATGTATCTAATTAAACAACTGAATGTTTACACTTATTTGATAGATTCTGTAAGAGCAAGTCCACTCGTTGGTGCCAAGACGACTATGCCAAAGACATTTTTTGTTTATAACTCAGGTGTCCTGGCCAGCTTAAACGCACCTTGACTAATCCTAGACCAATCCCACCGTCCACTTGTGGGAAGCACAATTAAAGCCATGCCAAAGCCATTTTTTGATATGCTATGGTGGCAAAAAGTCAAATAAAATACTCCCTCCGTCCCAATTCTTTAGTCCGAGTTCGTGCCACTTTTCAATTGATTATACTATCTTACAATCTATAATCTTTTAGGTGATTATGAAAACATCATTTAAAAGAGCTCATTGAGATCTATCAAACAAGATCCATATTGCATATAAATAGTATTACCAATTATTTTTTATCCGGTTGGGATAGGATGAGGGACAAAATAATGGGGACGGAGGGAGTAGTGATGCTCGCATACTGGTTTGGTGCCATTTTAGCACAATCTCAAATCAAGACCGTTGGTTTAGACTCGTCTCGTTTTTCAATCGAAATCAAATGGCTTGGACTTGGCGCCAAAATTTGGCATCAAAGATACAGATGGCAATGGGTGGACTTGGAATTTGCTAAAAAATAAAGTTGCCAAATTATGGCTTTGGCACCCTAAATGGCAATGGGTGGACTTGCTGTAACTCAAACAGTTAAATTTAGGGTTTTTGATTGGGTTCGGTGGTGGTTTATCAGACGTCTCGTGTGATTGGAACTGGAACTTTTGGGTGTGGGAGTGTAATTGTGGAAGGAGAAGATTTTATTGCTGAGAATGTGACATTTGAGAACTCTGCTCCCCAGGTAATTGAGTTACTGCTTTAAGTGCTAATAGACATTTGTGTGAATGTTTTTCTGGGTTTGGGTTTGTTGGTTCTGGCGCATTCGGATTTGTTAATGAGCTTCTTGAGCTGTTGTTAATTAAGCGGTAAAGTTAGTGTAATTTGAAGCTACAATAGAGAAATGATACGGAGTTAGATACGGGAGAGAGAATCTGTAATGGGTTATCTGAGTAATGTTTTCATTGATTGAATAACATTGCAGATTTATTGTAGCCGATAGAACTCAAATTTGAAGTTACTCCTATCACTACTGTGTCCCGTACTGTGATTATGATTGACATGGATGTTGCACTCTGCCAAATTTCCAGTGGACCTTTTGTTTCTTGGTATTTTGATATTCACATTATGTTATGTGTTGCTTATCTGTTATGCTATATGAATTTCAATTTATAGTTGGCGTATTGTTGCTGTACAGTGAATAGAATCTCAACTTCAGAAAAGCATGGTGTGATTTGTAGACTTGTAGTCTCTGGGGGAGGTTTTTTAGTCGAGTACTCAAGGCATTAATTGAAGCTCTGTTAATTAATAATTTGATGGAGTTTTTGCACAGGGTTCAGGCCAAGCTGTGGCAATTAGGGTAACAGCTGATCGCTGCGCATTCTATAATTGCAGATTTCTGGGTTGGCAGGTATGCTTACCATCTTGTTGTATATCCAATAACCCCATAATTAGGTAGCACAAGGACTTCATCTTGTAAAATATTTAGAAGTTTGATTGCAGGAATATGTGTTGCCTTCCGGAAAGGGTGTTTCTATGTCCTTACCAACATCACATTCACATCATGCAGAACATATTTGGCTAATTGCCTCAATCAAGCAATATATCATTTGAAAAAACTAGTGTCAATTTTTTGCGAAGTGGTATCTCAATTTGCAGTTGTATTGATCAGTGACGCTTGCATAACTAGCTTGACAGCATAGAGACAAAACTCATGGATATAACACGTTTCTCAATGACTAAAGAACTTATTCTGTACTTTTTCACATTTTTTTGTGTGCAGGATACCCTGTATTTGCATTATGGAAAACAGTATTTAAAAGATTGCTATATTGAAGGAAGCGTGGACTTCATTTTTGGGAATAGCACTGCTCTTATGGAGCACTGTCATATTCATTGCAAGTCCGCTGGATTCGTAACTGCACAAAGTAGGAAATCTTCTCAAGAGACAACTGGCTATGTGTTCTTAAGGTGGATCATTAGCCATTCTTGGTGTCAAATTTAGTTTAAACCCAGATGGGGTGCTTTAATTCTCAATTAATGGTGAACATTTGGGACCTTGCATTGTGCTTAGTTTCTTTTCCGATAAATCGTAAGTACTTAACTGTCAACGGTTATGTTTGTTACAGCCACGTGTGTGCTTTCATTCCTACTATTGTATTTGCTTCAAAGAAAGTAATTTTGGTAATTTATAACTTCTCAGCTCTCTTACCATATGTAAGTAAATAAATACTATTTGATATTGTTCATCGGGCCTAATTGGTCTGCATAGGTGATCCCAGGTTTTTAGTATAGGGAGTAATGTTGCAGTAGAAAGCACAAAACCTTTAGTCAAACTGTTTGTCTATGGAACACCGACACTCCTAGAGCCCGGCGTGTCCCCGTGTCACGGGGACACAGCAAAAAACGTATGGGATACATGACATACGCCACGTGGCGTGTCCATTAAATTCAATTAATTTTTTTAGGGGGAGGGACACGTATAGAGACACGTCAAGGGTTAATATTTGTATTAATTCAAATATATTGAGTTAAAAGTGTAATATGATTTTGTATGTGATGTATATATGATGCATGGTGATATATATTTGATGCTTCATGCTTCTACATATAACTATATTTCCATTGGTATAAAATAATCATTCTTTATTTATTTTTGTCGTGTCCCCCACCGTGTCTTTGTCTCTATTTTTTAATGAAATCCCGTGTCCGTGTATGTATCCGTGCTACATAGCTGCTCGTGAATACAAACATGAAACTTATTTTTGGGATGGGATAGAGAAATTGGGACCTCTAGAAAGAGCAGAATGTTGAAACAATATTTCTCTTGGTAAATGCATGTTTATTGTTGTCTACTTGTCTTACATTTGGGAGCATAACAAGATTTATTAACTTCTCTCTTTCTATCTAATAATAAAAATAATTCTCCTAGAAATTTGATATTGTTTTCTCCTGTTAATTCATCTCTGGTTGAAAAGAGTGGAATCGTTCTCTTGAACTTATGGGCAGCTTATGCATTCAATCTTCTTTGGACAGTGTGATTATAAGAAAGAGAGTGGACTATAACATTTGTGATTCCCTCGTTCTTTATTGCTTTCCCTAAACAGCGCCAAATGATTTCACATGTATAATTTTACTGTTTGTCATATGAATCCAGATGTGTGATCACTGGAAATGGAGGGACATTATGCACCTATCTTGGACGGCCGTGGGGTCCATTTGGAAGGGTAGTTTTTGCATACACATGGATGGATGCGTGTATCAAACATGTTGGTTGGCATAACTGGGACAAACCTGAGAATGAGAGAAGCGCTTGCTTTTACGAGTACAGGTACTTCATGTTCAGCCCTTCCTGGAAATATCTGCGACTTTATGATAAAATTGAAATAAACTTTATAACGTACATATACAAGGTAATGACTTTCAAAACTTATCTTAAAAGTTACTTATTTAACACTGCTGACAGGGTTAGTGCCCTGGGGGCGTGTTGTCTTTCGCAGTTGGAAAATGGATTACTTCTCTCTTTTTTTCTCTTTTTTTTTTTTAGTTTGCATTTCTCATCTGGAATGAATTCATACAAAATATGGGTTTCTTCTTGGCAATGGAGCCGAAGAGTGTTGGAATTTTGAAAATTTAGGAGGAATAATTTTTTTCCCAGTTTGGTCTCCTACAATTGAATTAGCTTGAGGTTCCTGGTGAAACTATTGCAATTGAGCCTGAAGTCTTTCATCTCTCCCTTTTGATAGTTTGCAATGGACCCTGAGGTAGTCCTACTTATATGTCCCTCTCATGCATGCACTCGCCAAGACACACAAGCGCATACTTCAACCCCAGAATGCTAAACAGAAGGGAAAATATTAGAATGAGAATAGAGAAAGAGAAAATTGTTTAAAACTTTCAAATTATAGTTGTTTCGCCTTGTTTATTTCAGATAGAGATTATTTGGGTGGGTTTTTGCAAAATACTGCAGGTGTTTTGGGCCTGGTAGTTGCCCATCGAAACGGGCGACCTGGGCGAGGGAACTAGTGGATGAAGAAGCAGAACAGTTCCTCAAGCACTCTTTTATCGACCCAGATTTCCAAAGGCCTTGGCTAGCCCAAAGAATGGCCTTGAAGATTCCATATTC
The DNA here is from genome assembly GCA_018127125.1 of Rhododendron griersonianum. Taxonomy (NCBI): domain Eukaryota; kingdom Viridiplantae; phylum Streptophyta; class Magnoliopsida; order Ericales; family Ericaceae; genus Rhododendron; species Rhododendron griersonianum. Next base: position 9,143,066 of record CM030795.1, read on the forward strand.
GGCTTAGGAATTAATTTAATGTATAAGGTCAGATGCAGGAGATTCCCAGCTTATAATCATCGAAACAAGGTTCCATATTAGGCTTTCATGTTAGATTCAATAAAGCTTCCTAGGTGCCGATAAAAATAAATAAAGCTTCCTAGGTGGGAGGCAAATAAATGACACCTGCCGATACAGTGACTGTGTACGTATTCTACGAAAAGCTGTGGTATTCGTTTAGCAATGTATTTTGCGTATTTTTAAGCAGCAAACTCTGCCTTTGTTCATTTTGGGATGTCAGAAACATGTGGTACTTGTAGGAATGAAAGAGTGTCTTGAGCAATTCGAAAATGGTTCTGGTGTAGATGGCCATATAATGATCTGTATTGTGTTTCCTTCCTGGATTCAATAGTTCAAGGAGAATTTTGTTCATTTTTCGGAAAATATGAGACCCCGAAAAAAAAAGCATGATAATCCACGGTTGAGAATCGGGGAAAGATGCGATTCACCTGGATTTAATCAACATGTTGTTCCCTTAGATGTGATGAGTTAAATTGTTTTCAAGCAATTTCTCTTTGGCAAAAACAAGGGAAAAGATTCAAGTATTATATGAGGATGCGGGGAATTGAACCCCATGTGGGGGCTTGAACCCCAAGCATCTCGCGTAAGCAAGCGCTCTAACCATTTGAGCTACATCCCCTTTTGTGTTGCGATTTGAATTATTATTTGAGCTATGATATCCGCCCTATCGTCACCCGATAGGAGGAAAACCTGTTTGACAAAGTTGACTTTGAAATTCTTGTTGCAATATTATTTAGTAGTAACAAAGCAATTTGTGTTTACTTAAAGGGCTTATATTTAACACAAACCAAACTGCATTTGTCACAGGGAAAAAATTACTAGTAATATTCAAAAGATGAAGAAAATTAGTAATTTTAAGTTCTACAATTCATGAAGTTATGTATATGACCCAAGAGAGGAAGAAAATATTCATGCAAATACCGAAGAGAGGTTCTAAAATACGACAACCATATATTGTGAGAACTGTACTGTCTAGCAAAGTACCACAACATTTGGACAAGGTCTTTTTTTTTTGTTGGGGAGAGATCCCGTCTAGTTTTGGACTCCATCCAGTCTGGTCCAGTTTTATTATGGTAAACTACAATTTACGCATCATTGTAGCTCGTAACCCAACATTGTAACCCGTTGGGCTTTACTTGAATAAGTTAATACTCGGCTTTTTTTACTCTATTCAAGATTCTCGAGATCGGCTCACAGTTGACTCGATTAAAACTCGTTTGAGATCGATTTGTCTCATAAACAAATTTAACTTAATATGTTTTTACTTATCGGATAATTAAGTGCCCGAGCCAGCTTACACGCATCTCGACTAATCATGCGGGACTAATCTCATCGTCCACCAGCGGGGACCTCATTTAACCTGGGTCAAGGCCTACGTCTTAGAGGTTTGCTCTCTGTTAAGCTCTTATGTTCGAAACCTCCCAGAGCTATCAATTCCTCTGAAACCAATTCATAAAACTCGTTAAGTTTTCAAATCAAACTTAAATAATTACCAATGGAGTAATTGTTTGAGACTGTTGGGTTTGTTTATCGGCCCTAGCCCCGTTCTGCTAAAGTTATTATTCTTTAAGTGCTTATTTTTCAGTTTACGAAACAAATCATTATCTCTCAATGTATCACTTTTTATTCAAAAAATAAGTACTTATTTTATTTTATTTTAGTTTAGTTTAGAGCTCCCATCTATTTGCTTCCGGTGTTTACACGTGCAAACGCACGTAATGGTTTAATCTTCGCAGGCAGAACTCCATAATCAAAGATCTCCAAACGGGAGTTTAAAAGGTCTCGCCGCCATTCCCACCACCGCGACCACCGTCATCGCCGCCGTTAACTGCCTCCTCGATAAAGGTACTCGATCTCTAAGAATCATCATTGTTCTCGGGAATTTATACCTATTTATCTCTTAAGCTTATAAGGTACGATGGTAACATCGTTTTGCAATCGCATGATCATTCAACAAAAGAATGCATTTTTGCATGCATCTAATTTGTATTTCTCTTTTGGTTTTTGGAAAAACAGTGGAAAATGTAATGAAAAGAGGGGGGGAAATCATGTTTTTTTTATTTTTATTTTATAGTTTTTATAGTTTTTTGTGTGTGTGTGAATTGTGCTGTTTCTGAATTGAAAATTTTAGTAGACTCGAGTCATTTGCAGTTATTTTGATTTCGGTCATTAATTTTCTTAGGAGAAAAGGGAGAAATTCATATTTTATTGAGTTGATTTCTTTTGTATTGGGTTAATAGTTCAGAAGTAACCCCAAGGGCTGGTAAGTGTCTTAGCCTGGGACTTAGGGGTTCGCTCCCTCTTAAGCTCTAAGGTTCGATTCTCCTTGCCAGCAACTCTTGGAGCCATCTCAACCCCACGCGTAAGCATGTGAAACAGTTGTGGGAGGGGCTGTAGGGATTAATCCGAGCGTAAGCGTGTGAAACGGTTGTGGGAGGGGCTGTAGGGATTAATCCGAGGTGCGTGCAAACTGGCCCGAGACACCCAACATTACCACAAAAAAGAAAAATCAGAAGTGGTACGATGTGGTTTAAGGAGAAGGAAGATATTGCTCGTGAAAAGAAAGAGGCCGCACGTAGCTCACGAATCATGATGGGATTAAAAATTCTTTTGTTCATACTGTTTAACGTTTGCCTTCTTTACATCGTCACGTTGGAATTAATGAACTTGTCATCTCTTCTCTGTTTGAATGGCAATGTTGCTTATGATTTCGGAATAACACAGCTTGATTTGAACCCTAATATTAACAGATGTTGTCTTTGTAGTTTACGACATACATATTACATAAGCTTGTGAATTTTCCTGCAGGAAACTATGAGGCAGAATAGGAAGCGGAAGCGGACGAATATAACTGATCTGAATGCTGATGTACTGAGACTTATCATGGTTTTTGTGGCTAAATCTTCTGATGGGGCGGGCAGTTTTGCAAGGGCAACATCAGTGTAAGTTTTTATTTTCAAGAGCACTGCTAAATCTTTCGGTTGCTGGTTGTTTATAAAGATTATCTTGTTGCTACGGGGATTATTGGGTGTCCAAAGTCATTGAAATTTTCTATGCTAGGAAACATTATCTGTGTAAAACACAGATGAAAGTGAGTAATTTGTTTCTAAAGGTACCCACTTTGCTTTTTCCCAATAGCAAAATTTGCTCACATGGAAGATAGCATGAGGTCATTAGGTCATCATGCATGGTTACTTTAGGGCTTACGGCCAAAGCTACTCAATAATGCTTAAGTTAAAGCTAACAAGGGATAAATTCATGTAGGTACATGCTGACCTACCACGATATAGACACTTAGAGCCAGAGGTGATATGTCTCACAAGGCATGCCCTGGGCCCCCACCAAATCTTCTAAGGCTTAAATGTGATGCCAGGGTTTGAAATGTTGGCCGTTACGAAACGGATTTCGACCTCCGCTGCCTTTATTTACTTGCGTATCGACCGCTACGATCCGATATCGTCTAATATATGGCCGTATCATTGATATTGTTACGTTTGCCGATACCATGGTTTAAAACCCTGTGTGATGGTCATGTAATGTTGCCTATTACTTTGGTAGTTACACCGTGCCATCCATATGAATAGGCCAAGAGATGGTGCCTATATGCTTTGTGTGGCTAGGAGGTAGAGATGAAGGTTTAACCAAACCCATGTGTCCGGGGTGGATTTAGTTGCCTACGGCTGGTCCTGCTGAGAGAGACCTTTGTGGAACATGTAGAAGTAGAATCAATCAAAATCATAACCTACAAACTGGCTTCTGAGTTTCTGACAAACCTACGCACAAAATCTTAAATATACTATGGGTTTGTGTCATGGGCATGTGTTCACGTTCTATGTATAGAAGGTATTAGTCACTCTGCATACCATTGGAAGACATCTGAGATTATGTCCTCTTTTAGCTCTGTAATTTTACTTTTAGTACTCCACTGATCCTTTCTCTCTTCCTCTGTCCGATAGACTGCTTTGTTGCTCCAACTCAATATTTAGGCCTTTTTGGTGATGTGAATTTTGTTGAAGAAATTACAGAACAAGTTCCTGGAGGGCATAGCCTCCAAATACATAAGAGAAAACAAAAGGCAGAGGCAGATTGGGGATTAACTGGCACAAATATCCTGCTAAAACTGCCAATTTCTAGCTGACAATATATGTAGGCTAGAGTTCTTTAATACAAGTGAATCGAGTAGCTTTGATTCTGAGTTCAAAGGCATTCTGATCCAGCAGATAAGTGGAGGATCTTGAGATGCCACGAAAGGTCCCCTACTTTCTCTCTTTGCTACTCTCTGGGCTTTTGATGCTTCTAACATGTTTTCCCACTCTCTGTTGGAACCTTCAACCACTTGCTGAACTATTTCAAAATCATTATGGCCATGTTCGGTTTGAGACTTGAGGAAGTTTTTTGGGGTAATGAGTGGAGAGAGAAAGAGAAACGAGAGTAATAATTAGAGAGAGTTTACTGGGGACCATGCACAGAGAGAAAAGGTTGGGTCTAGAGACCCAAAATGAACATGGTGTATACGTTAATTTCTTGGTGTGAACAAATGGTAAGCGTCTCTGCCGTCAAAAAAATTTCATAAGATGAAATGTTTAGGAATATTGATGCGGTTATCATTGTAATTGAATTCCCTTGGGCCTTGGGAGTGAGCTCTAATCATTGGGAAAAGCCTTTGCACATGGTGTAATGGGTGTGTCCAATTAAATATGAGAAACATAGGGCAAGCCAAATAGGCTATTTCTTTGGGAATTAGCAGCTGGTAGTGACTAGTGAGTGGGTTTGGTTTTTACTGACGGGAATTTCTGGATAGACAGGTAGTTTACTTGGCGTTCTACATTCTGAATTTGGTTCAGGTTGCCTCGTAACCTAAGAAGAACGGACCAAGTCCACCACCTCACGTATTAGCGTCCGTATCGGTCATGTTTGGACATACTCCGAACATCTGTCGGAGACCAAATAGTTAGAATTTTTCACGATATGTACTTAAGTCAAGCTACCTTGTAACTTTATGGGGACATGTTAGTAGGTCCAATTGCAATTTTAATAGCTTATTCAGCGACTGTTGCTTTTATATTATAGACGTGTCGTGTCCCCAACCCATCTGCATCTTATTTTTGAAAAGAAACTTCTCTCTGTGTTCGTGTAGTGTCCTGTCGTGTGTTTGCAACCGTGCTTCTGAGCTCATAAGTCATAACCATCCCAACACTGCAACCCTGTCCGTTTCAAATTTGATAAAAGTTACATGCACTGGAAGTTTGTTACTCATTTCTCAGGAACAGAATATCAGTTTGTTCAAGTCCAGCATGGCTTGAATTTGCTAGGAATTTGGTTGACTTGGATACACCCCAGTAGCTGCTACCTTGGTGCTTCTGAGAATGCCAAGCAATAGACCTTGGCATTTGTCAGATTCTTGTCAGGATTACCAGAAGGCCTGTGGAAAGTGCACAAAGACTCACCAACCAACATCAATTCACCTTTTGATTGTAGTGATGTTCTTGTTACAGCTGCAAAGGATTCATGGAGATTGCTGAGGACACAGAGGTCTTGAAAGTTGTAGTTTTTGATAAGCAAAGTGTCTCTGGATTCGATGAATCGTTTTGGAAGATCAATGGCTTGTTAAGCAAATGTTCGAGTGCTAGAAATGTGGGTGCTGTGAACATACTTTTAACGGTAATATGTGCCTTATGCCCTTATCTTTTTCACTTACTCTGTTTGGATCTTTGATTTATGAAAGGATTTGTCGAGGGGAAAGAAAAGGTAAGACAAACACCACTTGGATTTGTCATGGGAAATCCCTTTGTCTTTTATTTCTTTTCGACAAAACCATTTAGCACAGATTAACTTAGCATCATAGTGGTGAGGAATGGAGTGGGACTGTTATGTGTGTATCATTTCTCACCAATATAAATAAGTGGGGTTTCCCTTTTCAGTTTTCCCTCCATTCTTATCAGTACCCACCAAATCCCTCAATCCAAATGGGCTGTAATAGTTTGCTTAAAGAGTTAAGCCAGAAGGATTGTGCCTCAATGTCTTTCCTTCTTAAAGCCTTTTTTAACTTGATTCCTGAATTGTTTGAGTGCTCTTATTATGCTTTCTCTGGTCAAGATGGGCGTATAGAGTAGCTAATCTGTAATGTATGTATAGTACCTCAAGGAACGGGTGGAATATTCATGGGCAAAGGAGAGAGTAGTCGAGGTAGCCGTGAAGGTAATAGTAACAGCTTCGACTCTCACTTTTTATTACTGTCTTCTTTTGGTAGGGATTATGGATTATAGTCCCCCTTCTCAACTATTAAGTCACACATGCAGGAGTTATTTGACAGGGTGGAGGCTGTTAATGCTGTTTTTACAAGGGCAAGGTTGAGAGCTGCTGTGTCGGCCGGCGAGGTTTCTCTCTCTCTCTGTGATATTTGGGTCCTGCATGGCTGCATTAATGGCCCTACTCAGTTAACTTGGACATGTGTATGTGCAGATGGTTAAACAGATGCTTCATGAGATACGGATGGATATCAATGAAATCCGCGAGCATCTGGACAAATTCGAGGTTGCTGGATTTTTCAAGGCCTGAATTGGTTTTTGCACATTTTTTCCATAGCCGTATATAATCGCCAAATTGATGGATATCCATGTTTTTCCATCCCTTTTGATTAACTTTATCGCCAGAGTGTAACGAAACTTCATCTGAGTTTTTGCTCTTCCAAACTGTAAGGTTTTATGTTAATGCAATCTGGGGTTTTGATAGGCTTTTTGCATTGCTAATTTTAGGGCAAAATAAATTGCCATAAGAAGGAACCACAACTTCTGTTACATTGCTACCTGATTGATCCTGCTAGTAGTCATATGCTTGTCTCAAAGATTAAGCCATGCATGTGCAAGTATGAACCGGTGTACACTTGGACACGTTTTTGTGTACCCGCAGATTTTTTATTCTGTTACTTGTTCTGTCTCATCTACCGGTCCCCTTCGACATGTCTGTCCAAACGAGGCCTGTATTGATTCTATTGAAACCGACCCTAGACACTTGTGAAGGAAGGTCTAAAATTTAGAAAGTGTGGGGGAAAATAGCCATCTTTGCATTTGAAAATTTACCATGTCAAATGACTACTCAAAGAAAGCAGCAGAATCAATCAGCACTCAGGAGCCCCCTTTTAGTTTTTAACAAAATTAGATACCCAACAGAACAAGGCAAAAAAACTCCTTCAAGTTAAATCGTGCGAAATATGCATTAAGGAAGAAAACAGGGAAATACCATTCTCTAGGGTATTAGCATTCTCAGCATAATGCTACAAGAAAGCATGAGAGCATAGATGAAATAGACCAAGGCACAAATCATATTATCAAACCAATGTCAAATCCCAGTAGCTCAAATTCAAGTGAATGGACAAAAAGGAGGAGAAGAATAACAGACTCGTGTTTCTCTAGAACACCCACAAATGCGACCAAAAAGGACAACTAGGCTATTTAAGTTTGAAGTACAAGATCAAGGCGATAGCAATGACGAGGACTGCAATGATGGAGCCAATAATCCACTTGTTCTTGTTCATCCTTCTTGACATGTTGGTTAATATTTTCTTACTCCTACTAATGTTGTCATCCACTCCATGAAGCTGAAACACAAAATATGAAATAAGTTAGATAACTAAAATTGGACCGATCACCAAATGGCAAATGAAAATGAAATAGCACAGAAGTTGTACCATACTTGTTGAAGCCAAATTTGAGTACTACAGATAATTTTCAAATAGTGAGCGACGGAATTACATGCATAGAAATGGAGTTTGTATAGAACAAACAAGGACACAGTGAGTGCATCTGATCACAGGTGAAGGCACCCAAATGTTTTTGGGATGAAAGACACAATGACCATAAGTTCATCTGTTTGATGTTCATAACCCATCCACTCTGACCTGGAAGTCTCTCTCTCCTCTCTCTCTGTCATCTCTCTCTTCTCCCTCGTCTCTCTCGCCTCTCATCTCTCTTGCTGTGTATATACAGTATATATATATATATTACATATCTCTCTCTCTCTCGTCTGTCACATATCTATCTCTCTCTCTCTCTCGTCTGTCACATATCTCTCTCTCTCTCTCTCGTCTAAGACTGAAACCCTTGTATATTACATATATATACTTTTTTTTTTGGAACAGTCAGTCTGAGACTGAAACCCTTATTAGGAATGAAAAATTATATATATATTATTGAATTTCGGGACGGTTCAAGGAACACCCAAATAAACACCTAAAAAAACACCCCAAATCTCAATCTCATAGTTTCCGATCAAATTTTTATGATCCGAACCGTTCAATGTGTGCAACATGTGATTTTAAGGGTGCCCGCGAGAAATTAGAAAAACATATGACCGGGAAGTGCTTATTTTGAGCAGTTTTTAATTGAACCGTTCATTAAATCTAAGTTAAAAACTGCTCAGATCAAGTCTTTTTCGGTCATTTTTTTGCTAATTTCTCGCGAGTACCCTTAAAATCACGTTCTGATCACATTGAGCGGCTCTGATCATCAAAATTTGATCGGGAACTATGAGGTGTTTTTTTAGGTGTCTAATTAGTTGTCCACGGAACCGCCCCGATTTAATTTTATATTCAACGTACCCCCAACGTATCTTATCCTACCTTTTGGAAAAATCCCGTATCCACGTATCCGTATCCCGTATCCGTGCTTCTTAGTGAAGGGGTATGGGGGCCTCTAGTGTTTTATTGTGTGAGAGTACTTATGGATATTGCCGGATCACTATATTCTCCTCTTTTCATAGTGATTCCTCATCCGATTTTCACCCGTGGACACAAGCTTTAAAGCCCAACCACGTACATCCTCGTGTAGTAAGTGATTGTTCAGTTAAATATTTTATTGGGTTCATAATTTGTCATAACAACTCAAACAATCAAATATCAATAATAAAATCACAAGCACTAGTGGGTATCACCGTGGTATTGGCATGTAAGAGAGACTGGCGCTGTTGGTGCAAATCCTGAAGAATTGAAACACCAAGCTCCTCTGTCTCCAGCATGGTCCTTCTACTTTCTCTAACCCTGTCACTGGATTTGTTTATTCTTTCAGTTGACATCATCAATCTTGCCCTTTGATCAGCTGATACCTATTGCAGTCATTTGCAAACAGAATAGCATTTCATGAATCAGATGAGAGAACTAATACTATATGAGAGATCCCAGATAGATAAAAGGTAATACAAGTTCTATTGTTCTGAAAACAGACACTTGACGACCATTGAAATGAACTCAAAATTGTCAAAATGGGACAAGAGTAAACCCAACTAGTTTCTTATCAAATGCTCATTTAAAGGAAACCCTTACTCAAAATCTATCTCAAAGAGACACTGCGCCAACCGGCTACAAACGGGCTTTCCTACAAGGAAGCAAAAAACAAGAGACGAAAAATTAAAGCGAGCCGAACATACCGTTAGTGCATCAGCCATTCCAGATTCCAACAAATCATCCCGGGCAGCTTGGTTCAAGTTAGTTGATGTAATTCGTTTGACTTCAGCTTTCAAGTTGTTCACATCAGATTTGTATTCCCTCAACTTGGCAAGCAGCACAGCCTTTACATTTGGCTGCAAACTTCTTGCCTCGAGGTCCATTTTCCGGATCTAGAGAAACAGAAAGCCATGTCATATTAAATTAGAAATTTGGAAAAAAAATAAAGTTTTAGACAACAAAAGTCACAACCATACCAAGGATTCCGCTTCATCTAGTCCAGCTTTTATTTCTGAAACTTTCTGCTTCTTTTGCTCTGCAAATAAGGGGACGTTGTAATTTCTTTAGATCCATATCCAATCATCCTCCTTTTTCTGGATTTAGTAGATATTCAATATTCCATGACAAAGGAAAAACTGAAACCAAGAAGTGGAAAATATTGAAAATTCCAACATGTTTCTGTCAGAGAACCACAAGCACAACATAATTAATGGTTCTCAAATCCACCTTGTTAGCGAGGGCATAAATACAGCCTGTAAAGAGCCAATACAAATGCGTTCAACACACAATTCTAACGGATTAGAGTCGGCTGCAAGTCAGTGGTGCCATCACTTATTTCTATTTAAAGAAAAAAGGAGTCACGTCTTCTTCCCTATTCTATGGTATCTTTTCCGTTTGCTTCTCCTTTGTTTGAAATTAGTGCTAAACAAAGGAAGGAAATGCTGGAAACTCTATGGATTTGGTGACAACGTATAAATCATGCACCTTTAAGGTTCCACAGAGTTCAACCAATACTTATTGAGAAAGCCTAAACACATATTCTGCATAAGTGGTTCTTCGTACTACCTTTCCCTTTTTGGCAATAATAAAAATGCTTACTATAGAGAAAGGAGAAATGCACTAGAACACATTGCCAACACCTTTTTATTTACACAGTAGATCTAGCTGCCAGGAACAACCTATTTCGTCAATGCATTCGCAAGATTGATATGAAAGACCAAGTTGTATTTTGTCATCACTTATCATTACTTCGCACAACAAAATCGATACATACGCATCTTTAAAAATCAACCAGGAAACAGCTGCCGTCTCGAAAACACGCGATTCACCAGAACAAGCATACACAGATTTTGTATATAACAAAGACGGCTTATACAAGCTGAATCATCAAATTAACTTGAATTAGGGCTTTTTTCTCACCTCCATCGAGAAGAGTAGCTGACGTGCACTTTTTCGACAAATTCGCCGAGAGCTCGCAATACTGGCGCTCGTACCTTTCGAATACGTCACTCATTGCTCCCCGTTAAAATCTGTACAATCAATTCGTTAATCCGGTTACAAAAACAAAATTCATCGATATAATAAATACGATTAACAGATCGCTTCGACCTAAATGAAGAAAGTAATGCGCTAGGGCTTAATTGCAGCCTTGAATAGATCGATTCGAATAATCAAACACGAATTAAGGAACTCAACTTCGAATAATTCATAGATATGACAAGAAATAGGTAGAACCTGAAACGGATCGGGAAATCTCGTCGGAGATCGAAGAGGTGGCCGGAAAAATCGCCGGAGCTCGACTGTGGATCTCAAATGATTCTGTCTGGAGACAAAGCTATTCGTGTTTTTCTCGTTCCAACCGAATGGTCGATTAATAATTAATGGAAAGGATAAAGAGAACCGGAGGGGTACGGTTTGGGAAAGACACTTTGTGCTCTTTGCTTGCCACCTGTCATTCCAGGGTTTTTTTTTTTTAACAACCTTGTTAGTTCCAAGTTGTTCGTTCCACGAGAAACTCTTCCTAGTGAAATTGGTTGTCTCACCCCACCCTCCCACCAAAGTAGAGACAGAGGTTCGAGCCCACGGAAGGCGAATTTGGGATTCAGGACTATGGACAATTTTTAGATTCCTGTTGACTAAACATACTAACACTCCGCTAATTTCCGATGATATATACAATATTGGCAAATAAAAAAATATTGTCCGGTCCACAATTGGTTCATGAATTTTTTTTCTTGACAACTCACGTATCCGAGCTAGCTTTCGCATATCTCGACAAATTTTGGAAGACCAATCTCACCGCTTGCGGGGGTCTCAATTAAAACTTGAACAAAGCTCCATATGAAAAAATGGTCTCAAATGAGTTGATAACACTTATGAGGTTTCAAACGGTTAATGAAATTTTCACAAATTGAGTTTCCAAAACAAATGGACAGTTTAGTTTATAGTTTTTTTTTTATATAATCCAACTGTGAGCTTGGTTATCATTAATTGGAATTGTTGATTTTGTATGGCTCATTGATCATTATCCATTTACCATTATTTGGAAGAGTGTTGCTACAGGGGTCGGTACCGAAATCGTAGGGACGGCCCACGCGGGAATCAACGGCATCCGAGGTGTGTAGGGTGCTTGATCCGAGCACCCATTTTTCATCTATATTTGTATATATACGTGCATATATACAAATATACACGAAAAATAGGTGCTCGGATCAAGCACCCTACACACCTCGGATGCCGTTGATTCCCTAGCCCGGCCTCTCGTTTTTTTTTTTTTAGAATTTTTGGACGGCTCGGATCAGCCGTCCGGTGGCCGGAGACGGCCCAGTGCGGCCATCCTTACGATTTCGGCACAACACCATCCCTGAATTTGAGCACCTTTTTAAAGCCGGAGAGAAGAGATAGAACAGTAACGACGATCACCATCATGCCGGGAAAAAAAAAAACGGCCATCAACATCGAGTCATTGACAAAAAAAAAATTTCCCAAAAGAGGTCCAAAGAAGCCCGTGGATGAACTGTATCATAGATATAGTAACACAGAATGTACCGAAAGAAAGATGGTATAATAGTAACTATACTGAACTGAGCAAGGGTCACCAAATGCAAAAACACTTTCCTAAGAAGAACCACTCCTCTCACTCAGATTAATGGAGATTGAAGTTGGAGCAAAGCACATAAGCTGAAGAAACATTATGACAAAGAATCAAAGACTACACTGTCAACAATCACCGACGCATCTTCGATCGTCCCCATACTTGCTGCTCGTACTCGTAGGTTTCAAAACTCTCAGAGTCGACGAGTTCCCACATCTCCAATTCGTTCTCCGGAAACACTTCTCCTTGCAAAGATCTCCGCTGATGTCTTCGCCCGGTGCAAGAACCCCGTTCGTCTTCATTACAAGCGAAGCGTTCTTCAAAAGCTCAGGGACTAGTTCATGGATCTTCGCGCTCCATTTCCCTCTGAATTTCAGTTTCATGCATCTCTCCATCCAATTGAGAACCCCCGCCCAGTAAAAGCAGAAAGATTCAGATTTTGAGAGATTTTGAAGGAATTATAAAAGCGCTTCGGACAGGAGTTTCATAGACAGAGCGAGGGACCTTTCTATGTTTCCATAGTCTTTTGGAGAATTCTCCAGTGCAAATATTTCTAACAAGTCGTCAAGTAATTTTAATACCACCAAATCTAAACACTGCACCCACGATTCGTTTAGAAGGACGACCTCATTCACTCCGGTTAAGCACCGCTGCAAGGACAAAAGGTAGGGCTGGGGCACCTTCGGCCATAACAAACGAAAGTGTCTCAACAGATGCTTTGGGATGTCGGGCGGTGACAGAGAGCAAGGAAGTAAATCGTGCGCCACCCTTCGTGGGATATTATCTGCGTCACGTTTCCTTTCACGAGGTGCATGACTTCCTGAGTGATGTGTTCGCGATATGCATCAGCCACGCGAGTGTCTAGTTTCAGTATCAGTTGTAAAGACTTGAGAAGCTCATCGGTGAGAGTTTCCTTATGAGGAAGAAGCCGCTGACATATTCGGAGGAGTCCAAACACAGCCTTTTCAGCCAGAGAACAAGGCACTAGGGTTGAGTGGACAAGATTATCTATATGGTCATAAACACCTTGCCAAAGAAGCGTAAACCTATCCCTGTTATTCAGTGTGATTCCAATAAGCAACTTCAGACAAAAGACAGGCCATTTCTTCCTCTTCGGCGGGGTTAGTCCGTTCACAATCTCGCCCTGCAGCCAAGACGATTGACCTAGAAAGATGTACTAGGGAATCAGCTTGCAAAACTTACTTTCAGTAAAGATAATTAATACGGTCCGGGTTCGACCGGTTAAACCGATTTTGGTCCGGTTTATCCAGTTTTTATTTATGGGTCATATTTTGAGCCCAACATATCAAAAAATTCACAATTCAATCCACGAAATATCAACAAAAAACCCATAATTCAACCATTCTTTTTTTGCTTAACAAAAAAGATCAATTTTGAGCCCAATACATAAAAAAAATCCATAAAAATATCATTAAGCCCATAAAAACAGTTTATATATGTACTTATGTATTATATATATGTATATATTATACATATATATAACCGGTCCGGTTTCGACTGGTCTTTAAAATACATAAACTGGATCGAAATTATTTTTTCGGTTTATAAAATTTTATAAACCGGAACCAGATCGAAATTATTCAACCGGTTTTTTCGGTTTCTATCGATCGTCGGCCGCCGTCGCAACACCTCGTCCGACACTTCAGCACCGCACGTCCTAGGGTATGTACTCCTCTCTCTCTCTCTCTCTAGATATACGTTTCTTCGGATCTGTAATGCAGTTGTAGTTGCTTTCCCATTCAAGTGCTCTCTTTCCCAATTTTACTTTTTACTTTACATTGCCTTTCCGGCAATATCTGAATTTTTTTCTTCTTTACATTGCATTTCCGGCAAGATCAGATTTTTTTTATTGTTCCTTCTTATTTTAATGGTACCAATGTAGGCTTTTGAGATAAACTGCCTTCAAACCATTTCCCAGTTCCTTAACAGGGAATCACTGAAAGTCCATTTCTGAATTCGCCTGCATTGAACAGAATAATTTTCAGATTTTCTCAGGGTGTCTATCGTGAAATCCTCTAATATATTCTTTTTCACCAGTGCAAAAGCTCCTATATGCCAAGTTTTCTGTAATACTTGTTGGTTTGGCATTTAAACAAAGGACTTAAAAAGTTGATATCTTGTGGATTGATCATTCAAAAGGACCCAGTAATAGATAGAGTAGCCGAGGTATCGGATTAAGTGCTCTGAGGTTGGAATAATTATTGGATTCCATTGGTGGTTGATATAATATGGGCAATAAATCATTCTTACTCTCCATAACTTTGAGTTGTTTTACTTGAAATTGGATGGATTTGCCTAAACTGAGCCTACATGTTCAACGGATGAAGAATTTAAAGAGTTCGACAAGTTTGCTTCAGTTGCTATAAAAAAAAAAAAAAAAAAAACCTAGTTAGAGGACTTAATTCGTTTGGACAAAGTTTGAACCGTATATAGGTTATGATGGGCAACAAAGGAGTATAAGATGTGAGCACAACTATCATGTAGGTGACCATGGCACTGGTAATTTACCCTGTCACCTTAAACCAAATGCATAAAGATGATGAAAATTTTCTTAATTGTCACCTTCTAAATCAAGAGATCTATAGGGAAATGGTTGCAAAAGCCATTATTGAACATAAGTGTTATTTCTTAGTCGTGGAACATGAAAGCAATAGAATGCTTCGTGTTTCTTCTGAATGGGGATTTCAAATTCTCAAGCTCTTTAGCATGAATTCCTACTAAGATTTGTCTTGCATCGGGTTTATGGTCTTCAATTACAAGTGATGAATATATGGTTATTACTGCACACAATGTGGATCAAAATTGGGTGGTGTAAAGAAAAATTGAGCTTTTCTCATGTGCCACCTCCGCATAGCAATGCCATTTTAGTAGAGAGAATGTTTAGCTTGCTAAAAGAGCGAGGCATTGAGCAAACATATCCACCATTACTTGGACAACGCTTTCTATGGTGATACATTGGTTAGAAACTGAAAGAAGCGCCCTTATTTTGGACCATGCCTACCTTGCAGTGGTGAGTTCTTTCGTGTGCGTTGTGGTGCACACATCTTAAACCTTGTTATACAAGAAGGCTTGAAAGTATAGGGTAAGGTTACGCCTAACATGCGTGAAAGTGTCAAATATGTATGAGGATTGGACACTATAAAGTTGAGGATTGCTTATTATCTTTGAGAACTTGCTTTCCGGACAAGTAATACTTTGCCAAAATGTGCCAACAAGATGGAATTCAACCTCCATAATGATTGAAACTTGTCTTAAGGATAGATGAGCGTTTCTTCACTTGAGGATCGTTGATAGAAACTTTCTTACCTACCCGTCAGATGAGGACTGGGATGGGGCACATAAAATAGCAAGATTTTAGGAGCCATTTTATGATATCTCCACTCTCTTTTCAGGAACTCATTAACCTACTGCGAACTTGTACTTTAATAGTGTGGAGAATTCAATGCCTGATCCAGCAAATGCAAATTATGATTCTTTTTGCCATTATAATTCTCTCTCTCTCTCTCTCTCTCTCTCTCTCATGTTCTTGCTTTCTTTGCCTTTTGAAGTATACGTCCTTTGTTTTGTAGTAATTGTTTAGGCTTTGGAGCCTATAATTTGTTCATGCTCAACAATGATTTGATAAATGAGTCAATAGAAAGAACTATCCCCTTAACAAATTTGCTCTTCCCCATAAATGCCAATTGGTTTTGAGTTGGATGTTTTGACCTAGTATCATAGCCAGGATTTCAAAAGCATTTGGACAAGACTCTATTTTTTTAGTGATTGGTAATGGTTCCCCTTATGATCCCAATGTGATGGATCCCTTGTTTAACTCTCTGAGTGCGAGCCAGGGTTGCACGTGTGAAGGAGTGTTAGAGCTTGTGCCACATGGGTTGATTACCACTTCCAAACCTAGT
This sequence comes from Rhododendron griersonianum, assembly GCA_018127125.1. Lineage (NCBI taxonomy): Eukaryota > Viridiplantae > Streptophyta > Magnoliopsida > Ericales > Ericaceae > Rhododendron > Rhododendron griersonianum. Next base: position 9,159,357 of record CM030795.1, read on the forward strand.
ATATGAGCCTGAGCAACCTCTCCACTCATAGCTAATTGGTTTTGATTGGATGCTTTAACAGTTTCGGTAAAGTCTTGGTAAAATGATGAAATGTTTGAAAGATGTTTCTGAATTTTAACTAAATAGATTTATGCACCCAAAAAATGATACAGCTTTGGATCCAACCAGGAAACGTTTTACCCTTTCCTTCCTCAGATCTGTTTCCCCTTCATAGATAATCTATGTTTATGTGTTTAAGTGATGTTAAACCTGACCAAATCTGTCGTCAATGGTACCTGGCCTTATTCATAGCATATCCAATTAACAACTCTGTTTTTTGTGTGTCTATTTTAGTTTTAAGTTTTGTCTCAAGTTCTTTTCCATGCAGCTGCTAAGTTTAGTTGATTGACCATATTTGCAGTGTCTTTGTTGATTCTTCTAGTCAGGAGAATGTATGTTCGTTTCAATATTTTCTGTGTTCGTATCTTATCTATGTTCTCTTATTTCTACTTCAATGTCGAGTAGAAAGATGGTAAAGGACCCAACAGGGATTTGTCATCTGGGCAACCGAAGAAAGATGTAAACCAACTACTTAGTCAAATTACACAGAGAGCATGCCATCTCTTCTATAGGGACCCTAGATCAAAGCACTCCCTCGTTGGAATTACCTTTACAATCTGTCCCCAGCTAAAGCCCGTATGGTAATATAATTTTCTTGAACTTCTTTCAACCATCCCTGCCTGCGTCAAAATTGCAAATACCTTGAGGGCCTTGGCGGAAAAGTCTATTGACTGTATAAGGGCCATTTACTATCTGTACGAGTTGGCTTATCATTGAAATTGGGAATGAAGGAATGAAACTCTTGTCGTATATCTAACGAAATCATCATAAAGATGATCCCCTCTTAAGCTAAGCTTTGTATCTTTCATGTAGCCTGACTCGAAAACTCTCCAACAGTAACCCAGGACTAGTACCCAAATATCTATGCAGCAAAGAATTCCACTAGGATTTGAATCCACCTTTCTTAGTGTGGGAAAGAATCTCTGTCAAGTATTATTTATTGAGGACCAACGTTGTAGAGAAAATTGGACCCTTTAAGCATTCCATTTTCTTTAAGCTAGATAGATTTCCAAGTTTTCTTTTTCTGTTTTTGCAGAATGCTGGATATTGTGCACTCTTATTTGGACTTTTAGTACCGAGACTTCTCAAAAAAAAAAAAAAAATTGGTACTTTCAGCACTTCGGGTTCGATTTGCTAATGAGGACAGTTCTCAAATCAAAATTTTAACTGTTAGATAATATAATCCCACATTGCTTGGGTATGGAGTGGGAGATCACTTAATATAATGTTGGGACCTACGAGCCCATCCACTAATCAACTACAACAAATCTACTCTAATCCATCACAGGGCTATAATAATATAAAAACAGCTCTACTATCATAAATAAACAAATTGTTAAAACTTAAAAGTATAACACCAAGATATAGGTGGAAAACCCCAAGACGAGGAAAAAATCACGGGAAAGAGAATCATGCACCACTAAACTTAAATAGTTAACGAGAGACCCTCCAGACCAGTCTATGAGTTCACTCCCTTAGGCCTAAGCTCCTTTTGCCAAGTTCATGTTGCCGCACTTGACTGGATTTTTCTGTAGTCCAACCACCCAAAGTCCATCGAGCCTCCAACCTACAGTTATTCGTCGAAAACCTCATCGAAGAGCTCGATTTACTCTTGGTTCTCAATCAAGTGTCTTCACCAACAAACCAATGAAATCTTCAATCAAAGACCCATGAAGATTCTTCAATGATGTTCAATATGCTTGAATCTTAACTAGATCTCCATGTACAAGTTGTACTAACATTTACGGACTATAAAGCAGCCACCGACACTCCAAAAAGTTTGCCGTATCCGTGTCGGGACACGCAGGGTACATGATAAGCCTCGGATATTATATATAGTAGGGCTTATCTCTCTAGTTTTTGTCACACATGTGTGCATAACTTGCATTAGTTAATTGATATTACACGCAAGGTGTGTTTTTTATGTTATAGGTAATCCGTGTTAATAAGGCGTTTTTATTTGCCATGGAAGTTCAAGGATGAAAGGGCCAAAGTCCGGAAGCCCTACCAGTAGGTCCATAATCCTACCTACAAATTCAAATCAGAAGAACCACCCAGGAAATCATTCCAGAGCCCTATCGGTAGGATCCTAAGCCTACCGGTACAAATCCTAATCTGAAAGTTCACAAGGGAATCAAGTTGGAAGGCCTACCAGTAGGATCCTAAGCCTACCGGTACAAACTCAGTCTAGTGAAGCCACATTTTGGACCCAACATCAGATTTTGAAAACCTACCGGTAGGAATCTTGAAGTAACTGGCCACATGTTTTTCATCATTGAAGACCTACCGGTAGGGCCACTAAGCCTACCAGTAAGACCTTGTAAAAAACTGAAATTTCCATTAGTAGAAGGTCGGCCAAGGGGGCTTTTGGGGACCTTTTGGTCCATTGTAACTTTGCTTTTGGGGGCTTATAAATACCCCCTTTGGCCAAATATGACACATATTCTATTTGTAACCTAATTAACCTTTTTTCTCTCTCATCTCTGTCTAGGTTTTTTATTAATCCCTTAGGGTTTCAAGCTTTGATCTAGCAAGAACACTAGCTAGTTCTTGTTGTTTGATGTTTTCTGCTTCATTAACATTGTAGCTACGTGTTGGATCCTTATATAAATCAAGTTTATTTCCTTTTTCATCCATGAATCAAGTTTACTTTTTTAGCTTTATGCTTAATCTTTCAAGCATGTGTGAGTAGTTACTTAGGCTTGGTCATGGGTGATTACCACTCCATGACTTGGGGTTAATCTTGCTCTTCTCACCATAGATCTTCATGATTAGTTTGATTATGGGTTGAGTTCATCTTTTATGAATCAAAACTAGGAGTTTTTAACCTCTTTGATCATGTGTAGGCAAGAGCATGCTACTTGCCACACATGATGCTTGGAGCTATGGCCTCCTCTTGTTTGTCCAAATGCTTCAAGAACTCATCTCATGATCAAACTCCTTTTCTAGTCTTAAAATGGTTTTCATAGTTAAATCTTCCGGTTGAGAACCTATGCCGTGTATCTCGACCGAGTTGAAGATGAGGAGAGTTGATTCGGCCCAAGGCATGGGTGAGAATCATCCCTAGACCTTGCCGCCCGTTAATCTAGTTCAAATCCATTTCTAGTCTTTTAGTCGAGAGAGAATTCCACCGTTCAAATCAAAACCAAGAGCTGGCCGTCTAAACGCCGAAAACCCTACTAAAGTAAACCTCCGGCTGAGCTACACTCCTAGCTCTCTGTGGATACGATCCTGGTCTTACCGGTTATTATGCTATCAACGACCTAGCCCTACGCTTGGGACATTCGACCTTTTCAACGGTTAGGTCCGAGACTAAGCAGTACACGATGGTAAACAATGGGACACACCACCCTTAAATTTAATTGATTTTCGGAAGGGGAGACGGCTCGGACCTGTTTGGGGACACGGCGAGGGTTGATTTGTAATATTTTTAAATTTTGTTGGGTAAAAATGTATCACCGTAAACATTGGGGTTGATATTGTAATTAAGTACATCAGATTAACCTAACATAACAATAGGGAACATCAGAGAGGAAAGAAGGCAATCCTGGTTTGGAGCATTGAAACCCTAGGTGTCTCGTTGTATATATTGGTTATACTTCTTTTGTAATCTATATTCATCAGTATGTGTGTGTGTGTGTATCTACATATACAATTGTATATACTATATATGCATATCTGTGCAATAGTGTGTATCAGTATATTTATGTCTTGTATATATCAGTACTTGGAAAGAAGAGATAATTTACATGTATATATGTACATTACCGTGTCCTCATTTTTGTAGAATTCCAGTGTCCGTGTTCGTATTCGTGTCTGTGCTACATAGCCTACGGATCTGGAAGGTGGTATTTCTCAGCCTAGAGTACGATACTGTGATTATGTCAGAAATGAATGTAACTCCATGAAGAAGAGATTACAAATAAACAAGCGTTTTGATCATATGAAATTGACAACCAAAGTGAAGGAGTTTAAGACTTTTGAACTCTACAAATGTGAATGCTATGGGGGGTTTTTCTTCGTTCATTTTCGCTGATTACTGGCATTCTAAATATGAGGATCATTTGTTGCAACTTGTCATTTGATTCAGTGTTGGGTCTCCTCGTATGTGTGTGTTTGTGTTTTTTTTATTAATTTAGTGATTTGTCAGTCTCCTCTTAGTAATTCGTTTAATTGGTTTTGTATCCTTGTTAGATGACTGCAGGAGAAGTTCCAAATGAGAGGGTCGGCCGCGCAAAGTGTAAACTTGTTTACTGTTCTAATAAAAAGAAGAGAACCAACACACCTTCTCTTCCTGAAGAGATCATATTCTACATCCTCGTTTGGCTTCCGGCCGATATTCTTTACAATTCAATGAGGTACGTTTGTCGGCAGTGGTATAAAATTATTCGTGACCCTCTTTTCGTAAAGGAACACCTCCTGCGGTCCACTACTGGATTGTTAATCCAAGAACATTTTTCTTTTGCTGCCCAATTTGGTAAGTTTGGGGAAATGAATACCACAGAGACAAAGGTAAATTTTAATTTTCCTAATTTGCTTTCGGCTACCTGCGACGGTCTGGTACTGTTTAAGGATGGATATGACGAGAAAGAAGTGTATGCAGCAAATCCTCTCACTAAGCAAAGGGTAGCTGCTCCCCCGTTTTGTTTCCCTTCTTTTCTTTTTGGTCTCGCATTAGCATGTGCTTATTCAACAATGGAATATAAATTGGTGTGCACCTATCGTTCCAAAAAGAGCAAAGTATATCATTGCGCGATGGTAACTATGGGCAAAGATCATGCATGGAAACCCATTAACTGTCAAAAGTTGTCCGATCCTTGCCGACAAATATTTAGGGGTTATAGGTTTTCTGCAGGAGGATTTATTTATTGGGCTTATGATGCTTTTCCCTGTGTTGTTGCTTTGGATGTGGAATCTGAAGTGTTTTACGAGTTTCCTAGCCCGGTAGTTGAGACTGAAGACAGTAGTATCTATTATGTCAGAAAGGGAAAATCTCTGTCTTGTGTTGTTGTTAATCATTATAAAGGAACATGGGATGTCTGGGTCTTGTCTGATCCCAGGAGTCATGGATGGAGGAAGCTCCACGAAATTGACTTAGATGCTCAAAAACTTGGAATAAGTCGCATGTGCATTTTATGGCCAATTTCTTGGGTGAGTAACGGTGATGTTCTGGTCTCCGGTATTGGAAGCAAATCCCGCTATATTGCTATGAATGTCAAGACTGGAAATTAAGAACTTCGCATTTGATAGTATGGAGCACGATTGCGGTGGCATGCATGAATTCGCCTACAGCCTTGTCTCGTTCCCCGTGTGATCAAAATCTATCTATTGGTGTTATTCATGTACTTGTTATCTAAGTTTAAACTCTATGTTTCTTATGGGTGGTTACTAGTGATCTTTTATTTTTTTTGATAAGCACAATTTCATTGAAAAGCTCAAACGAATACAAACTAAAAGGGGCATCCCCCAGTGTGAAATAAAATTCCCACTACAAAACGTAATAGGGGCAACCCCCTGCGGGAAACATAAACAACTTTAAGGTATCTACTGGCTATATACAAAGTAGAATCAATATTTACATTGAAAAAATACTATCCGGAAGCCTCCATTTGTCACCCAAAGCCCTGTTCAAAGTGGAGTTCTTAACACATCTTCTGGAGCATAGAAAATCTCTGATAGAGTTAACCACGTTAAGGGACATGACGTCAACCTGTTTGGATAGGCCTTGAAACACTCTAGCTTTTCGTTCAATCCAAATGCCATACACTGCAACTGCTAAGGTGCTATGTAACACTAAATTCTGAAAAACCTTGGACGTCCCATACTGGACAAGCCAGTCCACAATGTTCGTGAGGGTGTTAGGAATGCCTGGCGCCAAAGTCCTCACCAGAACTTGCTGCCAGACCATAGAGGAGAAGGGACATTGGAAAAATAAATGGTGGTGGGTCTCTCTAGCGTTATTACAGAGCACACATTTGTCTTCCACATGCATCCCCCAATTAGCTAACCTGTCCTTAGTACTCGGCTTGGCTTCAATGTCTGGTGAAATTGACAAAAACAAAAATACATTGGCGAATATTCCCACCTTAAAAAGAATAATTTTATACACGATTCCTTTTCCTTCTTTCATTAAAGAATAATTTTATTGAACTAAAAAATTATCGAACTAAAACGTTAAAATTGATCTCATATTTAACTTTAAACACATAGGATTTTTTTATTTTCTTTGATATTCACCCATTTTCTAAGTTTGACTGAAGTTTTGGTAATAAGGCACCGTTCCGTTGAGGTTCTTATTTTTTAACGAAAATGCTAAGGCCCCGTTCCGATATGCGTAGGTGCTCAATCGAATTCAGATCAGATGATTTTTCGCGGGTCCACTCGGGTTTTTAAAAAAATATATATTGAAAGGCTCGGATCATCCGTGCGGGATCCGGAGTGGTCCCCAGGTGCCCGTCAATTCCCGGTCGGTGGCCGTAGCAGCATTCATTTTTTAAGTACTTATTTCCCGACAAGTCATTCTCTCACAATACATTATCTTTAATTCAAAAAATAAAGTACTTATATTAGAAATAAGTACTACTCCACTTATTTCCCTTAGCGGGGCCTAAATACAAGCTCAGCTCAATTAGCGATCAGCCTCATTGGTATATCTTCGTGATTGATTCAAAAGACGAACACACTGAGTTTGAGCACCTTTTTTAAGCCGGAGAGAAGAGATAGAACAGTAACGACGATAACCATCATGCCAGGAGATAAAAAACGGCCATCATCATCGAGCCATTGACAAAAAAAATTTCCTAAAAGAGGTCCAAAGAATCCCATGGATGAACTGTATCATAATCATATTACTGAGATATAGTAATACAGAATGTACCGAAAGAAAGATGGTATAATAGTAACTATCTCAGTTCAGTATATGTAGTCTTTTATGCAATACAAAACTGGGGAGGGGACCCTTAACCGAAAACAACAGAGCAAAGGGCCACCAAATGCAAAAACACTTTCCAAAGAAGAACCACTCTCTCAGATTAATGGAGATTGAAGTTGAAGTAAAGCACATAAGCTGAAGAAACATAATGACAAAGAATTGAAGACTACACTGTCAAGTGTCAACCACCACCAACGCATCTTCGTCCCCATACTAGCTGCTCGTACTCGTAAGTTCCACAACTCTCAGATTTGATGAGTTCCCACATCTTGGCGATACTATCTTGGTTCCCCAACTACTAACAGGTCTAGATTTTTGACAAGTTATAGAACACTAAGGCCGTATAAACGTTTATGAGAACTACTTTCAAGCTGTGGTTTCACCTGATGGAACAAGTTCGTTCCCCTCAGATATTGGACTATCCGCTGCTTTCAAATGCTTTTTCGCCAACTGCTCCAATTCTTTTCCCGGAAACACTTCTCCTTGCAAAGATGGAGCTATATTCTTCACATGTAACCAAGTCAGTTGCCAAAAACTGTCCCCACTGATGTCGTCACCCGGAGCAAGAATCCCGTTCGTCTTCATTACAAGCAAAGTGTTCTTCAAAAGCTCAGGGACTAGTTCATGGATCTTCTCGCTCCGTTTCCCTCTGAATTTCAGTTTCATGTATCTCTCCATGCAATTGAGAACCCCCACCCACAATTTGCAAAAAGATTCAGATTTTGAGAGATTTTGAAGGAATTGTAAAAATGCTTTGGACAGGAGTTTCATAGATAGAGCGAGGGACCTCTCTATGTTTCCATAGTCTTTTGGAGAATTCTCCAGTGCAATATCTAATAAGTCGTCAAGTAATTTTAATATCACCAAATCTAAACACTGCACCCACGACTCGCTTGGAAGGACGACCTCATTCACTCCGGTTAAGCACCGCTGCAAGGACAAAATCGCATGGTTTCTCACCTCCTCTCTTGGATCCAAACACACCTTCCTGAGTCCAAGTACCAACCTCATCCACATCTCCCCTAAATCCTCAGACAATTTCTTAGCCTCCTCCATCGAAGCTTCCTTGGTCTTAAAAGACCATTTTACTAGACAGACAACGGACCCCGCCATCAAATCCAAGGATTTGACAGACCTTTCGACATGCCCAACTCGAGATTCAGCAAACTGCCGAGCCGCGTTCACACAAAGAACATAATTAGCCGGCAAAAGGTAGGCACCGTCAGCCATAACAAACGAAAGTGTCTCAAACCCTAATTCAGATGCTTCGGGATGTCGGGCGGTGATAGAGAGCAAGGAAGTAATCGTGCGCCACCCTACGTGGGATCTTATCTGCATCGCGTTTCCTTTCACGAGGTGCATGACTTCCTGAGTGATGTGTTCACAATACGCATCAGCGACGCGAGCGTCTAGTTTCAAAATCAGTTGTAAAGACTTGAGAAGCTCATCGGTTAGAGTTTCCTTATAAGGAAGAAGCCGCTGACATATTCGGAGGAGTCCAAACACAGCTTTTTCCGCCAGAGAACAAGGCACTAGGGTTGAGTGGACAACATTAGCTATATGGTCATAAACACCTTGCCAAAGAAGTGTAAACCTATCCCTGTTATTCAGTGTGATTCCAATAAGCAACTCCAGACAAAAGACAGCAATTTCTTCCTCTTCGGCGGAGTTAGTCCGTTTACGATCTCGCCCTGCAGCCAAGACAATTGCCCTAGAAAGATGTACTAGGGAATCAGCTTGCAAAAACTTACTTTCAGTAAATATGCTGTCGATGTGGCAACTTTGAATTATCTGGAGAATGTTCTGATGAGCTGCAAGTTGTTCTTCAGACGGTTGTGGCATGGGGTCCTCAGTATCAAGATACAAGAGTTGGCTGAACCGTCCGATCAGACCTGATGACTTCCTAGAAGGCACTGTTGCTGGGATACGAGATGGTGGTGTGGAACTCGTAGCGGGCCCCCCTCGATCCGAGTCAGAAGAGGGTTTTGGATCGTCAGCTCCATCGCTGGCAACACGGGGGAGAAACCCCAGCCTGTGCAAGTTTAAAACACAATCCACGATGTTTTTCCAACCAGATCGGATAAGGTCACCGTACCTATTTGCTATGTTGAAAACTGCTACTGTTGCCATTCTAGCTTTAGTGTCATCGCCAAAAGCAGGAACAAATTCTTCGACAGATAAAGGATGTAAGAGGGTTGTGAACTTACAAAGAGATACAACCACATCATCTAAAACTTGGTCAAGGTGGTGATAAGCCGAAATTTTTGCAATGGACAAGAATCCTTCAATGCATGTTTCTAACACATCTTCCCGCTCGACGTGATCAAAAACTACAGAAATAGCAGCAATTGTAGGACCAGATATGATAGCAAACGTGTCGTAGTCAAGGCGTGCTCCAAAATCACAGCTGACAAATGGAGCAGCTGGTTTGGAATCGTGCATTAGACCAATCCAATGGCTTCTTGTCATGATTGGAAAGCCAGAACCCTGATCAGGGGTCAGGCGTATCTCAGTCTGACATACGGAGTGGTAAAGTTCAGAAAGGTACTCTCGCGGCAGATCATTGCCCCCGTTTATGCGCCGATTGTTGCGGATAAAATCTTCCTCAGTCATCTTCTTTTTGATCTGTGCATTGTGTTGATCCGTGTTTAGCAATATGAGAGAATACGACAACACGAAGGCAGCATCTTTATCAGCTAGAATGTGCGGCGATTGCTCGTAATACCTCTCTGCAAATGCCTCTAGCACCCTATGTATCTTCTGTGATTCTCCGGGTAATCGGAAAGTTTCCAAGAAAACGCGCAACGCAGTGTCCAAATTCATTTCTTGAAAATTGAACAATCCAACAAATTCATGAAGCACTTCGATACAAAATTCATCATGGTTTCCCAGGAAATCTCCAACAAGATTCTTATCCAATCCCGTTGTGTACCTAAAGAAGTAGGCTACACTTTTCTTGTCAAGCTTATCAGGCAACAAATGCATCCTCTGGAGGAACTCAAAACCCTTCTTCGGATCCCTGTTAAAGTGATCCACTCCAACCATCAACTTTCTCTTTATCTGCTTCCTTTCACGTTGAAATGCAACCCACTGATTAGGGTCATCACGGTTTTCGCATTTTACTGTCCAAAATGGCTTATATTCCTCATGATCCAGTGGAGCTATTTCTGGAGCAGGAAAATCGTTTTCCACCCGTTCAGCCATACCTTGAATCATTGCGATCAAACCATCCAAAGCAAGTACATGAATGGCAGATAGAGGGCCATTCACTGGAAATGCACTTTTTGACAAAAGGTTGGCAATGTCTTCAAACACATTGGTGCATGATATATCACAATCAAAGTTGGCATACATCTCAGCCACAAATTCTTGCTGCCTACAAAGGTCAACAAGAGTCTCCATAGCAACCTCCTGTAGTTGGGATGATGCTCCATGCTTGCTTTGTGCAATTCTTACAAGAACAGAAGAGAAGAAAGCTTCAAGTTGTAGTTTCAGCTTGGAACGCAGATGGTAATACAAGTTAAAACCAATGCTACATACAGTTGAAAGAATCAGCGGACTCATTGACAACCCAAACTGCATCAGATTATTAAAAAGTTCATCCTTTATCAAGTCCAGTAACTTGGGGTGTTGGCCGATGCATGATCCACCCAACTCAATGGCGGAATTGATTAAACCTAACGCAAATAGAGGAACATCTTCATCATAAGCTATAGGATTGGACCTTGGACCAATTTCAATGCGCTCCATGGCATTCAAAAGAGAACATAGGAAGTGAAATATCTCCACCATACAGGAGATCCCATAGGGCTCCATTAATACATGCCCTCCACTTTGAGAAGCCTCCTTCACCTCACCAACCTCAGTTGCATCCAACGAAACATTTGAAGCAACCCCAACCACAGGTGAACCTTTATTTTCCAAACTGCCACTGCCATTATTTAGTTGTTTATTTTCATGAGTGTGATCCACATCTGATGCACCCACCTAACAAGAAACACAAGTCTCCATAAATAAACAAAGAAAGCAAAATAGGAGGCTAGTCATGAACTAGTGATACTGATTATCTCCTTGTGCCACGTAGGTCAACTTACGAAATAATTAGATCAAGTAAAAATGGTGAGATTCGGTGAGAACCCTAATCCTTTGCTTTCTCACCATCCAAAAGGGGCTGTAAAGCTTAGGAGAAAATGCCACAAATGAATATAACTAAGAATGGGTTATTACCTCCTCCTTAATGTGCAAGCTGCCTCCCTGAGTTGGTGCATGTTCTCCACCGTCAATATCAGGCAGGCGGGAAAAAATGTGCCGAATCAGTTCATGCATTGTGTGACGTGCTATCCTCTGCAACAATTCGCTTTTAGAGCTTGCTTGATGTACTACACGAAAGCAAGTATTTATGATGTTGCATACGTGCTGGTTACTCAACTTAACCGATGACTTATTTTTCATACAAGCCAAGAGAACCTGAAGTATTTTCATGAGTACCACTTCTTCAGAGGCAGGATCAGTCACCTCAAACCGGCAGCTTGTCACAGCATCAACTATCAGATGCAAAGCATCATCTACATTCACATAATCTGTATCAAGTATGTCAAGAGTCAAGATTTTGTATACAGAAGACAAAGCCACGCCAGTGATCGGTGCACCAGTTTCATCAGATTGGATCACATCCAAGAAAGGCTGGAGGTACAGGATTGAACTTATAGTGTCCCACCGGTTCTGCCATGAGAAAATTTGCTTCCGCAGTTTCTTAAAGGACTGGACAAGAGAGTGCTCTATGTGATCATCTTCTTCTATATAGCGAACTCCCCATCTTACATTTCTCCTCATCACTGCCAACACTGCCCCTATTTCGGAATTGACCATACATGCTAAACCACGTCTGGATGGCCTTACAGAACAGTTCTTGGGCTCTCCCATAAATGCATTGCCTACGGACTGCTGATTTGGGCACCCCATAATTGCCCCAGCTTCTTAATACACTCCAAGAGACATCAAAATCGTACAACCAGCTACTATATGGTGCCAAATCATACCCTTCAGATTACGAAAAGAAAATAGTAAGCGCAACAGGTATTGTACGTGGATTCATGAAAAGAGTCATATTGAGAACACTAAACAAGCTTGACCAACTGATAATTGATAAATGGTGCCATTTTTATCTATAACTACCATACTGATCACTCTATGAAAACGTCACCAGTGAAAGGATTACTAAACCAAAAGGGTTAACTTGGGTAAATAATGAATTTGTGGTATGCAAGTTTTTTGCAAGGTATCACTAGTTACCCAACTGGCAACTAGCACATCGTGTGGGTCACCCTAATTGTAGTATTGTACATACTGCATTAGCATAAGCTTGTTTCTATATTCAACTCTCAAACTACTCAAACTAGTTAACCAACCATTTGCATCAACACATAGCTTTGCTTCTTCTCTCCCATCTGTCACTAAAACAAATATGAACTGTGCAACAGTTGTCCCATTACAGTAATAACACACGACTATTATTCAAAGAGACCCAGTCTGGTATATATTAACATTCCTGTCTTTACTTATGAAGCAAAAAAATCTACCAAACAAGTGCATGACTGATAGACATCTGTTAAGTCCCCTTAGTAAAACGCAGTAAATTGATTGCCAACAGTTGGAGCAACAAGAGTGTCCAGGGTGATATGAAGCTGCTATTGGCAGGTCCGTATTTACAAATACGAGTATTCTCTCCTTTTAGGTAGCTCCTATTTACTAAAGGGGATAAAAACCAGCAGCATAATCCATATACAAACTACCCGATTATAGTGGTTTACCCTTCCTTTTGTGTCCTGGTTCATTTTTACATCCTGATTTGCAAAAAAACAAGACAAACCCAGCTGCACAAACAATAAAGAAACCGAAACAATCCCCTTCTATTTTTCTTTGAACAGGAAATATAACACAAGGGTAAACGTAATTCATCTAACGATCTACGGCCTCGGTGGAGATGAAGGAGAATCCATTATATGCACTAAGGATTAGAATGCTCAACTCTCAAGTCTCATGCAACCTCCTTCTACTACTTCCTCTATTTCAATTTTACAAAAAACCTACTAAAAGCAATAACGGTATAACCTGTGTGCGTACAAAACTGTAATGTATGCACTATCGGATCGGCTCCCTATAGTAACTCGTATATCACCCTAATGCAACCCACTTCGCAACCATCCTCGGTGCTAATGTGAAGCAAAATTGGGCAAGAAAATAGTTTGATGATTAAAAAATCCCACATAACCCGCGTGGGTGAGCCTGAAAACGCCTTTCAAAAACATCTCAAACTACGAGAGCGTACCAAAGGATTAAAATACTAAGTTCAAAACCTCCTTTAATTCTCGGGAACCAAACGGGGAACAATTGAACACACTGGTTTGAGAAGCAATTAAATGGGCAACATCAACCTCAGTACAAATCCTGATTCGGATGAATAGATTGAAGAACAAAAAGTGCCAGATCTGACTTACCCGGGGGTCGATGCAACGTTGAGATGGATCAGATCAGAAACTCAACGAAGACGACACCGGTGACCGGAAGATGATTCTGAGATCACTTCGGCGTCAAGTGAGACGATTAGGTCAACGAACCAGCAACAAATCGAAGCAGGTAAATTGAATTGGGGAATTGCGGGGGAGTCAATCAAGGGATTTATCAGTTGAGAGCAGCAGCTGATCTGGAACGGAAATCCACCGTAGCTTTCGGAGATCCCATCAGTCGATGGTTTGCCGGGCTGGGGGGGACCTCACAGAGGTGGTGGCATGAACCGAGGTAGTGTATAGATTGGGGTTCTGGGCCTGTTGGAATTTGTTTTTCTAACGTTTTATTGTTATTGTTTACGTGAAACTTTGGTACAGAACTTGGAACACCCGAGTAGTGATGAAACGGGTCGGGCTATCACCTAATAAGAGCATCTCCTACCCATACTCCATTTCTTCATTTTGGAGGAAAAACATTATCCAATCCATCCTCTAAAACTCTCCTTCATTTGGGAGGATGGATCTCCTCCAAATATGTGTTAGAGTTGAGAAATAGAGTGTTGGGTTGGAGTTGAGATAAATAGTACAATCCTCTAAATCTACTTTTCAAATAAAATAGATTAATTTGATCATCTCAAATAGAGATTTGGAGGGTGTTGGATTGGAGATACTCTAATGACAGTAATTAAAGCAACGTTCTGTGTTACAACAATCCGAGCCATTCATTAAATTTATAATATCTTTTTCGGTCTTGGATCAAAAAGTTTGAATGAAAAGTTCAAAGATTGGATCTAACACTAACAGTTATTCGATTGAAAGCTACAGTCGGTCACTGCGCCTCAACAATAAATGAAAGCCGGGAACTTTTTGAACTCTCTTGCCTTCTCGCTCTCTCTCTCTCTTGCCCGATTCCTAATCCTCCTTCTATTCATGTCCCCCTCCCCTCTTTCAATTCCCATTCTCAGTCCGGTGGATCTCCGCCGGATTACACTATTAGGTGTTTCCGGCACGGGGCTTAACGGCGAAGTGAGATCCCGACAGCTAGTGGTGTTTTCATTTTGAGTGTTGCGGCTCGTTGGCGGGGATCCATGGCAGCTCCGCCCTTCTCTGCGTCTTCGGTGGACAATGTTACTTCCTTTTTCGGTTCGATGATTTGACCAATTTCTCTAGCTAGATCTAGAGGTGCGATGTTGATTGTTGGTGGATGTGGAGGTAGCTTGGGATTGTTGTTGGGGCTGTAACGATCCGGATTTTTGCTCTAATTTTTTTTTTTTAAAGAAATTATTTTTAATCAAATAGTCTATCGTAATCGATTAATTATTTAAAAAGTATAATTCGATTAAACTAGAACCTAGAATAATTTTTTGATGATAAAAAATTAGTTTAGCTTATATACTATTAATTAGCCTGTAATAGCAATCCGTAATTTCTATCATTAATAATATTATTAAAAAGTATTATTAGTACTAATAAAATTATTGTCCTTAAGAGATTTATACAAAAATAATAATTATCTTAAAGCGTATTTATCTCTTTTAATTTTTGTAGTTGCATGCATGCCTAGAACTCTTCTCATCTCACCATCTCCTACTCCTACTCAGTCTCTACTTCCTCCCTAATCTTATTTTCGTCCATATTCCAAACCAAGAGTTAGAATTCCATTAGAACACAATTTTATCACCCTTATCAAAAAAATTCTCTTATATATACCCCTTAACCCCGACCCTAGGGCCCAAGAGAGAAATCTGAGAGAAACCGGACTCCAATCCATGGAGTTTTAGAGAGAGAAAGGAAGAGAGAGAAAAGTGGGTTTCATAGCCACGACCAATCGAAACCCGAATTGATAGATCCGATCATCTCCTACAACTCCTAGCATCACCAAACAAGCCTCAATTCAATCCCAAGGTACCCCCTCGGCCGAAACCGAAGTCATCTTCCCCAACGATCAAAGATTCGATTTTTGATCAATTCGATCAAACCAAGGTATTATAATCCCTTCCAAACACTCCTCTAAGTATATTAAGTGTTTTTATGCTTAACCCAATAGCCCTCATGGTCCCATGCATCAAAACCGTAGCGAAAAACAAAAAAATCCGAATCTGCCTTCAACCTTGCGGCCGCAAGGTTCGGGCCGCAAGAACCTTTCGACCTTCCGAACCCGATTTTTGACACCCGAACTATTTTTCCTAACTTTCTCACACCTCAAGGATCATAACTTGTTAATGTCATATTTTATTTTATTTTATTATCTATTTATTAATTATTTGTTCGAGTTCTTGTAAAAGTTTACAAACGAAAAATCCTTGCGACCTTATAAACCATTTAATTAATTCTCAAAATATTTTTTTTAGATTCTTTACATCCCAAAGATGATATGTTGCTAATCTCAACATATTTTATTTATTAAACAATTTATTATCCATTTATTTTACCTTTGACAACCTTAAAAATCATTTTTATTTTAAAAATAATTCCGTAACCCTCCGGACCCACTTTTTGATACTCGAACATGTTACGTAGGACCCTAGGATTCCTTTTAGAGCCATGCTACCTATTCTAGTGTTATTAATTACTTATTGTATTTATTATGATCATTAATCAAATTATTTTCCTAAATAAAAATTTATACAAGCCTAGATTATATTCTTTTTATTAAAACTTTTATTTATTAAAAGTTCCTTACCTTATTAATGACTTGTTGATCATACAGAACTAAGGGCAACGGCCCATTCATAAAAGGTTATGTGATTCAATGCATATTATTTATTTCAATTATTATTCTGTTCGCTTAATTTCCAACTGCTGAATGATATGTTAGATTGGACCCTAGAGACATGGGGTGGTATGCGAAATAGAAATCACCTAGACGATGATAAGTAATGGATGAATTGGAAAAAGTTTTGTTTTTAGATTGCCTGCAGGCGTGATTTTGAGATTGTGATGAGATTGAAACTGGCGGGTGTCCAGTGATGAATTGATAGACTGGCGGGTGTCCAGTGATGATTGTGGAATGGTTGTGATGTGGTTTATAAGATAGGCGAACCCTAGTTGTGATGCAGGCATGATAAGCTTTCCCCTTGTTGTAGTTATTGGGGATGCACACTCGGTATATAACTTAGGTGTATCTTGAACTCATGGGAATGAGCATGGCTAGCGGTTGAGGGAGGAAAGATCTCGCGGTGAGATCTTAGATCACACGTCAGGTTAATGAATAGTAATAAACTGATTGATATGAAATACCTCTGTTATATTTCTTCGTACCATGTTTATCCTGCTTGATTGCTAGCTGTAAAGTAAGAGGGGTGGTTGGGTTGGATTATTCCACTGGGTGATTTATCACTCACGGATATGTCTGTATCCTGGTAAATCGATTGCTTCGGCGATCAATTTGCCAGAGGGCGCAGGATTCAATGGAGGGGATTCAACGATGGTGCAGTTCGACATGGAAAGAATATCAGGAACGAAGATGGAGTGTGCTTGGAATCTGTATCAAGCCTAGAGTCAGCTCTGAAGTTAATGTATTTTAAATCAGTAGATTTATCTTGAGATTGTAATAGTTAAACCTTTATTTTGGAAAATTATATTTATTTAGCAAATTTTCTTAAGAAATTATTTTATTTTGCTTCCGAAAAGTCGGGGCGTTACAGGGGCTTTGCCGGTTTTGGCATTTTCTGGGCACCCCCACTGCCGTTGTTTTCCTTCTGTCTTGCAGGTGGTGGCGTTCGGGTGGCGAGGCTCCCGATGGTTTTCATTGACGGGTGAAACCGGTTAATGCTTAACGGCGATGTAGAGTTCTCGCGGCCTATAAGATCTGGAGGTGATGATGGCGTCGGTGGCTTCTGGAAGTGGTAGCTGCGTTGGGCGGTGGCTGTTGTTGTCGTCTCTTTCTACTGCCACCCTTGGTGCTGTTGCTCATCATGTTTGGTTTCCTGGATGAAGGTTGTGGTGGTTTCGACGTGCTTTTGTGGTGGTTGTTGTTGCTGCAGTCAACGTCCGACTGTGGTGGTGGTGGATTGATCACGAGTCGAAATATGGCTCTGTTAGGATTAGGGTTTTTGTTTCTTGGGGTTTGCGTTTGTTCCATTAGGTGTTAGGGTTTCGGCCCTATAGGTGTGGGATTTGTCCCTTTGGGTATCTTTGGTTGGTTCCTTCATTCCTTGCCAATCAAAGGATTAAGTCTCAGACTGGGCACATGATTATTCTTAGCTTTATTAGAAATTTGATGTCGTTCTACTTGTCCTATTAGTTTTTGTAATAACATCAACGATTAATGAAATTTTGTTGTCATTAAGTAAGAGAAATGATTTTGCCACTCATTTTTTGTTAACGTCACTCCCCTGCAAGAGTATTTTTGCACCAAAAATACATTTATAGGGGAGTGGCGTTAACAAAAAAGGGAGTACACTTGTAGCCGGAGTGACGTTAACAAAAAAAGAGAGTGGCAAAATCAGCAGCCTTAAGAAAACAGTAATTCGATTGAACTTGTTTTTTACGAAATCACTAAAAAATATATTTTAAATTTAATAAAAGGCTAGAATCGTTTTTTCACCAAAATCCGTTCTTTTGGACTTAACATAAATCTGAAATTTTTGTCCTTATTTGAATTTTTTTCGCATTTGTTAGTTTTGCGCTAAACTTTTTTGGAGTATTGATTCGTCTCGACGAGAGGAATCGAAAAGGTAAAATTTTGGCACTTTTACCTAAGTATTTTGAAAAATAACCACTTTTTAGCGCATAAATGTCATTTTTAAAATTTTCCTTTCTTTTTCTTTTTACATGTTACAAGCAAAGCCTAAGAGCATCCCATTGTAATAAGCAAATAGGTGTGGATAAACAAATTTAATAATACTAAAAAATACCACATATTGTAATAAGCAAAGTTGCAAGTCTTTTAGCAAATAACCAAATTCCACCCATTCCATAACCAAACGTAACAACTTTTACCAATAATCAAAACTCAATAACTCAAAAACACCACATTGGAATCGTCTCATCGAGACGAATAATTTGGTGTGGTCAGGTGCGTGATTGGAACTCGTTTGCGATTGGACAAATGTGCATTGTGTATTGTGGAGTTTTTTTTGGTTAGGGATGCAAAAATAACCAATGTGGAAGTAGAGGTTGTTAAATTTGATTATGGATTAAATGGATAATCAAATGCTGACATGACACATTTTCGTTATGGGCAAATTTCACTGACCTCCCCTGAGGTTTCTGACACCAACAGATACCTCCCCTGAGGTATCTGAAATATCACTGCCCTCCCCTCCATTGTCTGACAATACCAAATCAAGTCCATCCAGCCAAAATCCCTCCCACGGTGTTTAATCCTCCTCCGTTAGTTTACATAATTACATTGAAGAGACCAAAGTGCCCTTTGGTATATAAAGCAACACTTGGGAATTTCCCCTCGCCATTCCACATCTGGCCTTCTCGACACCCAGAAGAGAGAAAGAAAGAGAGAAACAAAGAGAGAGGGAGAGAGATATACGATGACAACGATGGAGAATGGTGGTGAGATCACGTAATCGCGACCACGATCGCGATCTTGACCCCAAGAACTTGGTTCATTTTTGCTGAAGAAGACCGCGTGGTAGAAACTTCTCAACCGTTCAACCCTTGTAGATCGTTGCTTCTCGACGCTAATAGAGGTAACCATGGCTACTATAATAGTTTTTTTGATGTGTTTTTTTTGGTTTTCCTGCAAAAAATTTTGGTTTTTTTGTTCAATCTGAAAATTTAGGGTTTCGAAATTAGGGGATTTTGTGTTTCCCCTTTAAATCCGAATATGGCTACTGTAAACAGTGCATGTAACCATTTTAGTATTTTTAGTACATGCGACATGATTCATGTAGATTTTTCTTTTTTTATTTTTTATTTTTATTTTTTGTTGGATTTCTAGTGACATCAGAATAGTTAGTGTTAATGTCATTCGGGGCTTTGGTTTGATAGGTTAGATTTTTGGGTAAGTGGTGTTACATGTTGTGCAAAAATAAGAAAATTTTGTGTGAAATTAGATTAGTTAAGTTTGGGTATTAGGGGGTTTTGGGGCTTTTTTGTGAAATCAAATAGTGAATGTAACCATCCACTTACTGAAAATCTTTGCCATTCATATGAAAGTCTTTACCATTCACATACTATAAATAATTTTTCTTGTGTTTTTGGTTTTCCTGTAAAATTTTTTGGATTCTTTGTTCAATCTAAATATGGTTATGACAATAAGGAGGATGATTGGAATTTGGATAGGGAAGGGGAGGTAGAGTCAGAAGATGGGGGTAGACTTATAAATGAAATTTGTGGGGTAGATGATAAGGGACTTAGTGACTACCAATCAGGTGATGATGAGGGCAACATGTCTAGTGGGAGTGATGAGGTTTTAGAGCATGGGGTTGGGTTTGATATAAGTTATAATCGGAAGGAACCTTATGGGGCTGGGTTTGCATGCAATAATGTTAGTATCAATCAAACAGAAAACAAGACTCAAAAAAGTCAAGAGCAGTTCACCCCACTCCTAAATATGAATATGGTCAAGTTCAACTACCCACATAGTCCTAGGCCTTGTTTCATGGACTTATTTATGTATTGGCAAAAAATTAGAGAAATCAAGGGGGTATACATCACAGACACAGCCTTCACAGTGTGTCACTCAAAGCCTATCAGAGTGGTCTCTTTTATAAGTGAGTAGTAAGTATTTTTATTGGTTTCCATATCCGTGTCGGATACTAGGAGGACATGGATACTCGAGGACGGCGGGATACATATGGGACATGCCAAGTTGTGTCTGATTAATTTTATTAAGTTTTAAGCAAGGGACACATTAGGACGCGCCGGGGACACACATCTCTCATTTGAGACATGTTTGGGGATATGACAGGAGGTCGATTAATAAAGTAACAAACTCATTTTGGGGTTAATCATAGTATATATGAAACCAAAAAGATAAGGATTATAATAGAGCATAAATGTTAAATTTCATTAGTTTTTCTTGTTTGTGGGTGCAATACTCATGAATAACAACTAAAAATATTACAGTACATATATTTTATTTTTACTGTGTCCCCCGTAGTGTTCGTGTTTCCATTTTTGTAGAATTGCTGTATCCCGACTACCGTGTCCATAACAGTGTCCATGTCCATATCTGTGTTTGTTTCCGTGCTTCTTACCTATTACATACATTTACTTGCAATGTATCTTGTAACAGTCCAGTCTCTTTTTGCTTCGCAGATGATCATGAAGTTTGGGCATTTTTTTGTGAGCTGATTGAACATATGAAGACCAACTTTTTGTATATTGTAGTATAGGGCTAATGTGATAGTATACTTGGATACCACAAAATGTAAAAAGCAGATTACCAACAGTTTTTTTTTTTGCCTTATCTTGGATACCACTTTTTTGTATAGCAGTATAGGCCAAGTTGGATTCAGTACTTTTGTGACCCAGTATTGGATACAACTTTTTGTATAGCCCTGTTATGTAATTTGGTTGACAGTAAACTTGGAACTTATGCTTTGACTGTTATTTGGATGAATGAAATTTGTATATGACGGGAAAGAAGTCTGCATTTCATTAACTTTGAGTTGTATTACATGCTTGGACACTTGCACATGGCCATGGACAGTTGGATTACATGTTTGGACACTTGCACATGGCAAAGAAGTCTATGGGATTGAGCAACACATGTTTTAGGGGAAAAAAAGGAGAAAATAATGGAGAAATTTGAAGTGAGTTGCTATTAGTATCTTTAATTTCTCATGGTGTCTGCTCTGTTTTGCTTTCCTTTCTGTTTTCTGGGTGTTAAATTTGTGAAATGGAGTTGGTGTGGGTCATATTAACAACGAAGGAGAGAGTATGGGTGAGGGTAATAAAGGTATATTAAAAGTTTGTGTGGGGCGACATCATCTTTTCCATCCAATTTCCAACTGAAGTTTAACGGAAGGGGGTCCTTTGGTATTGTCAGCCAAAGGAGGGGAGGACAGTGATATTTCAGATACCTCAGGGGAGGTGTTTGTCGGTGTCAGAAAGCTCAGGGGAGGTCAGTGAAATTTGCCCTTTGGTTATTGATTTTGAATCTTTGATTATTACCGTTGCAGATGCTCTAAAAGTAAGACAAGATTTTCAAATGGCGTAGATGGCCTTTCTTCTTTTGTGCAAAAGGAAATTATGAATCTATGGAAATAATTTCACTAAGGCTCGGTTTGGATGACAGAAATCTTGAGGAAGAATGAAAATGTCACACCATACTTTCATGATTTCGACGTTTGGAAAGAACAGGAATAGGATGTGATGCCACACTCTTAGGATTCCCATGTTTGGGAGAGACAGGAATAGAATTGTGATTTTTGATGACCGACCAGGAATCACATTACCAGATTAAGTGGGAATCCGATCCCTCCCTTACCCCATGGGAATATTAGATTCCTAGCTCAATCAATAAAAAAAGGAAATATTGACTTTGATACATTTTCAAAACAATTGATTCCTGTTTAAGATTACTGAATTAATCCAAACATTGGAATGAAATTACTTCAGCTATATTTAGGAATTTCATTCCTAATAATCATATTCCTATTCCCACTTAATAAAGTTCTTAGTCTTAAAGATTCTGGTTATCCAACCTGAGCCTGTGTATTTTGTTTCTTTCAATATCTAAAAGTACCATAGCTACAAGATTTAGGTTTTATAGGTTTCCAAACTAAAGATCCCCACCAAAGAGAAATATATTTTTAGAATTACCAGTGATAATTTCTCATGACAATAAAAGCAACATGCGATAAATTAAAAAACAAAACAATTAAATGGAGTCAAAATTGATTTACAGCTCGAATGATAGAGCGTCTTTAAGAAAATTTTAAGATCATATGTTGAGATTTTAGCTTTGAAAATGTATGCGAATGTTTGTAAAAAATTCTTATTAATAGATTTTGAGATTCTAGGATTCTTTAGAAGCTGGACTCAGGCCGCTCTTTGGATCAGATTTCACATTCTAAGTATTATAAAATTGATTTTTGCTTTTTGGAGTAAACAATACTCCTACCACTTTTACTTGTAACTTAATTGTCATTTTACAGCTATAATAAAAATGTTTAGTAATACTAAAATTCAAAATCAATAACCTGCAATAGAATTTAATTGAAACTATAATCTAAAATTTATATTTACAGGTATCGTAAACACACGCCCTATAGGATTGCAGTTTGCATATTGGCTAAATTATATGCGGATATGTAGGAGAGGTATATTTTTCTTACGTAGAATTCTTTTACCCCAATTGTTTGTCTTTTCAAATTTAAAAATCACCATACAATTTTGGGAAGGTGTAGGAAAGATATGGAGTTAACTTATACTTAACTTTTTTACTTTATCAGTCCGTCTCCCGTAAGGACCATCTCATTTTAATAAAATGCGGATCTCCCATTTTCCGATCGAATTTTGATGATCCGAGCTGCTCAATGTGTTCAGAACGTGATTTTAAGGGTCCATATTAGAAATCAGCAAAAAAAAGACCGGGAAGGGCTTCATCCGAGCAGTTTTTGTTTATTTTTTATTGAACGGTTCAAATAAAAACTGCTCGAATGAAGCTCTTCCCGGTCTTTTTTTTTGCTGATTTCTCGCGGGTAACCTTAAAATCACGTTCTGAACACATTGAGCGGCTCGGATCATCAAAATTCGATCGGAAAATGAGAGAAATGATGAGGTCCGCATTTTAACTAAAATGAGAACCCCTTATAGGAGACTGACTGTTTACTACATTATTTATAGATAATTAACTTTTTTTTGATCCGCGATAATTAACTTTTGTTCTACTAATTATTCATTTACAAAATTCTCTCTTACCTTTTGTACGACTTTGGTTAAATTGAATTGAACAAATAAATAGGAGAAGGTAAGAAAGATTCGTGAGTTTGCCACATACAAGATAAAATAGTACGGATCAATGACGGAGTTACTTGTGGGCGTACGGGGCCCCGGCCTCCATGTTGCTTTAGGTTTTATTTTTTTTAAATATTAATATTAATATTAATTATTTTTTTATTTGTTAAGAATTGTATTTTGTATTGGTCTTCTATAAGTTTTTTTTTCAATTATTAATCTCATTTCTTTTTCTTTCTCTCTCTCCACTGACTATCTAAAAAACCTCCCTCAAAATCTAAACCAAGCAAACTAGTATTAGATTTTTAAATCATGAAATTTTAAAATTTTCTTGTTCATAGTCCGGCCCCCGCGTTTACGAAATTCTGACTCCGTCCCTGATCATGGACATAATTTTACAATTAAATTTTGAATATGTCGGGACACCGCGTTAACACATATCCAGAAAAATCCAATAATTTTGAAGCACACACCTCATGATTGATTGTACTCTAGCTGGAAGAATCTGATAATACAGTTTTTTTTTTGTATAACAAAATACTCCCGCTATTCCGTTTGACCGACAAAAAAGGAAAAAATATCCCGAGGCAAGGTGTCACTTTTACAAACGAACGGGTGCAAAATGCGATGGAGATATTTTTGGGTGCCGATAAGATACCACACACGTGGGATTTCGTCGGTGGTCCGGACCGTCAAAACGTGTTTTAGATAGTTCGGATTTTAGAGAAATAGAAGAGAAGAGAGGGTAGTGGGGTGAGGGGAGACAGAGAAAATAAATGTAAACCGTCTAAAAAACGTTTGAAAGGTCCGAATGACAGACGAATACCGTAACGTGGTCCACACATACATACATACGTGATCGGTTTTTTTTTTTTTTGCCAAAAGTTGAGAGGTAGTATTTATCAAAAGATCCCCATGGGAGCAGGTTGGGAGTCCACAGGTCGAACACTCCAACAGAAAGAGCGTATAAGCGCATAAATGCGCCGCCCTACAGAATAAGAAGAAACCCTCCAAAGGAGGACGAAACCCCCCGAAGGAGGACGAAACCTCCCGAAGGAGGACAAACCCCCCAAAGAGGGGACATTATTAAAATAAATAACAAAAAAAAAAAAAAAGCACCGCCGAGACATCAGCCACCACTCTTTCGCAACTATCTTGATAGACTCGTAACCACCACCTCTGCTTCACAAAATAGGAACACATCGTTGGGAGGTGGTCGCCCAACAAACGTGGTAGACGGCGTCAGGTCACAGATCTGAGAAGATGGAGGCTGAGAACGGTGGTGGACAATATCTTACCCGCAACCACTGAAAGCGAAGCTCCGGAACGTTGCTGGAAAACGATCTGGCTGAAAAGTTCCCAATGGACGCCCGAACTTCAGTCGCAGAATTGAGAGAGGAGACGGTTCGACGGTGGGGAGAAGAGAATAGAGGGAGAGAGATCGGAGGGGAATGATCCCTCCCCTCCCGCCGCCTGAGGTATACGTGATCGTTGAGAGGGAAAAAAAATAGTAGTATAGGAGTGACGATGTCGGCATTAAATGGGTTCTCTTGATTAGGAGAAGTAAAGGAGTAAAATAGTACTACCTCCTCCCAAAGGAAATTGATCAGTTTACAAAATAAGAACTTAAAAATAATATGTTTGTGGCAACAAATCAAAATTTGTGCCACTTGTTACTTACGTGTCAGCGAAATATTTTAATTTCTAAGAAGAGTTTGAATTTTGTTGGTATAATTTTTTTTTTTTTAAGTATTAATTTTCGGGACCGGACAATCTTTGTGGGATGAAGAGAAAAATTTTACTTTGGCCCCTTATTCTTTGAGCGAGTTTCAAGTATGCCCTCTAAACTTCATTTTGTAATATTACACCCCTTGAACAATCAGGCAAACTGAAAACTGTTACTCCGTAACTATATTTTGTTAAATATTGTCCGTACCATAACGTGATATTTTCTCCTTTCACAATAATTTTTCCCTTTAAATGCACTTGTAATATGACCATGTTGTCCTTAGAAGCTATATACAAGCCATATAAATCCATTCTAAAGGCAAAAACATCATCACGTGCATTACTGCCCCTACCCCTACCCCAACCCAACACGGCAACATCTCTCTCTATTTTATTCAAAAACATCATCACATGCAAGCTATATATGAGGCAATATACAGTTTATTCACATTTAGTTATCCATTGCATCTCTTTTTCCTTCCTTCAATTTTCTTTCATATATGCTCCCTATGAAAGTTGAGACGCTAAAAAGACCAAATATTTAGTACTTCAATCAACAAAAAATGTAATTCTAAAAATTCTAAATCTAATTCCTCGTAAGAGTTTCAGAATAGTAAACGAATCATAATACAACCGATGGCCCACCATTGTGAGCAACGGTTCGCCGTAAGGGATCTAATGCTTAATTGTTAGTTCATTTGTTTGTAAACATAAAATCTATTGATGTTGGTGAATGGGTGTAAACCCCATACTTTTCTATAATAATTAAATTGGATAAATATTTTGAAAATTTATGAGTTTTATTTTACTTGGATCCTTTAAAAAAAAAAAATTGGCACGAGTGGATCTTAGATGGTGAAGTTTAGGAGGGAGATAGGCGTTAAGTTGGGGTAGCACAATAATGTAGGTGATGATGTTTCTTTCCTTACAAAGGATTTACATGGCTTGTTTATAGCTTCCAAACAAAACACGATCATATTACAAGTGCATTTAAAGGGAAAATTGGTGCGAAAGGAGAGGAGTTCATTTTGCCCGATAGTATATAATATAAGTATTCCATTATGCCTCTCCCTAGTCAGTAATTGCCGAGGTGAGTTGGTATATGAAATTACCCTCTTGCCCTCATTGAAAAATAAAATAAAAAATAGAGTAAAGTTTGAGGAGGGTTTACTTGAAACTCCCTCAAAGTACAGGGTGTCAAATTAAAATTTGGCCGACGTAGGGGGAAGTAGGGAGTTCGTTATTACTGTTCTACTACAACTCACAGATAATGACAGATAGTATATTTTTATTACGCCTTCACTTGACGCATCACTCACCAGATCATTGCTCATCCCTCTGCGCTTTCCAGATTCGGAAGTGAGCAGGTTTCTCCTTCTTCCCTCCTTTCGCCTGAAATTTGATTCGTCAACTGTTTATTTGCACCGGAGAATGTACGCACCTTGATTAGGGTTTCGATTTCCGTAGCTGGTCTAAATGTGGACGTTGTTCGCCCTTGGATTTTGGTTGAATTTAACTCACTGGTATTTCTCTGTTTTCTCTCTCTCTCTCTCTCTCTCTCTCTCTCTCACACACACACACACAACTACTCACAGATACAGTGCGCTTCACTTCATGTATCATTTGCCTGCTCAGTACTCATCCCTCTGTGCTCTCCAGATTCGGAAGTAGACAGGTTTTTCCTTCTTCCCTGCTTTCGCCTGAAATTTGATTCGTCAACTGTTTATTTGAATCGGAGAATACATGTACCTTGATTTTAGGGTTTTGATTTCTGTAGCCGGTCTAAATGTGGACGTTGTTCGCCCTTGGATTTGGTTAAATTTAACTCAGTGGTATTTCTCTGTTTTTCTTGGTCGTTTTCATCCTTCTCTTTTGCTCTTTCTGATGCCAGTCGAACGTTTTGAACTTGAGCTAGTCTGTGTGGCTTTAGGAGGTCTCTTATCAGGTCGATGGTGCTTGTGAAAAAAAGGCCACATTCTAGGTTGTCATGAACGTAGATGACTATTCTGACAATTAGGCAAGGCCGCTAAGGCCCCTGAAATTTTACCGGGAACTGAAGCCCTCAATTAGTAAAAATTATACATATTTTATGCATTAGAATTCGGTCTTTATAGTATAAAGTTAATGGCTGGTTTATTGCCTTTCAGAAGAATTTGAAGAAGCGACGAGACGATGGTTGGAATCTTGACGGATTTTCCGTTAATATAAATTTTTTGGAGGATAAACTTAAATCAATCAAATGTGAGTAAACCAAAATATAGTATAATTTTCTAATAAACAAAACAAAATCATGTCGCAGTTAATTTTATCACTTTAGGTACTTGTTTTAAAATACAAAGGGCTCCATTTTACGATCTCGCTTTGGGCCTCAAAGAACTCAGGACGGCCCTGCAATCAGGATTGAAAGAAGACCTTAGAGAACAAATACTTGAATCACAAGCGAAACATTTTTAATGAGCAGTTAAATCCATCAGCTAATGTTAGTAATTAGTACTGATGAATATTTTCTGAAGCGAGTACTCAGTATCATGTGCTGGTCCTTAGCTGACAGATTATAGACATTGCATTTAGTTCTCTATCACTCCTTTGGTGTCTCTTTTTACTCTGTTCATTCGAATCTATTGAAGCTCCACCATAACTTTTAATTGGCATTGTACCTGGGTTTTTTTGGGGCCATTTTTGGCAAACAAGAGCTGTCATAATTGTTTTGATCCCTTTATTTACGTGCTTGATATTTCATTGGCATTTATTGGAATTCCAGATAACAATTTCAGGCAGATATTTTATAATTTTAAAAGCTTCTTAAAAGACATGGTTCATTGTTAGTATTTTGGTGGTGTTAATTTGTTTCACTTCCACAATGATTGACCATCGGAAAATATGGATATCGTCCTTATAAAACAGAAGTTAGTGTGTGTGTGTTTGTTTGTGTGATTTCTTTCTATTCCTCGTCTCTTCCAAAAGGAAAAAAAGAAGCATTCACAAAAGTAAAATGTTTCTCAGTTTTGTTTTGTTTTTTTTTTGCTACTTCTGCTTTCCTCACAGACTTCAGAAATCTGAGCAGCCTTTTGTTGTAGGTGATCAATTTCACACACCCTTAAGTTCCTCTTCCTGTAGTAGTTGATTTGAGGGGATTGAGGAATTGATAATAGTTGAAACGGAAATCCTTTGGAGGAATGATTCTCTCTGCGCTTTTGACTTCCGTTGGAATCAATCTTGGCCTATGTTTTCTTTATTTCACATTGTATTCTATCTTGAGGAAGCAGCCCGGTAATGTCGTAGTGTATGAGCCGCGCTGGGTTGCTGAAGAAAATTCTCAACATAGAAGTTTTTTCAACTTAGAAAGGCTGTTATCTTCTCCTGGTTGGGTGGCAAGGGCATGGAAGCTCTCAGAAGAAGAATTATTGTCCATCTCGGGTTTGGATGCTGTTGTCTTCATCCGTATTTTCATCTTTAGGTAAGGCATATACTTTCAAACTACTTAAAATTTTCTCTGGAGTACAACAGATTGATATCTGTGATTTACAGATCTCCATTTTTTTTTTTTTTGGGGTAAATAGATCTCCATTTTTTAGTGTATGCAATTTTTTCATAAGACTAGGTGTTGCATGTGTGTTTGCCTCTACATGTATGTCTATGGTGTGTTCGGGTATATTATATTGATTGTCTATTTCTACTGGAATCATACTAACGCATTTTTCTGGTAATTGGGTTATCATATGGATTAGATTGATTCTGAAATATGCTGCAATTGAGAACATAAATTTACACTATAGTTCATAGCTTGATATGACCAAAGATTATGCCAAACATGAATGTAAAAATGAATTATTTGTTTTGGAAAAAAGGTACAAATTTTATCAATTTGCCAATGTTATTTTAAATTAAAGGGCGAAAAAAATAAAGCTTGTGAAGTCAGGACGTGAATATTTTCCCCCCAAAAAACACATGGGAAGTGAATAGTGTGTATTTGGAGGTATCCTCTCTCTCTCTCTCTCAAATCTCAATTTTCACTCATGTTCTGTAAGATTGTTGCTGTTATACTGTTGTCAGTTAATTTGGTACCGTTCATCCTATAGAACTGTTAAATATAATTGGTCTTCGTGTAAGTCTAATTTTTGTGAGCTTCTGTCTTGATTAGCAGGTGTTGATTACGAATTCCCATAGTATACCCGAGCATGCTTTATATTGATTTCCTTACCTTAGGAATGATGCCCACTGTTCTCATCTGTTTCTAGATGATCATCTTTCATTTTAGTGGTTAATCGACTCATATTTTACTATTCTATTGACCAAATACTACTACTTCTTTTTTTATAATTATTTTGGAGAAAAAAGCTTGCTTATCTTTCTATCACATAGTTTGTCAATGTCTTGATTAGATCATGATTTGTTTCTCTTTCTATCACATAGGTTGTCACTGTCTTGATTAAATCATGATTTGTTTCTGCCTATCTATATTTCTGTTTTTCATTATCCTCCTTGTCATATTTTCAACTGTAATCTGATGTACATAACATTGTTTTGCATTGCAGCTTGAAAGTATTTACTTTTGCTGGGATTATTGGGGTTTTTATTCTCCTTCCTATTAATTTTGTGGGGAATCAGCTAAGCACTGATTCTTCTGACTTGATAAACAAGTCATTGGACTCGTTCAGTATTTCAAATGTTGACAACGGATCAAACTGGTGAGTACTGGTAGGCTTTTGAAACTGGAAAAATGTACATGTGCAGCTTCAAGCTTATGTATTCTATCTAGCACAAGATAGCACGGGATGTAAACTTAATATTATAGGCTTATGGCTATGTCAAATGGTATATTTCCTTGCATTCTTATTATTTACATCTTCCTAATTATGTTTAATGCCATGTCATAGACATGATCATACTTCATTTATCCTACAACTTGTAGATTTCTTTAGGGGAGAGGGCTGGAGTGGATTGGGAAGTAGCTGTGTTTACATTTCAGTTCAACTCCCCACCCATCCTCTCATATCGGTTTGAATTCAGTTGAGGTGCCTTGAATGCGTGTTGGACACCTAGAACATTTTTTCTACCTTGAATTATGCAGGCCAGTGCATAATCTATATTGTAGTGCACGTCCGTTTTAGTTCTTATTTTTCCTTCGTGTCCAGCTTAGACATTTTTGCAGTGGTTGGTTTACTTTGATGGGTAATTGTATTGTTCGGAAGTCTGGATGTCTGGATTGTTCTATTGTCAGTCATCTTATCTAGACTTGGCAATTTTATTTCAAAACTTTTTATGACCAGGTGCCCGAGCCAGCTTACTACTCTCACCTCGACTAATCCTAGGGTACCATAAATCCACTGTCCACTAGTGGGGGCCCCACTTGAAGCCGGTGGACCGGCCCCATTGGAGTTTATAGCACCTGAGAGATTTCGAACCTAAGACCTTAGGAGGGAGCAAACCCCTAAGTCCAAGGCTTCGACCACCTGGCCAAACCCTGGGAGTTATTTCAAAACTTGGTAGGTCTATAAGGTCTGTTCGTTGGGTGGCTATTGATGTTCTACTTTATTGTTGTAGCAATTTCCTGTTACAGTGTGCAGGTAGGTGAAGTATTGAATTGGGCATTTGATGAGATCTAATTTTTATGTTCAGCGTATTAACTTCTAGAACGTATTTAGCTATGTCAGCTGAAGAACCACTGACTATGGTTTTTGGCTTTTGTTAAGGTTATGGATTCACTTCAGTGCTGTGTATATTTTCACAGCATTTGTCTGCTATCTTCTATATGCAGTAAGTAATATTTTGTGTGCCATTCTTAATTTTTTGGTACGTTTGAGGAAAAAATAGAATATGTGGAGTTCTAAGTGCATCTGGGATATACAATATAATCTGCAGGAGTATGACTATATTTCTTCAAAGAGGATTACCTGTTTCTATGCATCAAAACCTCAGCCACATCAGTTTACTGTTCTAGTAAGAGGTATCCCTGTCTCATTAGGTAGCAGCGTCACTGAAAGTGTTGAAAGCTTTTTTACAGAGTATCATTCTTCCACGTATCTTTCGCACTCTGTGGTCCGTCAAACAGGCAAACTTCAGCGGCTACTTGTAAGCAAGGAAGCTCTAATCTTTTTCTTTTCTTTTCTGCTGGGAAACTGTAGATTTTCTTACCTTACTTTCAATGGGTATAAATAGTGGCAGGAAACTGTTATTGCTTCCTTATCTTATGAGTTTAGTATAAATTGCTGCTTCCTTATCTTACGAGTTTAGTTAAACTCAAGCGATATATATGCTTCTGTATAAGCTTTTACTACCTTTATGTTATACTTGTTTATTGAACTTCCTACATTTAAGAGCACCAAAACAAAGAATTCTTCAAATCCATGTTAAAGGTTGTAAGTACATACTTTGCATTGGCTGTCTAAAGGATACAACTGCTAAGAACAAACAAAGGCAGTAACATCTCTAGTTTTGCTGAAGTCAATGTTGACCCTTGATGTTAGCTTGTTGTATGTTGAATGGACTGATGGACTGAGGTTCTAATGGTGGTATGTTTTTAAAAATCAGATGCATCTAATTTTCAAGTCTAAGGCCACAGGGACATGTTTAAATATCCAGAGTTTGTGTAGATGAGTAAATTAATTTGTAGAGTAAGCTGATGCTTTATGTGGCATAGAGCATTAAGCATATGCCCTTTGCACAATTTGAAGCAATTGTGCAGAAAACCTGCTACATTCACGGAGTCTATAAATAATTAATTAGTAGCACTGAACTACTTGATGTTTGTGCTGACATGTTGGGCATCTCTACTGTATCCTTGCGTAATGTCGTTTGCTTGACAGGGGTTTGTTTGCAAGTGCCCTTATAGGATCCTTTGGTGGAATTGGAAATTAATTCGTCTTTCTTCTCAATGGTTTTACTTGACTGTCTTCAGCATGTTGTTCAGGAGAGTTGATGCTTTTTTGATTGGCACCCCTGCCCTCTCTGCCACTATTCCTTCATTAGTGGGCTGCATGTGACCTTGATGTTCTTAGGAAACCAAGTTCAACTTGTATGGGCTACAACATTCGATCTGAGTTTTTTGCACTTGAAACTGATGAATTTTGGGGACATACTTCAAATATTAGATTGTTTGTCATGCTTTCTCTTTTGCCATCTTCGTTCTTATTCTAGTGTAATGGTTTCATGTCTGTGGTACTTTGAGCATCTTGGAAGAATAAATTAGTGACAGCCTACAATCCTTTCCATACATTACTCTATTGAAGCTTTCTAACAAATATCTGTTGTATCATGTATGATGTTTTATTTTGTCCTACTATATTATTTTTTTTTTTCCTTTATTACAGCTAACGTTGTGATGATTTCCCAGAGTGATGCAGATAAGTGGTATAGGAGGCTCGTTAAGTTGAAGGCAAAAAACCTTCCTCACAAAAGGTCTGGGCGTGATGGCTTTCTGGGGCTGTTTGGACGCAAGGTTGATCTTTTGGATCACTATGAAAAGAAGCTACAAGATATAGAAGATAACGTGCGAATGGAGCAATCTTCAGTAGTGGAAAAGGTGTGTGCGTGCCTTGAGTTATCATTTATATCCTCTTAAGTTAGGAGTCTAGAGTCAAATACAATAGCAGTATGGATATGATTTTTTATGATTTTCCAGGTTAGTGATCTTTTTCCGGTGGCCTATATGTTTAGCCAAATGATGCATATCTGTAGCCTATATTTCAAGTAGATGATGTAGCACAAGTTTTTACCCGCCCCCCAAAATACCCATACTTGGTTCTGTGACTTTCATCTATGGAGCCTAAAACTTCACCCTAGCACATCAACCATGGCGTGGCAGTAAGCAGGAAGTTGGCAAGTCTGTCTGTGTGCTTGTGTTGGATTGATTTACTATGTTTTATAGTCTGTAGAATGTACATTGTATTGCCTATAAAAATCAGCTCAATTTGTCTTTGTGCTGTTTTTGCTGGCATGGGAAACATTTTAGACACCAACCCAGAGTTCTTAGGTCGTGTCTTGGATGTATCCCCGTTAATAGTAAGGGAAACAATGCCTGGACAAGTTGTCGATTGATCACAAGTTCATGAAACCGATAACACACACTCCCAAACCTCACCCAACCTTCAAAAGGGGTTTCCTCAAGACCAACTGTTGACTCCTTCAATGTGCTTTGCAATTTTTGTGGGTTGCTTACAACATTGTTGTTAAAGGGAATATTTTAACTTCAGCCCAATATAAAGACTACATGATATGTGTCTCTACTGAAACCTGGGAGCCCAAAGCGGCCTCTTCTAGGGCTTCCCCAGGGCTGGCCCTGCCCAAACGTACGCACTCAAGGATAACAACATATGTTCTTGGAAGCAATGAAAGCAATTTCATGCAGTTTTTTCATGAGTCTAAGGCACTTTTTTTTTTTTTTTTTTTTTTTTTATCTTAGTGGGATTTTAATTGCATAATGGCCTTGAGTTTGAGTGCACACCAGTGTTTGTAATCAC
The DNA here is from genome assembly GCA_018127125.1 of Rhododendron griersonianum. NCBI lineage: Eukaryota > Viridiplantae > Streptophyta > Magnoliopsida > Ericales > Ericaceae > Rhododendron > Rhododendron griersonianum. Next base: position 9,192,950 of record CM030795.1, read on the forward strand.
CAACACGGACATGCGACACGACATTGACGCACCGACACACAAATTTTCAGAAAATGGAGGACATGACAGGGGTGGAAAACCTTGTTATTATTTCATTTATTTATACAAATTTATACATTACAATGTAGATCTTTTCATAACAAAAAATCGCTGAAATAAGATGCAGGGTTAATCTTATCATAAGATTCATAACACTTATATTCCACAATTCACGTATGTACATTACATCCTTTAAATTTTCATTACATCAATCTAAGTGTTATGCAACAATAAGGGTCCGAACAAAAAGTGTTGTTCCATTTGTCATTAGAACCGATCCACCATCATCCATTAGTCCTTTTCTATTTTTTGAAATCCTCCATTAGTCCCTTATGCAAGAGAGAGAGAGAGAGAGAAGAGAAGAGAAGAGAAGAGAAGAGAAGAGCTCTGACCTGACGGCGGTCGGTGTGGAGAGTGACAGCTGGCGAGGAGCGATGTAGTTACCTGATCCGTGAACTTGTTGTACAGTCACTATAATGCTTGCCTCCCTCTAAAATTTTTTGATTGTTAAAGCTTTACCCACTAAAAACTTTTGATTATTAATGGTTCACTCCACTGAAGAAGTTCCTGTAATTGCATTTTTATCCCGAAGTGTCCTTGGAGTGTCAGCCTGTGTCGGGAGAGTGAACAGGACAGTTGAAAGGGAGTGTCGGACACCTGTCTGTGACTCTGTGCTACATAGGTAATCCTACATTCGTCTAATTGTTCAATTTTATACCAGTAGTGTGTCCTCTGTATTTGTTTTCCTGACATGACTGATTAGTTTCTCGCCATGTGAATTTTCATATGCATCCTATCCTCTTTATGAAGTTGAATCTTATGCTAATTATAGTTTATTGGTGCATCAGCGAAGTTGGTTTTGGTGGTATCTGACTAGCTTGATATTCTGATATGTTCTTCTGATCTAATAGGAAGTTCCAGCTGCCTTTGTGTCTTTCAAGTCACGTTATGGTGCTGCAGCAGCCGTGCATATTGAACAAGGGGTCAATCCGACAGAGTGGGTTACTGAGCCAGCCCCTGAGCCTAATGATGTTCACTGGCCTTTCTTTTCTGCATCATTCTTAAAAAGGTGGATTTGCAAGATCATTGTTTTCATCGCGTGTATTGTTCTGACGGTTCTGTTCCTTATTCCAGTTGTGATAGTGCAAGGTCTTACTAATCTGGATCAGTTGGAGACCTGGTTCCCCTTTCTGAGCAGCCTACTTAGTATGTAAGTTTTAATATCCACATGTATTGGCTTACGTGTAGATTTGATTTTCTGTAGGATCAAGAATATGCAAACATCTTTTAACACTTTCTGCCTTCCAATATTTGCACTTAGGTTTATTAACATTTGCCACATAACAGTCGCAAACAAGGTGGATTATATCATGTAACTGCCCTCCACTAGATATATATATGGAGTAATGGACAGGATGCACTTCCATGTAATCGCTTCCTCTGCGTCTCTCTTTGAGGCCCGGAGCATATAGTTGTTTTTGTGGGTGATATCGATATTGGAAAGATGATTGAAAGAAGGTTGGTAAATTGGAGGAGGGATTATCCTTCAATTGACAGTTTCACAGTTATGTAAAATAAGTTGTTCAGCTTCTAATCCAATGACTATATCTTGTTTCACCGTTGCATGTTAGTGGTGAGGTCCCTTGAGAGAAGCTCTGGAGGGGAGCTTTTGTGGATGTTTGCCTGCAGATTGGAGAGTTTGTGGAGGTGGTGTTAGGCAGGAATTATGGGAGTGAGTTGGGAATTGTTCTATGAAGAATGTTATTGCTTGTGAAAAATTTCTGAAATTCTTGAGTGACTGAAAATTCGCAAAGAATTGGAAAATTTGGAGACCATTGTCTCTTGGGAGAATCTGGTGAATTATACATAATTATGGTGACCAAAGGGCTTGACCGAGGGAGTATGTCCAGTTTGTCGGCTTAAAAACATAAAAAAAAAATGCATATATGTTCACACATATATGCTTATGTAGAAGGAATATCAATACCTCCAATAGCATCTTATCCGCTAGAAATAATAGAAGTAGTTGCTTAAGCATACCTATACCCAGAAGCTATGAAGCACCAACAACGGCATGTCCATTAAGTTTATTTAATTCTTAAGGGGGACACGGCAAGGACACTGGGGGACAAGAAGGGGTCACGGGGGGGACACGTATAGGGACGCGACAGGGGTTAAATATGCAGTTTTTGAAAATATTTTGGGTTAAAAGTCTACGCGTATATGATGTATATGATGCTTGTTTATAAATATTATGCTTCATGCTTCAACGTATAGCTATGTTTCTACTGGTATAAAATAAATTTAATTAATTATTTATTTATTTATTTTTGCCATCTCCCTGTCATGTCTGTGTCCCCATCTTTTAGAAATCCCGTGTCCGTGTCCGTGTACATAGACCAGAAGCAACCATAGTTCTCTTATCCAGATTGATACCAATAACTTATTGTCTGGTGTTGAGGAATGAGACCTATTATGCTAAAAAAACCATGACACTCACTCCTAATGCTTAAAAAAATAGGACACAATATGGAAGAGATACATCAAGCAACATATTTATATACTTGGCCATGAAAACAGTACCTAATTGATATTTTACATTAGAAATACAATATAGTCAAGCATAGCTATGTAGTTAGAAATAATTTTACATATACTTGAAAGGACCAATAACTCCTTGTGAATATATTAGCATCAACAAATTGGAATTGAGTTTTGGAATTCCTAAAATTTAACTTTTTAAATAGGGTGGGGATCGTTATTGTTTTTTCGGTTATATCAAAAGGAAATGGGACGTGTTTTATGTGTCCCCAAGTGTTCGAACCTACGTCACAAGTTCGCCGTGCGGGGGCGAGAGCGAATGCGAGAGGAAGACGTGAGAGCATCAATTTTTATGGTAAGTGAGGTTGAGAGAACTTGAGTGTTTTATTATTCAATTATAATTTTACTTAACAAAGACTAAGATAGTTTTATCATAATTCATTAGTTCATTTATATAATTGATTATGTTTCATATAACCATTCCGTACTGTTTTGTATTTGCAATGTTGTTTGTTTTCCATTACAAAAGATCAATATCTTAGAGTTGCCGGTTACCATGTAAATGATGTCTCTCTGTTAGCTCATTGGTCCTTGGGTTGGAGTGGGGCTGGGTTTCTAGTAAACACCTGCATGTAACATTTTTGCTGGAAAGAGCTCTCAATCTGCCAATCTGCTACAAGATGCGAGCAATGAAAAATAAGTTCGCAAATAACAGCTGCTTCCGCACCAAGAACATGGTTCGCGCCCTAGTCTGCAATTCGGTAACCTTGACTCACAATTGTGTGACATAGGTCCAAACTGTGTCTGGTTCTGAAAGGCAAAAGGCAAACAAAATAGTAGGGTACGTGTAGACAAGCGTCACACAAGGTAAGAGTGTTGTGTCGTACACGTGTCCGACATGGCACACCACCTTAGAAGTGTCCATGCTTCTTGGGGAATTTGTGAGGTATTAAGACTGGCACCCAAAAGGAAAAAGAGAGCACCCAAAAAGAAGAGCGATCAAGGAAAAGGATGTTTACAAAGTGAAATTATAAGAAGTTATGTGGAGTACCTATCCTTTAAGTGTCTTGTATTAGGCACATTATGGCCCCATGTTTTATGGTTTTGTTTTGTTTTTGCCAGCTTAAGAGAAAGACCAAAGGAATGTAAAATATCAGATAGTCTTAAAAGATGTTTCAAATGAGGAAATTTTGGATTAGCATTGCATGTGAGCAAATGCAAAAATTCGTTCCTATATGCTTAATGTGGTGGAAAACGGAAGCTAAGCTCACTTAGCCAATATTTGAAATTTTTTTTTTTTGAGCTATTACATCTTATACGAGTCTGTACTAACAACTAAAACAAGAGATTTTGTAATGTACAGAACATTCGTCAGTGAAGTGATTACAGGCTATCTTCCTAGTCTTATTCTTCAACTGTTCCAACGGATTGTGCCCCCCATTATGATGATGCTTTCTTCCGTGCAAGGTCATAATGCACTCAGTCAGATTCAGAAAAGTGCATGTTTTAAATTTTTGTTGTTTACCATATGGAATGTTTTCTTCGCAAATGTACTGTCCGGATCAGCTCTTTACCAGGTTAATGTCTTCCTTGAGCCCAAGGAAATTCCTCTTGTATTAGCTGAAGCCGTTCCCTCACAGGTAAAAATATTTCTATTACTTAATTGAACATTTTTTAAGTCAATCTGTGGTTCCTGTATAATCTGTGAATATTGATTGCATATCTTGCATATTCCGCTCCATGTAGATGTTCTCGGTTAATACCTGAACCTCGAGGTGTACTTGGTATTTTCCAACACAGTCAAGATGTGTGTCTGTAGAACCAAATCCACCTAGTTTTCAAATGATCCAACCAAATGTATTCCACATTCAAGTTTGGATGTATTTAAAAAAATTGACTTGTCCCACTTTGTTTGAAATCCCCATATGTGAGGAGCATCGCCTTAAAACACACACTATACATGAAGAACAGTGAATTCAACGCTTTACAAGCTCTGTGGAATGCAAGGATGAAGTTGAATTCTTTGGCATGCCTAAATGTTCTCTTACAATTTTTTGTTTATTGCAGTTTAATAAGCACCAATTTGTAAATGTGGGTACACAAGTTAGTCGGTTTATATAGTATAGTATTTACTTATGCTTTTGCAAGAGTACACTGTACATTTTGGATAATTTTCCTGACAGCTATGCCTCTTGGATCTTCATTTTGTCTAAACTGTCAAATACTCCCTTCTGGAGATCCAACCAAAGTGAGAAGATAAGAGAAAAAGAGGGCAAAGAGTTTTTGAAGTTCAATTCATACATTTAAAGGCATTTGAGTTTCATTCTTCATATAGTAGTTGACGAAATTGTGTTGATTTTGTTCTATGTTACATGGAATCTGGTATCGGTGTCTTCATCTAAGTCCCATATCAAGGACACCGGGACGTGATAAAATAATTATTTCTTTTGTTTGCTTGGGTAAATGGTGTTTCCAAGGTGTCATAGAGCATTGCATGCACATAATGTGAGTTATAGCATGAGTTCTATACTGACTTGTAGTCCTATTTACTAATATGTTGGGCGAATATCCAACTAAAAATAATGGCGCATCTCATACCCTTACTCAATTGTCAGTTGTCCAGCATGAGTGCATGCTTTTCAGGAGAATCCATGTAGCATAGAGTTTGTTTCAAACCAAGAGGTATGACAGTGTCATTGGAGATAATGGTATCAGTTTGCATCAGGTGCAGTCTGATACTTCAAGTGCAATGCCTGTCCCTTGTTGCGATAGAGGGTGGCAATTCCTTTGATGGAGTCTTTATAGCTTCCGACCCAAAGATTCTTTCTTCATGAGTCTGTAAAATTCAAGGGATGTGGCACCTCTCTGAGTGAAGTAGAAAAGGGTTGTGTAGTGGATGTACTTAAAGTTGAAGTTCAAGACGCATTGGTTTGTTGTGTGTTATCGGTAATGCTGGTTTGAGACAAGGGTCCAGACTCTAGACAGCGAACTGATGTTGACAAGGTGCATTGTAATTTCGACAAATAACAATGTGGATCTTTTTGGCAGAAAGATCCATTTAGAGATGGTAGACATAAAGCATAAAGCACTTGGTATTCATCATCCTTTTATTGAGTTTCTAGCAAAAAATCCAAAGATTATTTCTTTCTGAGTCTAGATTATTCAGAGGATGTAATGCCTTTCTGAGTGATGCAGAGAAGGGTTTTAGAGTTGATGTCCTATAATATGAAGTCCAAGACGCATTGGTGTGTTGTGTGCTATCGACAATGCTAGATTGAGACAGAGTCCAGATAACGAACTGATGTTGATACATTGCATTATAGGTTGGTCAAATAACAATGCGGATCTTTTTGGCAGAAAGATCCATTTAGAGATATACGTAAAGCATAAAGCACTTGTTATTAATCATCCTTGTTATGAGCTTCTAGCTAAACATACCCTTTTTTTAAAAACCCAACTCTTTCCCTTACAGTGCCTGGATTTCATGGTAACTTTGAGGATATGATTCAGATGTTATTTTTACTTGTCTAAACCAAAAGAAAAAAGGAAATCTGATGCTGATGCTATTTTTGTTGCAGGCATCCTTCTTCATTGCATATGTTGTGACATCTGGCTGGACCAGTACAGCTTCGGAACTCTTTAGGCTGTTTCCCCTCATCTCTATCTTTATGAAAAAGAAGTTTGCAGGAAAAGATGATGATGATTTTGAGGTGCCTTCAGTTCCTTACCACGGACAAATTCCGAAGATCGCCCTTTTTGGACTTCTTGGTGTAACATACTTTTTCCTGGCACCCCTAATTCTGCCATTCCTCTTGGTTTACTACTGTCTAGGCTACATCGTCTTCTGTAACCAGGTTTGTTGGACTTGGGATCCATTTGTCTTATTCTATCGGATTAGCGAGTATACTGTTTTGTGTTTAAATGTGAATGAAAGGAGGACTCTCGAATTAGAAAATTTTGAGTGCAGTTTGCTCCTCTGTCTGCATTGGAACACTTGCTGACATATATCTTTATTGGATCATCAATCTTAGTTCACTTTTTAAGTATATCCTATGTTTCATATCATTTGTAGGTAGTGCTTAATTCCTTATTCTTTCCAAGTTCCAGTAAGCTTGCTTCTTAGATTGTGGTTATTGGAATACCAGAAAATTAAAGGCTGCAATCGACCTTGAAAGTTCATGAAATGCACCAAGAGTTTGCTGTCATGAACTAAAAATTGTGTTGCACGTACCTTGGTTTTCTGTATTTTACGGTATTAGCATCCTATACTAATATTGCTGATATGGTGCATCTATCGCATGAGATGGTGATGTTATGACTTTCAGATGATAGACCCGGGCACGGATACCAGGTGGGGTACATATCTTGGTGTCTGATTCATCATAGTCATTCAAAGGACATGTAGACGCGGAAAAATATCCGTATGTTGTTAGTTATGCTATGCAAAGAGTAAAATCTTGTTATGAACGTGTCTGAGAGCAGTTCATGCACATTGTTGGAGTTTCATGTCTAATAATACAACTTTTAGTTCTCGGTGTTATTTCTGGTAAACGTCATATTACACATGTCGGCCACAAATCCCATACCCTTTCCTAAGTGTCTGGGTTCGACATGGGTACTTGCTACTTTCAGAAAAGTCCTTTATTTAACACAAGTATCGATATCCATTTTTGTAGAACGTGTCTGCAAGCAATTCATGCACATTTTAGGAATTTCATGACTAGTTATATGAAAAAACTTTTATAACTAGGTTTTTTTTTTTTGGTGAATGTCCTATTACAAGTGTCAGACACAAACCTCAAACCCTTGCCATAAGTGTCGAGTATCCGGCATGGGTACATGTGACATTTGGATGAGAGCCCATTTAACATAGGTATCAGTGTGTCGGTATTAAGTTGTATCCATGTAGTGTATTCGCTTCGTGGATTAGGCTGATCTATCGCCTGGATGCCCTGAATTTCTTAGTGTGGTCCACGTGCTGACTTGCCATATGGGGTGTTACTGGACCTATACTAACATTATGATTTTAACCTTTTTCTTTCTTTCCTCCCACCCTACGTCTCTTGAAAAAAAAAAAAAATGGTTATAAACTTACATGACTTTTTAGGATTCATGCGTCCATGTATCAGTTTTTGAACTATTTTTCGGAATTATAGGTGGACAAGTTGATTTTCCATGATCTTCTAAGCTGTCAAGAAGATCTTTAAAAATGTTTTCTGTTTTTAATTTCTCACAATGTTGAACTAGGTAAATGATGTTTATATTGTGACAATGTTCAGCATATTTTTTGTGCAGCTATTGAATGTTTATGCACCCAAATTCGAGACTGGCGGAACGTTTTGGCCAATAGTGCATGGTTCAATGATATTTTCGTTGGTGTTGATGCATATTATCGCCATTGGAATATTCGGGCTGAAGGAACTTCCCCTAGCTTCCATCTTTTGTGTTCCTCTTCCATTTCTCACTCTCCTTTTCCATGACTATTGCCAGAAGCGGTTTCTACCCATTTTCAAGGCTTACCCTGCTGAGGTACATTTTGACAGAATACCGAGTTTCTTTTCATCCTCCATAGTCTACTTGACCTGCGACTGATGTGGACGACATTATGTATACTACACTTACTGACGTATAGAATCCGAAATTGAGAAGAATAGAAAATAGGAAAAGTTGCATGTATTCTACAGATTACTGTCTTCCACTTGTATTATTTCTGTCTCGCCAAAATAAGCTTTAGCATTCTGTGGGCCATGCAGTGTTTGGTAAAGAAAGACCACGACGATCAGAATGATCCTTCAATGCCCGAGTTCCTTGACAAATTAGTAACTGCATATCGTGATCCAGCTCTGAAGCCTATCAACTATTCTGGAAGAAGCGATGGTCATGATTCTCTCCTTCAACATGCCGCTTAGGTTTGAAGTTGGAAGGTAATGTTGGTAACTCGAAAACAGAATGTTTGTTTGCATGTAGTTTGTTTGGCTATGTTGGGTCCTGTACAGTATCGAATCTTCTTCTTCTTATAATCATCATCTCAATCCCAATAGGGATTATTACTGTTGTATTATGTTGTTTTTGTATGTTTTAACCTTAATGGAAGATAGTGGTTTCTTGGTTTTCGCTGAGTGTTTTTGTAGTTTTGAATATTTGTTTTAGTTTGCACTTACGTTCTGTCAATGGTTTTACTATGATGAGATTCTTCATTTATATGCTGTTATCATATACGAACAGAAGCTGTAGATAATGTAGTCTCTCTCTCTCTCGGTGGCATACTATGATACTTGATACCATTATTACTTGTCAGTAATACAATGGTAAAACAAATAAAAATGCTTAAAACCATTAAGCCACCCTACATTGGCAAAATGTAGACTCTAAAACTTAGAATGGAAGCTAATGAGATACAAAATTACTAAGAATGTCATTGTTTGCTATTGCGAGAATATGATGAAAATTATAAATCCCTGGGAGTGTTTTCTCATCACACCAATCACCATGTATACATGGATATATGTGGTACGATTATTGTCAGTAAGTGACATATATATGACTAAAGGCATGCATCCGTGCTCCTGTATACTATGAAAAATTTCTTGGTAATCATGATCTCGTGCCAGTTATAAATACAAGTTCTGTGATTCTCTAAGTTGTAGTGGTCAAAAACTGTTACTGAAAATATTCTTGTGTCATGGTGCTAAATGACATTGCATATTCAAAAGGTGCTTTGGCATTTTTTTTATTTGGATTTTGAAGCAAAAGATTATGAATATCATTTAAGTACTTGAATTATGTCATGAAAGTGTAGTTTAAAACAAAGCTTTGAAGATTTGCACACACAATTGTGCATCAATATGATGTTTACTCTAATGATAGATATGATATGCAAGGCAAAATCGGAGCCGTAACCGGCTTACAGGTTCAACTCTCTGTCTCTGTTGTTTAGAACACATTGTTCTGGTCGGAGATTATTTTATTTACAACATATCATTAGGCTACAGGCAGGAATGGGAAACGTGACAATGAGAACGATGAACGGATTCGGGTTACACATATAGTATGATACAATGGGGTATCTTTCTATAGGTTAGGATACTAATAATTTGGATGTTTCTAAAGACTGGTGGTTTTCTTTTAACAAAAGGCATTTAATAGAATGATTTGTTGCTTCATAGGAAGGCCACTTTTCAATCTGAGAGATTTGATTAGTGGATGCTATTTGTTAGAGTTTGTCCCACAGTGGTTAATTATAACCTCCAAAACTAGTATATGAGTCTGGGCAGGCTCTCCACTCATTATGAATTGGTTTCGAGTTGTATGCTTTAACATGGTAACAGAGCTAGGGTTTCAGAGAATTTGTTCCCCTTGTTTGTGCCATAAGTGCACAATTGTTTGTTGTGATCTATGTGTTATGGATCGTTTGTTTACCTCTCCACATGCGAGTCGGGGGTCACACGTGCGGGGGAGTGTTGGAGTTTGTCCCATTAATTGTCTCCTCCAAAACTAGTATATGAGCCTAGGCAGCCTTTCCACTCATGTCCAATTGGTTTTGAGTTGGATGCTTTAACATGGTATTAAAGCTAGGTTTTCGAAGGTGTTTGGACAAGATTCTCTTGGTTGATTGCCCCATTGTTTGTGCCTTAAGTGCACCTTGTTTCGTTGTTCATTGTGATCCCTTATGGATCCGTTGTTTATCTCTCCGCGTGTGGGTTAGGGCTTGCACATGCGGGGGAGTGTTAGAGTTTGTCCCACATTGGTTAACTATAACCTCCGAAATAGTATATGAGTCTGGGTAGCCTCTCCACTCATTGCCAATTGGTTTTGAGTTGGATGTTTTAGCACTATTAATCAAGGAACATTTTTTTGATGTTTTGGTCCTGTCGCTGTCAAGATAATTGAGGTCAAATGTTTGTACATGTAGGTTGCTTTACTTATGAAAAAAAGAAAAAGAAAGTATGTTGCTTGGATCCTATTTATGATACATCAGTGTGAGGGAGACCTTTGGTTCACTGAAGTACTTCCAGGTGGAGGGATAAGAATAGGCCCATACCAATTCACAACTTCTTTTGCTGAAAAGTATCAGTAACCTCTTGGTTGATTTCCACTTGTCTATTTACTAGAGACAGAGAGCTTTTAAAAAACCAATGGTTACCGGGCCTGGTCCCTGTGCGTGATCTAACTCCATATGGAAAGGGTAGAAACAGCATAAGCAGAACATGCGTGTGTATATCTGTATCGGAATCTCCTATGTTTTTTGTCTTAAGCAATGTTACCAGGACTCTTCTTCTTCTAAATGTATGAGTACCTGTGTTAGAACTTGGGTAAGGATATGGAATATGTCCGACACATGGAAAAAGGACACTTTAACCCAAAAAATATTGGATGGTTCAGTGTACCGTGTAATTAGGCATATACCTCCAATTATAGGCATGAAGTGCTATGTGACACATTATAACACAATTGTCTCCTATGTTATACCAAACTTATGTTAGGAAATATAAATATATTGCCGTGTCTACGTGTCCTAGGGTAGAACTTAGATGAAAAAAACAAAAAAACAAACACGCGTGCCTGAGTCCATGTAACACAGGTCTTAATTTGTTCCCGCCACATGATCCTGGAGATGCTAATCGTATTATTTGGGAGATTTGGGACACTTGAGTTGGTATCAAACTTCATATTTACATACATAAATTCATAAATGATATGGGGTGCGCAGCCTGCAAAAGATGCAAACTATGCCCACTGTTGCTAGATGTTGACATGGTTGCTAAGAAAAGTACATTTGCTTGTTGTAAGTTTGACCCTATCGGAAAACACTAATACCCTAAAGCATTTTCTATTTATTTCTGTATGAGTATTTAGAGAGTGCCATTTTGGCAAGACAAAAATGTGAAGAATTTTGTCAAAATACTCTTATAAATGGGTTTGATATGAGTAATATTAACAGGGGTTTCTTTTGTATCGCTATATGTCAAGATACTTACTGTTGGTTTTGTTTGGAGTTCATGTACCCGTAGATATAGAACGATTTAAAAACGTAAAATACTGGAAAAGTTGATCAAAAGCCGAAGCCAGCAGAAATCTTGAACTCACTGGGTTAACTCCCCGGAAATCTTATTTACTTTTATCCTCTTGCCAACAACCAAGAACTCCGAGTAAATCTGTCAAAAGTCTTTTTCTCTGCCAATGGTGTGATGCCCATTCGAATATAAAGAAAAGGTAAGAGAAAATAATAGTAGTTTAAAAGTTCAATGAACCCAGTCTAAGTGGAATATCAAAATACGTTTAAGAATATACCTTTGAATTAATACTTGATAGCGTCATCATTAGGGGCTTTAAACATTATTGTCTCTTGGACATTGGAAAGAGTAAGACTGTTGATTTTTATCAGTAATGACAAAAGCATTCTATGAAGAACTTGTATCGTCTGGTAAACTATCCAAAGCGAACTATTTGATTTTCTTTCTTTTCTTTTTGTTGTCGTAGGGCATGCGTTTATGGCTTTGAGTACTTGCATTTCATGATGTGGCACAGATTCGTTATGTAGAATAATGTTCCAGCTTATGACTAAGAACTATTTTGATGGGTATTGCTTTTTGATAGGTCCCAATACAAAGTATACAGCCATATTATTATGCGTTTAAGTTCTGTATACTTTTCCCTTGTTGTTTGTAGGAGGGCATAAAAACTTGGTATTTGTCTATTTCCGTTTCAAAGGTCGACAGCTTAAGCATTTTATATGCCTTCTTATACGGGATTTGATTTAGGGCATGTTGTCAATTTGCTGTCATTACTCATGGTAAGGAAACTGTAAACAGTTAATCATTCTCCTATTTTGAAATTTGTTTGATATATGTTTTTAATTCAACAACAAATTACCGATGAAGTGTAAATGACTTTGCTGCCCTTGTGTAGCCCATGGGCTCTAGGACTTGTTCCACTGGTTGTTGGTTAGGATCCTTTCTGTTGGTTCAGTTGAATACTTTAGTTTTATAGGGGTGTAATTAGTCTCTTTCAAGACAGTGATGACTACTATGTTGAGTTTAAACTATTAGTTCCTTAGCACCATAGGTTAGTCATTTATAATTCACAGAACATTTCAAAATGCCATTTTCGTGAAAAGTTACGTAAGAAATCAAGGGAAAAACAGGTAGGACCAGCTGAGGCTTGCATATTTGGCAATTAAAAATGAATTAAGCCTTAAACTAATAACATAGAAGAGAAAGGAAGGCACTCTACTGTTTGGCTGGGTCAAAGTATCTCTAAGTTCGAATCGCGACAATCAAACTGGATTATCTTAGGTTTGGCTGGGTCAAAGTATCTCTAAGTTCGAATCGCGACAATCAAACTGGATTATCTTAGGGAAATACACCATGGGTCAGGTAGTTCTTAAGCAAGATTTTACTTGGATCCCTAGTAGGTTATCAAATCGCAAATCGAATCAAGAATCAGATTGACCCTTCTTCGAATCGTGCATCGAATCGAATCGTGAATCGTAACGATTCGGTCCAAATTTAAGTACATTGGAAAATTAATCTATGCACCTACATAATAAAGATACAATGCGAAATTGAAAAATCTAAGCTTATATTGACGTTTGCTTTCTATTGTTAGTTGATGATCACGAGGTCGTGGTTCTTAATAGGAAAGACATTTGTACGTAATAGAAAATGCAAACTTAGCGTTAACACAATAAAAACTTTGTAGGCTAATAGGTATGAAACTAGCTTATATGGAGCTTTGATCCCTGCCCCGACCTATAGATTCGTATTGTTTTTGCGTGAGTCGTGTACCAAATCGGGAATCAAATCGTGAAGCGAAGCATATGCACTGAGGTTTTTTATTTATTTATTGTACTTGTGTATGTAACAAGGAATGTTCCTAGTGGTTCTGGGGTACTAGGCAATTGGTACTATACTAGGCAGCTGTTGGTAATAGGCCGCAATAACTGAAAGTCAACTTAGGTTTAAGAATAAGTAGATATTTATCAACCAAACAAAGCCTCGTACAATCTTAATTCTGTTTAGGGTTTGTTGTTAAGATATTACTGTAGAAAGTTGAATACTGGATGGGTGAATATTTTTCTGGTCACTCATAAGAATATGAACAATAGCTTGATTATGAAACTATTGTGCAACTTCGTCAGAATATTAAATCTCGCCGTCAGCAATAGAGAAGTTTTATATATTTGCGTCAACTGTGATTACGTTTCCCCTATTCACGAATATGTAATAAAAGATTCTCCTGTATATTTTTCGTCACTGTTGACTTATAATCCTAGAGGCTAGAGCCCTTGAGGAAATGTAAACAAGCATTGACCCTTTCAGCTCTTCTCCCACTTGACAACATCTTCCTACCTCTATATATACTTGACAATCTAACCACCAAAAAACCAAATTAAAACACAATATAGAGTTATCCACAGCAACAAAAAAAATGCAAAGAGTTTGTTAGTTAGTGAAAGTTTCTTTCTTCTAGTTTTCCTTCTTTCCTTTCTGATTCCGTCTCTGAAATGGGTAGAAAGAGAAAGGCTAGTGAAGGAGGAGTAGAGGAGAAAGGCTCCAATGAAAGAAACTTAGCTCGGGATGAGATGGTGAATGAAGCTGCAGAGGCGGCGGGCATTGGGGGAGCCCGGCGAGCTCGGAAGAGATTCGTGGGGGTCCGCCAGAGGCCGTCAGGGAGGTGGGTAGCGGAGATAAAGGACACGATACAGAAAATTAGAGTTTGGTTAGGCACTTTTGACACGGCGGAAGAAGCGGCAAGGGCTTATGACGAGGCTGCGTGCTTGCTCCGCGGCGCGAATACTCGCACCAATTTCTGGCCCTCGTCGTCCTCCTCTTCTTCAACCCCTGCTCTTCCATCCAAAATCACAAATATTCTTCTCCAGAGGCTTAAAGCTAGACATAACTCTTTAGCTTCTGATTCTTCTTCTATGCCCATTAACCAAAAACAGAACAAGGTAGAGGACTATACGGATGAATTAAATGATTTTTCCGATACCCAAATCTCAGATTTCCTTACTGATCCCGAAGAATATTTGTCCCCCTATCCTAATGAAGTGTCTAGCGAGTCTTTTGGAAAATACGAATCTCAAGATAGAATAGTGCAATTCGGGGTAAATTGGGGTGTGGGGACACAGAATCCTGTGCCCGGTATTACCACAAGTATCAGGTCATTCTCAACTGAGCGAGAGAACTGTGAGGTGAGAGAAGATGTTGATTCATGTTATAAATGTAGTGAGGTAACTGAGGATTCCAGTAGTGATGGAAATATTGGAGGGGAAATGGAAGAAGAAGGGAGTGATTTAGGGGCCTTCGATTTCCAATTTTTGGATGAAGTTGGATCATCATCTAATTACTGTTCTGCTTTTGCGATTGCTGAAGAGAATATAGAGCCTATGGATCAGCAGGAATTGATCTGTGGAGACGAGCCGGAGATGGTTAGAGAAGCGAGGAAGAGGATGAGGGAGAGGAATCTCTCATCTTTTCTTTATGCTTTGAATGGGATTAATGAGTGTCTACTGTTGAAGCTCGGCCGGAACAGGGTAAACAAGAAAGGCGAGGAGAAGATAGAGGAAACGAATTCTGGGGAAAGTTTGAAGGAAGAAAAACAGGAGGAAAATGAAGGAGGGTTAACTGATGTGGAGTCTAATGCTGAGTGTGAATTGTCACTCTGGAGCTCCCTAGACCTCCCTCCAATTTGTTTTGTTAACTGAAATGTTAGAGAGTTATTATTATCTTTAATTTAGTAATTCCTTTTTGCATGGCCAAAGAGAAGTGATTTTATCTTTCATCATTTTCAATGTTCATGACTTTATAGAAATTCTCTTTTGGGGCTTATTTTCAGTTATCATAAATAATTGCAACTTATCTGAAGATCCTTTCGAAGTGACCTTTTTATGACTAGGCACATCACTATTCCAGTGGTAAAGTTGGTTTTGGCTACCAAAATTTGTGGCAAATACAGGTTCTGATTGCCTAGAAAATGCAAAGAGGGTGTTAATTCTCTATGTTAATAAGGTTAGATTTTTCAGCAACTTTGTTTCCAGTTGCCAAGGGAATTGCTTAAGTTAAGAGCAGCACAGTCAATAGAGTTGTGGTCCAACGCTAGGTTACATAGTCTTCTGGTAAGGCTTTCCGCTCTCGCTCTCACGAATTTTAGTAGTTTGCGCAATATTTCGAAAGACTTTCATCATCTTACCCAAGCGCATTACGTGACTAGGTCTAACATAGAGCAAGTTTATTGTAAGAACTACTACGTAATAAGATGTCATGGTTAAAAAGTGCCAGTTAGGGCTGTTACGAACCCGACCGGATCGGAAAAGACCGAAAAAACCGACCGACCGATCGGTTCGGTATTTGGTCGGTCCAGGGGCGTTTTTTGGAAATTTATACGGACCGAACCGAACTGAACTGACAGAACCGATGTAGGACCGAACCATATATATTACATATATTTATATAAATCGTTTTAATCTTGACCGTCAATCAATTTGGTGTTTTAATTTACACCATCCACTCCCAACTAGGAGACTATTTACTTCCAGGCCCAACAGTCCATTGTTTTAATCTTCCAGGCCCAACAGTCCATTGTTTTGAAAACGGCCCAAACAGCGGCCCAACTAAGGCCCATTTAGGGGTGGACCGAAATCCCCGACTCACCCCGGACCGAAATTAATACCGGTCGGGATCGGTCCCGGAATTATATACCCCGAACCCAATCAGTTTCTGGCAAAACCACCCCGAACCGAACCGACCGAATAACACCCCTAGTGCCAGTTATGGTTAATATTACGGCGTTGAATCCGATGTACAGATGAGGTCAATGAGATTTCATGAAAACGAGAGGGTGTTACTTCTCTATGTTGTAAGGTTAGATTTCACCAATTTCGTTTCCAGTTGCCAACGGACTTGCTTAAGAGCAACACAATCTATCTATTCCAATATATAAAGGGAGAAGCCCCTTTTGGTGTAACCATTTTGCGAAGCTGTCACAAAAGTGTTTTCCACTTTTGCCCTCCAAAAAATAAGTTCTTATAGTTTTTTCGAATTCATAAATATTCCAGTATTTTGGGCGAAGTGGTAATTTCACTGTGCTCAATCCAATCGCCGCATGCCCCATGTCTCCCTCTTTCCTATTTTGAGAAAACAATTACTCCGTACCACATTCCCATCTTCTCTGCAATTAGTTTCCTCTCTGTAAATTTACTCTCTCTATGCCTAATCAATCTTGGACAATTGCTGCGAGTGTTCGTGAAATTTAATCCACTCATTGATGATGTGATCAACTTGCCTCCCAATTGGTGGAGTTGTTTCTGACTAATTTGATGGTTTTCGTTCATATTTGTGGGGTAATGTATTACAACCTATACGACGAAATTTAACTTGCACACGCATTGCATGTGCCCAACCTATAGTTGTGGTTCAACACTATGTCACATAATACCGCGGTAAGACTTTCTACTTGCGCCCTCACAAATCTTAGTAGTTTGCGTAATTTTTCGAAAGATCCTTAATCAACTTCATCTTACCTAAGCACATTACGCGACTAGGTCCAGCATAGAGAGAGTTTATTGTAAGAACTAACACAATAAGGTTTCATTATTCAAAGTGCCAGTTACTGAAATATCCCGGCGTTGAATTCGATGTACAAATGAGGTCAATGAAATGTCCTGAAAATGAGAGGGTGTTACTTCTCTTGATTATAAGGTCAGATTTCACCAATTTTGTTTCTAGTTGCCCAGCCTTGTTTGTTTTGGAGTTTCAAAATTCTTGGGCACAGTCTCTAGTAAATTTTCTCCACTCATTACTCTATTTGGGTAAGACATTTCTCTTCACTCGTTTCTCTATCTATTTCGGTAAGACTTTTTGCTCTTGCCTAACGAATTCTAGTAGTTTGCGTGATTTTTCAGAAGACCTTTCATCATCTTACCCAAGCACATTGCGTGACTAGGCACAACGTAGAGCAAGTTTGTTGTAGAACAACATAATAATATAAGATTTCTCATTATTAAAAGTTCCACTAATTAAAAATTATGGCATACAAATGTGGTCAATGAAATTTCATGAAAGTGAGAGGTTATACAACTTGTATTGTTGTTGGTTTTGAGATTAAAAAAGTACTGTAATATAGGTTTGCATATTTTTTGGTCTTTAGTCAATTTTTTTTTAACATTTTAACAAAAAAAAATTAACGTGTTGAATAGATGTACCCTATATACATCCAAAAAGTAAAATGTAAATAAAAAATCATTAAAAACGAAAAAACACGAATGATAAAGCAGTCAAAAGTTTAGGAGAGATTTTTTAAAAGAAAAGAGCAAAGAATGACTTTGCAATCAAAAGTCTTGGAGATTGAGTTTTTGGAAAGGAAAAAAGAGCGAAGTTTACGTTTTTCATACAAATGGAGGTCAATATGGAATTTATGAGAGGAGAAATTCATTTAAATTTTTTTTGGGAACAGTCATCAAAGATATGAGATCTGTATCTGACGTACAATGAAATAGTAACTCATTTTCGGACGATATGGAATGAGATTGTGGATTTTGTAGTGGGAAATTTTTTAAAAGGGTAATGACATACTGCATATCAAAGTCTACTAACAGAAAATACAAATTCTAAAATGAAAAATCGTCAGCTGGGAAGATTCTCACTCTCCGATGAATAATCTAATTTGATCTCATACCCAGTCAAACAATCAAGTCGAAGACTAAGCCCTTGGACGGGAACTTGGGGAGCCTGTTGTCCCTCCAAGCGCTTCATCCGGACCGTCCGTCTCGACAATCAATGGTCCGCATTTTAAAGGAACTCTTCCCTACCAAACCATCCAAAATACTTTTGAATGGTTGACATAAGCATTGCACCGTGCTGTCCTTTTAAGGGGCTCCCTGGCTTGCCTCGGACAGACATTATACCGTTAATTAACCAAGTGAATATGCTGTAGAAGACACTACCCTAAACAGATACAACACCATAAATTGAGTTTTACTGCTGCAAGAGAAAGATAAAAGATAGCTACTTGTAAACTCTACCAAATCAGTCCTATAACAGTCGGGTCTTATTTACCGGTGTGATGGGTGGCTTTTGATTATTCTGCCACTGCTTGATGGTTTACGGAAAACAAACATCTAATGTTAGCTCATACATTAGGAATCTGTATAATCCTACGGCTTAATAAACAAAGACGCAAGTTGAAAATGACAGGGATGCTCACAGCAGAAGCCCACAACACTACTGAGATTGGCTCAGAGCGCATACAACTCAGCAGAAATATAGGTTACATATACAGAGATCAAGTCTGTTAATCGAGTTTCTAAATTTACAGAACCCGGAGCTGAGCGAGAAAAGCAGCACAAAGATCCAGGAATAGAAGCTGTGGGCCGTGAACCCTCTGTAGATCAAGCAGATATTTCTCTTCGCGAGTTTTGTAAAGCTGCAAAATGTAAATTCAAAACCACCCGCCAGTTCAGATTTATGTTCAGGGTTGCAGTTGAGGAAAATGCAATAGGAGAACATAATCGAAGGACAAATGTGACGAAACAGCATGCTGGATAAAGCAACAATTAAAGTAAATTTTAACGGCTGACCCATATTTTCAACAACAATCCTTTTTATCGTGTTGAATACTAGAATGTCCCATCCCACTCCTGTCATGCACGGACAAAATTACCAGGTTGATCATTGCGAGTTTGGTAGTTTTCTAAAATTGTAGCTCCATGTTGATACTTCCTCTGTCTCTTTTTGTTACTTAACTTTGGGATTTTCAACTTTTCAAGGGGGCAATTTAATGCACTTAAGTCCATATTAACGGGGTGTTGATATCCAACATTCCTATACAGCATACTCAAAATTTTGAATGACTAATACTATATGCCGAGCTAAATCCAATTGTGTTATCTAGTCCCTGCATACTTTTCTCAAAAGAAAAGCAAAAATAACTCAGAAACACTGGTTTCACTTTTAAAAAAGGGCATGCCTAACAAAGGTATGGGCCAAATATCTCAGAAGCGAGAAAAGAGTTTTTGCTTTCCCATTATATAGATAGTGATATGACTTCTAGGGTTCGTAGAAGATTGCAACAATTAAGGAATGGAATAGGGGGTAATTTACCTGCACTTCAAACTTGACCACATTGGGTGAGCTATTAACACCATCATTCTCTATGATGGTGGATTCATCCCCAAAGTAATGATTACTTTGCATAGAATTGATCATGCCTTCATGATGTCCGGGAATGCCAGGAATCCACCTGCATTTCATGTTATAGTGCCCAACCTTTTTCCAACACACATTCAACTCTTGCAAAGCTTTGAGAACCTCTGTCATTATCTCACGAGGATGTGCCTTAGACTGTCCAAAAAAAGGGCAATAGAATAAAAAATATGAATTCAAAATTACTATATCTAGATTGGTCAACAATAAGAAAGCATTCAACCTGCCCCAATAATTTTGTGCAGTGAAAGTGTAGAAATTTAGTAAAGCGAAGGAAAAGAAAATATATTTGACGCAATGTGTTTGATATTTGCTTTGTATCTTAATTGTATGGGGAACTAGTTTACTTATAAAACCCCTAGAAAATCTCATACATTGTGCTAGACAGTTTTGAGAGAAAACTAGTCCTCGCAAGAAAGTTAAAAGATTAGGGCTCCACAATTTTCTTGCTAACTAAATGTACAAAATCTGCACGTCTTAGATATTCCTATAGTTACCTTTCTTTTCTGAGCAAGTGGATGGGGCCAAAGGGATTCCTAAAATTGCCCAGATTTCTTACACCACTAATGGGTTCAAGCAAATCATATTAATCATCTTACCCTATGAGATATCAGTAATGAAGAACCAGATGCAGATGTAAGTATTACACAATCACAGAAGGCATGCCAAACAACTCAATCACTCCATTTAAGTTCCACTCATAACGAAGTCTGTTTTTTTTTTTTTACATCTTCCATCTAAAATCTCACCTGCACCAACGGTTACCTAAACCGAACTGATCGAAATGGTTTTTAACCGACTTTGTAACCACTATTACAGTTTTGGTTTTCAATTTGAAAAAACTAGCCGGTTCAGTATCTGTTTCGTCTTTATATGATTCACATAATCAGAGAACTTTCCTGAGGTTAACTTCATTCATTTTAATCAATCTTGATTATGGATAATGAATTACCTGCTAAAGCTTTTTTAGCCTTTTTTTTTTCTACTAGTTTTCTATTATGTGTTGTTGTCTATGAAACATGTATTAAATATGTTAACCATCGGTGGTCCCCGACGATGTTGGTTACGGACTAGATAAAAAGAAACCTGGTGGTTTCTGTTACGGTTTTGGTTTCACCAAAAGCCAAACTGAACCGAACCGAACCGTTGTCATCCCTAGTTCAATCTCTAACCTCATTAAGGTCAGACTAGAAAAACTTTACCTGAAGGCCAAGAGCCCATTTCTTCTCAGCTGGGAACTGGGGTCTGGAGCCCATTCCTTGATACTCCATGTATCCTGGAGAACGTGGCCCAACAGTAGAAGCAGCAGAATCATTTGGACTCATGTGGTTGAGACCATATTCCTACATATAAGCAAAACATTCTGATAAACAAGTTCATCATATTAATTTGATGTAAAGTAAACATAGAGAGTATAAAAAGGACAACCCATGACTACGAAGATAAACCTCAATTCAGACCGCCCATGTTTCATAGTAGGATTAATTCCCATTGAGTTGGACTGTTCTGATATACTCCAGTGTTGGGTGGGAATATAACCCCACCAATCAACTATATCACTCCTACGGAATACTATTTCAACCCATTCTCTGCGTCTTGATTCCTATTTTTTGGGGGACCCAAGTTTTGTCCTGGGACATGATAGAGAATCCTAGTCTCCTCCAATTCTGGAATCAGACATGGCTACATCCTACATAGCTCATAAATAGCCTATGCCACACATACTTCGAATCAGTTGGAAAGGAAACATCAAATATCATCTAACAAGACACCAGCCACAATAATATGGTTATTAGACAATCAGATCTGCTATGCTTTGGCATTTGATCCAGTCAACCTTTAATGTGATTCCCTTCATATGCAATCGCAAGATTCGCAACTAATGCTTCTTCATTAAATGAAGGAAGAATATAAAATAACAAGTACAGCAGACTAAAAGACATATCAAAACGTTGAGAGCCCCATATTCGGTAGCTCACCATAGATTCCTGGAAATCAGCTCCAAGATAGCCACTGGAAGCACGGAAACGGTTGTCCAATAGCAAATAGTATGCTACAGTACCCTGCAACATGGCCAAGAAAACAATGAGGATCCACTATTTCAAAACTAAAACAGTGGTCATTGCCCAATGATTGTCTTGTTGATTCAGGGTACTAGGAGACTGGGTACAGCCCTACTTCCACTTTATTTGCATGATGTGGCTGTCCAGACTCGAACCCACATGTTCAACCATTGCACCAAGCAGTGACATTACCTCTATAATGGAGGAGACAGATTTAAAAACCATCAATGGCTACCTCATTTTGTACTCGATTGCGAAGATAATCAACAAGGCTGTTCCTGTCAAATCCCATCTTAACAACTTCTAGAAGAATATCCTCATCAATCTGCAATTGAGATAACTCAATCAGCTTACCCAAAGATACAGAGCAAAAATAACAAATAAAAAACCAGTTACACTATCTTACTTGATCAGCAGTTAGGCCACTATGCCTGATAACTTTCCTAGAATGTGCAACTTTTCTACCGAATGTGAGGAAAGAATGGGAATCAACAATATCCACATTGAAATTTCTAGGAAATTTAGATAAAAGGTAAATTGTGAAAGTAAGTTCATGAAACTATAAGGTCGCCATTTGATAGATCTGAAAAGAATAAATTTGGACTTGAACCATTTAATTTTAAGAATTCTAGATTAGATTTAGTTTTAATGAGCAATGTGCATCTTAGATGCGAGAGTATCATATAGATAATAGGTGGATATCAAAGTTATAACGAAGAAATAGGAATTATCTAGATTCCACACTAACTGGGACACTATTTGCACAAAGATTTTTACAACTACTAACTGCCCAGCTCCACCCTATCCTCCCTAAGTAATCAAACTTTTCGTACATTGTGAATGTGCCTTCAGTTCAAAGCCTCCAAATACAACCACAAGATACTTAGCCCCCCTTCATGTCAATCATAAAATATCAGACCAACTAATACGAAACACAACACATGAAAATAAAAAACAGCACATATAAATGTAACTCTGGTTGGCATAGAGATTCAAAGTTCTCCCAAACCTTTTTTGCTTGTTGCATTGTATCTGGTGGGGGCACAGCTAAATAGCGAGGAAGGTGAGCTTGAAACCACACGTGCTGACGAATCTCAGGAATAGTCATTCGCTTCATAGGATCAACCACAAGCATCCTTGGAATCAAATCTCTAGCGCCAGGAGATAAATGACTGGGGAGAGTGTATATCCCACCCTGAAGGGCGATGAACAAAGGGTTTGATGGAACAGTTGCAACAACTATCTACGGATTAATCCAGAGAAGTCAAGAAATTACTGTAGCAAAACTTAATAAAGATGTGGGGTTAAAGAGTACAAGTGGGAGCCTAGAATCTCAAATACCATAACATGACTCCAACAAAAACCATTCTTGGCCACATGTGAACTGATAAAGACAGAAAAATTGGAAGTTGTTTTCTTTATTTCCTTTTAAGTTCAGTTTCGTTGTCTCTTTTTTCCTTATCTTTTATGTTTGGAGAGAGGGAATAAGTATGAATGCTGAGAATCATATGATGGTAAGAATCTCCAGATATGCATATGCTTCATTGCTGACTCTTTCGGTCTTTCCATAGCACTACAGAAATAGAAGTCCAACATAAATCAATTTATGCTTACGGAGATTCACTTTCTTGACTTCGATAGACATTATGCTTAATTCCCCAAACAGCCACAAAAAATCTCCACTCCCGAACCAGATTCAAATCAGCAGATGAAAACCATCCGTGTATCCGATGTTAAACCTGATACACACTTCCTACAAACTAATTCTGCAATAAAACGGTAGCTAGGCACTCAAATGGCAATTCAGCCATCAAAGATGGCTAAATGAAGACCTTTAGAGAAACTAGAGGCGTGACTAGAAGGTTTGAGTTATCACGGAGAGTACACAACTCTAACCAAACAGTGAAGTTTTGATGGGAAGGTTAGGCCACCATAGGAAAGACATGTACTTGCCAGTGTAAACAACTACTTGTCCTTTCGAAAAGAGTAGTTTGATGTCTTGAAAGGACGGTGAATTATTTTGAAATACACACGACCAGGTCAAGAAAAGTCAAAGGTTATACCAAAGGTTAGGTGTAACATCAGACAAAGCTCACTCCAAAGTCCAAACCCAGAAAGTAACACAGATAATGTGGTGATAGTTACAAAACAGAGTTTAAAATTGAAAATAAAAACTCAAACCACAGCTACCAAACAATGCCGCAGCCCTAAGGCACAACCATTTCAGGAACTCTACAAGGACCAAGGACAACAAAGATATGGCAATGACGACAGATGCTAATATCAATTAGAGTATTTTACGTACCTTTATTTTCTTAAAAAGGTTAGGTATGTTTTCATCATCAAAAGGAAGCGTGCCGCAGAGAAGAGCATACAAGATGACCCCACAGCTCCATACATCTACCTCAGGCCCAGCATACAATTTACCAGATATAACCTATAAAAGTTGAAGTGTATATTAGAGTAGGGAGAGACAACAGTTATTTTAGGAAGTGCATACATGATTCATATGGAAAACCTCAAAAATGTACTTCTGTCTTAAACTCTATTCCCAGGAAGGATATACACCTCTGGGGCAGCATAGTTTGGGCTTCCACAACTTGTCTTTAGAAAATGACCATCCCGCATGATATTGCTCAAACCAAAATCAGCAATCTTGACATTGCCCTTGGAATCCAAAAGCAGGTTCTCAGGCTTAAGATCTCTATGAACCACCATATTCCTGTGACAATACTCTACACCAGAAATTATCTGTTTCAAAGTACAAGGAAACAATTCAATTAAACAATCACTGGAGGGAAAGCTACCTTATAATAAGAAACATTTACCTGCTGAAAAAATTTGCGAGCTTCTTCCTCCTGTAGCCGACCTTTTTCCACAATGTAATCAAAAAGCTCTCCAGACTTCACATACTCCATCACCACATAAATATCAGTCGGTGTCTCTATGACTTCATAAAGTCGTATAATGTGAGGATGCATAAACAACCTCAATATCTTGATTTCTCTTCTAACTGTAAAATTTGAACCACAAGGATCTCTTATCATAATCCAAATCCAGCAGCAATGAATACAAAGTATCTATGGTGACTGTGTCAGAGGAAGAAATGATGTCATGAACCTTTAGTTCAAGTTCAAGCTAGTTGATGAGGTACCACAAACCAAGAAAAAAATCTACTATATGAATAGCTTCCGTGTAGCATTTATCATATTTCCATTTCAATCCTTGGCTGACGATAGTTACAACTTATCACCACAGCGCAATCATTTTCCAGCATTTGGTCTTCTCCTTTTTAACATATATGATATATATAACGAAAATGCTGAACAAGTGCATGCTTTCATGAACCAATTATTAAATACCATAACCACACCTTTTTCTTCCATGTCCATATTCTTTATCTTGCGACGGTTAAGAATCTTGATAGCAACTTTGTGTCCTGTCCGACAATGTTCTGCAATTTTCACCTTACCAAATGAGCCAATACCAAGCGTTTTTCCAAGCTTGTAGTTCCGTAAGTACATATCCACGCCACCACTCCCATGACCAGCGGATGCATCCATTTTCTTATCCTGAAGTATATTGCCAACTGTTCACCGAGCATTACACAAAGCAAGCATCCAAATATAATGGATATAGACGAATTCTAGGCAGATAATGTAAAATGCCGAAATATTAAAATCGCAAACTTCAAAAAGCTCCCGTTTTTAGGAAAAACATAAGACAATCGACCAGAAAACCACATTTTAGCATTGCAGCTACATTCAAATTGAACTACAGACTGGACCTACTGTCCTACCACGTACAAAACTTGTCGAATATGTATTTAAGTCGGGAGAAACCATTTTAAAGAATTTCGCCCGAGGTTTCCCAACAAAACAAGCTAGCGAAATTGCAACTCAATGGTACTTCAAGTTGACGAGAAAAATCTGATCTCCAATGGTTAAACAAAGAGTATTGGTTTCTAAATTTTTTTGCGTAGAAATCATAATTTTTTACTTTTCTGATTCCTCTCGTCGAGACAAATCAATTGTCAGATTTCTTGGAGGGTTCCAACCTAAAACCAATTAGCAACTCATATATAGAATTGACCGAGTTCTTTCCTTTGGCCTACATAAGGGACTTGACTTCTAAGTTTCTAACATAAATCAGATGGTTCTTATTTCTGCTGACAATCGATAGAGCTGAATTTTTCAGTCATTAACATCTAGTAGCCTTTTCAACGATACATAAAAATAATAATAACAATAACAACAGGGACCAATTTCTGATAAAGATGAGTCTGTGAGAAAAGAAAATGAACAACAGAAACCAAAAATAGGGGAAAGTACCACTGAACATAAACCCTAATCGATATGCACTCAATTTCTCGGAAATAATACTAGAAAGCTATCAAATTTCCAATCAGTAGAAATCCAAACATACCTAAACGCCACAGATCTGAGCTCCGAAAACAAAATCCAACTCAACGAAGCAAAAAAATTTCAATGACAAAATGGAGATTGACTTACGGAGGTATAATGGAGGTTGACCTAATCGTAGTTTTGCGATCAGGTCTGCACATACATATACATATTTTTAATTAATTCAGGTCGGAGAAGACGAATGGCTCAAATGTTCCAGTGCTCTTCTCTCTCTCTCTCTCTCTCTCTCTCTCTCTCTATCAGCGTCAGTTATGTTAATAGCCTCGAATCTTTTTTCATGCCTTTTTCTTGCCTTTTCAGATGATTCTGTTTTTTATTTTTTATTTTTTTATGAGCTATGTCTACCGTTTATTACTCTCTTTGTCTCTTGATTTTATTTTTTATTTATAAAATTCGTGTTGTTTTCAAATCAGGAAAATATTTTTTTTGCGTAATTTTTTTTTTACTCTTCACAGTAATTCAAAGGATTTTAAAATTGAAATAGTTAGAAATGTGATTTCTTTGACCCGGAAAACATGTTCCTGAATGTTTTTTATTGAGACGACAACTCTTAAATGAGAGATTGATGTGAGATTGACAAGTGCGAAAAAAAGTATGCAAAAAGGGTTTTACTTTTATTAAAAAATAACACTATTATTTGTAAAAATTTATATTTATGAATATCGAGACGGTTTCGGGGACACTTAAAAAAAAATCTAAAAAAACACCCCAAAACTCAATCTCATAATTCCCGATCAAATTTTGATGATTCGAGCCGCTCAATGTGTTCAAGACGTGATTTGAAGAGTGCACGCAAGAAATCGACAAAAAAAATGACTGGAAAGGGCTTGATTTGAGCGGTTCAATAAAAAACTGTTTGGATGAAGCCTTTTTTGGTCTTTTTTTTTTGCTGATTTCTTAAGGGTATCCTTCAAATCACGTTCTGATTACATTAAGCGGCTCGGATCATCGAAATTCGATCGAAAACTTTGGGGTGTTTTTTTAGATGTCTGTTTAGGTGTCCTCAGAACCGCCCCGTATGAATATAATATAAGATTTCCAATATTCTGGGGATTAATTGAAACGAGTTTATGGAATCTAATTAATTGTTGCTTATCTGTAACAATACGTTAATACATCATTGAACAAATTTTGACAAAAAATGGTAAAAGAAGATCAAAATATGCACAAATGCTTCTTATTTATTGTTTGATCAAATTTCGTTAAAATTCAACTTGCACACGCATCGCGTGTACCCCAAGCCTCTAGTTGCTAATTTATATAATATGGAGCAGCGATTTTTGAATTCTCCATATTTTGGACTCTTAGATTTGTACAAATTTTTTCTATGGTTGAGATTTACAGGTAGTAAGATTAGAAATATATTTGGAAAGAACGAATATTTGGAAGAATCATGAAATCAAAACTAAAATTGATGTTTCTTAATCTTATTTTGATTCCATATTTTTTAATTTTTCTTACTTTCCTAACAGTTATCAGTAAAAAACGATTACCATAATCTAGGGCTGTCTCTCTCTCCCTCACACGTTAATTCGAAAATGGATTCCAATTTTGAATCCAAAACTGTTTACTCTCTCACACATATGTTTAGCTCTCTCTCTCTCTCTACATATATATATATGGGGGGGGGGGGGGGCTTGTCATTTTTTGAAATGTATTTAGATTGCTAAATATTTAGCTGGTTGAGTGATTGAGGGAGAAAACTAATTAATTATATATTTGGTTATTTGATTCATTACAACATGTTGGTGGTAGCAAATGTATTGATTTTGTTGCATCTTGATTCTAAGTCATAGCTTTATCTTCGCCTTCATCGGGTTGAAAGTTGAAAGCCAACGAAAATATACATGTGCCTGCATTTCCGCATTGGTTTAACTTAATTTTCTATAGTACATAACACAAGGATATAGGGCCCATCCATACTTAACAAAAGACAAGTTATTGCAATGAATGATTACTTTGATCTAATGGTTTAGGCTTATTCTCCTCCTTTCAATAAAGTGCTCACACTTTTTGCACATATTACACAATTGCTGTATGGGTTTATTTACTCCTAACAATTGTACGTTAATGTCTGTGATTTTTTTTTTAAAAAAAGAGAGAAAAATACCAAAACTTTCCAGATTATGTGCTAATTTGAAGAATATATATTGGAGAGCGTTTTGGGGACAAAAAAAAAGACTCTTCATCTCAACCATTGAAGCCAATATATGGCTGAGATTAGAAGTTCACAAAAAATTACTTCTAGCCGCAAAGAATTACTCCAGCCGCGAAGAATTACTCTTTGGCCACAAAGAATTACCACTTTTTGAAGGAATAGTAGGCTGCAACATTAGTTGTCAATTTAAACTTCTAATGTTGCCTCGCAAGTCTTCAACTGTCTTGTAAAAATTTATCATCATAGCCAAATAAAATCTGGAAAAGAGCCAGATTGGATGCTGCAACGACAAACACACGCACACACACCTGCTGCAAACCTCTCAAACACCTTTTGAACACATGCACACACCTACTGGACATTGCACAGAGTTTGCTCAAAGTTTTGACACAACATTGACACAGTTTGAACAGAGCAAAAACACAGTTTGAACACAACTTGGACATAGCAGAGGATGGACACAGGTTGGACACAGGTTTGTACACATGTAGGACAAAGGTTGGATACCAATAGCAGCAAGGCACAACACACAACTGAAAAACAGAAAATCTAGACATGCACAAGGCTGAAAAATACAATCATGAGGATTTTATCCTGAACTTAGTTTGGACACCAGCAGTAGCAAAACTCATAACACAAGGCAACAATAGCTCTGTCCAGCATATAGCACACATATAACCTCCCTAGTTCCTTTTGTCAAGTGCCAAACTGTGTCCAACATTGCACACAGCTCCCAAGCTCAATACACACAAAAATATGATTGAAAACCGGAAGTAGCCCATTTGTGGGCTCAGACAATTATCATTGCCACATTAATTGCAGTAAAATTACGGAAAAAAAGTGCACTAAAACTGCCTCCAATCTCCACTAAAACTGCAGAGATTTAAAAAATCAATAGTATACTTTCTGTAGCAAGCACAAACCAAAAGGTCCTAAGTTCCAAATTCTTGAGAGTAAATTTAAACCCAGGCCAAATACATCCATAGGGAAAACCAGCAGCAAATAAAGAAGCATCGCAGATCAGGAAGGAAAAAAAAGAAGAAGTAGCCAGTCCATATGCATAATCTGCTCCATCTTGAGAAAGTGCAAGCTGGTCCAAACATGGTAAGGAGCAAGAGACACTTGCAAGGATTATACACCATTAAAACCTACGAATACAGTTAAGAAATGTGTTAATAGTTAACACACTGGTATTGTTCTATCAACATAATTTGGTACAAAATTCGTAAAGAAACAAAGTAGCCTTTTTTTGTGATCCTTAATTTAGAATGCAAACAATTACGTGGGTAGTTAGAAGGCTCTCTCTGACACACACACACGCGCGCGCACCCCCACCCTCAGAGTCCCTTACATCATGCCAAACGGAATGGACATCTATAACCAATACACATCACATGGAAAACTGAATATTACTACAAGTTATTAAAATCCCTCCCTAACCTCTGGAAGAATAAGAATATAATCTCTCATACTAGGAATTAATGCTGCAAAGACTCCATCTCGAGGGATCACACAAGTTCCAATCAAAGCTGAAACAAGCAGTAACCAAGATTGAGTATTTTTCACCAACAGAAATTCATCTTCCTTGCACTCTGATTGATAGCTCATAACTCCTCTTCAGCAAGTTTTTAATTGGCCGAGGTACTAATTTGGGCATGCTGGCATAGCAATGAAAAGCAAAAGATTTAACTTCACTATTATCATGTGTTCTAATAGTAAAGAAACATATTTAACTGTTGGAAAGAGTTAATATCCAAATTGCATTCAAACTCTACTAAAAACGGCATGCAAACTCTACTAAAGACTGCATTCAAATTGCACCACAAACTGCATTCAAACTGCACTTAAACTGCACTATAGGCATTTTGGCTCAGATTTTTAAACATCATAGCCAACAATATATGACATTCAACTATTAGTCCAGACTTGCATACACAAAAAAAAAAGCTGGAAATTGGAAGGAAACTGTGGGGTGGTGGCTTCTCTTCGCGACTTCTCAGGATCGTCCCTCTACTGCTCCATTGTGTACCTGCACCAAGGCGTGAGGCAGTTGGCTGCCTCTTGCCCCTCCGACGAGCAAGTCAGTAAACAGGAGAGAGAGAGAGTATTTCGAGAGCGTAGGGTTGCGTACCTTCCTTAGGGTTTATCCCTCCCCTTATATAGGAAACGTACTTGCTCCCCAAGCTTAAACCCTCCCCTTATATAGGCAACGTACATGCTCCCCAAGCTAAGAGCGACCGTGACGCAAGGCACATGCTCATGACGTCACCAGGTAACCGCTTCCCTTCTTAGACATTCCATCCCTTTTTGGAAACAGTAGGAAGAAACTCCACGTGGCCTCTGCACGGGTACTGGCCCGATCCGTGAAGACCGACCCAAGGGTTCGGGCAATGGGTCATAAACTAGGCCGTCAACCGATGAGTCGAACCCTTCGGTCCGGCCCACCTCTGCTCGGCCTTCGTACTCATTATGCTGGGCTAAGCCCAAACCTTGCACACGGGGCCAGCCGGGGGAGCCCAAACACTGGCTCCGCTGGCTTCCCTTTCCTAGGCCTACCTTGGGCCCATATTTGGTTCGACCCACCACAGAAACTAATATAATTTTTTATTCTGGCTCAAGCCAACAACATATGGCACAATATGGAAATGCATCAAAGTATGAGGATACAAGGCTGATTCCTCAACCCACACACACCCCTGCCAAGGCACAACCTCCATTAACACCTGTATTTCACAAAAAAACCTGCACAAGCAGGTGACACAAAAACCTGCACACAACTGACACACTTGCACCACACTAAGACCTATATTTTAGCCAACCCACACTAACATCTACATTTCAGTCACAAACCTGCATCAGCAGGTCACACACACACAAGCCCTTGCAGTTGGAAATTGGAAATTGCAGGTGTATTGAACCTAAACGAATTACTTTCCACATGATTTGTATATGCCTAAATATCTTAAGTGTATGTCATTTGGGAAAAAAGGATCCAATTGAATATCAGTTATATGGTCTCCTCTAGCTATATAATCTAATATGATGCTCATTTCTGTACAAACGGCCCTCAAGGAAGAGTTGGTGCAGTTTGTCAATTTGTAGGCAGGATTGCAGAAGAATGAGTTCTAATTAGGTGTCAAGTGCAATGGTCAAACCCATCCAATCTTTTCAGCCCATTTGCTAAGATGATATAGAGAGAGGGAGATTGACCTGAGGAAGCTTGAAGGTAGGGAATATAATTATCTGCTCATGGGGTCTTTATCAAAAGCCCTGAACTTCTCCCAAAAATGCCTCCTATTGTCAAGAAAAATTCGATTATCAGTATCACTTGGTCGAATAGTGCAATCCAAAAACACCACAATCATAGCTGCCACTGCGGCCGGGGATGTGAAAATGATTTCCACAATTTTGTTAAATTGCAAGTAATGGCTAGAAATTTCATTTAGCTTCTTCAAGCACAAAAATATTTGCGACTACAAAAATTCATTTGAGTTAGAAAGGATAAATTGTATGCACAACATACCCAATGTGCGTGAGTGTGAACAGGACCATGTCCGGAAGTTACTATGTAGACATAGAAGTATTGTGTGACTGACAGGCTCATGAAGAATGAATAACCTACTATGAATTTTGTTCAGAGCTTGAGGTTGCAGAATTGAAGTAAACTGAGACTAGCAGAAGCTGCACCGGAATGGTGAACCACAGTTAATAGTTGAAGGTAAAACAGGCATTTAGAGATGAATTGGAAAAGCAAATGACTATCCTATATCAGTTAAAACAACCATTTGTAATTGTCCTCCTTTCGTAAGAAATTTCTTTTCCAAAACAAGCACCGAGTTTTGGGTAAACATAAAGATTTATCTCCTATGGTTACCAAGATAGAGAATTCATACTCATGTAAGCAAACAAGATGCAGTACAGAGCTCCAAAGATCGGCAATGGAATAGATGGTAGAACAGCCCCAAAATATTCTGTTTATTGATGATACAATCACATAGTTAGCCCAAATTCAAATCATCACTTCAAATTTTTACTGGTTTGCAATTGCAAGCGATGCCAGACAAAAACATGCAATTATAACGCACCAAACACAACAAAGAAAAGTATGAATCCTGCTGATATTTGAACCACCCTTCGGCTTCCAGATCACATTAGTGCCAAAAGATCTACATTTTCACTGAACATTTTGTAGAATATAAGAATCTCAGATTGGTAGGATACTCATACTTGGATGAGGACATCTGCTCCTCAGAGGACTATTCTGCAAGATTAATCTAAAACTAATGCCCATGAATTGTGGGCTCGTGACACTTTGATTGGTCACACACTAACAATAAATTTCTGCATTAAATCAATCCAAACAAATGATCTACACATGCATTTGGATAAGTTTTGGTTTAGTACAATACTGTCCAACACAACAAAACTCCAAACATTGGAAATTGAGGCGTCTGACTCAATATCCAAGGCCCACATGCACAAAAGAAACACCACCGTCAACAATTTTCAAAGGTACGAACTTTAGCTAACATAGTCACCACAATACAAAGCTAAAAAATCCATAGAAGTAATAGAAGAAAGAACACAACAAACAACACCGAATTGACACTAAACAGACCGAATGAACACGAATTCACCTACCTAAAGCATGCCACTTTTGCTTCGGCTGCTCATCATTGTCACCACCACCCTCCTAACTCTGTTTCCCTCTCATCAAGTTCATCCTCTTCATGTAGCTGGTCTGCATTTTAGCCCCAGTGCACAACACCCAAGAACATCACAAATCTGCAACACCAGAAACCAACAAAACTTCAAAAAAAAAAAAAAACCTAACCTCCAAAGGTATCAGAGCTAAGGTAGGTTTCGGGGGCTTTTCCCCTTTGTTTGTGCCATAGTTGCTCTATCTTTCATTGTGATCTGTGTGTTCCGGATCCTTACGTGCCGGGGAAGCGTTGGAGTTTGTCTCCATCGGTTAATTATCTCCTCCAAAACTAGTTTATGAGCTTAGGCGGCCTCTCTACTCTTTGCCAATTGGTTTGGAGTTGGATGGTTTAACAAAAGGTTTAAAAACTCAGTGCCTCCCATTATCAAGAAACCTCATGAAATTGAATAAGCACTAATCACCCGAAAAATGACTCATCCAAAGATCAACTGATGTATAAAATTACACTCCAAACCTCCAAAGATCTTCCCCATCAACCCCTATTCAAATTCAACTCAACAATTTCTTCACAAATGCAGCTTCCAAAAGGTGGGTTGATTTCTAAACTAAAAACAGACTCTTTTAAAATAGCAAACTTGTCTTCTTAAGACCATTTTGTGCAATGAAACTCTTCAAAAGCGAATGTAATGATTAGTTCCAGAGCACTTGAATTTCATGTATTCCTTATAAAAAACCATCTTCTCGGATTGTTGCAAGATTCACCCACTTGAGTCTTGAAACATTCAAACAGAAACAACAATAGAATGATAGAAAAGTACAATCAAGAAACCTCAAGAAAGTGAATGGCATTAATGGAAAAAAAATCTCTTCGAAAAAACAACCCATATGTATGAAATTACATTCCAAACCTTTGGAGATCTTCCCCATCAACCCCAATTCGAATCCAAGCAAACAAATTCTTCACAGATGCAGCATCCAAAAGGGTTGATCTCTAAAATAAAATTAGACTTTTAAACAGATAATTAGTCATCTTAACACCATTTCGACAATGAAGCTCTTCAAAAGTGAATGCAATAACTAATTCTCAGAGCACTTGAATTTTATTCATTCCTTCAAAGGAAAAAAAAAAAAACGGAATGTTGTAAAAATTATAGATTCATCTTCTTGAATCTTGATACAATATGACCGAAACAAAAATAGAATGACAAGTTGGGATTTCGCAGAAGTTTGGTGATGCCCACAACACACTCATATTGAGATCCAATACTTAATAAGTATTGTCACAAAGAAAAACAAGAGTGACACGGGAGATTTACGTGGTTCGACCCAAAACCGACCTAATCCACAGGAGATAGATACTCTACTATATGGACAATACAGAGCTTTACAACACCAATACTGGAGCCTTGAAGTTATACACACTTCCCCGCTCACCCGGTGTCCATGAGCCCCAAATCTCATGGGTTACCCGCTCATTAGTATTATTTCCTGTGGTGTGACGGAAAAGAAAAGATATGGAAGACAGTTTAATGGACAATCACAAAGCCAGGATCCAAAGAGGTACCAGACGTTACTTCTTCTATAAAGTCTATGGGTTTCCGATATATCTGCCGAAGAATGTTGTGTGTTGAGCCAGCAACAAATCCGAAAAGTGGCAATAAAATCCAACCTGGACAGGAAGCAGACAATGTGAGCTATCCATAAACTGCTAATGGTGAATTTTTTTTCTAAAATAAAGAAAAGAATCACCTTAGTTGATTTCTTTAGTTTCATCAAAGGAATGACTACAGAGACTTGATCAGTGAGCACAACATCGAATGATGGCAACATGAACAACACACAGACAGCGACAAAAATGCACCTGATATAGGCACATACAGCATGTAGATGGTAGGAAAGCACCATATACAGTTACTAGAAAGGTTCCTGCACATTGTGTTTACGTTAATGTCACATATTGATATATTACAAGAAAGAATAGATGCAGAGTGCCGAAACAAAATTGTTTAAAGGGGAAAAAAAACATCCATAGGTACAAAGAAGTTCTTTTTCAAAGCTTACATAAAGGGGGAAAAAAACATCCATAGGTACAAATAAGTTCTTTTTCAAGGCTTACACAAATTACTAAGTCGCCACTTCTCCTTTTGTTTCATGAGGACAGCAAACGTTGAATTTAGTATTCAACCAGCCCATCATCTTGGAAATTACCATTCATCAATACTGTACCAAAACTCACTTTTATTTTGCCATGTCCTCATGTGAAAATGTTTTTAACTAACCATTTATGCAGTGAAACAGTATGGTTACACAAAATTTCTCCAGATTGTGTTACGGCCTATATTACCTGGAATTACAATTGTTCTAGTGCAAGTAAAATAAACCAGAACCTGGTCTTTAAATGTCACTGTTAAATTCTAAGGCACTTCCAAACATGGAAGTAATTTTATGGGGAGGGGGATTTAGAATCCATCAACAAAAGTAGCAAGTTTTAGGGAAACCTTTTTTCCTTGGCTCAGACAAGGAAATGTGGCAACCTTATGTAACTCCAAGATATGATACAAATGTAAGTGAGATAAACATTATACATGTAACCAGACCAAGTCAAGAAAAATATCTCAAAAAACATGCGACAGTTTTTTTATTCTGAAAAACGCACGCAAGTTCAACCAAACAATACTAATTGATAGAGCAGCCCCATCGAACAACATATTAGATAAAAACAATACGAATTCCTCACCGGCAAGAGTCTCCTCAAAACATCGAGTTCTGTCGTGGTGAGCTGTAAAAATATGAACCTTGTGACCATGGGATGCAAGTTCAGCGGCAGCATCAACAATTAATCTTTCAGCTCCCCCTATACATAACATCAGCCATGGTTTAGTTAGGGGTTTTAGCAAATTTGCATATAGTCCTACGTATCTTAGAGCCCAGTAGCGTTTTCCTTTTATTTTTGCATCGCTTGCAAGGTACTAATATTTTTTGCATTGAATCCATTTTCTTTTCCTTTTTTTCCTGCTTGAAAGGTAAGACACAGTAAGTCCCCATCTCTATCTGTAATTTGTTTTGCGGAAAAATTTGTTGTTAATTATGAGGGTACACTCTTATCATCAGCCCAAATAACTCCATTCCAACTAGACCGAAGCCATCACCTTTCACCTCCATCATCAATTTCTGGAGCCAAAATCATACAAGTAAAAAGATTGAAAAGTAAAATGTCAATTATATCCGAAGTCTTAAACTCATAGCTGCACATTAACTAATAAGGTCTAAAAACTCAGTGCTACCCATTATCAAGAAACCTCATGAAATTGAATTAAGCAATAATCCCCCGAAAAACGTCTCATCCAAAGATCAACCGATGTATAAAATTAAACTCCAAACCTCCGGAGATCTTCCCCATCAACCCCTATTCAAATCCAACTCAACAATTTCTTCACAAATGCAGCTTCAAAAAGGTGGGTTGATTTCTAAACTAAAAACATACTTTTTTAAACAGAAAATTTGTCTTCTTAAGACCATTTTGTCAATGAAACTCTTCAAAAGAGAATGTAATGATTAATTCAAAAGTGAATTTATGTATTCCTCTTACAAAACCATCTTCTCAGAATCATAAGAATTATAGATTCATCCTCTTGAGTCTTGATACATTCAACCAGAAACAACAATAGAATGATAGAAAAGTACAATCAAGAAACCTCAAGAAAGTGAATGGCGTTAATGGGGAAAAAAATCTCATCGAAAAAACAACCCATATGTATGAAATTTTACTCCAAACCTCCGAAGATCTTCCCCATCAACCCCGATTCAACTCCAAGCAAACAAATTCTTCATAGATGCAGCATCCAAAAGGGTTGATCTCTAAACAAAAATTAGAATTTTAAACAGATAATTTGTCATCTTAACACCATTTCGACAATGAATCTCTTCAAAAGTGAATGAAATAACTAATTCTCAGAACACTTGAGTCTTGATACAATATGACCGAAAAAATAGAATGACATGTTGGGATTTCATTTTGCGGAAGTTTGGTGATAACCCACAACACACTCATATAGAGATAGAATACTTAATAAGTATTATCACAAAGAAAAACAAGAGTGAACACGAGAGATTTACGTGGTTCGACCCAAAACCGGCCTACTCCACCGGAGAGATACTCCACTATATGAACAATACAGAGCTTTGCAACACCAATACCGGAGCCCTGAAGTTATACACACTTTCCCGCTCACCCGGTGTCCATGAGCCCCAAATCTCAAGGGTTACCCGCTCATTGGTATTTTTTCTTTACCCTCACAGTGTATCCCCACAGCACCAAAGGGTGCTGCTCCATCTCTCTAAATCTCCATCTCTACACTACACAGTCTACACTGATTTTCCTCTCCCAT
Source organism: Rhododendron griersonianum (assembly GCA_018127125.1). Classification (NCBI taxonomy): domain Eukaryota; kingdom Viridiplantae; phylum Streptophyta; class Magnoliopsida; order Ericales; family Ericaceae; genus Rhododendron; species Rhododendron griersonianum. The sequence goes on from CM030795.1 coordinate 9,230,430, forward strand.
TCATTCACACACACATACACGAAATGGAAGGGGAAAAAACAAGACAACCATTAATGGTAATCATGCCTGAGATTATCCAGATTTGGGCGTGGCTTCTTGGGTCAAACAAGGCTGCCAAGTTTTTTCCTTTTCTCTCTCTCTCTCTCTCTCTCTCTCTCTCAGAAGAGTATTCTTTCTCCCCTACGATCAATCAATCAGTTTATGGCTGTGGCCAATTTAAAAAAAAAAAAAGAACTGGTAGTTAAGTCGTGTTCCCAGGATGCGAGACGGCGGCGCGTGGATAACAATATTGGGTTTGATCCTCTGTGTCCAAATCTATTTTCGTAAAAATAATTTCACACAAATCATCTCCGATTATAAACTAATCAGCATTCGATTAATATGATGTTCGACATGGCTTGTCTTCTTGACACACTCTACAACTTGTACAGTTTCGATCTTGAAAATAAACCAGAATGAATTCACAATTTATGAATTACACGTTGGAGAGACACCATATTGATATTGGATTTAATCAGGTGAGGCCAATTCTATTTTACCAAAATTAAATTAACCCAAATCATCTCCGATTATCAACAAATCAATGTTAGATTAACATAGTCTTTATCACGGTATATCTTATTGACAAGATTTGCAGCTTGAACAGTTTCGATTATGTAAATAAACAAGATTGAGTTCGCAATTTACCAATTACAGAGTTTCAATGGACTTCTCATGTTCCACCTGCGAAGTCTGAACTAATAAGGACGACGTCGTTTTTGTAACCTCGCGTCTGTCAAACGCGAGTTCGTGTTGAAAAAAAGCGGGCCTTTAAAAATTAACCTCTGTTTCATTTCCCAAAAAATAGCGACGAGAGAGAGAGAGAGAGATGACCGGAGAGGAGGTGGTGGGCCCCGCCGGCCCAAAGCTCGTTCGCCTGCTCTACTTCGTCGGCGCCGGATGTAATGATCTTCTTCCTCTTCTTCTCCCTTACGCCTCTACTATCGATCAATTCGTATTGATTGTTGATAGTATTCAGCATTGTTGTAATTAGAAACCCTTTTGGGCGATTTTGTTTCAGACATATGCACGGCGGCGATCAACAAGTGGAGAGATATTCAACGGAAGTCCTTTCAATTAGCGGAGAAGCCGTCAAATGCGGTACAGAAAGCAGTCAAATAACAATCAATCACCTCGTGTTTTAGGGTTTCATCAAAGCTCAGTGAGTAATTAGTATATGATTCAGTGGCTTCTTTGCTGCAGAAATTTGTATTTGGAGATTGAAATACCTAGTAGTTTTTTTTGTAGACAATTCGTGATCTAATGCAACTAAAGTCTGGACTTTTTTTGTGATTTATACTTATCAAAAAAAAAAAAAAAAAAGGTCTGGCCTTTTCGGTGCGCATATGTATATATATTTGCTCAAATTTTCAAAATGTCGATGAGGGTCGGGGGAAGTTAGTTTAGTTGGTGTGGATTTGGATTTTGGATGTTTCGATGATGTTTAGGTAATGTAAATCTAATGAGAACAAGGGAAGCGGTTGAATGTGAAGAATTTTGCGATGAAGTTGTGGAATTATCCTGCCCTCAAGCAATACTTGAGTCCTTCTATGGTTCCTACCCTTGTACTATATGACAGGGAAGCGCAGTCTTCTTTCGTGGAAGATCGGCTTGGGAACTGCCCCCCTTAGTGGGGTGGTTAATCAAAGCCTTCACTGTCTGGATCCAATCCCTTCTTCAGGTGACGACCCACCAGAGCATATGTCTTTCCGTGTTCTCTCTCCCTCCGATGTGATCTTTGCATTCCCCTCCAAGATGTATCAGCTGGAACGTCTTGTTCACTGTCTGATGATTTCTGTTTTGTTCCTCTGCCGGCATTGTTCTTTTTAGACTTCTTCTTTTGATTAAATCCTTTTGTGTTTCTAATTTGCACCCTCTGTTTCTCCCTTCAATCCCTTTTTGTAGTCCCATTTTCTTCTCTGTTATCCTGAATAATTTGCTTTCTTCTTCTGGTATCAGAGTAAATGCAGCAAGCACCCCTACTATCAGCCTTGCCACTTTCAACTTGTTCTCTAAGAACATCGTAAGCCAAGGTAACTGACCGTGAACCATGTCCTGTGGGACTAACATATACTGCGTCAAAGTACCTTGATACCTTCTGCCTATCTCTCTGCCTGACCATAATCAATTGTCCAGCCTGCACTCGTAAGCGTAGCCATTATTTGATCTCTCGATATCTGCTTTTCTGTACTGCTTTTGTTAACTCCCCCTTCCTTTTGCTTGCTCCCTTTTGACTGTTCTACAATGAATTTCTGGCCCGAACGACGTAACTTACTGGAACTTGGAACCCCGAGTGACCTTTTTGGACTTCAGTCGATTGCCATTTTTCCTGAATCCCACCAACTTCTTTTGCTTGCTGTTTATACGCAAGAAACAATTTAAAGAGATGGAAAAGCTTATTTTCGAGGAGCTCCATTTGATGCTTTTTTGCTTATAATACTCAAGTACTGGGAGAGTGAGACCTCTATGAGAAAGACTTTGGAGAAACATATGAAAGAAATGATATCCAAAAGTCGAAAAAGAAAAGATTTCCAGCAACGCAGATGAAAGAAGACAGCAGAGGTTTTCGTGTCGAGTAAAACCAACTTGTCAGCAGTATATGGCCATCGATGCAGAGAGATGATAACTCAAGGGGGGGAAAATGAGAACATAGACTGGGAAACTACGTTTTCGGGGAGCCAAGTGCGGCCGATTCCAAAGCTTCTTCAAGGGGAAGAAGAGGGATTGAAGCCATCCCATTAGGAGAAGTAGTGAATCTGGTCCAAGGTAGGTGAAAGGCTGGAAGGAAATTATAATGGGTGGGTGTTGAATGACTTCTTTAGCAGGGTTTTCATTATAATAGCCTTTGAACCCAAAAAAGAGAGGCCAAGTCTCCTTCAATACATAGTGAAAACTTGGCTGTTCATTGGATGTACTCAATTACTCAGTTGGAGAACCACGCAAAAGACTCCGTGTCTTGCTTTCTTTGTTTCTTTTTCTCGATTGGCCGAGAACTACTTTTGGCCGCATCGAATTGCACTTGGCCGCCTCGAATTGCACTTAGCCGCCTCGAATTGCACTTGGCCGCATCGAATTGTACTTGCGAATTGCTCTTGGCCGCATCAAATTGCTCTTGGCTCCATCGTATCGAATTGCGATGCGATGCGGCCAAAAGCAATTAAATGCAGCCAAAAATAATTCGATTTGGCCAAGAGCATTTCTTTGTGGCCAAGAGTAATTATGTGCTGCCAAGAGTAATTTTTTGCGGCCAGGATTAATTTTTTGCGGCCAATAGTAATTCTTCATGGCCAGAAGTAATTATTCACAGTCAGGAGTAATTCTTCGAGGCCAGGAGTAAAATTTTTGCGGCCAGGAGTAATTTTTTGCGGCCAATAGTAATTCTTCGCATCAGATTCTTTTTCTTTTTAACTAATAGGTAAGAGAACAAAATTGTTCTTCAATACAACTTGAGCCGTTGGTTTGGATGATTTGGAGTTTCATGATCTGTCTGTGATTAAAGATTGTTGGTTTTTTGTTGGAGCCTTTTGGGTACACAGAGTTTCAAACTCTACTCCTTACTTGGTTATATATAATCTTGAAACTATTTTGCTTTTTCTATTTTTCTAGGTCAGTTAAAGAAACAAGTGCGGTAGGGGTGTCACTTTTGAGTGAGTGGCAGTTCAAAAAATTGAATTTGAGTTGGAATCCCGTATGATTATACATTCTTAATATCTCTTGTAACGCCCCGCTTTTTCGGGAGCAAAATAAAATAATTCTTTAAGAAAATTTGCTAAATAAATATAATTTTCCAAAATAAAGGTTTAACTATTACAATCTCAAGATAAATCTACTGATTTAAAATACATTAACTTCAGACCTGACTCTAGGCTTGATACGAATCCCAAGCATACTCGATCTTTATTCCTGATATTCTTCTTGTGTCGAACTGCACCATTGTTGAATCCTCTCCATTGAATCCTGCGCCCTCTGGCAAATTGATCGCCGAAGCAATCGATTTACCAGGATACAGACGTATCCGTGAGTGATAAATCACCCAGTAGAATAATCCAACCCAACCACCCCTCTTACTTTACAGCTAGCAATCAGGCAGGATAAACATGGTACGAAGAAATATAACAGAGGTATTTCATATCAATCAGTTTATTACTATTCATTAACCTGACGTGTGATCTAAGATCTCACCGCGAGATCTTTCCTCCCTCAACCACTAGCCATGCTCATTCCCATGAGTTCACTTTCCTTTGCTGTCGCAGATACACCTAAGTTATATACCGAGTGTGCATCCCCAATAACTACAACAAGGGGAAAGCTTATCATGCCTGCATCACAACTAGGGTTCGCCTATCTTATAAACCACATCACAACCATCACAATCATCACTGGACACCCGCCAGTCTATCAATTCATCACTGGACACCCGCCAGTATATCAATTCATCACTGGACACCCGCCAGTTTCAATCTCATCACAATCTCAAAATCACGCCTGCAGGCAATCTAAAAACAAAAACTTTTCCAATTCATCCATTAACTAACATCGTCTAAGTGATTTCTATTTCGCATACCACCCCATGTCTCTAGGGTCCAATCTATCAGATCAATCAGCAGTTGGAAATAATAATTAAGCAAACAGAATAATAATTGAAATAAACAATATGCATAAAATCACATAACCTTTTATGAATGGGCCGTTGCCCTTAGTTCTGTATGATCAACAAGTCATTAATAAAGTCAGGAACTTTTATTAAATAAAAGTTTTAAATAAAAGAATATAATCTATGCTTGTATAAATTTTTAATTAGGAAAATAAATTGACTAATGATCATAATAAATACAATAAGTAATTAATAACACTAGAATAGTTAGCATGGCTCTAAGAGGAGTCCTAAGGTCCTACGTAACCTATTCAAGTATCAACAAGTGGGTCCGGAGGGTTATGGAATTATTTTAAAATAAAAATGATTTTTAAAGACGTCAAAAGTAAGATAAATGAATAATAAATTAATTAATAAATAAACTATGTCGGGATTAACAACATGTCATCTTTAGGATGTAAAGAATCTAAAAAATTTATTTTGGGAATTTATAAAATGGTTTAAAAGGTCGCAAGGATTTTTCGTTTGAAACTTTTGATTGAAAATAAACAAAAATTTAATTAAATAGATATTAAAATAAAAAAAATGATATTAACAAGTTATGATCTTTGAGGTGTTAGGAGTCTAGGAAAAATAGATCGGGCGTCGAAAACGATGTTCGGAGGGTCGAAAAATCAGTTCGGAACGAAACAGAACAAACCGCAAGGTTGGACCGGGTTGACTTTGCGGTGGAACACGCGGCCGCGACCTTCGGCCTGGTCCTTGCGGCCCGAACATTGCGGCCGCAAGGTGCAATACAGATTTCGATTTTTTTGATTTTCTTCACGGTTTTTGATGCATGGGACCGTAAGGGGCTATGGGTTAAGTATAAAAACACTAAATATACTTAGAGGAGTGATTGGAAGGGATTATAATACCTCGAATTGGGTCGGATTGATTTACGAACTGAAACTTGAATTTGGAGAAGACGACTTCGGTTTTGGCGATCGGGAGACCTTGGGCTCGAATTGGGCGATACTTGGGGATGCTTGGGATTGAGAAAAGAGATCGGAATGATCAATTTGAGTTTCGGTTGAGCGTAGGCACGAAACCCACTTTTCTCTCTCTTTCTTTCTCTCTCTAGAACTCCATTGATTGGAGCACGAATTCTCCTGTTTTTCTCTTTATTTTCGGACTGGAGGAGCGTGGGGAGTAGCGTGGTGTGATCGTGGTCAATGGGGATGGGTTTATATAGGTGAATTTGGAAGAGGTTGGATAGAATCGAATTTAATGGAGGTTGGGTTCGTTTGGACTTGGAATGGACGAATCGGGCTTGGTTTGAGGGTCAAGGAGGAATTAGAATTTGAGTAGGAGTAGGAGAGGGAGAGATGGAAGGATGGGAGAGTTTTAATCATGCATGCAACTTAAAAAAAATACTATAAAAGAGATAATTAAGATAGGATAATTACTTTTTTGTATTTATCTAATAAGGAAGAATAATTTTATGAGAACTAATAATACTTTTTACTGTTATTATAAATTTTAGAAATTACAGGTTGATATATATACAAATATAATTACAAGCTAATTAATAATATATATGCTAAACTAATTTTAATCACCAAAATTTTTATTCTAGGTTTTAGTATAATCGAATTATACTTTTAAATAATTAATCGATTATGATAGACGTTTTGATTTAAAAATAATTTATTTATTCAAAAAAAAAAAATAGGGCAAAAATCCGGGTCGTTACAACCTATCCCCCTTAAAACAATTTCGTCCTCGAAATTAAAGTGTTCCTTTAGGAGGAAAAAGATTTGGATAGTCGACGCGTATAGTATTTGCTTGTTCCCAGATTGATTCCTCAATTCCTCGATGTCGCCAAAGGATTCGGATGAATTGAATAGTTTTGCCTCGAATGCACTTCTCACTATAGTCTTGGATCTTCACTGGCTGTTCCTTGTGTCCTCGCGTTCCCAAGATGATTCTTCTCGTTCTCGGTATCTCCATAAGACATTGACTATTTTGATCGTTCGCCCTCGGGTAACTTTTTCTCCATGATCCTAAATTTTGCCGGTTGCTCTTTGATAATCGTTTCCTCGTCTAGTGTAACTTCCTCTCAATTGAATATGTGGGTGGAATGGGTCATATCTTTCCGCAGCGTAGAATCGTAAAAGACAACGTGAATTTTGGCGATTTGCGGTTGTAAAGTTAGGCGATAGGCAACTTCTCCAATTTGCTCCAAGATCTCAAACGTACCAATGTGGCGAGGCGATAACTTTCCTTTCTTGACAAATCGGGTGATCCCACGGCGCGGTTTGAACAAAAAGTACGTTGAAAGTCTACGGTCTCATCTTCTTGTCGGCGTAGCTCTTTTATTGGCTTCGAGCGATTGGGAGTCATCAACTTATCTCTTTCCTTGGTCAGTTCTTGAAAGTTTGGTTCCTATCTCTTAGAAGATGGGTACTCTTCTCCCAAAGGAACGAGAGGATTACAAAAAATTTCAAGAGGTTCAAACATAAGTCAAATGTTCAAAGGTCAAAGCACCAAAAAGAAGGTACGAATAGATCCTATTCTGCGAGTCGAAATACTAGTAGTTTGAGTTGAGTTGGAACACGAGGAAAACAAGAATCAAGTTAACCGAAGTCATACTTAATGATGATTTGGAATTGAAGGATTTCATCATTGGAATAGTGCTGGTAAAAAGATTTAACATGCGAGTGAAACAATCAAGTACTTGGTCTACCAAACCTTGCACTGGAATAAATGAATAAAAGTTCTCATAAGAAATATTGATCTATCGATAGGTTTAAAAGGATTACAAGGTCCAATCGATGAAACCGAACTAGATATTTATTTTGCATCACATTGGCCAAATGCGTTTCAAAACAAGCATCTAACTCTAGTTATCATAGAAAATATTGGGCACAAATGAAAAATAAGCAATGGCTTACGAGTCCATTCTTAAAATAGAACAAGAACTGATAGGATGATTATTTAGCTTAAAGAAAGCGAAGCATAACAACGATCTGTGCCCTCAAGAACTAAACAACTTCAACATTGAAAATTGAACGATGTTTACGGAATTTGAGTTTTGTAAGATTGGACACAAGTCTTGTTGTGATATCAAAAGAATCAAAGGTTGTGGATACCTAATAGTGCACTGGTCAGAATAAAGGAGGAGCTAGTCAGGATAAATCAGGATTGCTTCAAACTGCAGTATTCAATGGATCGGAAAGTTTAGACTCATAATTGAGTAATCTGTTGACTTTAAATCAAATTAAGTCAAATTAAGAAAGGCTGGAACAAAATGATTAGTAGGGATACCCAACTCACTAAAGGAAAATGTCACGAGAGTTAGGTACTTGGAATAGACAAGAGTTCAACGATTTGGGGTTTAGTTGAAGTTGCAACTCTAACAATGGAAAGTCATAATGAAGGTGATTTTTAAGAAGAGTCATGAGAGATGCAAAAACAGCTGGAGGTTAGAATACAATCAATTGAATGAAAAAGAGGATTAAGATGAATGATCGTCAGTAGTTCTCCTATCCCCCTTAAAGAAAAACATATAACCTCCCTCAAAGAGAATTGTCACCGCTTTCCCAATTATTCACGACCTTGAACTCTTCTCGATCTGTTTGAACTACGATGGTGTCGTCGTCGGATGTAGTTTGTATGGTATATAGTTGGGTGACGATTGCGAATCTCTGACAACATCATGCTTTTATTCGTCGATCTACTATGTTGAGGAGTCTACGACGCGTGAGGTTGGGGTGTCGAAACTGTCGAGGTGGCAATCGCTTGTAGAAGTTGCATAACCTCCATGTTACTCGGTATCTCATTGGGCTTCGTGTTGCGTTGACCTCGAGATTGACGTAAGCATGTTGATGACGTGGGCGTTTGACGTTGGCATTAGCGTTCATGCAAAGTTAGGGTTAAAACTCCTTATACTATGATCTATCTATCATTTAGGGACGAGTGGCGTTCGGAGCTTGAGGTGGGAGTTCAGGCGTAATCATGGCAATAATCGCTCGTATGAGTTGCATAACTTTGTTGATACCCGTATTGCGTTGAGGTTTGAGTTGACATTGATCTTGAGATTTACGGAATCATTGTTATCGACGTCGGCAACGTGGTCGTTGGCATTAGGGTTACGCGTATTGTCCTTGCTGATGAGGTTGACAAAATGATCGTAGAAAGTGACGTCGTTGACCTTTGGTACTAATCTTGTAATGACTGCTCCACGAGGTTAGGTTTAGGGTTTTAAGGGTTTCTAAATATCCGGTTCTCTCAAGGAAGTGTGTGCAATAATGTTCTCACACTGATCCTATCCTATTTTCGATCGTTATCTGCCTAGAGAAAGGAAATTCTTCTTTGAAAGGTACTCTATTCACGGAGTAGCCTCCTTCGACAGTACCTTATCCTCCATTGTTGAGATTTGTCTCTTCGTCTTCTTCATACTAAGATTCTTTGTCTCATTTGATCGACCAACTAAATTATGAAAGGAAACGGCTGCTCCATCGCTTTCTTCTGGTCAAAGTCAACGCTGGTTTTGTAATTTCTCGGAGTCTGAGTCGCAGCAGGTAAATAAATATTTATATGATATACTTAGGCAGGATATATCGTAGTAATAGGTACGGTAAGCGTTTAGCTACTCGGATTTTACACTATCAGAAAGTGGTCTACCCAATCTACCCAAGGCCGAGGGTTGAACCTATGCTCTGATACCATTTGTAACGCCCCGCTTTTTCGGGAGCAAAATAAAATAATTCTTTAAGAAAATTTGCTAAATAAATATAATTTTCCAAAATAAAGGTTTAACTATTACAATCTCAAGATAAATCTACTGATTTAAAATACATTAACTTCAGACCTGACTCTAGGCTTGATACGAATCCCAAGCATACTCGATCTCTATTCCTGATATTCTTCTTGTGTCGAACTGCACCATTGTTGAATCCTCTCCATTGAATCCTGCGCCCTCTGGCAAATTGATCGCCGAAGCAATCGATTTACCAGGATACAGACGTATCCGTGAGTGATAAATCACCCAGTAGAATAATCCAACCCAACCACCCCTCTTACTTTACAGCTAGCAATCAGGCAGGATAAACATGGTACGAAGAAATATAACAGAGGTATTTCATATCAATCAGTTTATTACTATTCATTAACCTGACGTGTGATCTAAGATCTCACCGCGAGATCTTTCCTCCCTCAACCACTAGCCATGCTCATTCCCATGAGTTCACTTCCCTTTGCTGTCGCAGATACACCTAAGTTATATACCGAGTGTGCATCCCCAATAACTACAACAAGGGGAAAGCTTATCATGCCTGCATCACAACTAGGGTTCGCCTATCTTATAAACCACATCACAACCATCACAATCATCACTGGACACCCGCCAGTCTATCAATTCATCACTGGACACCCGCCAGTATATCAATTCATCACTGGACACCCGCCAGTTTCAATCTCATCACAACTCGAAATCACGCCTGCAGGCAATCTAAAAACAAAAACTTTTCCAATTCATCCATTAACTAACATCGTCTAAGTGATTTCTATTTCGCATACCACCCCATGTCTCTAGGGTCCAATCTATCAGATCAATCAGCAGTTGGAAATAATAATTAAGCAAACAGAATAATAATTGAAATAAACAATATGCATAAAATCACATAACCTTTTATGAATGGGCCGTTGCCCTTAGTTCTGTATGATCAACAAGTCATTAATAAAGTCAGGAACTTTTATTAAATAAAAGTTTTAAATAAAAGAATATAATCTATGCTTGTATAAATTTTTAATTAGGAAAATAAATTGACTAATGATCATAATAAATACAATAAGTAATTAATAACACTAGAATAGTTAGCATGGCTCTAAGAGGAGTCCTAAGGTCCTACGTAACCTATTCAAGTATCAACAAGTGGGTCCGGAGGGTTATGGAATTATTTTAAAATAAAAATGATTTTTAAAGACGTCAAAAGTAAGATAAATGAATAATAAATTAATTAATAAATAAACTATGTCGGGATTAACAACATGTCATCTTTAGGATGTAAAGAATCTAAAAAATTTATTTTGGGAATTTATAAAATGGTTTAAAAGGTCGCAAGGATTTTTCGTTTGAAACTTTTGATTGAAAATAAACAAAAATTTAATTAAATAGATATTAAAATAAAAAAAAATGATATTAACAAGTTATGATCTTTGAGGTGTTAGGAGTCTAGGAAAAATAGATCGGGCGTCGAAAACGATGTTCGGAGGGTCGAAAAATCAGTTCGGAACGAAACAGAACAAACCGCAAGGTTGGACCGGGTTGACTTTGTGGTGGAGCACGCGGCCGCGACCTTCGGCCTGGTCCTTGCGGCCCGAACATTGCGGCCGCAAGGTGCAATACAGATTTCGATTTTTTTGATTTTCTTCACGGTTTTTGATGCATGGGACCGTAAGGGGCTATGGGTTAAGTATAAAAACACTAAATATACTTAGAGGAGTGATTGGAAGGGATTATAATACCTCGAATTGGGTCGGATTGATTTACGAACTGAAACTTGAATTTGGAGAAGACGACTTCGGTTTTGGCGATCGGGAGACCTTGGGCTCGAATTGGGCGATACTTGGGGATGCTTGGGATTGAGAAAAGAGATCGGAATGATCAATTTGAGTTTCGGTTGAGCGTAGGCACGAAACCCACTTTTCTCTCTCTTTCTTTCTCTCTCTAGAACTCCATTGATTGGAGCACGAATTCTCCTGTTTTTCTCTTTATTTTCGGACTGGAGGAGCGTGGGGAGTAGCGTGGTGTGATCGTGGTCAATGGGGATGGGTTTATATAGGTGAATTTGGAAGAGGTTGGATAGAATCGAATTTAATGGAGGTTGGGTTCGTTTGGACTTGGAATGGACGAATCGGGCTTGGTTTGAGGGTCAAGGAGGAATTAGAATTTGAGTAGGAGTAGGAGAGGGAGAGATGGAAGGATGGGAGAGTTTTAATCATGCATGCAACTTAAAAAAAATACTATAAAAGAGATAATTAAGATAGGATAATTACTTTTTTGTATTTATCTAATAAGGAAGAATAATTTTATGAGAACTAATAATACTTTTTACTGTTATTATAAATTTTAGAAATTACAGGTTGATATATATACAAATATAATTACAAGCTAATTAATAATATATATGCTAAACTAATTTTAATCACCAAAATTTTTATTCTAGGTTTTAGTATAATCGAATTATACTTTTAAATAATTAATCGATTATGATAGACGTTTTGATTTAAAAATAATTTATTTATTCAAAAAAAAAAATAGGGCAAAAATCCGGGTCGTTACATCTCTGATGCTATCCCAGAATGCAACTAACGGAATTAAACAGATTTGGTAATATTTGTTGTGTTAGACTATTTTATGAACTTGGTTAGATGAACCATGTTTGAAGCTTATTCTTAAAATGAAAATTTTCGAGAAGTTGATTTTGTTAGGAGAAGTGAATTTTTTTCTAATTCACAATTATTTGTAATGCCCCTCTCGTATGAGATGAGACCATACGCATATCTGAGACTCACCTCATGTGAGATGGCGTTAAAAAAAACCGTTGTATCCACACACAAAAACTTCAGAAAAGTGGGGTTTGATACTTTATTTAGACTATGTTTAGAAAGCATTGCGCCGTACCTATTACTAGTAATTACATAGGCTACGATTTTTTTCCCTTAAATACACACATGGAAATCTAATCTAACTTGAAAAGTGAAAATTGGAATTTCAACGACGAGGATCAAGCCATGACTTTGCTATTCATTTGTTCAAGGATGATGACCAAGTGACACATCAGATTATTTTCTTAAACCTTATCCCATTCCTCAGCCCCAAATAAAGGAAATACTATCCTGAGAAATTGAAAACATGATTAGTTCCGATCATTGTTGTGGACTCGAGGTAGGCCGGCCTGCAACGGCTCAAACCTGGAGGATCGGAAACCAGACAAGAACTTCTTTCGATTCTTATCAAATCCGAGGAGAAAACAAACTGTACTCGTACCCAAACTACACTCGAATTCATCGAGGATTAGATTGGTTTGATCACTGAGAGGAATGAAACTAGCATTTCAAAAGATTCTGTTCAAACTATAGTAGTACATGTTAGAGACATCGGAACATAATCTGTACAATCTGCTTCTACATTGCGTAAAAAATTCGACAACAAGTGGTTTCCGAGCATCGCGTCCCTCAGTAATCAGGGATGGAAGCAAAGCGGTAGCCTCGGTCACCTCTCCATGCATAGTAAGCGATTCGAGTCTCGTAAAATCCTGCAGCAAGGAGGTCGCATATCGATATTTGGTTTGCAGTTTTTCTGAAGAAGTGCTGATTAAGTGATAAGAAGAGAACTACGGCATGCATAATCAAAGAGAGCAACATCGCGAGAACAAAGGATAGCCAAAGACTTGCAGACTTGTGCCAAGCAGTTTTCCGCTGCAGGAAATCCTATTTTACGCGAAGGTTGCATATGCGATTGCAAACTGTTGTTGGATTAGAAATTCAGGTTCCATTCAAAAGAACTACACCTTCATTTTGGCATATTCCGGAGCCGATCCTTCTTCGTACTTGTCGCATTTAGAGTGAGACTTTTGCTGACTTGTAGACTTCCCCAAACTTGTTATACTTTGTGGCCAACTTAAGGCTTCGGAGAAAAGCTAAAGCTACCGGTAGATGAATGAGGCGTATAATTCTTACAAGTTGCAGAGAGAAAGTTAACAGGCTCCAATCTCCATCTGCTTGAAATGTTGCTGACTTCGACGCCGGGGTGGATTGCTCAAGGGCATCCACCCTTGAGCAATCTATATCAGTCCGGATCAAGTCCACACCTCTTACCGTCCACACCGTCCGTACCTTCTCTTTCCCGATCGAATTTCGATGATCCGACCCGCCCAATGTGTTCAAAACGTAATTTTAAGAGTACCCGCGAGAAATCGGCAAAAAAATAAGCATTCCAGCCTAGCCTAGCATGAAGTGCATGAACCATCACATGGGCTTCAAAATCACGAGTCCAAGAGTACCGCCACGTGGTACTCCGGACCATTTTACAACCATATGTTTATGTGACTTAGTTGTAGACCCTACAAGAATGTGTGGTTGTAAAGTGGTCTAGAGTACCACCACGTGGCGGTATCCCGGACTATTGTATAATTTCACCAAAAATCATTCAAATTGAGAAGGCAAACAAGACCTAGACGACATTGGTTTTTGGTGTTGAAGGGGATGATTAATGGACCCGAACTTGGCCCGTTTAGAATGCAAAGCCCATGTGAGAACTAAAGTCTGGTAGAATTTTGAGACCGCAGGCCAACAACGTGGAAGGATACCGAACAGGCCATAACGTCTACTGGACGTTTTATATCGGGCCTTCGATCTACAAGAAAGAGGAAGGAAGAGGTGATGAAATCCAAGTTCTCAAGAGTTTGATTGGCTCTCGTTGTAACTACTAACCTATGAAACGGTCTATTCGCCGATAAAAATGGGTACTCCAATACTATGCTAACTTCGATTAGCGAAAAAATACTATCCCAACTATTGTTGACCAATCTTATCATATATTGTCATGGCATTATCGGTGTTCAATATGAAATTCTATCCCTTATTTTTTTTTTCTATGGGAATGGATAGTCTTCAGAACTGTTTGGGACAGTTGTCGGAGGTGTCTCACAAGTGCGAATTCCTCCCACCCACAAGGATACTATTACCTGTAAGAATATGATGTATTTTAAGAAAAATGTAGACTGTTCGGAAAAATGTAGATACCAACTGACTAATTACAGGTTTATTAAATCAAAACTTTGAGTCTTTGACTTCATTGTCCCCCATTTTGATGGGAAACTAGTACACTACTATTAAGGTTCAAGGAATCAAATTTTGAAAAGAAAATGGGAGATAATAAATTAGTTCTGGGATTACTCAAAAGGATACTCCGTATTATTGTTTTTCTTGTTTTTATAACCCATTATTGAACCCATCCCGGTAATCTACTGGGAACATTGTTCAAGAGAGTAGTTAAAGTTCAATGAATGACCACGGGGTTTTGCCAGGTACACAAGAGGAAGAAGAAGAAAAAAAAATAAAAAATTGAAAGTTTGAATCCCGCTACAAGGCTAAAACATTTTAAACCTCGGGGTCATTGGAGGTTACTTCAGTCATTAATTTCAGAACTCCGGAATTAGTTGAAGAGCGCGCAAACTGGCTCGGAATCCGGTTACAAAGAAAGTTCAATGGAATGAAGCAAAATGGCTTTCCACAGCCACATCACGTGCTACTTGCTCCCTTCCATTTATCACAAAACCAACTTGGCTTTCATATGGTCTCTCACATGGAGCCTGTCAGCTATACCTTTTCATCGAACCCATGAACATTAAAAAAAAAAAAAAAAATCTTCAATCATATCTAATTAGCAAACCTGTCAAGACTTGGGGAAATGATTAGATGTTTTTTTTTTTTTTTTTTTAAAAGTTAAGAAATCTATTCTACTCTATCCAAAATGCAATGGATTGAATGTCACGGGTGAGATTTGAACTTTCACCAATGTAGTACGAGAGTACAAAGTGTCAAGCATTGCATCACCACTCCATTTGTGGTTTGAAATTTGGAGTCTTTAAAGCCACACAACATAATACGAATACATTGTCCAAAATTAGCGTGGACCACTAACATGCCAAGTCGTATCATCACTTAAGTGTTAGTAACTATATCATGTACAGGAGAACCACTTCTAGTGAAGTTGGTTGTTTGTCTCCCTCTCTCCGGTGGTGACTAGTGTTCGAGTCCCACGGGGGGTGGGACTGTTGATAGGAGTAGTTTGCTGGTACTTTTATTTTCAATTATTACTCTATTCTCTTTACCTTCATTACCTATAAATTCAAATTCAAAATACCAAAACGAAGGGGGCCGCATTGATTAACATATTCATTTTTAATTAGTTGATGATAATAATACTCTAATCTTTAATTGGGATCCGTAGCCTGCTACAATAAATGATTTTGGCCTAGTCTTTAATTGGTATCCGTAGCCCTCTAAAATACTCTAGACGTTATGGTCTCCAAGAATTAGTTGAAGGGTATAAAAGTTGTCCGTGTTTATCTAAATAAATAAATAAATAAAAAGGTGTCCGGATATCTTGAGCTCTATTTAAAAAAAAAAAAGAAGCCAAAAATTGATGGCAGCATGCTAGTATTTTCTATCAATGATTTTGGAATGTGATTTTGGCACTCCACTTTCTATTTTGCAATCTCACACGATCAAGACACAAAGTGGAGTGCCAGTGGCTAAAACTGGAGTGTCATCCATGATTTTTCTCAAGATTTATTAAAATCAATTTGTAGTTTGTTGGAATGTAAAAGAGAGATGGTAAAATAATTTCCATCAATTTAAGCTTCGGTCTTGCTATTGTCAGCTCACTGGGCTGACGATAAGTACACTAGAAAACAAGGAAATCACGTAATTCTGTGTACTTTTTGCACCCTTTAACACGCATTCACACACTTATTATTATCAGCCCGTTTGGCTGATTTTAGAATTTTCCTTTAAGTTTTAGTAACATCCTCCATGTTTATGGTTTTACTTTTTATTTTGGGAATTGACTTCTACACTCCCTTTTTTTACCACATACACTCACTTTTTTGTCTTTGTCCATGTGAATTTACCTTTCTACCTTTTCATAAGTTCACTTTTTTTTTATACATTAAGGGACAATATAGCAAATTCACACCAAATAAAGACAAAAAAAAAAAAATGAATGTACGTGGTAAAAAGGGGGTATAGAAGTCAATTTCCTTTATTTTTTTCTTATTTGAGTTAAGTTTTTAAAATTTTCTGATTCATCAAATTGAGAGAGAAGGGAGAGAGAGAATGCCCCAACCTGCCGTTCTCTCTGCTGCTCTGTCAACCATATTTATTGCCCGCGAAATCCCGGAGCCTGGCAAGAAAATAGAACTGAAAATCACACGGAAAAAACACGAAATCCATCCATCTAATAACCGCTCGTCCAAAAAGCTTCCCACAAATAAATAGGCTTTAAAATTTTGAAAAAAAAAGAAGAAAAAAATACAGGGGGCGTCTCTGTCCTCTTTCCTCTTCTTCTTCTTCTCCTTCTCCTTCCTTCAAATCTCTCTGTTTTGTTGAGATAAATAAAAGAAACCAATAAAAGAAAGAAGAAAAAACAGAGAGAGGTGTTGGTGGGTGGGCATTGCATTAGGATCCGACAACCGTCGGACCCACTCCCGCTGCCCGTGTCTCTCCCTCTCTCTCCACCGCCTCCCCTGCCGGTTGCCGTTGCCGAGGCACAAGACAGATAGATAGAGAGGAGAGAGAGTAATAATAATAATCATCCTCGAGCCTCTTGATCTTCCTCATTCCTCCCTCAATCAATACGACTCTATATAGGTCCCCTCTCTCTCTGTCTCTCTAAATTCGTATATACAACACACATGAATATGTAATACGTATCTATGGGTCTGTGCTTGCCAATGGGTATACGCTTTTATCGGACAAACGTACAATTTAGTTGGATTTGTACGTCGTTCTTGATTTTACATAGCGTATATGAAAGATGATTCGTCCGTTAAAATGGGAATTGCGGATTTCGATTGGCTTGCACTCTGTTTCTCTAATTAATTAGTCTGCATTTGCAGGCATCTTTGAATCAATTCCTGTAACTTACACCACACATTTAAAAAACTCCTTATTTTAAACTTTGTCTTTGTTTTTTCAAATTTGAATTCCCTCTCAATCTCTCAGACAATACCAAACCCTCCAACATTTTTTTGACATTTTTTTTTCTCTTTTGACTTTTTTTTCCCCTTCGATTTATTTAGGGCTGTCTCTATCAACACGGGCTCACAGATTTTGATTCCTCGATGCATACATTCGTGTGTGCGTGTTTGATCTGTTCTTTTCTTCTCCGTTCAGTTGTTGGAAAGATTGTGCGGGAACTGGATTTTCAGGAAAAGAAAAGGAAAATGAAGTTTATTTTCTTGCGTGTTCTTGACGATGAATCTTGCAGGAAAACTAGAATTCCTTCTTTTTGACATGATTTATTTTGCAGGAGAGTATTTCTCCCACAGCTTTCTTGGTAACTGATCACACAGAAAGTTATGAAAAAATTGATTTTCCATCATTTCCGTGCAATTAAACGGGGCCAAAGCATTTTTGTTGTGTGTAATTTCAAACACTAAAGATCAAATTTCAAAGTGCTTTTCAAAGATCAATACCCTTTGAGTTCTTTGCTTCAAGATTTATTTTTTCTGCTCTTGTTCACAATGCAGTTTTTTGTTTTTGTGGTAAACCACAATGCAGTCGTTTAAAACCCATTGGTATCGCCTTTGCAAGATAATTCTTCAGTTCTGTGAATTGCGTTTGATGACTTTATTGAATTTGGAATTTTTTTAGGTTCATTCAGTGCTTCCAGTTTCTAAAATTTCTCTTGTTCTGCCCCCTATCTTCTCCCTGCAGGTCAGATGGAGAAGTAAAGCGTGTGGGTTTGTTGTTCAATCTCTCCCTAGCAGTGCTCACACCAATCTTGATCTACTCTTAGATGGCTTTTATTTACCAATGTAAGCTCTTTACGATTAGCTGGTGTGAGTTTCTGTACAGTACATGATGCATGATATTTGCTCGAATGAGGAATAAATGGGACATTGTTGTCTTTTTCGTTGCGTTATAATTTGGGTTCTTCTACTTTTGTAAGTGTCTCGGCGAATTCCGTTGTCTGGGAAAATGGTTTTCATTTTAGCAAATGCTTGTTCCAACCAGCATTTACAAAAGGACAAGTTTATTTCTACATTCAATTGCCTGCACTTTGTGTAAGCACTAAGCATACAATTTAGTTAGGACTATTGGATCTCTGCTGCACGTGTCCATATGCCTCATGTGCGTTAAGATGTTCAGCTACTCTAGAGTATGCAGCCATTGAACATTATTGGAGTAGGAGTTGGAGGAATAGAGAGCTAAAGCGTGTTAAATTACAACTTCTGCTTATTGGTAGTGGTGAGATCTACTTGTTACATTTCCATTTTCCAGGATAGGATAGTTTAGAGTCATTGACTAATCTTCCTGAAGAGCTGGCCCTGCTTTATGCATTTTTTTGAGCCCTTGATTTTCAGCTTATCCGTTAAAACGTAGCAGCCTCTCCTCTATGATCATGGTTATTGTGAGTCTGTATTGGATGCTTAATGTTATGCAAGTGGTAACTCTTGTTCTTTTTGCTGCAGTACAACGGTGACCTCGGCATCTATATGAAGAAAATTTCCACTCTTGAGATCTGCGAAAAACAAATAAATTACAATGGGTACTTGTCTGTCCACGCCACCGCACGCAATCAAACCACGAAGGAAATATCACCATCGGGCGAGAAAGAGGCATGGCAAGCTTTCTAAGTTTGCTCCTGATGGGACAAGGAAAGGGAGCAGCGGAACTCTTATAGCAGATTTTGCTGTTAGTGAGTTTGTACAGACAACCACCACCTGCAGAAGATCTGAGGTCGCCAATTCAACGTTCCATCTCACCCAGATGGAATGGCACCACAGTCAGGTTGATGCTAACGGTATATTCTTTCTCCCCTTTGAGAGTTTACAAAGTTTCAGACTGTGCAATTTGACTTAAGGCAACAAGATTGTACTTGAGTGGGTAATAAATTACCCTGCTTTGGTAATTATGCGTAAGATAAAACAAAATCCTGCTGCGGTTGTAAGTAAAATAAGTAAAATATTTTGGATTTATATACGGATGAAAGAAGCCGCACCTGGCTGTACATACTACACTTGTACAATGCCTTCAGGAGGTGTTTCTTCTGTTCAAAAAAGATCTTGTTGGTCAGGCTTTGATTGGTGACCTCATAGTGGATCGGTTAAGAAATCCTAAATCCTTCTATTATCTATGCCCTGATAAAAATAGAACTAATTTGGAAAATTACATTGTCCAAATTGCCTGATGTAAACCTATTTTTTCTGCTTGAAAGTCTAACTATTGTAGTATTTAAAATTTTCTTTCTGTACATTTGAAGTTTAAGGTCTGGATTAATTACAAGAGATGGCTGATTGGCTTGGAAATGTAACTAGAACTTCATCTTTTTGCAGTTATTTGCCAAGAGGAAGCATGGTTTGACTCAGTAAGTATTCTGGAGTCCGATTCAGATGACGAATTCAGTAGTGTGCATGGAGGTAAGTTAGCAATTTATGTTTCAACTATGTTTGAAGATAAATATTGCTATTTTGGAAAATGAGCTGTTAGAGGGCCTCCTTGATAAGTACATTTCCATCTTGACTTTCTTGTTTGCAAAGGACAAGCTTTCTCTCTTTTCTAATTACATGTGCGGATCCATTTGGTGTATTGATGTACTTAAGTAACCCTACCTTTCATGTCTAACAGAATGTTTATCTTTATTACTTTTTCGCCACGCAGACTCGTTTCCTAGAATTTCAACAGGCCAGGTGATTCAGTATGAAACTTCTTCGTGCTTTGTGGACAACAAGTTGTTCAAAGGGTACCACGAAACGTATCTCAAAATAGATGGGGCTAAGACAGGCAACTTTCTGAGCAAAGATGGATTCAAGGACTCTAACGGGTTTGCACTTATGAGTGCCCAAGGTTATGAACTTGCGTGCTTTGGAAAGGCTGAAGAATTTTCAACCAAGAGCAAGAAAATGTTGGATCGATCATACGGAAGCTTTAACTGTCTAAATCAGGACAGAAATGATTTTGAAGACAGAACACAAGAGAATCTTTTGAAGTCTGGCTTACCTAGGCTAGTTCCTTCTTTAAGCTTCAATGACAAAATTGTTAATGCAACAAGTCTGGCTCAACACTCCAAGAAAAGGAAATCCACTGTTATCAGGCTTTCGTTCAAGAGGACATCTGTTGATGGGGATGAGTCTAATGGATACTGTAAGTGTTGCACTAGTATGTATGCTTAAGTCTTTCTTTCTTTGAATGTGTCCAGAATACTCTTTTACAGTGAAGCGAGTGCTTTCCTAATCTCTTTTTTTCTTGATTATTTGCTGGATATTTGGATCAATCTGCATGGGGGCCTGAAATTCAACTTTCTTTTGTGTATGAATATTGTGGAAACTTCATATCGGGCCCAATACCAGTTGGGAATGAGTGGATGGGTCCCTCATGTTATTATTGGGTGATCTCTCATTCCACACCCAAGCAATGTGAGACTGTTCTCCCCCACCGAGGCTAACTTCTAAAATTAGCTTTACCCTTCATTGGCTATTAAGTGCCATCCAGATATATATATGAGCTCAGTTCTTTGATGCCTTCGATTCTATATTAACTTGAAAATTACGAAATTTGGTTCTTTCACCTCACATCGTGGCAATGAACTGGTAGTTTTAGTATTGTAGTTTGGTTTTATGTGTGTGTTGATTACAGTTCATTCACACATTTCAAAATGGTACAGGTGCGTCAAAAAGAATTCTGATTCGTCCTAGGGCGGGGCTCCTGATTCCATGTTGCAATGAAGAGAAGCCAACTCCAGGATGTTGGTCTGAGATTGGACCCTCAAATTTTAAGCTTCGTGGCGATAGTTTTTTTAGGTATGCTGTGTAACGTCATGCGTAATTGGTGGCAAGGTTGTGTCCGTCCAAATTTCTATTAAGTATTTGATTGTCTCGAAAATTGATTTGCAGAGATAAGCGGAAATTGCCTGCTACAAATTGCACTCCTTACAACCCAATTGGTGTTGATTTATTTGTGAGCACGAGAAAGGTTAATCACATTGCCCAACACCTAGAGCTTCCTCCTGTCAAAGAAGATGGGATACTGCCGGCACTCTTAATTGTCAACATTCAGGTGCTATTTCAACGTAATCTTGTCGTTCATGTATTTCGTACTTGAACTTGCTACTTCTACATTGTGTTGTTCTGGTCGGATATGGGAATGGGACTTCATCAATTTAAATTCAAAGTTGCGGATTCTGAGAATTTTGATATTGCTATCTGTTGACCAATTTTGCTCTGTGGCAGTTGCCTAGCTATCCTGCCCCAATGTTTCTTGGTGATAGCGACGGGGAAGGCTTGAGTCTTGTACTTTATTTCAAGCTCTCTGAGACTTTTGAGAAAGATGTCTCTCCTCAATTTCTGGACAGCATCAAGGTACATTGCTTCAATATGCCTCTTCTGGAACTAATAGCCGGTTCTTCTTGTTTTTGGTTCAGAGTTAATTTGATACTCTCGGTCCAATAGTTAGTCTCTTCAACGTATTATTCTTAGTTACGGGTCATGGTATCTGTGTGCATTATGAAATCGTTCGTCATCTGGACAGTAAGTCTTATTTTGCAGGTAGAAAATCTCATCTTTGATATTCGCAAGTCCTGTACATAATATAGGGCATCTAGGGTCCTTTCTAACCGTTGGCACTGCACCATAGCAGTTCATGCAAAAAACAGTTTCATACATTTGTTGTATTGGTACAGTGGTAGTCCTTTTACTTTGTATTTGTAGCATTCTTCTAAATTTACTTTCCTAAGGGATGACTTGTGGGTCCCATCACGATTGTCGATGACAATGAATTAGGAGGCGTGATCCGCAATACCTAATGCCAGTTTCTTCATTCTTTTGTTAGAATGGAATCTGATTATGCTGGGCTACCTGAGATTTTTCTTCCAATGAGATCAAATGTTTGATGTCCACAACACCACCATGGTTCTGTGCTCACTCCTGTGCTCTTGAAATGCTAGCCAAGGAACACAATTACCATTTGTTTCCGTCAAAACTGCCAAAACTTTTCTGATTCTAAGAGATCAAATGGAAACACCCGTTGTATAACAATTCTACGGTGGAACACATCAAACTATAACGAACACATCAAAAAACAATGAAAACAAAGGCAAAACAAAAGGTTTGTCAACACTGATATCAATTGCATTTGACAATGCTTGACAATTTTTGTTCCATAAAACTTTTACATTTGGATTTTATACTTTCTGCTTTCAAGGAAATAGTCAATCAATCTACAAAGCTAAACATGTTTGGTTATCAATTATCAGGCTTTTATGAACTCAGATTAGTTCCCATTTTTACATTTCTTGTACATTTTATTTCATTTTGCCCCTTTGAAAGTTTTTCAAAACATCTCTGAAACGGCAACACAGTAACAGAATTGGATCTGGAACTTACCTTCTATATCATTCTACTGGAAATTAAACTGCAAGAATTGCAAGTTCAAAAGCGGGATCCCTCATTTTCGGATCAGATGAAACTACGTTAGCTAAGGAAATTTGGTTCCACTGGAGTTAAATGCATAATATTAATGCTTTGAGTCAGTTTCCAAATTAAGTGCTTCTGCTGCCCAATTTCACCTCGGTTCTCTTTATACACCGGGTCTCGGTTGATCACTTGCATAGTAGGTTAAAAGCTATTCATTTGTTCTACAGAGATTGATTGAAGATGACATGGAAAAGGTTAAAGGGTTTGCAAAAGAAACCACTGTTCCATACAGAGAAAGGCTAAAGATCATGGTTGGGGTGTCCAATCCAGATGAACTTGCATCAAGTTCTACTGAAAAAAAGCTTTTACATGCTTACAATGAGAAGCCAGTCCTTTCGCGCCCTCAACACAGCTTCTACCAGGTGGAGTACCAAATCCTCCTTTGTTTGCTTACACATTTTCACTTATTATTAGGTGTGGACTTGAAGGATGGGACCTTATGATTTTTTACCCTCCTGTATAAATGCAGGGCCCCGGTTACTTTGAGGTTGACCTCGACATTCATCGATTCAGCTACATAGCAAGGAAGGGGCTCGAAGCATTCCGAGAGCGTTTACGAAATGGGATACTTGATCTCGGGCTAACAATCCAGGTATTATTCTTGGGGAGAGATTTGTTCATTGAAATGGTTTTGGGAAAAGGATGGAATGGCCTCGGCTTAATTGGTGAAGAATCATTCCATTCCATCTATATATAATTCATATCCTGCCATCTTTTTAGCCAACAGATGTCAGGATGCATATTTCAACCAACCAACTTTTTCATTCCGGCTTCATTCTACTGATCGTTTTCATTCGAGGACGATTGAACATAACTTCAGAACATAACAGAAATTCCCATTGTCTGCATTTTCTTCGATTGAAACTGACCTCTGCTGACTTCGAACGCCCAACGAAAGCCTTCAGTTGTCTGTTAAAGTAGTCATTGTCGATTTTCCTCATTTTTTATTACTGCAAACAGGCACAGAAACCAGAAGAACTGCCGGAGAAAGTCCTCTGCTGTGTGAGACTAAACAAGATTGACTTTGTTAATCGTGGCCAAATTCCGACTATAGTGACTATTGATGATGATTGATCGGCGATCAGAGTCTGCAACACCCTTGTGTGGGAGGACCAAGTTGTTGATTATATGCACAGTTGGATTCCCTGCAATTCCCATACCAATGAGGGGAGAGAGAGAGAGAGAGAGAGAGAGAGAGAGAGAAATTGTTGTATATATATAAATAAACGTTCTTTCATGCTTAACATTAAAAATCATTCTTAAATTGAAATGCTTTACTGTTATATGGTATCTGTTCTTACTTAACAGTTAGTTACTCCTAATGTTCAACGTACCTTAGATGTAAAAGTGATTTCTGCAACCTATTGGGACCAGGCCACAAGGGAGAAATATTTTGTGAATCCCTTGGTCCCGGCGTGGATGACCTGCGTTTGACTAGACCAAAAAGAGAAATAGTTGAGGTGCGCGTAAGTTGTAACTGGTTCCGGACACCCCTAATTGTCGAGCCTAAAAAGATATCTGAAGCTATTCCTAGACCAACGGCATCATCAAGACCCATTCAATTTTTCAGTTCAAATCCCTAAATAGTATTGGGGCGTTGGTTAAGCAAATCAAAGTATGGATAAATACCCCTTAAAAGATGAGCAATGATAAAGTCAAGACGACTTGGAAATTATTGTGCGACAGTCATCTGCGCCCCAAATCCTGCGGGATCTACTAACAAATTATGAGGAATAAGATAACTCAAGCATAATAAGCACTTCAGTAACTTCACTAGATTCAAAATCAGTAATCTTGCACTAAGCTTTATCACTGCACACAAAAGATGAAAAGATGGTGCCAGATGCTAGAACAAGCTTTATTTGCCCAGATAAGCTTACGCATTTGGAAATCACACAAATGAGCTGTACCCTGTTACCAGCTATGAGCACTAAGCCTGCTATGTGGGATCAACAAGACAAGTGAGAAGCTCAACATGAACTTCAAATATAAACAATTAAACATATTCTTCATACACTCGGCAAAATACAAACAACATACACCACCAGCTCTGATTTTACACATACAGAGGACAATGTGATGCAGCTACATATAGCACACAACGTGTTTCTTTCTTTTCTTTTCTTTTTCCTTTTTTTTTTCTTTCTCCCCCTTCCCGTTTTTTGGCCAGATGAGATGCATGTACTATACATGCAGCAGTCCTACTTATTGGAGTGACAATAAGCCCTCAAAAATAGTTTCTCTTCTCAATACTCCATCTTGCTAGAATGGGCATTGGGAGAGGTCACTGTTTGCCTCTAAGATTTTCCCATGAAGATTATGCCATGATTTGCTCTTCTTTCAGAGGTACAAAAACTGCCCTTCGATCATTGTTTCCAAATTCCATTTCTTCAAGTAGAGCAGGTTTCTTAGCAACTACCGTGTGTGTTTTCAACTGCAATGTGTTACTATTTGCTGTGTTGTTACTAGACTTTCTGCCTGTAGGAACATCATGGTTATGCTTCCCTTCGTATGTGGTTACAACAGCTTTGGGATCTGAGGAAGCCCTCTCAACATGCTTACGAACATTGCATCCTGCATAAGTGCATTTGTAATAACTCCTGCAGATAAAATACAGAAGCATCAGAGATTATTCTGAAAGAAAGTTAACTCCAATTTTGTGTGATGCTCTGAATTTTGAATGAATGAAGCAAGGTAAAGAGCACAGAAATTGAATGAGGTCTCTAGACCTGCCCTTTGCTTTGATTCAGGTGCATGGTTCCAAGGCATAACCTCCCTTGAGTTCCTCGATCTTTGGAAATATAGGGGCCCCACTATTTCAGTGGTAAAACTCTTTGAGAGCAAGCGCTTTGTGCATATATTGCCAAAGAATAGGGTTGTCTCCAGTCCTCCCCCGCCCATACCCCCCATTGTTAGGCGATTACATGAATACTGTTGTTGTTGTTGTAAAGTGAACTCCAATGCTTTTACATTACCCATTTTTTATATGCTTCTACATTTCCCATTATTATCTTTTTGGGGGGGCACAGAAAGTAAATGGAATCTGTTGCAAGAACAAGAACAGATCGGAAGCAATATAATAAGGACAATCGCCATATGCTATTCATGCAGATTCCAACATACGCGAAATAATACCAAGCTTGAGTTGTAAAGAATGGGAGGGCTTAATAGAAACTGACATCTTATGCTTAGATTTGGGCTACCCTGCTCGCAATAACAAGGCAACAGACACAGGGGATCATGGCTCTTGCATAAACACCACTAGTATGCTAATTGAAGATTTCATAGTAGACACAGTAGAATGAAGAAAAGAATTCCAGTAGAAAATTACAATAACTCAACCGAAGAGGGGTGGACAGTAACTGAGGAATGAGAAATTTTGAAGTCTTGAAATGGTGGAGAAATCAAAATATGTGTAAGGGGAACCCCCCCAAACAAAAAAAAAAAAACTTGCATGATTGAAAAAGACCTCATCGGTGATATGATCCTATTTGAAGAATTGATCATCCCTAGTCTGCAATCAACACCAACATAAAGACAAAATTATCACCTTGGATGAGCATTTCCCTTGACCACTTTCTGCCCATATTTTCTCCACTTGAACCCATCATCCAAAAGATCAACTTCACTCCTTGTCTGCACAACAATCCTGGCTTCTGTGACCGTTTTATGTGACGAAGTTAGCTCAGAAGTCCCAACCTCTGTGTTCCTGCATTACAAACATCTAAATAAGAACTGGAAAGCATAGACCTAAGAAAGAAAGAAAAAAGAGAGGAAGTATTCACATCAATAAGAACTGGAAAGCATAGACCTAAGTACTAAACTTGCCTTCTTTTGGGATTCGGTTCATCATCATTGCCCTCATTAGGTACTATTTCAGCGTTACTCATTTTAATGTTCTCTGTTGATTCCGGCAATTGAACAAGTGTCAGTTGGATAGATGTCTGGTGACTCTGGTCTCTCTCAGAAACTGAATGAAAAGTTTCATTTGAAGTGCTCGTTTCTGTCTCACCCACCAAACCAAGTTCTGGCACTGACTGATTTTTTGTATTTTGTTTCATGCGGGTTCCATCCTTAGCACGTTTGTTGGATTGTGGAAGTTCGTGATTGTGCTGGCCTTTGTACGTAATTTCAGATATCTTCCCATCAAAATTACGCTCAACCTTCTTCTTGACAGGGCAATTGAGCTCTGTACACTTATAGTAGCTTCGCGGATATTCACTTGCCTTGACCTGTTTCTGCCCGTATTTTCGCCAGTTGTACCCGTCATTCCCAGGTTTGTCCACAGTAGCAGGAGGGGGTTGACATTTCCTCTCGGATTGAGAAGCTTCT
The DNA here is from genome assembly GCA_018127125.1 of Rhododendron griersonianum. Taxonomy (NCBI): domain Eukaryota; kingdom Viridiplantae; phylum Streptophyta; class Magnoliopsida; order Ericales; family Ericaceae; genus Rhododendron; species Rhododendron griersonianum. Next base: position 9,257,643 of record CM030795.1, read on the forward strand.
GATGATTCCATAAAGGAATTTTCAGGTTCCGATATCACAGGATGCACCTGTTGTTGGATTGTTGTGTTGGAAGGAATTAATTGATATTGGGACCATGATTCTGCTTCAGAAGTAGCTAGTGAAGAAGGTTGATGTTCGGCTTGCATAAAAGATTGGGATAGTGTTGCAAGAGCCGTAACTTGAGCAAGGGCCTGCTGGTGGGTCATTCCAAAGGGGCTCTGCATGGAATTGAACGGGCAGTTAAATGAGTGCAAGGGTGCCACTATGTATTGGATTATGTATTGTCTAGACTTTTCGTGTCTCATGACAGTTGACACCATTTGCTTTGTTTAGTGTAAGAATTCGGAGTCAATCTAGTAACCACACCAACAAAATTGAAGTCAGAAATAATACTTTCCAATGAGAAAATTAAAATGACTTTCGTCATAATTAGAATATGTGGAGGCAGGCTTGACTTTGCCTACTTGTGGGGAAAAGAATTTCCCTATGACCCTGCTAAACAATTATCTGAAGCTGCCACATATTACATGCTACTTTTGAGGACCAGTTATACGTAGGTATATCATCTGAACAAAAAACGATGGCATGTACCTTGAACCCATACGATGGCGTAGGTGCATCATCCCTACATTCAAGGTATACAAGTAATACAACCAACCCTGCTAAGTTATCCACTAAAGTATCCTAATTTCCAAAAGGATAATAGCTTGAACATACATGACTGAACATAAGAAATTTAAATGAGCACCAAAAGGGACAAAAGTACTTGGATGGGCCTGAAATTCTGAATGTCATACCTTTTGATTTGTAACTGGATTTAGGTGGGGTGAATTTCGGAGGAGGGGAGGAAGCCTTAGCTAGCAGATAATACGCACTGCGTACAACGCTTTTAAAAGTAAAGGATTCTACAGGAACAGGAACATCTGTAGGTGAACCCAAGAAACTAAAAAATCACAAATTCTCGATGGAGCTCGAATAGTAACAGTTTCATCACCTTCAAATGCACCCACCGATGGTATAACAGTATCTTCTGTCAGTCACCATGGTAAAATTTTAAATCATCGGTATCCACCAGATTCGCTGGAATGTGACTTATTTCCACATTTTCCACAAATTCGATTCATAATTCCTACCTACATCAGATCAAGTGGCCACCACAGATGTTTCCATTTAACCCTCCAGCAATATATTTGATCTTCAACATCGGGTAATGTCGCAACAAAGGAAAACTAAACCTTTTGAATTGAGTGGTTCTTGACTTGGGCTTCACTGGGTAAAGCTTCGTATCTAGTTGATCACCATTTCCAGTAAGGTCTAGCTAATTAAGACCTTGTGTATCGGGGGCATAGATATATACGTCAGGACTAAGTTCATAATCTGTCAAATTTTAGTGAGCCCCCAAATCCCACACTTGGCTACCCAAAACACGAGGCTTCCGCAACTGCAAGGTCAGGGAAAGGGTTGGATGTACGCAGCCTTATCCCACAAACGGAGAAGCTGTTTCCACGACTCAAACCCGTGAGTCTGTGACCACCAGGTCACATTGGAACAACCTTACCGTTCCGCCTGGGCCACCCCTCAAGATAACTGACAAACTGCAATAACAATATTGAGTTGAAACTCATCCTCAATAGTAGTGCTGAAGCTGTCCAGATGCACACACAAGTACTCTAGTTAATAATTAATGCTCTCTTCTTAATTGTATCTTAAATACCACAAGACGTTGGGTAAGATTCAAATGCAAAGGATTTGTCTTCACACTTATCAAGATTTCTTTTTTTCTTTGGCAAGATGAAGGAGAAAATTTTATTCATCTGTTACAAAATTAATCCCTTCGTAAGTCACAAAATTAACAGCCACAAAAAACATGTGGTTTACAAAAATTTCAATAGGTGGTCAAGGCCTGGGGCTTAGGGATTTGCTCCAATTTGCTCCCTCCTGAGGTCTCAAGTTTGACCTCAGGTTCAAAACCTCACCGGTGCTATCAACTCTTTTGGGGCGAGTCCATACGAAGCAATTTGCTCCGTCTTTCATTGGGCTCCCCGTAAGTAAGCGGTGGGATTGGGCCTCAGGATTAGTTGAGGTGCGCATAAACTGGCCAGACATTTATCAAAAAAAAAAAAGACCACGGATATTTCGAACCAAAATCAACACTTTCACCACCAATTTTGCGTTCCATGAAATTATCAGATTAAGTGGGTACAGAAAGTGGTAAAATTTAATGTTTTGTTTTATAAGTATTCTCTGTAAATCAAAGACGGAAACGGGAAAAAAAAAAAAAAAAAAAACACAGTAAAGAATATAACTCGGCAACTCACCTGGAGAGGCGAGAAGAAACCCGGCGAGTTAAGAAAACCAGAAGGACTCAACCCAGGAGGAATCATGAACACAGGAGGAGGATGAGTAGAAGAAGAATTCCCAACCACTAAATTCACCGGTCGGTTCTGCTTAAACCCTAATTTCTCTTCACCAGTTCCGTTGCCAGAATTCCCTCCTTCCTTGGCCGAACTGTCGGGTAAAAAGTTGGGTAGCTTGGGGGTACCGGCGCCGGCGACCGGAGAAGCCATGGCGCCGGCGAGGAGCTGAGAGAAGGAGCGGCAGTCGGAGTCAGGGTAGTTATCGTTATCGGAGAAGAAGTTGGACACGAGTGTTAACGGACCGGGGCTCAAACCGGTGAAAAGGGTCTCGATTGAGGACCGTGGCGGGAGCGTGATTGTTGGCCGTTGAGCTCCGTCCGTCTTCGCCATCTTTCTTTCCCACTGGGTCTGTCTATTGGGTGTTCTTGTTCTGCTGTTCTGGATCTATAAGTTGTAGTAGTTGTAGTAAAATTTTAGAAAGCGAAAATTGAGAACGCAAACGCAAATATTGACAGAGAATTGAGACCGAAAACGTACAAGCCTCGTGGGTTTATGTGAGTGATTGGATAACATGCATATATGCAAGGTGTCTTTTTTTAAAAATCACATCGTATGATCGAGCACGAACGTGTAAGCGTTTTTTAAAATCATTTGCATCGATGAAAGCAAGAATTGAGAGCATTAATATAAACGCTGATCGAGAATTGAGAACGTGAGCAGAATTACGTGATTATATGGATAAAGAAGACATATATAGGTACACATGCGTATTTGTGAGTGGTGTCTTTTTCGGGATTGATTATTTTGTGTTCTTATCTTGAACATGGTGGAGCCCGCGGCTTACACAAACGGGAAAAGACATTTTTCATCCTTCTTTATTTAACTACTTATTGGATTAAAAATAGGAAAGTGATTTTGACATTTTATATTTAGCTATTGGCACTTCATTTTTTGTTTTTACCCTATGTAAAATTACCAGATTACCCTTTATTTTGTAAGTGTTCATCCACTTTTCCATACATAAAAAGGTATTATTATAATTTTAAATAAAAAAGACAAAAATAGAGTGCCATAAAGATTTGTTTATGTAGTGAAATTCAATATTTGTCCATAGCACTACGTACGAGCATTTATGCCATGTTTTCACTAACAATTTTATGCTACAAATTATTGTATTTTGATAAGTCGTTCACGTTAAGCAAAAAGTTTTGCATCCCATCAATAACTTATTGGTTAGTGGAAATAACTTGACATTTTCCACAACATTAGTGATTTTTGAGTTATTGCCTCCTGGGAACAGCCCCGTTCTAGAACTCATTTTAAGTACATATTTTCTAAAAAGGCAATTTCAAGCTCAAAAATAATATGTTCACGCAAATAATTTTTCTAGCAATATGGATTTAATTTGATAGATCTCATTGAGATTTTTTGAACGGTACAAAAAAAAATCAATTTTCTTTTTCATTTACATTATTTTTGAGTTTGAATATGTGAAATAAGTATTTATTTTTTAAGAAGGTGTTGTGGAACGGGTTTAGTAGAAACAACTTTTACGGTCTTGCTATTGTCAGCCTACTGGGGCTGACGATAAACACACTAGAAAATAAAGAAAACATGTATTATGTGTATTTTATACACCTTTTAATACACATTCCCACACTTACTATTGTCAGCCCATTGAACTGATTTTAAAATTTTCCTTCCTTTAATGAAAGGAAGTCTTTTTTATGAGTACTATGTTCTGGTAATTTGTTTGATAATTTCCAGCCCACGAATTTCCGTTTAACCGGAAAAAAAAGAAAAATTTCCAGCCACTTGAGACGAGTCGGGTACAAGTTGGCGTCAATCTTCAATACTACTGTACAATTAATATTTGTTCCCCGTCCGGACATGCAATTCTAGAAGCTGAACACGACACGTCTACCGCTTTTGAGCCATTAAAAAGTGGTGGCTGGTTGGCCCCACCGACGACTCCATGGGGTGAGAGATTATTCAGTGACATTGGGGCAGCACGTGACGATACTCCAATTCTATTTCCACCACACATTACACTGGAGCCCACATGTTTAGTCTTGGATCTCGCCGAATTTTATGGTTGCGGAGAACTCTGGGGCATCATATGGTGGTGCGCCAAACCTCTTCCCAGTTCCCATCACACATTATATACTGGGATCCACACACTTAATCTTGAATCCCGCAGAATTTTATGGTTGAAGAGAACTCTGGGTCACCACGTGACGGTGGCTCTAAGAGCAATGGATAATTTTTTCCAAGGAGTTCAGCATTCGTTTCCTTAGGTGTCGTGTCGGCACCACTTGTCAAACCCCACCCCAGAACTCTAGCCGAAACTGACTGGGGGTACACCGCACAGTACAGGGATTGAATTGGATTGATTGGACTCTGTCCCGGGTCCACCGTAACTCTACTTTTTGGTTAGATCTATCGCATCGGATGCAAACGAGTCGAGCCGAGTTTTGATCCTGTTCGTTTAAGGGTTTTGAATTTTAGATTTTAATTATCTATAATACCACTAAAAAATAGGAAAGTATAATCTCTTTGTTATAAAAAAAAATAATTATCTATAATTGCATTTACAAGTCCTTGAATTTTTCATACCAAATTAAATTTGTTTTGGTGTGTAGAAATTTGAAAAATTATGCAAAAAAATACTTTGTTTTCTATCCAAAAATTACACGTATATTGCACGTAGTGGACTAACTTTGGGATGAATGATTATATGACAATTTTCCTCGACGCGATTTCATATTTTGAAACTGTTGCATAATACCCTCATTATCAATCAATAGTCAAATATGACTCTCAATGTAAGTAACAAAGCAATTATTCATTATCTGATCTCTAATTGATTGCGCAGATTGTAGCTCGATGTTCAAATATTTTTGGGTTAGGTGTTCAAATAATTTTGGGTTGGGTATTCAAGAAAATGATAAACTAAAATTAAACTAATTATATTACATATATGTTTAACAATTTTTTTTCTTTTGGGTGTTCAAGTGACCACCTTGATCACTGTGTAGAGCCGCCTCTGCATGCATATTTGTGAGTGGTGTCTTTTTCGGGATTGATTATTTTGTGTTCTTGTCTTGAACATGAAGGAGCCCAGTAGCCCACGGCTTAAACAAACGGAAAACGACATTTTTCATCCTTCTTTAACTACTTTTATTGAATTAAAAATAAGAAAATGATTTTGGCACTCCACATTTAGCTATTGACACTTTATTTTTTTTTGTCTTTATTTTATGTAAAATTAACAAATTATCCTTTATTTTGTTAGCGTTCATCCACCTTTTCATACGTGAAACAATATTGTTTTAATTTTAAATAAAAAAGACAAAAATAGAGTGTCAATAACTAAAAGTAAAGAGCCAAAATTAATTTCCTTAGAAATATATAAAATATACTAGTAGTAGTTGTACTTCTCCTCTCATTTTTTTAGTGGAAGATAGTAGTAGTGGTTGTACACAGCAGATCAACATTAGAAAATGAAAAATGTTTTCACACTGCTGTTTGGGACGTAGGTGTGAATAAAGATTTGTTTATGTAGTGAAATTCAATATTTGTCCATAGCACTACGTACGAGCATTTACGCCATGTTTTCACTAACAATTTTATGCTACAAATTATTATATTTTGACAAGTCGTTCACGTTAAGCAAAAAGTTTTGCATCCCATCAATGACTTACTGGTTAGTGAAAATAACTTAACATTTTCCACAACATTAGTGATTTTTGGGTAGCCTCCCAGGAACAGTCCCGTTCTAGAACTCGTTTTAAGTACTTATTTTTTTAAAAGGCAATTTCAAGTTCAAAAATAATATTTCACGCAAATAATTTTTCTAGCAATGTGGATTTCATTTGATAGATCTCATTGAAATCTTTTGAATGGTACAAAAAATATTGAAAAAATATTTTTCATTTAAATTATTTTTGAGTTTGAAAATGTGAAATAAGTATTTATTTTTTAAGAAGGTGTTGTGGAACGGGTTTAGTATAAACTACTTTTAAATAAGGGTTCTTAAAAAACAATTAGTTATTTGCAACTTTCAAATTTAAAAATAATCACTGTGTTTGGTTGCCTTTTTTGACAGTAACTTTCAACTCTCGGCACAGTTTTCAATAAATCTTTCTCACTATCTCTCTCCACTTATTACCACTCAACTCTCAAAAATAACTTACGAAAATAGTTTTTTTTTTCTTTCCTTGCATCGTTCAAAAGATCTCATCGAAATCTATCAAATAAGATTTATATTGCACACAAAAATTTTTTAATAAATTTATTATTTTTAAGCTTAAAAATTACATTTCTGTACCTTTTTTTTAAGAACTCTGAGCGGAACACAGCGTGAGTACTATTTTCTTTAATGAAAGGAAGTCTTTTTTATGAGTAATTTGTTTGATAATTTCCAGCCCACGAATTTCCGTTTAACCGCAAAAAAAAATAAAAAATTCCAGCTCACTTTTTTTTTTGATCCGCAAATCCAGCTCACTTGGGTCCTGGGACGAGTCAGATACAAGTTGGCGTCAGTCTTCAATACTCCAATTAATTTTTGTTCCCCGTCCGGACAGGCAATTCTAGAAGCTGAACACGACACGTCTACCGCTTTTGAGCCATTAAAAAGTGGTGGCTGGTTGGCCCCACCGACGACTCCATGGGGTGAGAGATTATTCAGTGCCATTGGGGCAGCACGTGACGATACTCCAATTTTATTTCCACCACACATTACACTGGAGCCCACATGTTTAGTCTCGGATCTCACCGAATTTTATGGTTGCGGAGAACTCTGGGGCATCATATGGTGGTGCGCCAAACCTCTTCCCAGTTCCCATCACACATTATACTGGAATCCACACACTTAGTCTTGAATCCCGCAGAATTTTATGGTTGAAGAGAACTCTGGGTCACCACGTGGCGGTGGCTCTAAGGCCCCGTTTGGATGCTGCTATAGAAGGTGGGATTAATTTTCCCCCCTTTACAAGACCGGGGGCCCACGCGTTGCCCCCGTTTGGGAGCAACAAAGTCGGGGGGTTTCCACAATACCGCTTCTTCGCTAAGACCGGAGAAAGGGGGCACCGGCGGTCTTATCTTCGGCTAGGGTTGGAGGTGTCCATGAGTTATCCCCCTTCAAACTGGACGATTTCACCCTTCTTTATCCCCCTTCTCTCACCTCCAGGTTCCCATTTCTGCCGCCCACCATTGTTGTTTCGTTTTCGAGAGCAGTGAAGATTTGGTGGCAATTTGGGGAGTGCAACCGATTTTAGCCTCGATTAAGTCAGGTATGAGGTTCTATTAACCGATTTTAGCCTCGATTTGTTGTGTGATTCGTTTGTTGTTGGTTTTCGAGTACGGATGTGTGGGTTTTCTCTTCTACCTGTGATTTGGTTCTTCATGGAATGGGTCTGGACATGTTTTTGGTTTCTGATTTTGTATTATCTGTTCCAAGAAACGACCGACTACTTCACATATTATATGATGAAGACGACTCTTTATTTTTGATTTCTTGTTTTTAATTTTTAATTTTTTAGTTTTCAGATTTTAGTTTTGTAATGGGTTGTACGACTGCCAAAGAGAGAAGTTTTTTAGTTTTTAGTTTTCCTATAGACTGCCAGAGAGAGATAGCAACTGAAAACACAAATCAAAAATAGGAAAAAGAAAAAAGAGGCTTTACCCTATTCATTAATCCCATTTTTACAGATGTCTGTGTTTTTGTTTTAATTTTTGGGTTGATCACGTTCAAGCCTTCTTCTAAAAAGTTTTGATAAGATAAAACACACATTCACAGTCATATGTTCACTAGTATCAACTATATATATTCACAATTTTGCTGTACTGCCCTAATTTTAAGCTAATACATAGAGCCTCAGTTAAGCTAATGGATGATACATACAACTATACAAGCAAAACAAAGTAATTGATGAAGAAGAAGTCTATCATTTCTTGAATGTTCTTCCCTGTGAATGTTGATTTCTGTAGTTAATTACTAACAACATGGAAGAGCTTTGTGTTCCCTGTGATCACTTCATTATGTGAATGCTTTTCTGCTTTGCAAAACAGACAAACTGTGGTTCTGCGATGGGTGTTTTTGCAAGTGCCATTGCTAACTTGGATATATGGTTTTGCATGTCTCAGCTGCTATGTTTCTTGGACTTCTGTGGGAATATTGGGTATGGGTACTTGTCCTAGTGTCAAACTGTCCTCTGCTCAACATATTTTAGAATTTTGTCAACTAATGAATAGTTGGGAATTGAAATTTTTTTGTATTAAGTGGATACATAGTGTGAGGGATGTGTGACTATCCATATTTGGTTCTTCAATTTTTGTCCATTATGAGTAGGTAGACGTGTGTCAAACCCATTCATCGGTAGACATGTGGCAAACCCATTCATATTTGGAGTTATGAATAAATAATTGTAGTTATGTATAAATAGTTGAAAAGGTGAAATTTGGAGTTATGAATAATTAGTTTGAGTTTGTATTTAATCGATGAAACCCTTGTTAGCATTTTTTAGGATGCCAAGATTAAACAGAAAACAAATCAGGAGAAGAGAAGAGCAAGAGGCAGTCATGGCATTACATGCCTTTATTACTAATGCAATGGGTATGTTTCGCCTTTACCTCTTCATCATGTCCACGTCGCGCCGACCTGAACCTCGTCCTGAGTTATCTCCTAATCCAAACTTTTACCAGACGCATGTAAACAATATCAATAGGCTTGTAAGGGGCAATGACACTGACTGCCACGACCAGTTGAGGGTGAATAGGCATACCTTTTTGAGATTGTGCTTTTTAGTCCGAGGTGTTGGGTTAGGGGACTCACGCAATGTATGTTTGGAGGAGAGGGTAGCAATATTCTTGTGGGTCCTCGGTCACCATACAAAGCAGAGGCGTACGAAATATGACTTTTGGAGATCTATCGAGACTGTAAGTAGGCATTTCAATGCTGTACTCCTAGCTGTCTTGCGCCTTTACAACATGCTCCTAGTAACGCCTGAGCCTGTACCTCCTAACTACGAAGACAGTAGATGGAGTTGGTTTCAGGTACACTCGTGCTATTTCATTCTTTGACTGCTTCCATTTGAAATATTCCCTATAGTTGCCCATATTGAAATTTTTAATACTCTTCCCAACATTTGTTAGAATTGTCTTGGGGCATTGGATGGAACCTATGTGCCAGTTAATCCCCCAGCTATGGACAGGCCACGATATAGGTCAAGGAAAGGTGAGATTGCTACAAATGTTTTAGGTGTTTGCACTAAAGACCAAACATTTGTCTATGTCTTGTCTGGTTGGGAAGGGTCGGCCACTGACTCTAGAATCCTTCAGAACGCCATTGAAAGACCGGAGGGTCTTATAGTCCCCCATGGTATGTTCCATATCCTAAGTTAATGTTTCCCTTCGCTCCATTACCATTAGCTGTCCATTTCCTAAGTTATTCTCTTAACTCTCATTCATAACAGGACATTATTACCTTGTCGATGCTGGTTACACAAATGGGAACGGTTTTCTAGCACCATACCGTGGCCAACGATATCACATAAACATCTGGAGGCAAGGTCATATGCCAGTGAGCAAAGAGGAGTACTTCAACATGAAGCACTCCGCTGCTAGGAATGTTATTGAGAGGAGCTTTGGGGTTCTTAAGAAGCGGTTTGCAATTTTGAGATCAGCCTCCTATTACCCCATAAGGACTCAAACCTGTATTGTGACAGCATGTTGTCTTCTCCATAACCTAATTAGGAGAGAGATGCCCAACGATCCCATTGAACAAGAATACTCCGCGTGGGAACGAGATCATGTGAACGATGTGCCTGATGATGATCACATTGGTAATGTAGATTCTTCCAATGAGTGGACTGCGGGGAGGGATGCGCTGGCTGCGGCCATGTATAACCATTGGTTAGCCAATGGTGGGGGACAAGACCCAAATCTCTTGTATAACCATTAGTTTGTCGAATTTGTGATGGCATTGTAATTGTGTTTAGAACATGTTTGTATCATTTCTGTTTGAAGAACTTGTAACGTAGCATTTCCTTTGTAACATTTGTGTTTCAAGAAGTTGTACCGTACCATTTCCTTTGTTACATTTGAGTTTGAAAAACATTTAACGTACCAATCTATTTCCCAATGTCATCGTTAATGTGTGAGGTCGTACTTCTACATTCGTATATTCAACTTAAACATTGCATTTGCAGCAATGGACGATGAAGTCGAAGTAGTGGAAGTAGTGGAAGCACCTACGAAGGTAAAACGTAGGGGTTGGAGTACTAAGGAGGAGGATGCACTAATCAAGTGCATGGTGAATGAGTTGGTGGGGGACAAGTGGAAAGCCGAGAATGGCTTCAGATGTGGTTTCTATAACCACGTGGAGAAAGAGTTAGTGAAGTTCCTAGCGGGGACCAATATTAAGGCTAACCCCCACATTGACTCGAAGGTGAAGTATTGGAAAGTAACGTGGGCAAAACTTGTCGACATTACTGCCCTTAGCGGGTTCGGCTGGGATGATGTGACCAAACGCATCATAGTGGAGAAAGACGTATGGGACAACTATCAAAAGGCAACTTCCAAAATTTCAATTTCTACTTCCAATGCTTTAAGTCAATATTAAGGCATGGAAGTTTGTACTAACGGCCAACTTATATGTAGGCCCATCCTCAAAAGGCAAAGAACATATACGAGAAGACCTTCCCGTTCTTTGACGATTGGCAATTCATGTTCGGAAAGGATAGAGCTACGGGGGCGGGAGTGGAGACTCCCGCATCAATGGGGCGCACAACTAATGCGAACCAAAGTCTCCCAACTTTCAATGATTGCTATATTCCCCAATTTGGTGAAGACTTTGATGCATTCCAAACTGAGACACCGACGTCTCCCGCAACTCCCGCAACTCCCACCACTCCCATACTTCCAACATTCACACCTCATAGCTCACTCCCCACGTCCACTCCCCAAACCTCAATGCCGCAGCCCAATGCCGGAGGCACAAAGAGGAAGAGGACAAGAATGGGTGATGCGGAGTTGTCCATGCTTGGAAGCATGCAGAATTGGATGACGTTGAGCACGGGCCATATGGAAAAGATGGTCAATTCCTTCGGATATGACAAAGAGCTATCCGCACGACGCACTCAAGTGCCAGATGAGCTGTCAAAGCTCGATATTACCTTGACGGAGAAGTTCAAGTTAAGTGCGGTCATTTGCCAAGAGGAGCAAAGAGTAGACAACTTCTACGGCATCAAGCCCGAGGAGAGACAAGCTTATGTTGAGGCCATCCTTGTTGGCATCGTCTATGGTCCTATTTAGGAGTCTTTGAACAACTTGTGCCCTTTTGAAGTGGTTTAAGTACCTTTATAAGCATGATTGGTACTTAAGCCACTTTTTTGACGTGGCTGAACTATCTCGTAGTATATTATACGCCATTTGTAAAAGTGTAATGAATGACTTAAGTCATGAACTTTTAGGACTTAAACTAGGAACTAATGGTGGATGATCGTACGATTAGGCCTTGTGCATGCCTTATGTTGCTACATTTGATGCAATTTTTTGTGAATGTGGAATGTAATATGAATATTTCTTGCATGATAGGTTTCGGCAACTAATATGTGTCATACTAGAGCAATGATGAATCAATTCATTTATTAATTAAGGTAGACATCTTGGCGGGGTAACATTAGTTGCAGCCAAATGTTCCCTTATGATTCCATAAATATTGACTGAACCCAATTCAGTTGTCACATGTGGTTATGTTCATATGTGGAGCAGGTGCATAAATCAGTGTGTGTGTGCAATTTTGGGTAGTTGAGGTGGCTGTTTGCTGCAGTTTTCTGAGTTGCTATTTGTTGCAGTTTTCTGAGTTGCTAATGTGTGACTAACTAAGGCAATGATGGGTCAATTAATTTGTTAATTGAGGTAGGTACCTTGGCGGGGCAACATTAGTTGCAGCCAATGAGTGCCCTTAATTGGCAACTTCCAATATCTGAGCCCAAATGAACTGTGAACTGGATAGCCAAGTGTTGCTATGAACTAGACAGTGTGTGGGTGTGTCCAAGCTGTGTCCTGTGTCCTACCTCTGTCCTAGTGCTGCTACTAATGTGTGTGTGCAATATCTGAAGGTGTGTGCTACTGTCCAAGCTGTGCTCTGTCCAAAATGTGTCCTAAATGTGGCAATGATGAACTTTTTCTGAGCCAAATGTCATAACTAAAAGCTACTGTCCAAGCTGTGCTGTTTCCATGTGGTTTGTGGGCTGTTTTTTCAGGTTGTTATTGGAAGCTGTTCTGCAGTTTCAACTGTGCTGTGTGTGAGTGAGTGTGTTGACCATTCCAGGTGTGTGCATGGTTACAGCAGTGTTTCTGCAGTTATCTGCAGTTGGCTGCAGTTTTCTGAGTTGGTAATTATGATGCTATAGTCCACTACCAAGTTGGTTTCTGCAGTTTTCTGTTCTGCTATGTGTGTGTGTGTGTGTGTGCAAACTGCAAGGCATGATGTTTTCTGACCTATTTTATGGCTGTGATGACATGGAAATACACGTAAACTCATCTTGGTAGGACACTTGTGAGGGTCAACGGGTTCACGACCGTTCGGTGGGCAGTTGATAGAATTATTGTCAAGGCTTATCCCATTTTGCGTTGCTATTTTATTAAGTTTTGGTGGCAGTTTTCTACAGTTTTTAATGCTGTTCTGTTGGGCAATTTTCTGCAGTTTTTAAGGCTGTTTTGTTCTGCAGAAAAATAGCATGCAAATCTGTGTCCTGTGTCCAAACTGTACAGTGCAGTTTTCTCCTAGTTTTCTGCTGTTCCATATTCTATTATGGGAATACATGTCCAAATTTGGTGGCTATGATGAGTTGTAAGCTGAGCCAAGTGTGTGTGTGTGTTATAAACTGATCCAGTCACAGGTTAAACCCAAAAACAACATTCTAAACTCAGAAACTGCAGCATGGACAGCCAATGACTGGCCAATGATTTATACCTGTTGCTTCTGATGTGGGTTTCTGCTAGCTGTTTCTGGGTTATGCAGGTGTGGGAGGGCAATGATGAGTCAATTTATTTGTTAATTTAGGTAGGTACCTTGGCGGGGCAACATTCGTTGCAGCCAATGAGTGCCCTTATGATTAACTTCCAATGTCTGAGCCCATATGGTAATTTTCTGCAAGATTAAGCCATTGAAAGACCATGTGTGTGTTGTGTGTGCAGGTGGCAGTGTGACTGTGACTAGAATGCTATTTTCCCAAGTCACCGACGGCTATGATGTCTTATAAGCTGAGCCGTGTGTGTGTGTGTGTCTAGACTTTGGTAGCATGTTGTTTTTGTGCAGTTTCTACAGTTTTCATGCTGTTTACTGGGCTCCGAAGCTATTTTGTGGTTCAGAATGCTGTTTCTACAGTTTTCTGTAGTTGATGAGAATATTAGAATGCTATGTTCTGTAGTTTCTGAGGTTTAGAATGCATTTGACTGCAGATTATGAGGTTTATACACACATGTTCTGCAGTTTCTGAGGTTTGCAAGGCTGATGTCTGTTGTTTGTGAGATTTGGAATGCATTTTACTGCTGTTTTGTGCTGTTAGGAGATTTCTGATTTGGTGGCTATGATGTGTTATAAGCTAAGCCAAGTGTGTGTGTGTGTGATAAGCTGAGCCAGTCCAGACAAAGTCCAAGTTTCACATTTTTAACCCAAAAACAGCATGCCAAACTCAGAAACTGCAACATGTGTGTGTTTGCTTTATTTATGGGCAATGATGAATCAATTGAATTGATAATTTTTAGGGGGATACCTTGGCGGGGTAACTTTTTGGGTTGCAGCCATGAGTAGCCTTGTGATTCCCAAATATATTTTCTGAGCCCGTGTTTGGTTTAGTAACCTATGTTCTGGGGTTGGAAGCTGTTTGTCTGCAATTTTCACTCATTTTTGGGGGTTTGCATGCTGTTCTCTTGGTTTAGAAAGGTGGATTCTGGGCTTGCTAGCTGTTTTCTGCAGGTTTCACGTGTGTGTGTGTATTAGCTGCTGCTGGCTTTTCTATTAGCCCAGTTTCTGCACTGTGTGTGTGTGTGTTAGCAGAAAATAGCCTTGTAAACCTCAGAAACTGTAGACAAACAGCATGCTAATGTGGGTTTTTGGACTATTATTGGGCATACTCTAGTGCAATTTTCATGTGCCATAAGCTGCTGTGTGTGTGTTTGTTGTACCTGGGTTTGAACCATGTAGGTGTTGGTTTCTGAAATTTCAATGCAGTGCAGGTGTGTGTGTTGTGTTGTGGTGCAACTGGTAGTGCAAGACATGCTGTTTTTTGTGTCCAAACTGTTATGGGAAATCTGGAAATTGATAACAGTTTTGTGCTACTTGCAGCCATGTGTGGGAATGGACTGAGTTTACCATTTTGCTATTTTCTGCAGTTTCTGAGGTTTCTGTTATGGAAATTCTGGAAATTCTCGAAGTTGGTTTCTGCAGTTTTCTGTTAGCTTGGTTTGTTAGTGCTGCTATTTCTGCACTTAGCTTGGTTTGTGCAGATTGTTGGCCAAAGTGTTGAATAGTGTGTGTGTGTGTGGGTGCAAACTGCAGAATAAATGCATGTCAAACGGGGCCTACTATTATATGGCTGTGATGATATGGAAATACACTCAAGGGTAAACTCATCTTGGTAGGACACTTGTGAGGGTCAACGGGTTCACGACCGTTCGGCAACATAAGTAGTAACCAAGAAAACTGACCTTCAAATATCTGAGCCAATTGATAGAATTATTGCCAAGACTTATCCCATTGTTAGTTGCTATTTAATTAAGTTTTGGTGGCAGTCTACAGTTTTTAATGCTGTTCTGTTGGGCAGTTTTCTGCAGTTTTTAAGGCTGTTTTGTTCTGTAGAAAAACAGCATGCAAATTTGTGTCATGTGTCCAAACTGTACAGTGCAGTTTTCTCCTAGTTTGTGCAACTTGCAGCCATGTGTGTGAACTGGACAGCGTGTGTGCGTGTGTCCAAACTGTGTCCTGTGTCCAAACTGTTTCTGTGTCCAAACTGTGTCCATGTGTGTTGTTTTGTGATGTGTTTGTGGGTAGGTGACTATGTTCAAACTGTGTCCTGTGTCCAAACTGTGTCATGTGTCCAAACTGTTTCTGTGTCCAAACTGTGTCCATGTGTGTTGTTTTGTGATGTGTTTGTGGGTAGGTGACTATGTTCAAACTGTGTCCTGTGTCCAAACTGTGTCCATGTGTGTTGTTTTGTGATGTGTTTGTGGGTAGGTGACTGTGTTCAAACTGTGTCCTGTGTCCAGACTGTGTCCCGTGTCCAAACTGTGTCCATGTGTGCTGTTTTGTGATGTGTTTGTGGGTAGGTGACTGCAGAAAATAGCATGCCAAATTCTGGAAATCTGAAATTTGTCCTAGTGTAGAATAGAATTCGTAAGGAACATTGTTACAATTTCATGAGGAAATATATCGATTGAATCAAGAGATGCAGTTGGCCCCAATCAAACGTCAATCAAGTGACAGTGCTTCCACTTCCGCAATTGCTTTGCCAGATCAACATCGAACAAGTCTGATAACATACTTATTTGGGATATTTGTCTTAGGATTCGTATGTTGTATTTTATTGGCACATTTATTCGATTCGGAATAAACTTGTAAAAAATTGTAATTTGAAGACTCTGTATTCTGTTCGCACATCTATTCGATTCGTAAGCAAGTTATGAGTTTAATTTCATAATTCGGAAATGAAGACTACATTATTTTTACAAACGGTACTAATCTCAAATCAAATTAAATACTTGAGATACATTAGGAAGCATACAAATTTATTCGTCAATACATTTATTATCACAACTTTCAATTTATTCTTCCAATGCCTCCCTTAAACTTCGAACTTCTAGTTCTCTTGAGAAACAAAGCAATAGGCCCATCGATTGAAATTGTAACGCCCCGACTTTTCGGAAGCAAAATAAAATAATTTCTTAAGAAAATTTTGCTAAATAAATATAATTTTCCAAAATAAAGGTCTATTACAATCTCAAGATAATTTTCTGATCCAAAAATACATTTACTTCAGAGCTGACTCTAGGCTTGATACGAATCCCAAGCATGCTCGATCTCCGCTCTTGATTATTCTTCCCGTGTCGAACTGCACCATTGTTGAATCCCCTCCATTGAATCCTGCGCCCTCTGGCAAATTGATCGCCGAAGCAATCGATTTACCAGGATACAGACGTATCCGTGAGTGATAAATCACCCAGTAGAATAATCCAACCCAACCACCCTTCTTACTTTACAGCTAAGCAGATTTATCACAATTCATATGAAAATAATAGAACGACAAGCATTAAATAAGTAAATCCATTAGCAAGCCTTTGAATCTCACATTTCATAATCATCCCTGCACCATAGTATCCATCACCTTACGAACTCAATATTTCTTTGAACATATTTTAAACGTCCTGCTACCTTCAATATCACACGGTACTAGTAGACTATCCTCACAATTCCAGGTCCATCAGGCTGCCCCCAAGGTCCTGCTAGGCTACCCTCAATACCTGAGGTCCTGTCAGGCTACCCTTGAGGTCCTGCTTGGCCACCCTCACAATTCTAGGTCCATCAGGCTGCCCTCCAGGTCCTGCTAGGCTACCCCCAATACTTGAGGTCCTGCCAGGCTACCCCAGAGGTCCTGCTTGGCCACCCTAGCTACACCGGGTCTTTCAGGCTACCCTCAAGGTCCTGCTAGGCTACCCCCGATTAACACGAGGTCCTGTCAGGCTACCCCTGAGGTCCTGCTAAGCCCGCAACCTTTCATCTATTTTCATTTTCCATTAACCATAACAACGTCTACATAATTTCTCATTGAAACCACCGAGCGAATCTAAGACTGATCCAACAAATACAACATTCATGAATCCATAATCAATAAACATGATACGTTTCTATGTGAAAGCCAACATAGCAATTGATATTGTGCGAGTAAGTAAAACAGAGATATTTCATATGAGTTGATTTATTACTATCCATTATCCTATCGTGTAATCGAAGATCTCACCCACGAGATCTTTCCTTCCCAACCGCTAGCCATGCTCAATCCCATGAGATCACTTCCCTTTGCTGTCGTAGATAACCTAAGTTACAATAACTACAACAAGGGGATAGCTTATCATGCCGGAATCACAACTAGGGTTCGCCTATCTTATATACCGCATCACAACCATTTCACAATCATCACTGGACACACGCCAGACTATCAATTCATCACTGGACACACGCCAGGCTATCAATTCATCACTGGACACACGCTAGTCTATCAATTCATCACTGGACACCCGCCAGTTTCAATCTCATCACAATATCATCGCAATCTCAAAATCACGCCTGCAGGCAATCTAAAAACAAAAACTTTTTCCAATTCATCCATTACTTATCATCGTCTAGGCGATTTCTAGTTCGCATACCACCCCATGTCTCTAGGGTCCAATCTAACAGATCATTCAACCGTTGGAAATAATAATTAAGCAAACAGAATAATAATTGAAATAAACAATATGCATTGAATCACATAACCTTTTATGAATGGGCCGTTGCCCTTAGTTTTGTATGATCAACAAGTCATTAATAAAGTCAGGAACTTTTATTAAATGAAAGTTTTAATAAAAAGAATATAATCTAGGCTTTTTAATTAGGAAAATAAATTGATTGATGATCATAATAAATACAATAAGTAGTTAATAACACTAGAGTAGGTAGCATGGTTCTAAAAGGAGTCCTAGGGTCCTACGTAACCTGTTCAAGTGTCAACAAGTGGTTTCGGAATTATTTTTAAAATAAAAATGATTTATAAAGTTGTCAAAAGTAGAATAGATAGATAATAAATCATTTAATAAATAAAATATGTCGAGATTAACAACATATCATCTTTAGGATGTAAAGAATCTAAAAAATATATTTTGGGAATTTATAAATTGGTTTATAAGGTCGCAAGGATTTTTCGTTTGAAACTTTTGATTGAAAATAAACAAAAAAATTAATTAAATAGATATTAAAATAAAAAAAATATGATATTAACAAGTTATGATCTTTGAGGTGTTAGGAGTCTAGGAAAAATAGATCGGGCGTCGAAAATCGAGTTCGGGATGTCGAAAAACGGATTCGGAACAAAACAGAACAAACCGCAAGGTTGGACCGGGTTGACCTTGCGGTGGAGCACGTCGCCGCGAACTCGCGGCTGGCTGGGCAGCCCGCAGGTTGCGGCCACGAGGTTCAATGCAGTTTTCGTTGTTTTCCATTGTTTGGTCACGGTTTTCGATGCATGGGGCTACGGGGGCTATTGGGTTATGCTTAAAAACATTAAATATACTTAGAGGAGTGTTCGGGATAGATTATAATACCTCGAATCGGGTCGGATTGATTTAAAACGAATCTTGAACGTTTGGAGAAGAAGACTTCGGTTTCTTCGATCGGGGAACCTTGGGCTCGAATTGGATGACGTTTGGAGATGCTTGGGGTTGAGGGAAGTGATTGGAACGATCAATTTGAGTTTCGGTTGATCGTAGACACGAAACCCACTTTTCTCTCTCTTTCTTTCTCTCTCTAAAACTCCATGGATTGGAGTTCGATTTTCTTCAAATTCTCTCTCTTTTCTGGACTGGTAGGGTATGAGGAATTTCGTGGTGAACCCTAGGGTCGAGCTTAAGGGTTATTTATAAGAGAATTTTCGATGAGAGTGAATAACTCGTATTTGAAAAGGTTTCAAATTCTCGGGTTTAATATGGACGAAAATATGGTTAGGGGAGTGGTAGAGATCGAGTAGGAATAGGAGATGGAGAGATGGAAGGAATTCTAATCATGTATGCAACTAATAAAAGAGATAAATAAGATAATTATATTTTTTTGTATTTATCTATTAAGGAAAATGATATATATAAGAATAATAATAATAATTAAGATCTAATAATATTAACGCTATAAAAAAAAAATTGGGTCGAAAATCCGGGTCGTTACAACCTATCCCCCTTAAAATAATTTCGTCCTCGAAATTAAAGAAGTACCTTCGACTTGAAACAGTTGCGGATAGCTAATAGTGCGCTTGTCAAAATAAATGAGGATTGCTTCAAAACATGTAGCATTCAATGGATCGGAAAGGTTAGACTCATATTTGAGTAAACTGTTGATTTCAAATCAAATCAAATTATGAGGGTTGGAACAAAATGATTTTTAGGAATATCCAACTCACAAAAGAAAATGTTACGAGAGTTAGGTGTTTGGAATAAACAGGAGTTCAACGATTTGGGGTTTAGTTGAAGTTGTAACTCTAACTATGAAGAGTCACAGTGACAAGGTGATTTTAAGAAGAGTCATGAGATTGCAAAAATAGCAGAAGGTTAGAATACGATCAATCGAATGAAAAAGATGATCAAGATGAACAATTGTCAATAGCTCTTCTATCCCCCTTAAAATAAGAAAGAAATACGACCTCCTTCATACAGGAAGAATTTTTGTCT
The DNA here is from genome assembly GCA_018127125.1 of Rhododendron griersonianum. NCBI lineage: Eukaryota > Viridiplantae > Streptophyta > Magnoliopsida > Ericales > Ericaceae > Rhododendron > Rhododendron griersonianum. Next base: position 9,277,475 of record CM030795.1, read on the forward strand.
CTTTGATAACAGCTAATAATGGTGCAAAGAATAGGTAATCAATCCATGTCCAGAATTATCTTCTCGAGAGTAGTGCCTCAAATGGAGTTCACATTTCGGTTGTTTGATCACGTCTCTCTAGTAGTTGACCTCTCCCTGGAGCGAAAAAGACACCAAGTAATGCAGTCACCATCTTCTTGGATGTTGGTTGTTCCAATAACTTTTGAATTCGCTTAAACTATGATTTCGTCATTGTTGGGAAACTCCTTCGTAGAAAATAGGTGACTCGTGGTTAGCAGAATTCTAATAGTATCATGGTCTCATCCATCGGTTTATAGGGTTGAGGGCGTACAATGCTTAGAGCACAATTGCGGCGAATCGTCTACAAAAGTTGCACAATCTCATTGCTACTTAGCGTCACATTGGGGTTTGGTTTGGCGTTCGACCTCGGGATTTACGTAAGCATGTTGACGGCGTGGGCGGCGTTGGCATTAGGGTTACACGTATTGTCCTTGATGGTGAGGTTGACAAAATGACCGTAGAATGTGGCGTCGTTGACCTTTGGTACCAATCTTGTAACGACTGCTCCATGAGGTTAGGTTCAGGATTTTAAGGTTTTCTAAATATCTGGTTCTCAAAAAGGAGTGAGTGTAATAACGTTCTCACACTGATCCTATCCTATTTTCGGTCATTATCCGCCTAGAGAAAGGGAATTCTTTTTCGACAGGTACTCTATTTACTGAATTGTCTCCTTATCCTCTATTGTCGAGATTTTGTCTTCTTACCTTCTTCGAACTGGGATTATCTGTCTCGTTTGATATGCCCACCAATTAGGAACGGCTCTTCTATCGCTTCTTTCTAATTGGAGTTAACGTTGATTTCATAACTCCTCGGAGTCTGAGTCGCAACAGGTAAATAAATATTTATACGATATACTTAGGTAGGATATCTCATGGTTTTAAGAAGTAATAGATACCGTAAACATTTAGCTATTCGGATTTACGCTCTTAGAATGTGTTCTACCCAATCTACCCAAGGCCGAGTGTTGAACCTAGGCTCTGATACCATTTGTAACGCCCCGACTTTTCGGAAGCAAATAAAATAATTTCTTAAGAAAATTTTGCTAAATAAATATAATTTTCCAAAATAAAGGTCTATTACAATCTCAAGATAATTTTCTGATCCAAAAATACATTTACTTCAGAGCTGACTCTAGGCTTGATACGAATCCCAAGCATGCTCGATCTCCGCTCTTGATTATTCTTCCCGTGTCGAACTGCACCATTGTTGAATCCCCTCCATTGAATCCTGCGCCCTCTGGCAAATTGATCGCCGAAGCAATCGATTTACCAGGATACAGACGTATCCGTGAGTGATAAATCACCCAGTAGAATAATCCAACCCAACCACCCTTCTTACTTTACAGCTAAGCAGATTTATCACAATTCATATGAAAATAATAGAACGACAAGCATTAAATAAGTAAATCCATTAGCAAGCCTTTGAATCTCACATTTCATAATCATACATTCACGATAGTATCCATCACCTTACGAACTCAATATTTCTTTGAACATATTTTAAACGTCCTGCTACCTTCAATATCACACGGTACTAGTAGACTATCCTCACAATTCCAGGTCCATCAGGCTGCCCCCAAGGTCCTGCTAGGCTACCCTCAATACCTGAGGTCCTGTCAGGCTACCCCTGAGGTCCTGCTTGGCCACCCTCACAATTCTAGGTCCATCAGGCTGCCCTCCAGGTCCTGCTAGGCTACCCTCAATACTTGAGGTCCTGCCAGGCTACCCCAGAGGTCCTGCTTGGCCACCCTCACAATTCTAGGTCCATCAGGCTGCCCTCCAGGTCCTGCTAGGCTACCCCCAATACTTGAGGTCCTGCCAGGCTACCCCAGAGGTCCTGCTTGGCCACCCTAGCTACACCGGGTCTTTCAGGCTACCCTCAAGGTCCTGCTAGGCTACCCCCGATTAACACGAGGTCCTGTCAGGCTACCCCTGAGGTCCTGCTAAGCCCGCAACCTTTCATCTATTTTCATTTTCCATTAACCATAACAACGTCTACATAATTTCTCATTGAAACCACCGAGCGAATCTAAGACTGATCCAACAAATACAACATTCATGAATCCATAATCAATAAACATGATACGTTTCTATGTGAAAGCCAACATAGCAATTGATATTGTGCGAGTAAGTAAAACAGAGATATTTCATATGAGTTGATTTATTACTATCCATTATCCTATCGTGTAATCGAAGATCTCACCCACGAGATCTTTCCTTCCCAACCGCTAGCCATGCTCAATCCCATGAGATCACTTCCCTTTGCTGTCGTAGATAACCTAAGTTACAATAACTACAACAAGGGGATAGCTTATCATGCCGGAATCACAACTAGGGTTCGCCTATCTTATATACCGCATCACAACCATTTCACAATCATCACTGGACACACGCCAGACTATCAATTCATCACTGGACACACGCCAGGCTATCAATTCATCACTGGACACACGCTAGTCTATCAATTCATCACTGGACACCCGCCAGTTTCAATCTCATCACAATATCATCGCAATCTCAAAATCACGCCTGCAGGCAATCTAAAAACAAAAACTTTTTCCAATTCATCCATTACTTATCATCGTCTAGGCGATTTCTAGTTCGCATACCACCCCATGTCTCTAGGGTCCAATCTAACAGATCATTCAACCGTTGGAAATAATAATTAAGCAAACAGAATAATAATTGAAATAAACAATATGCATTGAATCACATAACCTTTTATGAATGGGCCGTTGCCCTTAGTTTTGTATGATCAACAAGTCATTAATAAAGTCAGGAACTTTTATTAAATGAAAGTTTTAATAAAAAGAATATAATCTAGGCTTTTTAATTAGGAAAATAAATTGATTGATGATCATAATAAATACAATAAGTAGTTAATAACACTAGAGTAGGTAGCATGGTTCTAAAAGGAGTCCTAGGGTCCTACGTAACCTGTTCAAGTGTCAACAAGTGGTTCCGGAGGGTTACAGAATTATTTTTAAAATAAAAATGATTTATAAAGTTGTCAAAAGTAGAATAGATAGATAATAAATCATTTAATAAATAAAATATGTCGAGATTAACAACATATCATCTTTAGGATGTAAAGAATCTAAAAAATATATTTTGGGAATTTATAAATTGGTTTATAAGGTCGCAAGGATTTTTCGTTTGAAACTTTTGATTGAAAATAAACAAAAAAATTAATTAAATAGATATTAAAATAAAAAAAATATGATATTAACAAGTTATGATCTTTGAGGTGTTAGGAGTCTAGGAAAAATAGATCGGGCGTCGAAAATCGAGTTCGGGATGTCGAAAAACGGATTCGGAACAAAACAGAACAAACCGCAAGGTTGGACCGGGTTGACCTTGCGGTGGAGCACGTCGCCGCGAACTCGCGGCTGGTTCTTGCGGTCCGCAGGTTGCGGCCGCAAGGTTCGGGCCAGGTTCGATTTTTTTGGTTTTTCTCACGGTTTTCGATGCATGGGGCTACGGGGGCTATTGGGTTATGCTTAAAAACATTAAATATACTTAGAGGAGTGTTCGGGATAGATTATAATACCTCGAATCGGGTCGGATTGATTTAAAACGAATCTTGAACGTTTGGAGAAGAAGACTTCGGTTTCTTCGATCGGGGAACCTTGGGCTCGAATTGGATGACGTTTGGAGATGCTTGGGGTTGAGGGAAGTGATTGGAACGATCAATTTGAGTTTCGGTTGATCGTAGACACGAAACCCACTTTTCTCTCTCTTTCTTTCTCTCTCTAAAACTCCATGGATTGGAGTTCGATTTTCTTCAAATTCTCTCTCTTTTCTGGACTGGTAGGGTATGAGGAATTTCGTGGTGAACCCTAGGGTCGAGCTTAAGGGTTATTTATAAGAGAATTTTCGATGAGAGTGAATAACTCGTATTTGAAAAGGTTTCAAATTCTCGGGTTTAATATGGACGAAAATATGGTTAGGGGAGTGGTAGAGATCGAGTAGGAATAGGAGATGGAGAGATGGAAGGAATTCTAATCATGTATGCAACTAATAAAAGAGATAAATAAGATAATTATATTTTTTTGTATTTATCTATTAAGGAAAATGATATATATAAGAATAATAATAATAATTAAGATCTAATAATATTAACGCTATTAAAAAAAAAATTGGGTCGAAAATCCGGGTCGTTACAGAAATAGGGAAATTGCTTGTCCCGAAAACGTCTCAGATGTCGGTGATCCTACATATAAATTTTAGGAAAACATTAACAAAATTTACAAAACAATACTTTATACAAAATTGAAAACAAATTATAGAGTACTTACTTGAACAAATTCATTCCAAACTTCATTTTCCACCACTAGTTTTTTTTCATTTGGATTCCACCCGAATCCAGGACGCCTAAGCATAGCGTCTAGTATCTGATAATCACTCTTCCATTTCTTGATCCTTCCTTCGATATGAATCTCGTTTATACCTGCTTGAGGGAAAGAAACTCCCATCTCATTTTTAAGAACTCCCAAGTAGGAATTGCGAAAATATCTGTTGTCGGTTTGCCAAACCCCTTGATCTACAAGGCTCGTAAGGTTTGTTAACAATGTATCCTCATCCTCCTCGCTCCAAGCCCGGCGTGCCATTGAAATGTGAAGGAAAAAAAATATAATGAACTTAGGAAATGAAGATGAGATGTGGGATGAGATATAAAAAATGAGTGCTATTTATAGAAAAATTGAAAATAAATAGTTTGTTGAACCTACTACTCACATGATTTCAACTAACACCCACATGTAACTACCATCTACTCCCCCTTACAATAAATATTGGTTTCATAAAAATTTCAATAAATTTCGGTTTTTTACAACATTTTTAAAAAATGATAAAATTTCCTACTTTAAACATGATTAAGTATTTGTATTAAACATTTTCAACAAAGATATTCTTAATTTTTTTAATCCAAATAATAGGTACGTAATTTCACATTTTAATATTTCAAAATTTTGAAAAATAAACATAAATATAATAAAGCACTTAAAAAACGAAATTTTCATACTTTATTTATTTTATATTATTATTATATTAGTAAAATAATTCTTCATTAATCATGTCTGAAAAATAAAAAATATGTTGAATTTTATAATTATACTTTTAATTTAATGAATCATCTAATTTAATACTGCAAAAGGGCAAAATAGTCATTATACAGCTTTTTACATCATCCCCCCTCCTTATTCCCTATCCAAACAAAGTACTATTTAATCCCCATTTTCTAATACCTTATCCAAACAACCTACTATTTAATCCCCCTCCATAAATATCACATCAATGTGGGCCTTCCCTTATTAACTAATACCCCCTACTATTTTATCCCCCCTTATTAACTAATACCCCCGAATCTTTACCCGCATCCAAACGGAGCCTAAGAGCAATGGATAATTTTTTCCAAGGAGTTCACCATTCGTTTCCTTAGGTGTCGTGTCGTCACCACACCCACCCCAGAATTCAAGCCGAAACTGACTGGGGGTACACCGCACAGTACAGGGATTGAATTGGATTGATTGGACTCTGTCCCAGGTCCCCCGTAACTATACTTTTTGGTTAGATCCATCGCATGCAAACGAGTCGAGCCGAGTTTTATAAGCGTTGGAGATCTGTTCATTTAATAAACGAGTTCAAAACTCAAGTTTGAGCCGTTAACAAGCCAGGCTTTTGCAACCCGAGTCGAGGTTTCAAGTGTTGAGCTCGGCTCGTGCACAGATTTTGTGTGGGGCCTACTATGGATCCCACAAAAATGATCCCAAAGTTGTTCATTAGATATAAAATATTTTTTCAAGTCCTTTCACGAAAAATCAGCCCAATTTGATACCTATAGATGCTTGATTCAATCATCTAACTTTTTATTATCCTGAAATCCGAATGAAAATTTAGATGATTGGATCGAATACCTATAGGTATCGAATTGAGCTAATTTTCAATGGGGGCCTTAAAAAAATGTTTTATATTTAATGAATAATTTGGATCGTTTGTATGAAACCATAGTGAGCCCCACACAAAATCTACGCGTGATTTGTCCCCTATTTATCTGTGTGAATAACACAGTTGAATACATAAAGGGCGAAGTCTTTTTCAATGCGAAAAACTTTTGAAGCTTCGTCACAAAAAGTAATCTCCACAATGGTCCTTCCAAAACGTCAGTTTGTACAACTATTTTTAATGGGCCATTAAATAATTGTCATGTGCAAAATACAAGTGAACAACTTTTGTAGCTTCATCAAGAAAGTAATCTCCACAATTGTCCTTTCAAAACGCAAGTTTTTACAACTACTTTTAATGTGTCATTAAATGATTGTCATGGGCAAAATAGTAATAGATTGAGAGCCCGTTCCAGAAACCTTCTTAAAAAATAAGCAGTTTATTTCATATTTTCAAACTCAAAAATAATATAAATGAAAAATAATTTTTCAATTTTTTTTGTATCGTATAAAAGATCTTGATGAGAGCTTTCAAACAAAATCCATATTGTATTTTTTAAATTTCAATAAATCCATAATTTTTTAGCTTGAAATTGCCTTCTTAAAAAAATACTCCGTAAGGGCCTTTTTTCCGTTCTGGGAACGCATCCTCAAAACCACTACTCCACTGTCCATAATCATCCTAATAATTTGCTATGTAGTAAATTGCCATGCTAAATGGACAGATTGCAATTTCAGTATTTTTTACTTCAAAGTCGAAGTCTTTTTGACCTGACAAAGTTTTCAGTCGAACTCCTATTGGATTTCTTGGTCTACTTTCCCAAAAATCTATCTTTCTATTAAAGATTTGAGAAAATTTCAAAATGGCACCTGAACTTTTACTCCAATGTCACCGAAACACCTGAACTTCATTTTATTTCAATTAAACACCTGGACTTCCAAAATCCCCAAATTGAGGCACCTGCCGTTAGCCTCCATCCATTTCCTTCACAAATCGGCTGATGTGGCTCATTTCTGGCGTTATAGGGCCCCACTAGACATGTTAGAAAGTGAACTCAATGCACATAATCACAACCAGAAATGAGTTCACTTCCTAAATTTGTGCATTTAGTTCACTTCCTAACATATCTAGTGGGGCCCTTTAACGCCAAAAATGAGCTACATCAGCCGATTTGGAAAGAAAATGGATGGAAGCTAACGGTAGGTGCCTCAATTTGGAGATTTTGAAAGTTCAGGTGTTTAATTAAAATAAAGTAAAGTTCAGGTGTTTCGGTGACATTTGAGTGAAAGTTCAGGTGCCATTTTGAAATTTTCCCTAAAGATTTTTTAGTTTAGTAAAGCCACTGGAGTGTAGTATTTTTTAGAGCTCTGACAGACTGACACAAATTGGGAAGCCACTGAAAAATGCTCCAATGGGCAGCTTGTCGGCAGCTTTGCACCTGGATTGCACAGTGAAGTCTTGGTGACTTGGAACTACGGCATGCCTATCGCTAGGGCTGCAAACGAATCGAGTCGCTCGCGAACGGTTCGCAGCTCGACTCGGAAGTTAAATAAACGAGCTTGAGCCAATTTTTTTAGCTCATTTTGTAAAACAAGCCGAGCTCGAGCTAGGATAAGCTCAGCTCCAGTCGGCTCGCGAGCTGGGATAAATATACTTAAGTTTAGAGTTTTTATTGTTATTCATAATTTGTTCTTTCCATTTTCACTTTCCAGTCAACCAATGGAGGCGAAAGCACACGCACACCAGTACATCCCCGCTCCATAGGAAAATGAAAGATATATACCTTCACAATCAAAATATTTTTGGTTGTATTAGGCCTATACGAGAATATATATATATATACAGATTTTTCATTGGTCCGTTGAGGCTCGTGAACAAGCTCGAACTCGAGTCAAACCAAGGCCTGCTCTGCTCGACTCGTTAAGTTTTCACTGAGCTCGAGTTCGTTAAAAACTTAATAAACAAGCTTGAACAAGGTAAAACTTGGCTCGTTTGCAACCGTACCTATCGCGAGTGATTCGAACTGTCATAGGCACGTCCAAGGGCGGAACTACTATAACCCATGTCAATTTTTTTTAAAAACAAAAAATCTACATGTAAAATTTAGCCCAACCCATTCGGCCATTCCACCCACCAACCTACTTTAGTCAATGGCAGATTACATTCCTAGTTCCGCCGAACACGTTGAATAAAATGTATGCGAAAAGTTTATTGAAGAACAATAAGAGATATTCTATTCGCACCCAGTCTTGAAAATAATGAAATGTGTATTTCTTTTACAATTTGCGGAGCTAGCAAGGACAAACGAGTAAATTCTGAATCCGATCCGATCCTCACCCGCCTCCAAATCCGATCCGATCCTCACCCGCCTCCAATGACCATAGTGCCGCCACGGTAGCCGCCAACTGGAGATGGAACTATGTGAGGGCTTATGGGGGCCACGGCCCCTGCGTAGTTTTGGGTATTTTTTTGTAAAAATAAATATTTTAAAAAAAGTTCTTATTATTCTTTAAATCTAATCTCCTCTATCCTCGAAAACTTGGAGGAGGGGATGAGTGTTTTCAGAAATCGCACCCTTCCTATTTGCATGGGAGTATAAGAGATGCACCACCTGCACTTTACTCCACTTATTTTTAAAATATTAAGATTAGTTGTTTTTTGTTTGTTAAGAGCCACTATATATTATTTTTTGTATTGGGTGTTATTAAACATTTAAATGCTTTAGACTATGTTCGTTTTTGGTCCCAAAATCCAACCTCTCTCTCTATGCACGGTCTCCAATCAGTTTTCCCTTCAATTATTTCTCTCATTTCTCTTTTTATCTCTCTCCACTCATTAGCCAAAAAATCTCCTCAAAACCCAAGCCAAATAAGCTATTAGGTTCCCGTACCTAAAAATTTCAAAAGTTATTGTTTATAGTTTGGCCTCCGCGTTGAAAAAATCCTGGTTCCGTCACTGTCGCCAACTGTCATAAAAACATTTCTCAAGTCGGTCATTGAGCTGATAAAAAAAAAAAAAGTCGGTCATTGAGAGTCAAATACAATGAACATCACTCCGGGACAAGTTCGTGTCCTGCGGATTGTGTGTGGGGGGCCTCGAATGGTAATGCGCACAAAATTTATTGTCAGTCCACTTGTTGATGAGCCCATTTAGCTGCCTTCCAAATTCCTATTTGATGGCCCCCTCCTCCATCCACAACGTCATAGAAATGGACCAACTAATTTAGAAACCACTTTTACGGAAGAAATTGGCTTATTAACGGAGGAGCCGCCTTCCGTGAATAAGCCATTTGCGGAGCTGAACGATCTCAGTCATCCGTTTCGGCATTGGACGGCCCTGATTTTAATGATGTTTCGGCTTTGGAAGTCTTTTTTATGAGTACTATGTTCTGGTAATTTGTTGGGAAAATGACGGCCTATGACTTGTTTTGATAATTAATATCCGCTAAGGACATGCTAAGAATATTTGTTAATGTTGAAAATTTCATTGACGGATATTAATTATCAAAACATGTCCTTGGCCATTATTTTTTCTAATTTATTTGATAATTTCCAGCCCACGAATTTCCGTTTGGCCGAAAAGAAAGAAAGAAAAAATTCCAGCCCACTGGAGACGAGTCAGGTACAAGTTGGCGTCAATCTTCAATACTACAATTAATTTTTGTTCCCCGTCCGGACACGCAATTCTAGAAGCAGAACACGACACATCTACCGCTTTTTGGCCATTAAAAAGTGTTTGGCCCCACCGACAACTCCATGGGGTGAGAGATTATTCAGTGTCATTGGGGCTGCACATGGCGATATCCCAATTCTATTTCCATCACACATTACATTGGAGCTCACACGTTTAAGTCTCGGATCTCGCCGAATTTTATGGTTGCGGCGAACTCTGGGAACTCTGGGGCATCACATGGTAGTGCGCCAAGCCTCTTCCCATTACACATTACACTGGGATCTACACACTTAGTCTTAAATCCCGCAGAATTTTGTGGTTAAAGAGAACTCTGGGTCACCACGTGACGGTGGCTCAAGAGAAATGGATAATTTTTTCCAAGGAGATCACCCTTCGTTTCCTTAGGTGTCGTGTCGTCACCACACCCACCCCAGAATTCAAGCCGAAACTGACTGGGGGTACACCGCACAGTACAGGGATTGAATTGGATTGATTGGACTCTGTCCCAGGTCCCCCGTAACTATACTTTTTGGTTAGATCCATTGTATGCAAATGAGGCGAGTCGAGCCGAGTTTTATAGTGTTCGAGTTTAGTTCATTTACTAAACGAGTCCAAAACTCAAGTTTGAGTCGTTAACGAGCCAGATTTTTGTGAGCCGAGTCGAGGTTTTAAGTGTTGAGCTCGGCTCGTGCACAAATTTTGTGTGGGGCCTACTATGGGTCCCACAAAAATGATTCCAAAGTTGTTTCATTAAATGTAATTTTTCAAGCCCTTTCGCGAAAAATCAGCCCAGTTCGATACCTATAGACGCTTGATCCAATCATCTAACTTTTTATTATCCTGAAATCCGAATGAAAAGTTAGATGGTTGGAGTGAACACCTATAGGTATCGGATTGAGTTAATTTTTCATAGGCGGCCTTGAAAAAATATTTTACATTTAATGGATGACTTGAATCATTTGTGTGGGACCGTAGTGAGCCTCACACAAAAATCTACGCGCGATTTGTCCCCTATTTATCTGTATGTGAATAGCACAGTTGAATACACAGAGGGCGAAGTCTTTTTCAATGCGAAAAACTTTTGAAGCTTCGTCACGAAAGTACAACTATTTTTTATGGGCCATTAAATAATTGTCATGTGCAAAATAGTACTCCGTCAGTCTCAAAATGTTTGTTCAGTCCGTGAAATGAGGACTAAAAAATAATAATACATTTCTTTCAATAAAAAAATTTGAATTACAAGAACTCATCGATATCTAATGAATTGTTGAAAAAAATTTGAATTTTTTTTGCAAAAATTGTACTCCCTCCGTTCCCTTTTTAAAGTCCAGTATTTCATTTTGGGTTGTCCTTTAATAAGTGTCCATTTTGTAAAGTTAATGAGTAAAAGTTGGTGCATTTTCCATTTTGCCCCTAAAAGTAGATTCCATTTTGAAAAGTTAGTGAGTAAAAGTGTAATGATGATTTCTCCATAGAAGGTAAATAGGGAAAGTGGAGGTAAAAGTTAATGTGAAATATGTAATGATGATATTTTCTTATTAAGTTGGAGTTATAAAGTGGGATATTTAAAAAGGGACGGAGGGAATATTATTTTTACGTCCTTATTTTACGGACCGAACAAACATTATGAGACTGGGGAGTAATCGAGTAAGAACCACATAACTAAAACCACTACTCCACTATCCATAATCTAGTCTTTTTTAACTGTGAACAACTTTTGTAGCTTCATCACGAAAGTAATCTCCACAATTGTCCTTTCAAAACGTAAGTTTTTATAACTACTTTTAATGTGCCATTAAATGATTGTCATGGGCAAAATAGTAAAATTGATTAAGAACCACATCCTCAAAACCACTACTTCACTGTCCATAACCATCCTAATAATTACTCCCTCCGTCCCATAAAGTTTGGCACTTTCACTATTCCAGCCCTATGAAAAAATTAACTATATCTTTTAATCCGTAATGTTTTTTATAAGCAATATGGATCTTGTTTGATAGATTTTAATTTGTTCTATTAAACAAAATTTAAAAAATCGCCTAAAACATTATAGATTGAAAGATATAAGCAATTTAAAAATGGCACGCATTCCTGAAAATGCCAAACTTTATGGGACGGAGGGAGTAATTTGCTATGTAATTGCCATGCTAAATGGACAGATTGCAATTTCAGTATTTTTGACTTCTAAAGTCGAAGTCTTTTTGACCTGTTGTACTTGTAGTGGTATTGTGGCAAAAAACCTGACAAAGTTTTCAGTCGAACTCCTATTGGATTTCTTGGTCTATTTTCCCAAAAATCTTTCTGTCTAAAGATTTTTTAGTTTAGTAAAGCCACTGGAGTGTTCAGTGTTGTATTTTTTAGAGCTCTGACAGACTGACACACAAATTGGGAAGCCATTGAAAAATGCTCCAATGGGCAGCTTGTCGGCAGTTTTGCACCTGGATTGCACAGTGAAGTCCTGGTGACTTGGAACCACGGCATGCCTATCGCTAGGGCTGCAAATAAACCGAGCCGCTCGCAAACGGGTCGCTAGGATAAGCTCGGCTCGAGTCGGCTCGCGAGCTGGGGTATATATACTTAAGTTTAGGGTTTTTATTATTATTTCATAATTTATTCTTTCCATTTTCACTTTCCAGTCAACCAATGGAGGCGAAAGCACATGCACACTAGTACACTCCCGCTCCATAGGAAAATGAAAGATATATACCTTCACAATCAAAATATTTTTGGTTGTATTAGGCCTATGTGAGGATATATATACATTTTTCGTTGGTACGTTGAGGCTCGTGAATAAGCTCAAGCTCGAGTCAAGCCAAGGCCCGCTCGGCTCGAGCTCAACTCGTTAAGTTTTCACTGAGCTCGAGTTCGTTAAAAACTTAATAAACAAGCTTGAACGCGGTAAAACTCGGCTTATTTGCAGCCCTACCTAGTATCTCGAGTGATTCGAACTGTCATCGGCGCGTCCAAGGGCGGAACTACTATAACCCATGTCAATTTTTGAAAAAAACAAAAAATCTACATGTAAAATTTAGCCCAACCCATTCGGCCTTTCCACCCACCAACCTACTTTAGTCAAGGGCAGATTACATTCCTAGTTCCGCCGAACGCGTTGAATAAAATGTATGTGAAAAGTTGATTGAAGAACAATAAGAGATATTCTATTCGCACCCAGTCTTGAAAATAATGAAATGTGTATTTCTTTTACAATTTGTGGAGCTAGTAAGGACAAACGAGTAAATTCCGAATCCGATCTGATCCGATCCTCACCCGCCTCCAATGACCATAGTGCCACCACGGTAGCCGCCAACTAGAGACAGAACTATGTGAGGGCTTATGGGGGCCGTGGCCCCCGTGTAGTTTTGGGTATTTTTTGTAATTTTTTTTTATTTTAAAAGTTCTTGTTATTCTTTAAATCTAATCTACTTTATCATCGAAATTTTGGAGAGGGGGATGAGTGCTTTCAGAAATCGCACCATTCCTATTTGCATGGGAGTATAAGAGATGCACCACCTGCACTCTACTCCACTTGTTTTTAAAATATTAAGATTAGTTGTTTTTTGTTTGTTAAGAGTCACTATATATTGTTTTTTGTATTGGGTGTTATTAAACATTTAAATGCTTTAGACTATGTTTGTTTTGGGTCCTAAAATCCAACCTCTCTCTCTATGCACAGTCTCCAATCAGTTTTCCCTTCAATTATTTCTCTCATTTCTCTTTTTATCTCTCTCTACTCATTAGCCAAAAAATCTCCTCAAAACCCAAGCCAATAAACTATTAGATTTCCGAACCTTAAAATTTCAAAAGTTATTGTTCATAGTTCGGCCCCCGCGTTGAAGAAATCTTGGTTCCGTCACTGGACGCCAACTGTCATAAAAATATTTCTCAAGTCGGTCACTGAGAGTCAAATACAATGAATATCACTCCGGGACAAGTTCGTGTCCTGCGCACAAAATTTATTGCCAGTCCACTTGTTGATGAGCCCATTTATCTACCTTCCAAATTATAATTTGATGGCCCCCTCCTCCATCCACAACGTCATAGAAATGGACCAACTAATTTAGAAACCACCTTTACGGAAGAAATTGGCTTATTAACGGAGGAGCCGTCTTCCGTGAATAAGCTATTTGCGGAGCTGAACGATCTCAGCCATCTGTTTCGGCATTGAAAGGTCCGGATTTTAATGACGTTTCAGCTTTGGACGGTCCGAATTTTAATTTAAATCCGGACCGTCTAAAGCCAAAACAGACGGCCGCGATGCACCTCCGTAAACACTATTCACAGAAATAGCCGTAATAAAGTTTTTCTCTTTACGGAATTAGTGTGAAAAGTCTCCAATTGACTAGCGAAACAATCACGTTGAACCCCTCTCTCTCTCTTTTATCGGATCGCGTCGAATGTCATACTAGAATTTTTACATGACCCCTGATTGCCCGGTCACTATCTCTTCCACAACTTGATCACAGCCCCTCCAAATCGGTTTGCATTTATCATTATCTGATCCAGTCATCAACAGCCTGTCTAAGAATGGGATGGCTGCATGGTTACAAGGGATGATAAACATGCAGTTAGAATATATAGAAACAAACCAAATTTTTGGAATCATCAATATAACACATAAACCCAAAAAAAAAAGGGAAGTGATAGAAGGAAGGTCCCATCGGGATTCGAATCCAGGTCACTAGATTCAAAGTCCAGAGTGCTAAACCACTACACCATGGAACCTTGCTGGGCCTAACCTGTCAACCTTTATCATTAAACTAATTGATTACAATTACTACAATCTTAAGCAAATGGCCGCTTGCTCTTGGAACATGTTCGGATACGGCGGTTATTTGTAATGCCCTCTCTCGTGAGGTGGGACCCATGTCTGTGTAAGTCCCACCGAGACAAATAATAGTACTGAAAATTTTCTCGTGCAGCGATGTCAACTAATGTTAATTTAAGCCGATAGATTATGAATTTATGAGTGTGGTGGGCTACTGGGCTGAACATAACGGGCTTGAACTGAGCTTTAGGGATTAGCTTGTTGGGCCAGAAACCATTGGGCTGAAAGGTCGTCACCACAATCATAGGATGTCTTGCAAAATATGGTTTCAGACCAGATGGTTGTTAATGAGGCGGACACGAAGTTAGCGGGTTAGGGTCGGCTATTTTTGACACGGAATACGGATATGACATGACACGATAACACGAAAAGCTAAAAAAGTCGGGTTAGAGTTGACAGAATTATGACAGGACACGATGCCCAGTGCTCACCCCTAGTTGTTATTCTGTATAATTATGGTGTGTGTTTTCTGTCCAATATTTCCACTCAATGTCCATGATTGCAATTATCATATTTACATCTTGCTTCTATCACTGATCCTGTGATTCACTGTGCCTTCCCCTAGAAAATATCCAAGGATCATTGGTCCTTCTAAGTTCTAAAGAAAAGTTTTGGCACTGTGCAATGAAATTTAGTAGATCTCTTTACGTCGCGCTTGGAAATGCATAGACCACCATCTTTGATTCAGCAACTAACATTATATAAAAGAATGCAGCTCAACCGCATACGAAAAATCTATACATATAAACAAGAATTCGGTTCAGCCAAGTCTTTTTCGTCATGGAGCTTGAAAACAAGTTGGACAGTTACGAAAGGGATAAAAATGCAGCTAGAAGATAGAAACAAACCAAATTTTTTTGGAACCATTAATACATAAACCAAAAATGTGAAGCGATAGAAGGTCCCACCGGGATTCGAACCCAGGTGACTGGATTCAAAGTCCAGAGTGCTAAACCACTACACCATGGAACCTTGCTGGGCCCATTCTGTCAAGCTTTATCATCATTGAACTAATTGATTACAATCACAAGCATTAAGCGAAGGGGCTCGCTCTTAATCAGCCGTTCCCATTGCCTTTTCCTAACAACTTGAGCACCTGTTCAAAAAATGAGGAACTGTGGTTTCTTGTTCGCAGAATGGTGTTGCTGATGGAGCGATCACTTGTTACTGTGGAATTCTGCAACCGTTGTAACTGCTGCTTCTGCTGTCATTTTGGCGCTTCTTCTACTCTCAAGTGTTTGGTGCTGCTTCTGTTCCCAAAATTATGCTACTTCTGCTGCTTTGGTGTCTGCTTGGATGCTAATTCTGTATGCTGAAGCTGCTGGTTGCTGTTGTTGTTTCGGTCTCAAGTTGATGGTTGGCTGCTATATCTGGTTTTGCTGTTGCTTGTTTGGATTGCTGAATTTTGGCACAAAATGGGTTGGTGATTCTCAGGGATTTTGTTATCAATAAAGAAGTTCATATGGGAGGCTGTTTTGGGGGATTGTTCTGTTCTATGGGATTAGCCTGGGATCTTACTCCACTTTGTTGGAGGATTGTGTTTCATTGCTATTATATATCTCTTCTTCTTTTGTGCTTGTTTGTGTTGGCTCCTCGCCAACCCTCCCTTCTTTGGGTTTGGGATGGCACGTGATCGTCCAAGACTCTCGTGAGTCGTGCCAACCTAGTTGGGATGTTTGTCCTTGGTTGTGATGCCTTTTCATCATTGTTCCTTTTAGTCTATGTATCTATATGGTTCAAAGATCGATAAAATGTTCCTTTTCGCTGTTCCAACAAAAACAACTTTAAGCATTGGCTGGGTTGTATACCCATCTGCATCAGCAGCATTACCTGTTTCTATTAGTTTTCTTGGTGTATCATGTGCGATAATATCAACTCATGTGAATTTAAGCAGATGGATTATGAATGTGGCGGGCCGAACATTTGGGTTTGAACCAAGCAATCGGGCGTAACCCTGTTGGGCTGAAAGGTCGTCACTGGCCGGGCTTTAATCCATTAGTTGTTACACTGGTGGAATCGCGTTAGTTTCATAGGATGTCTTGGCAAAATATGGTTTCAGACCACAAAGGTATCTTATGCTGTAGTATAATTTAGAGGTGCTCCTCCTTGGAAAACGTTTTACTTCCATTTCTGAGATGTTTTTCCAATATTTCCTCTCCTTATCAATGATTGCAATTGATCAACTGTAAAATTTCGACAGGAAAATTCGAAAAGAAGACCAGTTAACAAACAATAAGCAAAAGAAGTTCGCCTAATCTCGTTATTTTTCGAGTCTTGTTTTACTTCTTCGTTCATTTCGTCTAAAGACGGACAGAAAAAAGTACAAATAAAAGCGATGGAAACCGAAGAGTTGCTACCCCTTGCTCATGTTGCAAACATGACTTTAGCGACAAATAACCAAATGAGACGTGATAACGGAACGAGCATATTGCTCAAGTGACTAAAATGACTTCTTCCAAATCTCTATAACTTCCATGAACCCCTTCTTGGATCCCCCACCATCTCCCACTGCTCTCCTAGCCTCTTCTCCAACACACTTTGCTTTAGCTTTCACCAATTCATTCCCCATTATGTCCCTAACTTTCTCCGCAATTTCCTCTCCCTTAACCACCACCTCTCCTCCTCCCCACCCCCACGCCTCCGCCCACAACCCCATCCCAATCCTCTCCACCACAAAAGCATTCATCTTCTGATCCCCATGTTGTGGCCAAGCCAGTATAGGCACCCCGTTCCACATCGCCTCGCTCACTGAGTTCCACCCGCAATGACTCAAGAACCCACCAACTGCTTTGTGACTCATTACCTCCTCTTGATTCACCCAATTCTTCACCACCAATCCTCTTTCCTTCACCCTCTCCATAAACCCATCTCCCAGAACTTCACCCAGTTCCCCTCCATCTTCTCTGTCCACTTTCTTTTCCTTCACCACCCACAAAAACCTACATCCACTCCTCTCCAACCCATCACCCAATTCTCTAATCTGCTCCCTTGACATGGCAGTTCTGCTCCCAAAACTCACGTACAAAACTGACCCATCTGGTTGATCATCAAGCCATGGTACTGATTGGGTCCTTTCAATACCCAATGGAGGAAATGGGCCAATTGCAGTCACCCTTGGTAGCCCGTTTACTACTTTCCCATCATTGAGTGCTCCCAAGGAATCCTGCTCAATGGTCTGAAATGTGTTTACCAGGATTCCATCTGATTGTATCATCTTCTTCCCATTCTCTATGATCTGGGTTCGCAAGAGGTTAGGCGTGTCTGAGAGTAGTGGTGGGGGAATCCTTGATTTCGGTATCGATTGCAGACCAGTTTGAAAGTAGTCCTCTGTTTTGTCAGAATTGTTTGGAGCTTGTGAGCCAACTGTGGCGTGGAATGACACAAAAAGTGTCAACATTTGAGCTGATGAAGTGAACAAAATGTAGTTGGGAAGGTTAAGAGATTGGGTGACTGGGATGACTGTGGAGGCCAAGCTCATGTCTGTGACAAGAGCAGAGAGAGGCGGCGATAACGAGGAGAGAAGCGGTTTCAGAAGATGGGATGATAGGCGAATGGCTTCGTATTTGACGTAGAAAGGATCTTCTGAATTGTCACGAGTAGCATTGTTCAATGGGAGGAGATTGAGTTGCTTTGGAGTGATGTGAGGGAAAGTGGAGAAGAAGTGAGAGAGAGTTTGTGACTCGGCTAGCGAGATAGTTGGGTGAGTAGTGATGAGGGTAATCTGGACACCGTGTTGGGCTAGCGAAACAGCGAACCGGAGGAAAGGTGTTAGATGACCCATGCCGGAGCTGGGAAGGAGAGCAACATGAGGAGCTGGTTTTTGGTTTTGGGAGTTAGACATTTTCAGGTGGAAAAATACTCTAATCGTGACTATATATCGATGTGATCGACTCGTTCGAATCCTGCTGCTCAAGTAAGTATTCTAGGCATAAATATGCTAAGAATTTGTAGATGGTCAAATGTGGCGACTGCTGCTAGAATTCCATGTGAATTCCCTGTGTGGTGATGTTTTCTTGTTCAGCAAGATGTGTGAGATTTTCCTGCTTTAATTCAACAGTCATGACTCATGACTATAGTGTTGATTATCCATTAAAAGTCTTTGTCCTCGATAAGGTCGCATGTTCGAATCCCACGAAAGGCTACCATGGGCCACTAAGAATCTGTCTGATCGTTAACTTTAGGACTCCGAAATTAGTTGAAATGCGCGCAAACTGGTCCATACATCCGGTTATAAAAAATGGTGGAAACTAGGTGAGTTTGATGAGGGGTCTTAAAAAATTATGTCTTTGCAGAAGTTTTTGTTCAACTTGACTTCTCTTCCCTTTCCCCCCTCCCCTGTCAGGCCCCCCTTCTACCTTTTTGCCAAAATGTCCGAAATACCTCCAACCTCCACTCTTTTAATTAAATTCTATTAAATAAATAAGATAACAGAATTAAGAAATTAAATAAAAAAGGAATTTAGTAAAATAAACAATATTAAAGAGAAAAAAATATAAAAAATATAAAATAAATAAAAGAGAAAAAAGATATAATGAAAAAGAGATAAATAAATAATTGAATAAATAAGATAAAAGAATTAAATAAAAATAGAATTTAGTTAAAAGGGTGGGAATTGGGGGTATTTCGGACATTTTGGCAAAAAGGTGGGAGGGGGGCTGTCAGGGGAGAGGGGAAAAGCAATTTGCCTTCCCCTTTTGTTGGGTCCCTTAGTACTGATTGAGTGTAAATTCCATCCACCTTAGGTGGAAAACTTGGGTTTTTTACCACCATCAATTATGGGTCTCATCGTGGGTATGTTATAGTAATCTGAACCGTTCATCTTGTAGGGCTCACATAGTAGTATATTTTCAAAAAAAACAGATTTATCAAACATGGATAGGTATATAAAAAATTGAAGTTTGGTTTAAAAAATCGACGGTAGATAAGTTTAAAGTTAAACTATCCATAGCCGTCTACTCCCTCCGTCCAGATTTAACAGTCGTTTTTTAGAGTTCGTGTCATTTTTCAATCGATTATATCTTCCAATTTATGTTACAAGGCATGTGGGGAAATCCTTATCTAATCCTTTCTTTCTCTTCAAGAATTCACATACATTTTCAGTTGCCAATGGTGTACAAAATTTCCTTGTGTGTTGTATGGGTCTTGGACGTATTGGAACTCTGGAGGAAAAAGGGCAGGAAGGGAAAAATCTTTTTGATTGGCGAAAGTCAGCATTGTTAGAATACTTAAAAGGGCATGTGAGGAAATCCTAATCCAACCCTTTCTTCCTCTTCAAGAATGCACAAACATTTTCAGTTATCATCGGTGTACGAAATTTCCTTGTGTGTTGTATGGGTCTCGGACGTAAAGGAACTTTGGAGGAAAAAGGGCAGGAAGGAAAAAGTCTTCCTGATCAGCGAAAGTCAGCATTGTTAGAATACTTAAGATTAACAAGGAAAAAGTTAGGAAAAAGACAAATGCTAAACTAGTTTTTCTCTTTTGCTTCTGCTAGGAAATGAGAGAAAAATGAATATACATTTATCTTTTAAAAAAAACCCCATTCTTCGGTCTCGTCACCCTGAAAATCGAATTTGTTCTCATAAAATCCGTACATAGCCTTATATTGCACTTAATTTCGATCCATGGAGTCCCCTCAGGGTATCCAATGATTTCAGAAAATCAAACCAATACCAAAAAAAAAAAAGTTTTGGTTATTTGGGGGCATGTGTGTTGGGAGTAATAAAAAATAGTATAATAAATTTTGTGCACAAAATACTAGAATAAAAAAAAGAGAAATGCCATAATATATTTCACATTTCAATGACGTGAAAGTTGTAGCCAAGGCTAGTGGCGAATATTATGTTGATCTTGCATCGATATCAACAAAAGCACAGTTGACATCTATCTCTCCAAATACAATAGTTGAACATCATACAAAAACAATATTGTACTTTGTGTCCCACAAGAAAACACCCTTAGAAAATACAAAAAGTGTATGTAGGTGAAAATTTGAAGTGAATCGGCGAAAATTGCAGAAACAAACTGCAAGATATTGGTAACACCTATGAAGCATATATTCAGGAGTGTGAATGAATTGGATGGGGAATCAGTGAATGTGTTTTTTGAACTTTATTGTTTGGTTTATTTGGGGGCATGTGTGTAGGGGGTATAAAAAGGGAGTTTGTCTGCTAAACAAAGAGAAACAGATCAAGAGTTTTAGATTTTTTGATATATTTCACATTTAAATGACGTGAAAGTTGTAGCCAAGCCAAGGTTTAGTGGCGAGTATTATGTATGTTTTTAAAAGAAAGGATCTAATCTTGCAGTGATGTTAACGAAAGCATAGTTGACATTTACCTCTCCAGATACAACAGACAAATATCACACAGAAAAACTCTACAATTTGTGCCCACGTGAAATTCGAGGTTCATGATGTTTCGATGGCTAGAAAAGAAGCTAGAAAGTACAGAGTAGAACAGACTCTTCTGAAGAAACTGTTGATTGTCTGGTGACGAGGGTGACGGTAACATTTTGTGATGCTACCATTGCTGCAAGTCCAAGAAAGGGATTTCAATGGCCCGTGCCGGGACTTGGGAAGACACGACGTGAGGAGGGGGAGGACTCTCCCCATTATCAAACTTTTTCGGAGTTATAGAGTTCAGACATGAAGACCATATTTTCCAGCTTTAAATCCTGCATGTTCTTGTTTATTACGGAGTAGTAGTTTGTTGGTTTCTGATGGTATTCTAATGGGTGTTCCGGTTTCTTAAAAAACGAACTTTTAGAAAAGGAAGGTAATTTCAAACTCAAAAATTATGTGTTTACGCAAATAATTTTTCTACCAATATGAAACTTGTTTGATAGATCTCATTGAGATCTTTTAAACGGTGTAAAAAAATTAAAAAATTATTTTTCATTTTTATTATATTTGAGCTTGAAATTACCTTCTTTTTTAAAATGAAGGTTTGAAAAGAAAGCGGAACGGGTAAGGACTTGTATTTGAAATAGTATAATAGAGAGATTGAGATTTGATCGAACACAAATTTCCAAAGTGGAATGATTCTGTTATTCTGGTATAGGAGTACATATTTTCTGGAGTTATCAATTGTAAAACGATAATGTGGGGAAAAAATTTCAGTGCCGGGTGGGTACCACGTGGTGCCCGCTCGGCGCATCCGAGCCGTCCATTGTGTTTTTGGACCGCTCGGATTTAGGAAGAGAAAAAGGAGAGAGAAAGCGTTGGGATGAGAGGAGAGAGAGGGTTTCAATCCGAGCTGTCCAAAAGTGTATTGGATAGCCCGGATGTGCCAAGCAGGTACCACATGAGATATACCCACCCCTCTCATAATGCGGTCCTCCTCGTAAGAGATTCACTTTCCTGTGATGGGTTCCAATATTTTCTGATTTTCTCTCTCTCCACATCATTGCAATTATGGATTATGGAGTATTTTTCATGCTTCTGTCACTGGCTCGCAATGGCAACCATGTATCATTGACACAGCTAAAGAAAAACATTTGGAGAGGTGCAATGAAATTAGGATCTCCATTTCAACCTTGAAATGTATGGAGCATGCAGATCACTCAATAGAAAACAACCAAGAAGGTGACTCTAAATCTTTTTATTTTTTGAATCATCTGAAACTGCTAAAAGGCTCACATGGAAAAATGAGACAAAGGGGGAACAGCCGCCCAGTTTTGGGGGAGAGAGGGCCTCTCATTGCCATAGTTGCTACTGAGTGGAGCAGCTTTGTTCGCCGATCCATTCTTCAGACTCACCAACATGAATACCAAGCTTCTAATCTGACTCCACCTCAACCCCTTGAAGACCCAAAGCCTGAATACACGTCTCCCTGATGGTATGGAGTTCCCCCTGTAAAAGCCGAACGAATCGTAATTTGATTTAGCCAAACCTTCCACCACCACCACCATCCCATTCACCACCACCACCATCCCATTCCATTCTTTTTATTAGCACCACCGCAGCTTTACCCTCTCTACTATTTGGTTTATGAGGCATGTCACAGTTAGCCTTGATTTTCCTAAAGTCCGGAGCCTTCCACAGAGACACACCATCCGCAACTGGAGGGTTATCCGTATGGACTGAAGGTATCACATGATCATTCAGAAATTCCATTGAAGCAGAGTTGGCCTTAGCTACTGTTTCCATGGGATTTACACTAACATGTCGAAAAACTAACTCATTCCTGGATTTCCGGATGAACCAAAGAAATAACAGCCACAGAACTCAACAACTCACAAGCATCATTTTTAGGGTGATTATCAAAAATATTAACAGACCACTTAACAGCAGACCCAGAAGTACCCAAAGGACCTCGGGAGATGCAAATCACAGCCAAACCAAACTGCCCTCGCCCACTAACAGAAAAACAGCAAGTGTTCTATTGACTCAACACAAGAATCACATACTGGGCAAGAGTAAGATAGAGGGTACCTACGTTTGAATAAATTCTCCCTTTTTGCATGACTGTTTCTGTACACTCTCCACAAAAAATTCCTCACCTTGTTTGGGGCTTTAAGCTTCCAAATCGACTTCCAAAACCCTTCACTAGGTTTAAAGGATGAATCTGCCTTGCTAGTAGGAGATGATGATTGCAATTGAAAAGCCAAACGGTACCCAGACTTGACTGAATAAACCCCATTGGAGTTATAATGCCACACCAGTTGGCCCCCTTTATTTATTACGGGAAGAGGGATAAGCTTGTGTATAGCAATGCTCAGAGAGGGGATAGGCGTGCAACATATGGATAAGTTGCGTAAGGATGACTATAAGGAATTGGTTCATCACGAAGCACATTCCATGTCTCGGACTTCAGATTATAGTATACTACTTTCCCTCGAATAATTAACACAAGTCCAAAATCTTTTTCCTTCTCCCCCTCTACAATACCCAAGATCGAATAGTAATGGATTGTGCTTTCCCACTCGGGGAATACAGAAATCAAGGGCCCAAGATTGACCTGAAACTTCACAATCCAACGCCAATAGTCCTTGTCCATCTCAAGGATTCTGAACGCCACATCATAAAGTGTATTAGTCTGAATAAGAGTCAAACGGCCACCACATTCTCCAAAATACCTAATCTTGTCCAGACGATCAATTTTCAGCGGGTTTGGCAATTCTAACATCTTCTCTGAATCAATATCAAATCCCGAGATAACATTCCCCTCACCTATCCAGTGGATAACACCACTACAAAACACCAAGCGTATAACCCTTGTAGCAGGTGGATGCAGTTGTTTCCAAGATGAACTCTCCGAAAAATAGATATCAATTTGAACACGGGGATAAAGACCCATAAACACAACTTTATAGTGAGGCGATTTCGAAGGATCAAAAGCCAAGAAAGCACATAAAATATTTGGAAGAAGCCTAGATGGAAGCAATTTATATGACTGCGTAGTAGGGTTACAAACAAGGTAACAACGACTCGTGAAGACTTCAGGAGAAATACAGCAGCGATACTCACATAACAGTAAGCCGTTGGAAGAGTGGGTAATCTCCGGGAGGGATTTAACAGCTCCAACAACACCATCGAGGAAGGCGAGCGTGTGTGGATTCCGGTGGCCCTGAAGCGAGACGTACTTGGGTTTTACGTTCTCACAGTGCCAGCGCAAGAACAAACCCAAGGCGGAGGGCCTAGGGTTTCGGCCGGAGTGTCTGGTGGCGAATTGGGAGTCGGAGATGAGAGATAGCCAATGCTTGGACACGGACTTGAATCGGATTAGGGATGTGGCCGGAAGACACAGAAGGATCTCGGTAAGGAGATCGGTGTTGCTGGCAATTAGTTCCGCCGCCAGTGAGGGTCCCGACGAAGCACGACCGATAATAGGGTTTCTTCTTTTACCGGATGATGCATTCATGGCGTTGTTACAGGAGAAAGGGGTTTTGATATGATATTAAGATCTTTACTGCAGCAAGCAACTATCGTAAAATAACTGAAACCCTAGCAAAAGACGAACCCTAGCCGAAAGATACAGAGGGAGAACTAACCGAAACGGACCTCAAGAGATGCAAAATGGAAAAAAAGACGAAACCCTAGCCGCCGCCGCCGCTGCCGCTGCCATGTCCGGCACTCTAGGACCACTGGCGACTACCCGGCCTGGTTCGACGACGCCCGGAATTCGGCTCTGTTTGGAACCTAGGGTAAGGAAAGAAAGGAAAGGAGAGGAAAATAAGAGGGAAAATTTAGTTTATTACACTTAAAATCTTTACTTTCTTCTCTCTCTTCTAATCAAACAATAGGAGGCAAAATTCTTTAATTTTCCTTTCTTTTCCCTGAGTTCCAAACAGAGCCGAATCGGCTCAAAAGGAAAGGAAAAAAAAAGCAAAATAAAAGAATTGGAAAATAGGAGAAAAAATTTATTATTCACTACACTTAAAATTCTTATTTTCTTCGTTTTTTCTCTTCCAACCAAATAATGGAAGAGAATTTTTTTTAATTTTCCTTTCCATGGTTCCAAATGGAGCCTCGATCGGCTTGGAGATAGAGAACCCAAGTGTATGATCGGTGTACTCGTGTGAATGTGTTTTTACATTTTAGGTCTTTTTTATTGTGTTGAGTTTTTTATGTTTTTATTTGTTCCCTTAACTATACACCGTTTTTGTACTTCGTCTTTAAACTACAAAAATCACTTATTTCATCTTTTGATCTCATGATTGGAACCAATTTGGTCTAATAGTTAGCAGAAACGGAGCATAGTTTGAGAACGAAGTAGACAAATGGAGCATAATATAGAGATGAAATATTAGACTAGGGGAATGTTTTAATTTTTTCGTCCAAAATGGGAAATTCGTTAACGGTATACCAAATGGTTCCAATTAAAAAGTTCAGGAATAAAATACGTAATTTTTGTAGTTTAAGAACGAAATTAAAAAAAAAAAAAAAACGAAACATAGTTTAGGAGATAAAAAAAAAAACTCTTCTGTTTAGAATAGTAAAGATTGAGTGGAAAACTAAGAAACAAACAAAGAGAAATAATAGTTCAAGATTATGTCATAGCAATATATTTCACATTTCATTGACATGAAAGTTGTAGCGAACGCTAGTGGTGAGTATTATCTTTTAAATATGCAGATTCGATGTGCTAGTGGTGAGTATTATTCTTTTAAAAATGCGGATCCGATCTTGCATTGATGTCATCAAAAACACAGTTGACATCTACCTCTCCAGATATAAAGTAGTCAAATATCACACAGAAACGACACTACGAATTGTGTCCCACAAGGAAAACATTCGTAGAGATTGCAAAGATACGTATGCAACAATTTCAAATAAATCAGCGAAAATTGAAGAAACAGAACTGCGATGCGACAATTTAAAATAAATCAGCGAAAATTGAAGAAACAGAGCTGCGAGATATTGGCAACATGGCCGGCTTTAGACATACATTAAGGATGTGGCAGGATCGAGCTACCAAATTTTAATTATTTTTTGGATCTCCAATTTTTGTATGCTCTTATATTGGAGTACGTAGAATTTGTAGTAGAGCTTAATTACTACGTTTCACAACTAGTTACATTCCCTCTGCTTCAACGTTTCAATGATTTTCATCAGTGCAATCTCTGGAGCTGCCTCCAGCTCCAAAAGCTTCCCTAACCTCTTTCCCAACCTTCTTAGGCCCCATTCTGCTAACAAAAATAAGTACTCATTTGAATACTTATTTTTTAAATTCGAAGTGATGTATTGTGAGAGAATAATCTGTCTCCTTGTCCATCATTATAATCATCATTATGTATACTTCATGCTTCTATCACTATGGGACCACCTGAGAAATTTCCATGAATAATTGGCCCTTCTAAAGAAAATATTCGGTGCTGCAGCTCCAGCAATATTAATGCAGATATACCGTGAAGAAATTGCTTTCCATCATTACAAAAGTAATGCAGCGATCTTCTTATCAGCTATGAGTATTGGATTAGACTATATATGTTGGTGGAAGTTCTTCCGGTCTCGATATTCTTACTAAGTGTAAAACATCCAGTACCATAGGAAGTGTCGTATAATTATTACCATCGCTATTAGCCTCGATATTCTCACTAAGTGTAAAACATTCAGTAACATAGGAAGTGTCGTATAATAGATGATTATAATATTGTATATCTCTTCATTATTAGTCCCGTCAAACAAACAGGCCGAAAGAACCAATTGTTCACTGACAAAATAGTAGCAATATTTGCAGAAATATTACTGAGAAGGAATGTGTCTCACAGGCTGCTCAAAACAAGCAATGTTCCTCTTTTCACTCTTTAGAAACATTAATATTCCAATATGTTTGAATTCCATAAACCATTAATGTACAAATAAATAAATAAAAAACAGGACTATTGCACATAAAATCCATTTCAGTACAGGAGGAATTACAAAATATACGAACCCTAATTCTCTTTTCGTTTGTTCTGTTTCCCCCCGATCATCAAATACAAACTGAAATGAATCTGCAAATTGGGAAATGTGACAACTGCTCTTTAAACTAAATTCATTTCTGAACTTACAGTGTGCTTCTTTAATCCTTGTGACCTAATGAACTCTTCAATCTTCACCTTAAGCTCAGTGTCAGGAATCAGCATCTCCGAGGTAAGATGAGAACGGTTGAAAGGGTCCGTCTGCGATTCATGCCAAAAAGCAATAAGAGTCTTCGTTCTAGAAGGAGAAAAGAAAATAGAAAGACTGAGGTAGGACGTACACTATCGCTAAGAAGATGCCTCTGAATAACAGGGCGATCAACTGTCATTCTGGAAGACGGTAAAATCACTGGATCCTTCATTAAGGTGTACTGCAATCAAGATAATTAATTTATCATCCGATCCAAGTTATCAAATGCTCAAACAACAGCTGCGAAAATCTATTTTGATCCAAAAATACAAAATACAGAACATACCTGAATGGGGTCCAGGAACTCATCAGGTATCTCTCCAAGAATAGCTTCAGCATCCATTGCCTCAGAAGCTGCAACTTTGGCTTTCGCACCAAGCTCAATAAACTCATTTATAATCCTTGGATCTTCACCTATTCTTTGGAGGACGTCTGCTGCAGCGCTAAACAACTGGGAGAATCAAACCATCAGATTAAGCTCATCCAATTCTACTCCTTAAAGAGAGTACACGAACAATCAATGCATATTTTGGATTGTCGAATGAGTTGATAGAGAAGTTACAAAATGATACTTCGTTTACCTGCTCATTGTATGATCGACCATCCTTGGTGATGGCAGCTGGGAAAATATTTTCTTTGTCCCCCCTTGCCAGATGAACATAAATGTTGACAATCTAAGAATCAAATCATAGGAGTCAAATCATTGTTTCTCTTTGCCGATACTGCACTCGCATAATATATAGGTAATTGATATTCACACGGCCCTTTTTTATAATCACACTCCTTATAGGTCACCTTCAATTTGTATACTCTTTCACACTTGGAAGGACAGCATTGTAAATTCACATCACAAAAAGACAAAAAAAAAGGAGTGTGATTGTAAAAAAAGGGCAGGTTGAAAATCACTACCCTACCATATATACACATTTTTTGAGCAAATGAAAGCAAAACTATTAAACTGTGAAAAAAATGCCATCAGGGTTACACGAGAAATTATGATTTCCCCCTAAGCCATATTGACGTCAACATTAAACATATTCACAACACCACCAGTATTGGTTGTATGCTGTCTGTAGAGTATTAGAGTATTGTCCAATAAATGAATGCAAAATAGGCAAACACAATTCATCAGAAGGGCATTTATCTTATCCCAGAGTCCAACGCCAGAAGATCATAAGTATGTGGGAAGGGAGCATCATTACCAAATGTAATGCTGCTAGGTCATTCATACTTTGTCAGAAATCTTCAAACTGAAGTCATATTAGGTTAAGAAGTTACTCTCATTTTCATTATGACCTCAGCCAGCAACCTTAACTAGCAGTTTAGACGTGTAATACCAAAACTTTCATCGACAAGGCCAGGACCCTGGACCAAATACAGCGCTTAACTTAAATTCATCAAAAGTACAATCCTCACTTTTCTTGGCATACCAGCAGTCCATTTTAATGTTTTTTTTTACATCACCACCAAGGAGAAGCAATCCGTTTGCCATCTTCCAATCTAAATTTCACCAAATTGAAGAGAAATAGCTCGCTCATAAATAAAAAAAAATTTACATTCACGGAATGCCAACCTGCTTAAGCAACAGCTTCGGACGGAATTCATACTTTTCAGGATCTTTCAAACTAAGAGATTTCCTTTGGGGGCCCACAAGTTGAAGCAAGAAGTAATTGAGCATGCTGGCCACTCTTTCAACCTGGAAAAAGAACCACGCAATTTTCATTTGAGACATGTATAATGAGGTAACCTTTATATACAAGATAAAAGTTTCAGCAAGCCAAGAAGTCTTATTTGATTGAAAACATAGAAATTTGGATGGATTAAGTCATGAATACAGCATCAACAATATATTACCATCTCGGGTAGTAGGAAAGGAGCTGTAATCTGCTCCGAAGTAAATGCTAGCATGGTCACATCTTCATTTGCCAACTTCATATCAATGCGAATGATCTATGGTCACCAAGAAATTTAAAGATGAATAGACTGCAAATGGTAAACATATTAAACAATAACAACAGAAGTGCTAAAATAACAAACAGACATTTTCCTGGGAGTGGAACAATCGGGTTCTCTCCTGCCTTTCTTGGGCCGGTCTTCGCTCCCATTCTGCGGTGTTAGACATCTCCGCTTCCAATTCTTTCATTTCAAGAATTTTGTTTAGACTTTCGTCGAGAAGATAGATGCTATCGTTGATTAGGAAGTTTAAGAAGTTCAAGTACACGCCCTTCTCTTCTTCTCTAGCAATCTGAAACAGCATATAGATTGCAGGTGCACAAAACTTATTTAACTAAATCTGAAGGGCATGCCAAATGAAGTTTTTACATATTACAGTGCATGACTATGACTTACCTGTCTCCATGCATTGCGGTGACTAGGAACCTGCCATAGGTATTCGAGAAGTTCCGCAATATTGTGGCGGATGTTGAACTTGTCATAGAACTGCACAGGGATCGGAAAGAAAGGATGCACATAAAAAGAAAGAAAGGAATGGAAAACATCACATTCATAACTGGACACTTGGATCATATATTGGAAATTTTAAGACCAAGAGGAAAACATCCTCAAGAAAAGGGCTGGAAAGGACTTGAGTTAGGTTCGATAAGATTCATAAGAATACTAGTTTGATTCACGCAAGGAACATAGTTAAAATGAAATGATGTTGCACACAAACTCATGGTCAACCAGCATAAACATGACATAAGCCATTGCTTGAAACCCAACACAGAACACGGCAAAAACCATTGAAACAAGTAACTTGGACAGGTTAGCACGTCATTGTCTTAACCCGGGGTAGATCCCTCCAGATGAAGGCAAAAAGGACAATATAGTACTCTTGCTCCATCTATATGGAAGTCCAAAAAAATTTTCATATTGTCTAACTGAAAAGACTGGAGACAACATTAGAGGCTTTCAATGCTTTCTGAAGCTGAGAAAATCTGGAACTCAATATTGACAACCAATTAATGTTTTGACACGCTTAAAAACTCACTTATGAAAAGAAGGCTAAGAGAATCTATGAGAAAAGGAACAAGCATAAGTAGAAGATTAGGTCAACACTTAAAGGGAAGAACAGAGTAGTTGTCTATAGTGCAAAAAATAAACCAGAAGCTTGATGTCTCAAAACTGAGATGATTTTCTCTGGGTGTGAATCACCTGCGTGTGTGAACCTGTGAACTCGATGTCAACATAAAGCTTCAGAAGATTCCTCACAAGATACTCTAGAGACAGTTGGTGCCCTTCAAATAGAGAAGCCGTGACAGATGAGCCACTGCACGCAAAAGTTCAGGCATTATTACCTAAAGCTTGAAGGGCAGCTTTTTTCTCCTTTTTCTCGATGGAATAAAGTAGTACAGAAACAAATGAGGAGCCTTCTACTTCAGTACGGAAACATGAATTACCTTCTACGAGGCATCCAACAATTCAGTACTTCAACCATTTTTGCTCTCAAATATGGATTTCTGATGAAATCTGGACTTCCCATGAACATGATAATAAAGTTCATAAAGTCATCCTGTCGAGCAAGAATGAAAAGAAAAATTATACAAACTATGTCAAAGACCTTATGGAGAATACACGTCATGAACTTAAGATAAAGCCTCGGTATTTAAGGTACCAGTACGACACCATCTAAAGCTTTAGGAATCCTTGAAGCAAAAATAAGCAATTCCATGGCATCTTCCACTAAGTGCTCTGGCATGCATGCAAATTCCATTGGGCAAGTCGAAGGTAGAGGCATTTTGAAACCACCAACCAGACCAACCAACCAAACCACCAACAACCGGTAGAAAGACAATGCACGCTGAAGAAGTTCCCCATCCTAGGAATAACACAGCAGATTCATCATGTCAGAAAGCACCATGAGACAACTTTATTTGAAATATAGAGATCGGCACACAGTTGCAAAAATGAGCTTTGGCTTAGTTGGTCCTTTTGTGGGGCTGGAAGTTTCAATCCTTGTGGACATGGAGTTCAAAAGTATTTCCATTGGGATAACACGAGGATGAGCTGTCTGAACAAATTAAGATATTATGGTTTCCAGACACTGTTTACTTCATTTAATATAATACCAACACACATCACATAAGAAAGTGAAAAAGCGAGTCTTGTTAATTAAAAAAAAAAAAACAATTGCAACAGCACAAATTTTGAACAAGATATTTCACACAATTTCCAAAACAAAGCCTAGCTCAATTTCATGGATAAGCAGTCAAAAATCTGAAAACATTCATATTGGGATACCGCTCTGCACTTTGTCTCCCCGAACCATGAACAAATATCCTATTAACCTTCAGCATCCCACTACAGTACCTTCAAACCAAATAGTATTGAAAAGTGATTGATTACGTCACTAACTTTCTGTAATCTTTCCTCTCCTATTCTACAGCTAAAGGATTTCCAAAGCAAGGATGAATAGCTTTTAATATTCAAAACATATGCTGCTCATGCATTTGATGAAATGGTCATTTAGGGCTGACAAAAGTTTTTCCCATGAACGGTGATATAATCCTTTCCTTTAGTGCTGTCCCATCCAAAAAAGTATATGATCATTCATTGTTCTTCCCAAAGAGGGAAAAAATATTTCAAATTTGATTAGTTTACTCAAAAAATCTGCAGCATAAAGATGCCTGCGATTAGGAGAATGAAATCATAAACGGATTCATCAGAGAAGGAAAACCATATCTTAACTTCTATTCCTGACCAAGGTATGAAATATCAGTTCTGGAAAGAAGATCTAAGGCATAGACAAGCCTGCCCACAAAGGAAGAGACACTCCATCAGAAGTGTGCAATCACGCTCCATCATGATAGTAGAAAAATAGTCCTTCAAACCAAGACTCCACATGCAACGAAACCAGGGCTTAATGAAGTAGTTTTGCTAAAGCGGAGCATGTCTGCCGTTCCCAACCACTTTCTGGGTGAAACTGTTACTTCTGCTAGTTTTTATACAAATAGTTAAAAAGAGTAATAGTAAAATAGGCATCACCAGCAGCTGACCAGCTATTAGCTCTGACCCATTGTGCTAAACTGAATATGGTGACCTTGGGTGAGGAGACCATGACTCTTTTAGCATACAATGACAATTCAATGTATGAGAATGCCAAACATCAAGTGTTAAGAATTGATTCAACTAATCAAAATTTGGATGTCAACTATGGTAACTGCTGTTCACAGGCAAGGCAGGTAATTGACCATGTGAGTGATCAGAATTTATCAGCAATAGTATGCCTTCTTAAACGAGAAAATACGTACACAGACGCAAAAAAAACATAAGCCCAAACACAAAAACACTTAAGAGACACGCATATTGAGGATGGTATACCCTAAGTATCTGAGCTTCATAACATAGCTTTTCCTGCGAATATAACTCAATTTCTTTCTCAAGGCGAGCTATATCCAGCTCCAGCTGCTGGGAAGGTGCTTGCCCTTGCATGGATTTAAAAGAGGAGAGAGTATCTTCGGATCTTGAGATATCCTGAAGTCCATTCAAACAATGGATTACCAAGAATTAGTGAAAGAAATATGAACACGTCGAAATAACACCGCCCTTGGCAGAAGAGAAAAAAACTAAACGGAATAAAGGTGAACAACTTCAAAATTTGACAAGATACAGCCATTAAAAGCCTATTTTGTCTTTCTTTGTGCAAGGAAAGCATTTTGTTACCTGAACAAGATGCTTAAAGTCGGAAAATGCTTTCAAGAGACCCAAGTTTAGCGCCCTTGCAGTCATAAAGAAACATTCACAAATAAATGTGTATTTAGTTTTTCCACAACTGCTGGAGAATGGCTTATTGTGGAGGACAGGCCCACCAATGTTACTTCCAGAACTGGTAGCTTCTTGAGACTGTAAGAACCTATTTTCTGCATCGTGTTGTTTAGAGACATCAGTTTTCCCAGCATTTTCTTGGCCTAACCATTCAGCAACTTCTTCCGATGATGCATGTAGAGCAGTCAGTCCTCTAATATCGGTTTCATCACCAACATTCAGGAACAAAAGTAAGAATCCGAAACAAGAGGAAGAAAAAATTGCAAAAGGAAAACCTATTAGATAGGGAACAGAAAGCCCTCACCTTAAATCCAACCGCGTACTGTAAAATACATATCTAGGATCAATTTTGTCCCTCTTTGTCAAATTTGCATCTAGAAATGGCTCACATAGCCGAAGCATAACAGCACTTAGATTGACAAACATGCCAGAACTTGCACAAGATATTGGATCAACCTGGGACCAAGTAAGCCGTTCAAAAAAAAAAACTGAGACCAAATAACTTGTGGAAAGCAAAGAAGAAGGGACGGATTTTTTCAAACTACATATCTCAGCAGGGAAAAAGGTAGAACCAGGACCAGCAAAATCACGGTGTCTTCTTTTGCCAGGGACACTTTTAGGCAGAAAACATCAGGTTACAAGTTCTACCATGTCCTTTGATATAGGGGACTTTTAGCCAATATCAAGTCTTCATTTTATTATTTTTACTTTTCTTTTTACTTTTTTGGGGGGTGTACATTATTGGACTAGAACCAAAACAAAGCCCTAGCACACATGATCAGTAATCTTGTTAATGCAATCATTATTCATAAATTGTGGAACGTGACAGTTATATCTTAAACAATGCTATGACCAGGACTCTTACCTGCATATGGGCCCTTGATGAATTTTTATTTATCACCTCTCCAAGATACTCAAGAACATTTTCACGAGTTTCAGCATTTTTAAGAAGACAGAGAAGAACTTCTGACAAGCCATCATACAGGTTATTCATGACAGTTTTGATTGTAGAGAACGAAGATAACAAATCTGCTGGACGACGGGTTGATGCTTCTGAGAAGCACTGCTGGCTGGTGTTAAAAAGAGAAAAACATTCTGATGTAAGAAAACCTTCTTATCCAGTCTCTTGCAATAAGATTCATGAAGAAATGAATAAATAGGACACAATACACAGTTTAATAAAACATCTTTATATTCGTAGTTTTCCCCTCGTATGCATCAAAAAGTAAATAGCACCAAGGCTCAATGGGCAATCAAATGCATCCCCTTGAAATCTTTTATACAGTGCAACTGAGAAATAAAACAATATGTAGTCCTTTAAACTAATTCCACGAGTCAAAAGATAATAACAGTGTTTCTTCCTTCCAAAATAATTAATCTATGCTCTCACATCTTATCTTCTCTTGGTGTTACCACTACCATCCCGCGAAGGTTTTCATTGCTAATTCTATCTCGCAAAATCTTACCACATGTATCTCAACAATCTCATTTCACATACACTCATCTTACACGCATATCGTTTCTTAGTAGCCCAGCACTACGTGCCATATAACACAACTGGTCTTACAGCGCCACAGTAGAATTTCCTCTTCAAATTTGTTGGTATCCTGCGGTCACACAACATCCCCAAAGCACTTTGGTTCTTGACTAATCTAATATATGTGCTACACTCTTTAATCTCTCCATTCTTGCTAACAATTGAGCCAAGCCACCTAAAACGCTCGCTTTGTGGTAACTCCTGATTTTGGAGTGCCACTCTATTAACACTAGCACTTTTACTACCACTTGTACTCTTCAATTACTCACCTTAACGAGTAGATTGCTTCCATACTTGATCTACCAGGGGTAAACCCAAACTGATTCTCCGATACAGCTGTAATCATTCCTATGTGACCCCCAAATCTAGGAAAATAAATGGCCTCTATTGAATGGAAAAAAGTACCACTAGTTGATCCACTCCTGAACTCTGATTGTGATATCACAAACCAAAAGAAGTAGAGCAATAAGTCAAGAAGTATCGTCTACTGGGTAACCACAAGATGATCAGTAGCCAACATCTAACCATCTAAGTTCCAGCCACACAAGACACTTTCACAGAATTGTCTTCACCAAGATTTCTATCATGGAGATCCAGAACTTCCCAAGAAAAAAGAGAAGTGCCTGAACTACAAGTATCACAAACTTGTTTACTTGCTAAGTTTGGCACCATTACAACCATGAAAAATGTGAATAATGCAGACACTTAGAAACCAAACAAATAAAAACAACAGGACTTTACTTGCACATACATAAACAAGCTAACAATCAGTATTCGAATAACAAGGATGAGGTAAAATGCACGCTTAAAGGATGAGTTCAGTCACCACACCAATGATCAAGGCCATATCTAACTCTTCTTTGCACGATCGCCATTCTTTTCTCACATCTCCACAAAATCAGTCATCTCTCTAAAATCATCTTCTACACCAAATTCTATCCTCCTTATTATCTGAACATGTTACGTCAAAGAAGGCAGATGTTCGTGTTCCTAAAAGTCCACCATGCTTTTCTTTCTCTTTGTATCTGAGGAACCTATGTTTCAACTCTAACACTATCACAAAATAAACTGACTTATGCAACAGTTTTCTTGCTTATTAACTCAAACACCCATAAAAAATTAAAACTGCGGCATCCTTTTTATAGACTCGTGTCAATTACGTTATACAGATACCAAATACCATGCAATAAACATAAGAACCATAAGTTCTAATGATTCGAAGGAAAACCATAAGAGACAAGCAGAATATAAAATTTCTGTACAAGAAACAACAAGCGCAAATCCGGATAGGAGGAAATCGAACTCACCCTACATCAGGCTGACTTTTGAACATGGCATGATCGGGAAGAGCACTGACATGAAAAAAGGGCCCCAAAATGCTCGTCATCTCAATCACGCGCCCGTTCAAATACGCACCCTTTGGTATCCACCAAAGATGGTTCACCAAACACTTTGCACCGACTGGAAAACTAACCAAAAGCAACAAAGCCCTGAGAGGGTGCTGGAAATTCCCTAGCGCAGACACCTTGAGCACATTCCCTCTCAAGTCCTCAAACAACTGCTTCAAAATCGAGTCCAAACTATCAAAATCCGAATCCTTAAAAAACTCCTCCAAAAACCCCGGCGGACTACTAACCCCACCACCACCACTACCACTACTACTCCCCCCTCCAAACCCATCAACGGAGCTCGAAACCTCAGCAAAAATCAACGGCAACAACGGCGACACGTTCGAGTTAGTTACATCCCAATTGGGAAACATATCATTATTCCCTAAATGTATCCTACAATAATTAACAGCCAGTTTCTTAGCTTGTCTAATAATCGACTCCATCTCAGACCTAACCGCCTTATCTTTCATATTAGCAATTTTTTTCCCTTCATCGTAAGCGCGTCGATAACAACCGACTAGGTAATTAAACGGAGGCTCGGCGGACGTGAAATTACCAGAAAGCCGATCGATCAAAACCCTTTCCATGAGATCGCGTGAGAGTCTCAGCTCCCTGCCCTCGCTGAGGATTTCGGCCGCCGTCATCTCCAGGTAGACTATTCTCGAGTCGCTCTCCATCGAGTCGATTAGGGTTACAAGGAAGATCCTTTTGAGGATGATGTCCTCGATTTCGGCCGGAGACCTTTGGGGTTTTTGACTCGCCATGGATATATAGGAATTAAAAAGCCTGTGCCTTGACGGAGCGGATAAGGATACAGGTATGTACAGATGAAGGGGATCAATTGGATATATAAGTTAAAGGGGTTTTGAGAGGTGTTTTAGGGAGATTCAGGGCATGGGTTTTTGAAACAACATCGCTGGAGGAGAGAGGAGAGTGGTGGACTCATCGTGCGTATGGACTGTGGTTAGAGAGAGATAGAGAGAGAGGAACCAGATCCTTGGGTTTTGAGGGTAACTGTGGAGACTTTGGAGTTATAAGGAGTAGTAGGAGTAATATATAGCCATGAGAGGGAAGAAATTAGTTTCCAAGTTGATTTTGGCAAAAAGGGCTCTGTTTGTAACCTATGGAAAATAAAATAAAATGGGCAAAAAATGAGAGGAAAAAAGGAAGAAAAATATACTATTTACAAAACTGAAAATTGTTATTTTATTCCCTCTTTCTCTTCCAACCAAACAATAAAAGGGAAATTTTTTTAGTTTTCCTTTCTTTTCTTTTTATTTCCTTAAGTTCCAAACAGAGCCTAAGGCTTTGTTTGGGACTTAAGGAAAATAAATTAAAATAGGATAAAAATGTGAGGAAAATAGGACGAAAAATTTATAAAAAATTACTATTCACAAAACTTAAAATTGTATATTTTCTTCTTTCTTTCTCTTCCAACCAAACAATACAAGGGAAAAAAATTTTAGTTTTCCTTTCTTTTTCTCTCTTCCATTTGTTTAGTTTGGGATGAAAACGGCGCCGGGGGGAATAGTAGGAAACTAGAAGGATAATGAAATTTTCGATACTCTTTCCTTCCATTATTTTCCTCTTATCTTTTCTCACTTTCTCTAAGTTTCAAACACAGTTAAGTGCTTCTCAACACCAACATGGGGTTTATGTGGAGTTTGTTGCGCTGTCACGTAATGCTGACCCCTCCACCACCATACAATAATGTGGAGCTTATGAAAAAATGTGTGGAACCCATTGTGGTGGAGGAGAGGTGTGAAACATCAGACGATGTTCCGTATTGATCGTCTTTTGCCTTTTGGTTGTTTTTATAGTCATTGTTGTAATTCCTATTTCAAATTTGGAATGAGATCCTTTGTGGTCCTTAAACAGATTGAACAATCTTATTTTTGTTCAATTTATGGAATTTCTTGAGCTTATATTTATGTTGATAATTGATCCTACCGCACCTTCCTGTACGGCTACCTTGTTACGACTTCACTCCGATCATTAGCCTTGCCTTTGGCATACCCCTCAACACATTCGTAAGGAAATAAAATTGGTATGTCTCTAATAGAGTTATAATTATTTTTTGGAAATCATATTCAATATTAATCATCGTAGTTTTTAACGTGATTGATGTATTCAACAAGCCATTAAATATGAACGATCCTTGTAAAATTAGACTCCAAAAGGCCCCCAAATTAATTAAACATGATTGCATAGTCCCTTAGATCAATTGGTTTAATGCAATAGTGATGGGCACAGATAAGAGAGTTGGGAGGTTTTCTCTAGAAAACCCCAGGGAGGGCAGCATCCTCGCCCTGCCGCCCCATTCTTCTTCTCCTCCTCCCTCTAGGCAGCTCCCCCTCCTTTACTACTTCTCTATGGTTTGATGACTGAGAATTTTTATAAGAATATGCTCATACTCTCCCATTATTTATGGACTATATAGTGGACCGTCCAAGGTCTTTTAAAAAAAAAATTTAAAAATTCTATTGAATCTAATCTACAAACGATGAAGTATTCTTAGACTTTTTAGCAACAAATTTAGTGACATCTTGCAGGGGTAATGTAACGAGAATGTGATTCTGCTTGATGCAAATAATGATTTTTTCACCCACCTCCACAAACGGATCAACGAATCCTAACAACCCAACTAAATTTTTTTGTGTGGCTTTTCTATGTTGTTTTGATAATATGTTTTAGGTTATTTGTATTAGATTTTTACTACGGTAGTAATATAGAACAGGGTTTCAATGTTTCTTAAAAAAAATTGATAGGCGAAAATAAGCAAAATTAATACTTCCTCCGTCCGTGTTTGTTAGTCCGTTTTGGTTAAGAATAACCATTTTTGTATGGATTGTCAGATGATGAATTTGTCGGGGGCTCTTCTTCATTTGCTTATTCTATTTTTATAGATAAAGGGTATGTCCATGCTTCTTGTTCTCCACATTTTCTTTAAGCGCTCAAGTCTTTGTTCAAATTTGATTTGAAATGCCTTGATTCCCTCCAAGAATGGTTGTAACTGCCTTCGAACTGGTTGTTGACTTGGGGGCTGTTTGATAAAACTGAAAGCTGAAATTGAAAGCTGAAAAATTAAGCACTGAAAGCTGAATTTTTTAAGCTGAAAAGCTGTTTGATAAATATATTAAGCACTGAATTAAAAAAATTATGAATTAATTTTGTTCCAATTCTCTCTTAATTTACTAATAGTCACAATACATTTTTATGGTAATGGTGGAGTGGTGGTGGTTATGTAGTGATGGTAGTGGTGGTGGGTGGAGTGGTGGTGGTGGTGTAGTGATGGTACTGGTGGTGGGTGGAGTGGTGGTACTGGTGGTGGAGTAGTGGTGATGGTGGAGTGGTAGAGCTGGTGGTGGTGGAGTGGTGGAGGTGGAGGGTGGTGGTGGTGGAGCTGGTAGCGGGGATGTGATGGTGGTGGAGTGGTAGTAGTGGAGTGGTGGTGGTGGAGTAGTGGTGGTGGTGGAGGTGGTAGTGGAGTGGTGGAGTTGGTGGTTGTGGAGTGGCGTAGATGGTGGTGGTGGTGGCGGTGTAGTAATGGTAGTGGTGGTGGTAGTGGAGTGGTGAATGTGAAGGTGAAGGTGGTGGTGGAGTGGTGGAAGTGTTGGTGGGAGTGGTTGTGGTGGGGGTGGTGGAGGTGTTGGTAGGAGTGGTTGTGGACCTGTGGTGGTGGTATAGTGGTTGAATGCAAGTACACAAAATTCAGCCAGAATTAAGTAGCTCAAAGCCACTTAATTTTTTTCAACTTTTTAGCTTACATTTTAAGTGACACTTAATTTGTTAAGCAATGTCAAATGTGGTTATCAAACCTACTGAATCACTTATTACTTAATTGATTCAGTTTTAAGTGCTGAATTTAGGTTATCAAACAACCCCTTGGTCTACCAGCAAAATCTTCTACTTCCCACGTTTGTTGTTGTAAGTCGTGATTAAATATGTGGATAATGGGGCTCCCTATTCCCATGCAACAAGAATTAGTGTTTCGAAATAGGTTTCTCAAAGAGATGCAAATAAGTATAACTGATTCTTCCTCTGATATGTCTCTAAATGACATATGGTTAATGAGTAATCAACTATTATACTTAATTCTTCTCTTGACATCTGTCATTAATTATTTTGATTTCTGCTTTATGACTAAACATGATCGTTTCCAATCTAAACGATACCGTATAGTATTAAAATAATATTATAACTAAACCCATCGATCTCATGCATTTCATGCATAATTATAACGTGTTTTGATTGGTCTGCACCCTATTTAGTACCACATGTAATTTTTTTATTGGATAGTATATTTTTAGATGTAAACACGTTCAAACACTCAAAGTCAGTTTTTGAATTGGCGTCATTCTCCATCTCTTTACAAAATAGTGAATTCCAATTTTTAAATGATTAATGACAAACATCATGATTGCTTTTGATTTTATAATTTAATATTTGAAGACTATGGTAGAAGAGAAAAAGTAACACAATTTGTTCATTGACTTTCGAATATGGACAAACATTAAGGAAAAAAAAAGTAGGAAAATGATATTGGCACTATAAAAAATAAAGAAAAATAATTTTGAAATTACACTAATTTTGAAGTGTCTGCATCAATTTTGAAATTACACTAATTTTGGAGTATATGTTTGTGGACCAAAAAAAACGAGTAGTTAAAGAATGAAACGAACAGGATTATCCAATAGCTCGGGGATAAATTTGAAATTATGTGCGCGCGAGGAGAGAGAGAGAGAGAGGGGAGAGAGAAGAGAGAGAGATGGTGGTTGAGAGTACTACGGAGCGGAGTACGGACTGCATTATCCAAACGAGAACAGCCATTGACAAAGATTCTTCTTTTACGAGCCCTATCTGCCCTACGATCCCGGCTGCTTTCCCTCCGATTCAGGGGGTTCAAACGAAGGAAATGGGGCTCAAGACTCCTAAATTTAGCAGAGTTTCAATTGTGGAATTACCAGCTAAAAATCTTCTCTCCCTCTCTGCTCCAAATCGGACATGGACACGATCCCAGCCTCCTCCCGGCCCCCTTAAACACGAATTTTTCTTATTCAAATCCCATCCCTTCCACCAAAGGTGACCCTTAATTAATTGCGTTTTCTAGGGTTTCAATTTGAGGCCCTGGAATTCGCTTTGAAAAGGACGAAAGCAAGTGATTCTGGAGCTCCATGTTCAGCCCTATCGGTAAAAAATATTTCCTTTAAGATGATAACGGATTCATGTTTGATGATTGATTTTGCATTGTGGTGCTGATTTTTTGGGCATTGTCATTTTGGGGTGGTGTTGTTCTTGGAGCATTGTTATGTTCATGAATAATGAGCTAAGAGCAAGTCCACACATTGCTATTTAGGGTGCCTAAGTCATAACTGAGCAAAATTTGTTTTTGTGGGCAAAATCCAAGTTCACCCATTGCCATTTGTTGGTGTAAAAAAATGGCAATATGTATATTTGGTGCCAAATTGGCTATTTCCATTTCCCCCACATTATCTAGACCATTTGATTTGCATTGAAAAATGAGACAGAGTTTATCTCAACAGTCTTGATTTGAAATTGTGCCAAAATAGCACCAAACCGGTACACACACATCACTATTGTTTTACTTTTTGACACAATGGTAAGCAAAAAATGGCAAAGTAATTTTGGCACTAAGTGGTAGACTTGCTTTGAAACGAAAAAGAGGTATTTTGGGGATGAGGTATGTGCAAGGAGGAAAAGTTATTTATTCTTTGTGGTCAAGGATGGAGCCAGATGGAGGCTAGTAGGGGCTGTCCCCCCTGCAATTTTAAGAAACCCAACTCTCTGTTTGTCGGTTCAATCTTTTTGTAAATTAAGGAATGTCATTCATTGGTAGGGACAGTTGTCCAGTGCTTGGAAGTTTTTGACTTTTTGTTGGGTTGAATTCGATGAACATTAAGTTTTTGTGCAATAGGTTTTTTCATTTTGTGATTCTAACTGTTTCCGTAGTTTTATATACTATAATTAGTACATATGATTGTTTCTAGTAGTCACATGAAACAAAAAAGGGAGAAATTGAGAAATAGAGTATAGTTATGTGGTGTTGATTTTTCGGGCATTGTCGTTTTTGGGTGTTATTGTTCTCGGAGCATTGTTATGTTCACGAGCTATGAGCAAGTTCACTCCTGTAATTTAGGATACCAAAGTCATCATTGGACTTCAGTTTTTGTGTGTGTGCAAAATCTATGTCCACCCATTACAGTTTTGATGTCTAGAATGGCAAAAAAAAAAGGTGCCAAATTGGCTATTGCCGTTTCTCCCTCGTTATCTAAGCCATTTGATCCGTATGGACAAATGAGACAAGTTTAATTTAATGATCTAGATTTGAGATTGTGCCAAAATGGCATCAAACCGGTGTAGCAACATTGTTACTTTATGACGTTTTGACCTTAGTAGCAGGATCCTTCTAAAATGGGTGCGCTCCCAAGACGGGAGCTCGAATCGGCGCTCCCAAGATGGGAGCTTGACGGGAGCTCGCTCCCTTCGAGATGGGAGCTTATTGGGCGGTTAAGACAACTATTTTCATACTCTTAAGGGAGTTATGCCATTGTGAAAATAAAAATATGAAAATCTTATCACTCAAGAAGTTTTGCAAATTGAAAATATCTAACTTCCTTTTAAGTACCCTGTAAGATCGTGAAAATTCTCATAAGTAATCACTTTTCCTTCAATGGTTAAGTATTTAAAGATACTTTATATATGTATTTATAAGAAATCTATATACGCTCCTTAGGCGCTCCCAACCTTAGGAGCTTCTAGATGCCTCCGCTCCCCCACACCCGCTCCCGCCCCAGCTCCCGCTTCGTGTTACTAAGGTTTTGACACTGTAGTGGGTCATTTTGGCATCAGTAGGTAGGCTTGCTCTGAAAGGGAAAATAGGTATGATGGGAATGAGGTGTGCACAAGATGGGAAATTTATTTATCCTTTATTGATTCAATCTTATTGTAAAATGAAGGAAGGGCATTTATTGGTCGGTTATATTGTCTAGTGCTTGGATGTTTTTGTGGGGTTGAATTCAATGAACAATAGGTTTTTGTCTCATAGATTTGTTTGAGTGTGCGGTTCTAATTGTTTCTGGTGTTTTATATATTTGTTTGAAACTAATTGTGTAGGACTGCACAATTGGTGGAGTACAATTTTGTTCTTCCTTAAATTCCTTTCAACAAAAAAAGCGGAAAGAAAGATGGATTGTGTATTATGACAATAATGTGGGGTGTCCCTTTTGTTTCATGTGTTCCATATAGTTATTGGCTATTCACATGTATTTGGAT
Organism: Rhododendron griersonianum; assembly: GCA_018127125.1. Lineage (NCBI taxonomy): Eukaryota > Viridiplantae > Streptophyta > Magnoliopsida > Ericales > Ericaceae > Rhododendron > Rhododendron griersonianum. Next base: position 9,320,550 of record CM030795.1, read on the forward strand.
TGAGGCTGGGGCTGGGGAATCATAAATCCACTAGGATTCCAAAATGTGTAGGGTTTTAATAATTGTGCGAGCTAGAATTTCTTGGGTTTGCCTAGGAATTGGGAAGATGTGGGAGTTGTAGGCATGCAAAACAAAGAAGAGTAGCTTGGAGAGAGAAGGGAGTGGGTTTGTTTCACTAATGATGTGGTGGTATTTTTTTTCTCACTTATGGACGTAGGTAGGACAATATGTGTGAAAGTCTGTAAACAGTTTGTATATTTTTCTCTTTGATTGGTGTGGTGTGCTTCCGCTCATGTTTGTGTAACTGCAATATCCCAAAGAATAATGACTTCACGAGTTTACAGCTCTTGATTTCGATGAAGACAATAGATGCACTAAACTTTACATGGCTAGCAACTTAACGCGAATGAAATGCTGTTAAGATGCTTCTTAATTGACATGTTTTGCTTTATTAGGTTTCCTCATTTCTTGCAGAGTAATATTAGCATTGATTTTGTGCTTAAAGGCATTAGAGAAGCAAACCAACTTATTGAGGTAGTTCTATTTGCTGTTTGCTATAGGCATTCAAGCCTTATTAATCACTTTTAGCGGGCGAAAACTCCAAAACTAGGGCACCTTTTGGCCCTAGTATTCACTGTGCAGAAGCTTCGCCAGGTCTGAATTAAGGGACAATCCCGCCGTCAGCTACTAGGAAGCAGTGGCTGAAGCATAAACGGATCAGGTGCCATATTTAGATAGAGAAAGTTCCTAGTGAACACGAATTAGGCCATGGACTTGGATTGACCAATAAAGTGATTTTTCCGTTGACTTTGTACTTGGAAAACAATCAGAGAAGTTATCCAGTCAGCACAGAGTAAATAACCTAAGCTTTATTTGCTCGCACCATCTGTTGCTGCGGCATGTTAAAGAGAAGGTCAAAAGATGATGCCAATATCTCAGTCTGCCAGAATTGACAATGCCCTTGCTGCCTCAACCTGTATCCCATAGTTAGGATCGTTGTACTGCGACTGTGTGCATCCATTTTGCCTATACTTGTCTGATCCCATAGTTAAACTTAAATAACTTAAATATATCCATATCCATTATCAGAACTTGTTAAGTTGAAGTACTATAACACACAAATTTACTTGTCCAAATGTTTTTTTTTTTTTCTCTTTTTCTTTTTGCTCTGAAAGAGCTACCATCATTTTTCGCTAATCTAAAGGTGTCTCTCTTTTTTTGATCATTATTGTTAACAGCCACTTTATTCAGCGTAATGGGCTTCAAATTTTCAAAACTGGGGCCAGGGAAGGCTGAAAACCTGACTTTACTCCATGTCCAACATCAATTTTTTAGTTATCTCTCCAGAAGTTTCTTTCGGAACTTGGTATCGAAGCAAAGGAGGCGAATGCTCGTTGGTGGTTATGATCTTGACATGTCATATATAACAGATCGTTTACTGGCTATGTCATTTCCTGCGGAGCGTATGCGGGCAGTGTATCGTAATCCACTCTGGCAGGTGAAATCTGTACTTGATATGAGACATCAGGGTCACTATAAGGTGTGTGTTTTTTTTTGGCCAATGCCCTATCATGAAGATTTTTATCTTTTTTCCTTAGATATCTTTTGTTAGTAGTTCTATAACTGTAGATTCTACAAAGTGAAAATATATGTCTTCTGCAACAGCAAGCCCTTGGAATGGGTAAAATAGAAACGGTGTTCATGCTTTTGCCTTTCCTAGTTTACGAAATTTCCCAGCTGGTTAAGAAGTTGAATTGATAAGCCTGCTATTACAGTTCCAAGATTACTTGTGGGCTTGAAGCTCTTGTGATTTGTAGTTAAGATTGCTTTATATGTGGTGTGCTCCTCTTATCTTGATATACAAGCGAATGTCTTATTAGAGCTGTTGCGAAGAACGTCTTTCCTGGTTTGATATGACCACCTTCAGAGTACACATCTATAACTAGAGATAGATGCATATGCATCTACGATATTGTTTACGATTTATAAAGCAAGTGTATGGTAGATCATGAACTATCGCTCATTTAATTAATCTGTTTTTGTCAAGAAAAATTTTGTGCGCAAGACAGCGGGTTAAGAAAGAGGAGAATTTCATCTTCTAGTATTTGTTCATTGCACCATTAATATAACTCTTTGTTAAAAGTAATGGAGCAAACGTCTTTCTATTTTTTTTAACATATATATGAGATTGTTCTCAAGACTATTGTCCAATTGTTTCCTTATATTTTTAAGGTTTTATTTCTTTTGCATTGTCCTTTTAGATATTTTCACTATGTCCAACCTTGATACCTGTACAAAACACACACTCTCTCTCTCTCAAGAAGATTCTAATTTGGTCCTTTATAGGTGTACAACTTGTGCATAGAAGAAGCTTATGATCCATCACATTTTCATGGACGTGTGGAGAGGTTTCCAATGGATGACAACCATGTCCCACCTCTCGAAATGATCAAGAACTTTTGTGAAAGTGTGAATTCGTGGCTTTCGAGCGATCCAAAAAACATTGCAGTTGTGCACTGCATGGTATAACTAGAAAACTTTGTGCATCATTATCTTGTTTTCCGTTGAATGCTTCTTTATGACTCAATTGCAACATGCTTTTGGTTGGTGACATCTATTCAATCACCTGTTTTGCTCATTTTTGTACCATTCTGCCTGAATAGGATCAGTCAGCTTACAATTTAGTCATACTGTTTTAACCATACTTAATACAGACACATGCAGCTTGGATTGATTTTTTCGGATATGGAGTTATTGGTTTTGGGTTAGTCAGTTACTCAGTTGCAATAGAAGCTTGATGATTCGTGATTTTCTGACACTGTGTTGTGACTTCTGCTACTCATTTGTGCCTTCGGTGCTGTGATTCATGATTTGTTGATACTGAAGTCCTAACATATGCCTTCGCTCACTTGTGCCTTCTGCAATCTCAATCAGCTCAGTTCCTGACACTAATATTTCTGTGTCGGAAGATAGCAATATTGAGTTTGATTTCTATGTGGCAGCTCTTTCGTTCTACAAACCATTGCATACTAAAATGGGCTCTACATGGGTGTCTTTGATTTCTGTAAAGGCATGCCATATGGATGCCCATTTATGAACTCATCCACATGGACATCATGTATTCATAAAAGCTGAATGTTAGAGCATTTGTGGTGCACTAACAGTTTTTTCCCTGTTCATTTATACCCAAATTTGGCTCATGTTTTGGTGCATCATATTTAAAATTTGCAGGCGGGAAAAGGTCGGACGGGCATGATGGTGTGTGCTTACCTTGTTTATAGTGGTATGTCAGTAAAGGAGGCTCTTCAAGTGTATGCGCAGAAACGGACCACCAATAATGAGGGAGTAAGTCATACTAGTTCAACATGGGATGTTATGTAGGACCTCCTGAAATTCATTGACACTGAAATTTAACTTTGAAATTGCTGATTTAATATCCCAAACAGGGTCCCAAAAAACTCAGATTGACAAGCAAAGTTTGCATTAATGAAACCGAAGGGTTATCATTGGTTTTTTCCTGTTGTAATAGTTGGCACAAATGTTTTTAGCAAATAGATCACATTACCTCACAAAAAGGTGCATGCATTTATGCATAGGCAATCTGACAATGGTTAACATAGGGTTTGAATCGACATGAAAAGGTTGAATATTATTTTACCCACAACATGAATAATTCTTTTCTCTCTAAGATGCTCTCAAGCTTGAAGTTCAAAACTTTGCTTGTTATTCCTATCATTACCTCCTGCCAATCGCCTCCCGGAACCAAAATAACCATTCTGTGGGCACTAGGTCGGGTCAGTGCCCGGTGCTGTTAACTTAATTTGAACTATGCTAAAGGATAGGATGGATCCACTATTGCCAGTCTTGATTTTTCTTCTTGTGAGTATACAGTAGGAACATTGATCTGCATGTATTAACAGGTCTCAATCCCAAGCCAATGTCGCTACGTTGGGTACTGGGAGAATTTACTTTGTTTTCCTAAGGGAGTTGATTTTGGCCCTCCAGATGTGAACTTGCCTCAACCATGTAGGAGAGAATTGCTTCGAATTCGACTTTATGACACGGTTAACATTGGTTCTGTTTTCTTTGTGGTCTCAGAGTTGCAAGAGGTTAGCCCTTCACACACTTCAAGTTAGAAAACAGTATGCTTCACCATGTTACTTTGGTTTGTTGTTGTTCGTATATGTTACAATGAATATATGTTCCTCTCGCTAGACTTGTATATATTTTTCTGATGTGAGGCATTTTATCACTCATGAGGCGAGGTGTAAGCCTCAAGGCGTTGTGGCATAAGCATTTACAATTTTTATTTTGAGTATAATAATTGCATGAAGTATTAAAGATTACGTTAACAATGCTAAGTACAACATTTATAAATAATCTGCTAGCCCATTTTTATGAGAAAAGACATACCCAAATAGGTACTCTCTCACTTCAAGCAAAGATTGATAGGTTGAGAGAGAGGATGAGAGTGTGAAGATCTATTGGCTATCTGTTTGAAAAGCGTACGCCTCACTTGAAGTACGTAAAAATGAGGAAAAGGTGCACCTTGTGCGTAGCCCCAGAAACAAGGCATAGGCTTTTGGAGGGTAAGGCACAAAGCTCAACGTAGTCTTTGAAAACATTGAAGTTCATTACAATACCCACTTCACATTATTGTTTGCCAGTGCTTTGATGTCATCAGTCTTCTCTTTATTAAAACTACTTTCCCTTAAGTTGTATTTGGATCAAGGATTTGGGTTAGCAATAAGAAAAAGAAAAAGTAAAAGAAAAAGAAAAAGAAAAAGAAGGGGAATGATATACTCCCTCCGTCCCATAAAGTTAGTCCTCTATGAAACTACGTGCAAATTTTAGGCTTAAAAATAATTTACTTACCAAAATAATTTTTTGTGCAATGTGGATCTTGTTTAATAGATCTCGATGAGATCTTTTGAATGATGCAAAAAATTATTTTTGGTAAATATATTATTTTTAAGTTCGAAAATTACACGTAGATTAGTAGGGGACCAACTTTATGGGACGGAAGGAGTAGTTGAATCATCTAACGCTTAGATCTTGTAACTTTGCTATTTCCTTTTCCTTGCCAAATCCTTGATGGCTAGTTGTCTGAGATGGATTTTCTTGCTATTTCTTTCATTCTCTACTCCTATAATATTACTCTACCCATTTTCTTGTTTAATTTCCAGGCAGATAGCTTGAAATGACTTGTGATCACTCTAGTCGGTTGTGTTCCTTCAGAATAGTTTGTGAATTTGTGCTTTGATTGTTAAGGAAATATAGTCCCACATTGCTTGGGAGTGGAATGGGTGATCACTAAATAATATGAGGGACCTCTCCACTCATTGCCAATTGGTTTTGAGACGGATATAAAGTTTCCACATTGACAATATGAATTTGATTATATTATCAATTATGATTGGATGCCCCTCATGTTTTTTTTTTCAGCATTGGATTCGCTCATGTTCATTGTAAACAGGTTCCTGGTGAGCGATATTATCCACCTGTGGAAGTGTTCAAAGGCTGTTGCAGACAAGTTAAAAAAGGTTATCCTAGAACAAATAGCCAACGGTATTATCTCTCATACATCGATCGAGATGGTCGTGAGAATCAATCGGCAACAGTAGAACCTCATCTGGTAGCCCAAATGGACACAGAGAGTCCTGTACTCTACCAGAAAACCTGCCTTGACTATAATTTTGAAAAACCAGTAAAAGTAAGTGATGCTTCATATACTGTATATGTCCTCTTTATCAGTCAATGCTTATGTTTCATTAATTTCAGAATAAGGTGGTGTAACATTTGAAAAAGTAAGGAAACGAACGTCTTTACAAAACTGGGCAAGAACTTCTGATACAAGTTAATTAACCTAAAAATGAGCTTTGTGCATCATTCTGGACTATTTAATTTAGTATTGGTTTGTATCAATGTTATATATATCCTTCATGAGAAAGTTATGCAGAATTTGGCTACATTTCAATGAGCTTCTTTCGCGAATATCAAGATTGTGTGACATGTACAAAGCCTTGTGAATGCATTAGATAAGATAATGCCAGGTACATGAGCAAGCCATTTTCTTTTGGACAGGTTACTGGAGATGTGCGTGTCATATTGTATGAAAAGATGATTGGAGGGCGTCTCTTCTATGCTTGCTTCAATACGGCTTTCATTAAAAATAGCTTATTACAGGTATTGTAATAATTCCTTTTGGCGAGTTTTTATTTCGTTATGTTCATCTACCTAAAACAAGGGACCGAAAGTTTCGCAAGGAAGACTCGGTCACTTAGGATCGAAAAGTGATTACAAATTTACTTATGTAGTCCTATCTCTGCTTCGTTGGATAAGATTTCCCACCTGGCCTGAAAGATGAATCGGAGCAAAAAAGTTAAATCTTTAGTATGTGAATTGTTTTCAGGAATATCTCCATATTTTGCTGTAGGCATCAAGAAATTTTTTGTAATCTGCTCTGGGCTAACCCAAAATTTAATAAACTTATATAATTAATGTCCACCAAACTTGTAAAAAAATATGTAAACATTCAAAAATAAACAAAAGAAAAGTAAAAAAAATGTACACTATTGAAGTTGTGTGCCCTAAGTTGTTTTACAGAGTTGAAATTATTTATTATCAAATCTGAGTTGATATCTTCAACAAGTTCTTTTTCAATGAAGATAATCATTTTAGGATGGATTGAGCTAAAAAAGAAAATGAGGTGGGTTAGAATTTTACATATATATATTTTTTTAGTTTACCTAGGCTAGAGCCCACCCCACTTTGTATGTACTTCCGCCATTGATCAGGCTTTTATGTAAATATTACCTTGTGACCGATAACTAACCCGTGTTTTGATTCCATTCGATGCTTTTATGTAAATATTACCTTGTGACCGATAACTAACCCGTGTTTTGATTCCATTCGATACATTTTTCGTGTTCATTTTCCCTCGCAACCTTGCAGTTTTTTGTTGGAGACTTGGATAAAGTTGGGAAGAAGGGAAAGTCAATATGCGGCCCTGCATTTTGCTTGGAGTTGCTTTTTGGTCCTGCGAATTCAGATTGCTTGTTCTCTGCGTCGTGTGATGATGATTATTCTAGCGATGATTAAGTTTTGAAGAGTTTTTTGTTCACATCACTGTAATTTTTTTTACAGTAGGTGGTGTATTGGACGATTTCTTAGTTTTACAACCGGTGCTTTTTATTCCTATTTTGCCATCTATTTTTCCGTTGGCAGAAAGTCAATAGGAATAACAAGTGAAATATTGTGTTTAGAATTGGAGAGCATATGACAAAAAAATATACTGTATACTACACAAATGAAGAAATAGTCTCTCTCTTGGGCTTCTTTCACAAGAGTCTCTCTCCCTCTGCAAATGAAGACTCATCCCATTTTATAGTCATTCATTTCCTCAATAGGTGGCTATGATCATATGTATCCCATGGCTCTTATTCACCTTTTGAAATTCTTCTAGCATATATGCTTACTTCTTCATGCCTCTTCAACATTCTAAAACTCTCTATACAACTATACAAGTCTAGCGCCTAAATAGACCGGTCTATTGTAATTTTGGAACATTTTAATTCTTCTAAAACTCTTTAAAAATCTCCAAATTCTTAACCTTATCCAATGTTGTTAATTGCTTCACTACTAGCTACTCCAATGCAAACGGAATATCCTACGACATTATAGATGCTTTCACTATTAGTCACATCAAGCGATCGAATGGGCCAAACAAACTGGTCCAGAAAGTACATGAACTCAAAACGTAACTAGCATAGAGAAAAGCTCCCAAAACAATCATCATGGGTAAGATTATTACTCCTGCTTTGTTCCAGTTTTCCAAGGTTGTGCAAAACCTAGTTTATAGGCTTCGTAATTTGCTTTGTAATTTCGATCTCGGATGATGGATCTCTGGGTGTTTGTGAGGGTTGGTCTGCGATTTCTCGGCGCCGGTATTCAAGGATCTGCCTTTGTGAAGTTCGGCGGCGGAGCAGTGATGGTTCTCGTTTGTCTGGTGGAGTTTTTTGGCTTGGTCAGGTTTGGGTGGTTGCTGGTGGTGGTGGTTTAGTTGCTCGGAGGATTCGAATGGCGGCAGGGGTGGCGATGACTGTAGTTCAAGGTTAGGGTTTGGTATTGGGCCTTTTGGTGGGCTTGGCTCATACTTTGTACGAGTTTTGGCTATTTTGGGCTTATATTTTCATATTTGGGCATTATTTGGCCTTTTTTGTGCTTTATGTGATTGATCTGGGCATTATTTTGGGCATATTACGGCCCTTAGGTGTTCGGACGTTCCGCCCTTGGATTGTAGGGCTTTGCCCTTTTTAGGTGTTTGTCCAACCTTTGGTTGGATCCCCCTCCCCTCTCCCCCAACTTAATGTACCCATTTTCAAGTTTTCCCTAATAATATTTTTGCCGTTTCAAAAAAATGATCTCTCAAATTGCAAATACGTTTCGCATAGCAATACGATGGAGCTTTGTTCACTTGGGGTTATCAGAACCTTAACATTCTCTTTCAGAATGGTTTTCAATAAATTTTCGCACTTATCATTCTCGTATCTCTCCACTTACTACACCAAACAATGGCAGAGCTAAGTATGGGCCCGGGGCCCCAAAAATTAATTTTTATAACTAATAGTCATGCGTTATATGATTATAAATGATATAATTAGTATAGAAATTTTTAAAAATTTATATAATGTTGATTTAATCGAGTTAGAAATTGAAGTTGTTTTACATTGTTGTGTAAAATTTCCTCAATTTCTTTCATAGACGAAAATAAGCACGCATAGGCGTTGCGATTGTTGACAAAAAAAAAAAACTTATAGAATACTCGGGTCTGTAAGATAACAATAATATTATCTTATATAAAAAGATAATATCTTATTCTGGGTCTGAATTATACTATGTACGTTATCTTTTAGTGTGCTCAAATGTAGACACAACAGTGTTTTCCCTATCACAGTTTTTATTTCTTACAAGTTGTTACAAGATATTAGGTGACCATCTAAAGAAAATATTTGGAGCCCCTTCTTTTACTCAAGATGATCATGTGGCCTTATTGACATGAAAACCGCGGCATACCGCCGGAGCCGGATCTCCCCACCTCCATTTTCCGTCTCACTACTGACTGGAACCCTGATGATTCCCGTCCTGTACCGCCGCCAAGCAAACTGTATGTTCACAGCAGCCCAGTTCCTCCAGTTAGACGAGTAGTATCTCGCCGTTCGCTTTACCTTCTCGTTGGCAAATCGGTAGCGGAAATGATCGGTTATGTACCGAAGATCGTCGAATTCCAGACTGAATGCTTCCGTTGGTTGGAGACATTTGAAGGTCGCGTTTGAGGCCGGAAGGCGGTCTATGAAAGGGCGACGGAGGCACCACGAGAGGAGCTCGTCGCCTATAATGGTTCCCGGTTGTAGTGTGTTGGCGGCCAGGGTGCCTTTGCTGAGGGTTTGGCTTCTCTTTATCCGCCCATGAACTATAAATATCATCTTCTGTACTGGGTCTCCTTCTCTCATAATCTGCCACAAGGAAATACGGCCAAGTTAGAAAAATGTTACGAACATAGAATCTGTATAGAGTTAGTAATATGGGTCGCGTTGTGAATGAATGTTTCAGCTTTGAACCGCGTTCGTACGCGGAAGGGTTGTACCTTTTCACCCTTGGAGAAGACCAGAGGTTTAACGCGGTCGCAGATGTTATCGAGGATGAGATCGTCCAGGCAGTGGAACAGAGGTACCTAGCATAAGAAATTACGATTGGAAAAATCGGATTTTTTTCAGGCAAGTTAACGAATGACTTTGGTATGTTGAAGTGCTCAATGCATTCATCGAAGGACGGACGAGACCTTCCTCCAACCTAAATTGCAAATACCTTCAACCGTGGTAAAAGTAAGATGCGCGACGACCATAATATAAATCGCGAAAGAAAGTTACACTTGCAAAAACCTTCCATGTTCAGAGCCACATGATTTAAGTTCAGCCTCCAAATTATATGTTCTTTCTTGTGTTCTAATATGGATCCCAAGTAAAAGTACCCACAAAAATTCATTCAGTCTTATATGAATGATTTATTGAATCTAAATCTTCTGTTCACAGACCAACATGATCTAAGGAACAGAGAAGGGATCACGGAGGGGACGAGTGATCGGGGTTCGGTTTCAAGCACATATACCTTCTTGAAGCCAAAAGAAAAGTACATACCTTCTTGATCAAGTCCAAGCAAAGATGACGCTTGATGTCTCGTCGTAGGCCTTCAGGTAGGTCTTTGATCAATTCCATCTCATCCTCAACACCTCCCATGGTCGCCCACCTCTGTCTTTCAAAATGACAGACTCTTTTTCTCAGCGGAACTGGCAACTGTCTCCTTCTCATCCACCACTGCACGTCCTGATATCGCACCTGCATCTTCCTCCTCCTTGCTGTGACCGCGTGCAAGAACACCTTTTTCAGCAATACGCACTCCTTGTTAATTGGCCAATTGGGAACTTCATTTATATACATGAAAAAAGAAACAAAGATGATTCACCTGAATATTACCGATCAGTAATGTGAAGAGCATTAGGCCGCCAAGCACCACACAAATGCAGAACAACACTTCTGAGGACTTGCTTGTCGGCTCCAGATTGTTGCCCATCGTGCTGCGAACCAAACGCCAAAAAATGTGTTGTAACCAATGTTTGGGTCGTGGATTCTGATTAATACTGGATTCAAAGATCATGACTACGTTGACTTAAGGCCTCGAATATTTTCCTAGGAGTACTAGGGATGTTTCGATAATTCTGGTAATAGTAAAACCTTAGCACAAGTAATGTTGGTAATATCCTCACTGCCTCGTAAGTGGTACTAGTGATGATCTTAATATCTCTTTGAAGAACATAGTCAAAAAATGGGAATGAGAGTATCTTACCTAAGAGCCATTAGACCCCAAAGATTGGAATAGAGGATTTTAATAGCGGTTGAATTTGTTGAAATGAGAGGAAGAGCAAACTGGTAGATTCCATACGGGAACGCTCCACTCTCATCGAAGCACAATTCCGTTTTGGCCATCTTTGGAATTGTGGAGTTACGATTGCGTTGAATCTCAAATGTCTGGTAATTTCCGGTACTTGTGTAATTCTGCTGTGAGAGGCACGATGCTATTCTTTGAATTGAGAGAATATACCAGCATCCTCCAGCAGCCTGCACAGGTACAAAAACATCAATGGCGATGACAAGCAATGTGTGTGCACGGCGTCCTATCCAGTTTGCACGCAACTCGATTAATATTTGGAGACCAATTTCACTGTTCACTAAGTGGAGCAAAGCCCCGTATGAAATCTTCTATGCATCCCCCAAGGCCCGAAGTATTACGCATCCATTGATCAAGTCTATTATTGATTGCTATACTGCTATACGCAGGGCCGGCTCAGCCGCGGTAAGACAGAGGATGTTATCCGGAATGATTGGGCGTAAAGCGTCTGTAGGTGGCTTTTTAAGTCCGCCGTCAAATCCCAGGGCTCAACCCTGGACAGGCGGTGGAAACTACCAAGCTGGAGTACGGTAGGGGCAGAGGGAATTTCCGGTGGAGCGGTGAAATGCGTAGAGATCGGAAAGAACACCAACGGCGAAAGCACTCTGCTGGGCCGACACTGACACTGAGAGACGAAAGCTAGGGGAGCGAGCGGGATTAGAGACCCCAGTAGTCCTAGCCGTAAACGATGGATACTAGGTTCTGTGCGTATCCACCCGTGCAGTGCTGTAGCTAACGCATTAAGTATCCCGCCTGGGGAGTACGTTCGCAAGAATGAAACTCAAAAGAATTGACGGGGGCCCGCACAAGCGGTGTCTTGGAGGCCGGAAGCGAACCTCTTGAATGAGGCCACCCTACATAATATTATTATATTCATCACCATAAATAGAAAATCCTAAAAATTTTACCAATTAGGTCAACTGGTTAAGATAATAAAAAACTTACTCCGTACTTGGTAGAGGTGAAGAGTTGGAGATAGTAAAAGAGGGGCCTCAAGAAATTCCGTGTGCAAGTAATTTCTGTCCACGGTCGTTGGTTGTTATCTTCCCTCCCCTTCGACTCCTCAAGCATGAAGCGTTTCTAGTTCCTGCCGTCCTACTCCTTATGATCGGCTATATCTTTTTCTTTTTTGATCTTCTTTTTTAATTGGCTATATCTTCCTAGTTCGGCTATATCTTTCGTGTGCGAGTAATCTACCGACCCTTATGTTATTTTATTTTATTTACTGTTTTAACGTGTTAGTATTTCTAATGAATAATTCCACAATTTGGCCTATTTTATGGCTCCTAAATTTCAATTGGGCCTATTTTGTATAAAGGAGGCTAGTGCAATTTTTTTGGGACCACACACACACATATACAGGAATCCTAAAAATTTGGGGGCCCTTGTCTTTAATTTTTTTCGGGAGCCGAAAGCGTAGGCTTCCCTCGCCTTGGCTATAATTAAGCCGGCTCTGGCTATATGTAAAAATGGCAAGGAGAGAGAGAGAGAGAGCAATGGACGTACGTACATGAGAGGCGAGGAAGTAGACAATGAGATTAAGGGCGAAGCCCCACCAGATGGTGCCGAATACGTAGCCTGTGACCTTTCTCATTCTTTGCATCAAGAAAAAGCTGTGGTAAACCTTGGGAATGAACTGGAACAAGAAAATCAGTTCAAGTGTTGTCATTACCACCTCTATTCTTTCTTCTCTTATTAATTTCGGTGCTACAAGCCAATATAAAACCTGCATATGAGAGAGAGAGAGAGAGAGAGAGAGAGAGAGAGAGAGAGAGAGACGATCGTTAAAAGAGAGAGACGATAGTTGAAGCCTATGGTTTGCAACTTTTTTTTTTTTTGAAAAACTCACCGGAGATGAAAATAAACTACGCCCTCCGTCAATTTTTAAGCGTCTAATACGAAAATATGTGCAATTTTCAGATCAAAACAAAAAGCATCTTCACCAAAGCAAAAATCTTTAAAACTGTTTTTTCATTAAGAATCTTTACAAAGTCTCTTCGTCATTCTTCTCGTGTGTGCTGACTTTTTGCGTCTTTAGTTATCATTTTTGTCATCTAATATGAGTTTTTTTTAGACTTTTTGCTTTTACTATTATACTTTTTTCATTCTTCTCATCGAAACGAACAATGTGGTTACTAATTTGACCATTATCCGGTAAGATTAAAGGAAAAACACTTAAACACCAACTAAACTAAGATGATTGTCCATGGTGGTTTTGGCAATATTTTTTTATTTTTATTCAAAAAATTACATTTATTAGTCTTGCGTCAAATTTTTTTTAAATTATTAATTCGTGAGATAAATATAAAAAGTAAAAAATAATGATCAAAATTTAGAATATAATTTTAATAAAGACAAAGAAATAAGCTAAAAAAGATTTTTAACTTATTTTTTTAATTCAATAAAATTTCGGTTTGGATTATAATTTTTAACTTTTTCGATTTCTAACACCAAGACGAATTTATAATTCATAGAAATTTGACGTAAAATTAATAAATGTGGAAAAAAATTAAAATAACCCAAAACCACGGTTTGTTTACCATTTGAGAGAGAGAGAGAGAGAGGAGAAGAAGAAGAAGGCGCGACCTGAGGGACGGGAACAATTACGAAGGCGTCGAACCAGAAGGCCTTGGAAGACCGGAGATAGTGAGAAGCGATCGCACGTGGGTCCCACACGAGCTTCCCGCACCCAACCACCAACGACTCCCTCGACACGTACGCCAACCGAAACTGAACCAACAGGTGGCACAAATGCACTGCGTCCACGCACGTGCGAACAACGGCCACGACCGCCGCGACCCCACCGTCCACGTAAACCCCAGGCGGCCGTCCACCCCTATTGACGGCAAGCGAGAAAAAGAACACAGGATCGACGGCCAGCGAGACGCCGCGTGCCATCAGAACAGCCCGGTTCCACTTCCGCACGATTTCGCTGCGGGGGTCGAAAACGACGCCGAATGGTCCCGACGGTTGCCGGTATCCGGCGGTCCGGTTCGCTGGTGATTTGCGGCGGGACCGGTTTTTGATCGGGATGAGAGACGAACCGGCCAGAGCCTCCCATTCGGGCTGGTGGGACGGGTCACAGCTCGTGGAGTGGAAAACGGGAATGCCGATTCGGGTACAGGCGTGGCATTCTGTTGGATCGTTGTTGTTGTTGTTTTCTGATTGAGTAGAACGGCGCCGGAAAATTCGACTCCACCTGCAAAGGCTGCATTGGAAATGTAAATTAATTACTCACAGTATATTTGAATCAACGGAAAATTTGAAAAATATACTCGTAAGTTGACTCGGACAATTGATTAGTAAAAAAATGAAAAAAATGGGAAAATCGGAATTGTGATTAAAAAAACTAAAAAATTGGGAAAATCGGAATTGTAGAAACTGGAAATGAGGGCGATCAGATGATTAGAAGAAAGAAAAAAGAAACCTTGGCATTTTGGGGAAAGTGGAAACAGGAGATTGGAATGGGAGCAGAGGTAGGGAGAATTAAAGAGGGAGTGAGAGAGAGAGAGAGAGAGAGAGAGACGTGACTCGTAGCATGGATGAGAGAGAGAGAGAGAGAGAGAGAGAGACGTGACTCGTAGCATGGATTGAGAGTGTGGGCTCCAAAGGTCGTTGGTACGTGGATCGGGCAGAGGTTTTTCGATTCTACTACTTTGTTTTCCTACCGTTATATTCCTACCGTTATATAAAAAGAAGGGGAGTTTCGGTGTGCAATTTTTCAATTGGAAAAAACTATGGGTACATATAATAAATATGTACATATCGTGCACATATGGATTTTGTAGGGCCCACCTCGGGTTTCACAAAGATGATTCGAACTGTCCATTATTTTTAAAATATTTTTTTATGGAACCCCGTAAAAAATCAGCTCAACACTATATTAGTAAGGATTTTTTCGGAATTTGCAGGGGCGAAACTACTAAGAGAAAATTAAATAGGCATCCTATATGGAGAACTTATTTAGGTGTCCATCCTAGTGATTTTGAATACTTATGTTGTCATCCTCAAAATACTTTGTTGCCAATTATACCCCTTGTATATGTATTAATAAAGATATTGTGTATTTAATTTAATATGTTGATTATCCCATAATCTGGATAATACCACAAAACAAAGAGAGAGAGGAGAGAGAATCAATGTTTATCTCTTCCCTACCATCAACGATGTCCACCACTTCCAGTACCCAAATTCTGCGCCATTGCTTCTAAGCCAAAGCTCTTTCTACCCTCCTTCCCCTCAAGTGCTCCTACTCTGAAAGCCCTAAAACCCTCTCTCTTTCTCTCCTCGACCCACCCCCCCTCTCTCTCTTCCCTTCGAATCGGCGGCCCTCGCTGGCAACACCACCCCCTTCTCTTTGATGGATCGTGAAACGTGAAGATCAAAAATTACAAGTCCAAAAAGAGTACGAAGAAGAAAGGAGGCCAAAAAAAGAAATGGGGCCGAAATAAAAAATTAGAGATACATTCTGTCAAGATTCTAAGGTTGTGTATAGAATCAGATTTTACTTCTTTTGATATTCGGGTATTAATGCATCAATCTGTAGTTTTTTGTATCTTTTTCTCTGCTCCTCATGATGGGGAAAATCTATATAGCCAGATGTAGTATTTTTGTCACCGTTGCCTCCGACCTCTTAACCACCGCATCCGCCGTTTCCGGGTTCCATCCTCCGCTGTCGTTACCAGATTCCGTTGCCGGAATATCAATTTTAGGTATTATGTTTTTTTATTTTTGTCATGTTTGTGAATTGATGATGTTTTATTCATTTATCTCGATTGAAACCTACACTTCTCAAAACTTGTCATGTTTTTTGATTTTTGTCATGTTTTTTATTTGATGTTCATCCATCTCGGTGAAACCTACACTTCTCAAAACTTGCCATGTTTTCCGATTTTGTCATATTTTTTAATTGATCTTGTTTTGTTCATCTACCTCGATCAGGTTTTGTGAATTGATCATGTAAGAGTCGTGTTTTCTTTTTATTAGATTTTAAGGGAATGACTGACCATTACAAATATAACAACGACCAGTGATGTGTATAACCAAAATCTTACAAAGGCATAACTCCCAAAATCCCCAGAATTTTTGGGGATTTTGGAGGTTATGTCTTCGTAAGGTTTTGGTTATTCACATCACTGGTTTTGGTTATACCATTAATGGTCAGTTATGCCATTTTTTATGGTGTCCCCAAATGGCGGGTGGACACCGTAGCATTTCCCATGAAAATATGAGAGAGAAGATTAGGAGAGAGAAAAAATTCAAAAGATTAGGTGAGAAATATTTGAAAGATGAGAGAGAATTGAGATAATTAAAAAAGATAAATAAATAAATAAATAAAAGAAAGATTTGAAAAATTAGGAGAAAAAAAGGGTAGTTTAGGATTTAATTGAATTTGAGGATGTAAAGATAAGTATTTAAACACATTAGGATGAGCACCTAAATAAGTAGGGTAAAAAGGGTGGCTAATTAAGTTTCCCAACTACTAACTGCCTAGTTTCGCTCCTACAAATTCAAGAAAAATTCTTACCGATATCGGGTTGAGCTGATTTTTTACAGGGCTCTATAAAAAAATATTTTAAAAATAATGGACGGTTCAAATCATCTATGTGGGACCCGAGATGGATCCCACAAATCTCATATGTGCATGATATGTACATATCATATGTACCCATAGCAAGACTCTTTTCAATTTGCCCAGAGCAAAATTGTAAAGTAGAATTTGGCATGCCCTGGGCAATTCGTAAAATGGGCGAAAAATTGCAAATCATAAAAAGAGCAAATCATGCACACCAAAAGATTTTGTTACGATGTCTATTCTTTTAGGATTTGACAAAAGGATTGATTGATAGATCTACGCTTTCCTGTGCTTGTTCTTCATCTTCTTCCATGTCACTCTCGGTCGTTGATGAGGTTGTTGCAGGAATTGTTTTGGTCATGCTTCTTTGGGGTGTTTGGTCCTAGAATCTGGGGTGGTGCTTGCTTGGGTGCTTGTACACAATGGTTGATTCCCCCATAACTGTACATGTAGGCTTTCAAGATGGCAACGCATGTTTTTGGAGAGGATATATAGCTTTTGAATCAAATCCATTGATAGATTACCCTGCATAGTATTTTATATTAGCTGTGTTTATAGTATTTACTTAATGTAATGAACTAAAGCTATTGTAACCTACATCGTTTGTATTGTCGACCAATTTTGCTGCATTAATTTTGTAAAGCTCCTCTGCCTTTTCTTCAAATAGTGTTTGCAACAATGGATCCTGTAGTTAGGGCTGCAAACGAGCCGAGCCGAGTCGAGTTTTACCGTGTTCAAGCTTGTTTATTAAGTTTTTAACGAACCTGAGCTCGAGCTCAGTGAAAACTTAACGAGTCGAGCTCGAGCCGAGCAAGGCTTGGCTTGACTCGAGCTTGTTCACGAGCCTCAACGGACCAACGAAAAATGTATTTATATCCTCGCATAGGCTTAATACAACCAAAAATATTTTGATTGTGAAGGTATATATCTTTCATTTTCCTATGGAGCGGGGGTGTATTGGTGTGCGTGTGCTCTCACCTCCCTTGGTTGACTGGAAAGTGAAAACAGAAAGAACAAATTATGAAATAACAATAAAAACCCTAAACTTAAGTATATATATCCTGGCTCACGAGCCGACTCGAGCCGAGCTTATCCTAGCTCGAGCTCGTTCATTAAACTTCTGAGCCGAGCTTGAACGAGCCACTAATGAGCCGAGTTGCGAGCCGCTCACAAGCGGCTCGGTTCGTTTGCAGCCCTACCTGTAGCATCTGTGATTTCTACATTAAATTTGATCCTACATTGAGAAAGATAATGTGAAGTTTTATATGTTGGAGAAAACTGGATGTGACCACAGAAAAATAACAATAATAAAAGTGAGGAGTTTGTAAATAATTTAACCTTAAGTGTGAATGGAATAGAAGGGAAGTTGAAACCAGTAGCGTTTATAGACCATTCTTCAGACATTGGACTGAAAACAGTATTAAAAAAAATGAAATATATGAAAGACATCAGAGATAGAATTTTGTATATAAGGCATTGTGGGCAACATGCCCTGGAAATTCCGGTTTCCAAAAATGCAAGGGCCCGGATCGAGGGAGCGCGAGCGCAGGTGGCAAGCGCTCAAAAATACAGAGTCGCCACTCGGGTTTTGAAGGTCCGACACCCAAGGAACCGTATTTCGAAGCACCTGCCGTGCTGTTTGATTTGAAAAAGTTAAGGAACCAGTCCGTCATAACCATATCTGGGTTTGGGAGCCAGGTTACGAGAGGGGAAGGGTTTTATGGCACCCCTCTCGCCCAATCCGGAGATCGGTCTCTACTTAGGCATTTTGAAAACATTGCGATTCTTCTTTTATTAATCAATTTTAGCCAATTAGGGCGGGGGAACAGTTAATCGGGGATTAAAACTATAACATATTTGCAGGATGTGATAGATGGCATGGATGAGCAGTTAGTATAGGATGAGAACAGACTGCTGTGGGAGTTTAAACAGACTAGAAAGCTCCTGTCTTGGAGCGTCATGCACAGGAAGAAACCAGTATGCACTGATCAAGTCAATGCATGCTGACCAAACCTGCGCACGCTACTACAAGACCTGCGCACGCCAGTAAGCCTAAGCCCACAGCTCTTATTCTCAAACCCTCTGGGCTCTGGAAGGACCAGTGCACACCCAGGACAAACCAAGCAGTTTATGCAGTCATAATATACAGTTTAAAGGCGAAAAGCCGAAAAGCCTAATAAATAAATAAAAACACCCCATAAACAGTGTGGGGACAAAATAATAGCCTAAAACCAAGTTAAACATGCAAGGCCAGCCACTGATCGGGAACAGAATGGAACCGTCGCGCGAGGGTTCCTAACAGTCGCGCGACGGTGCTCCCGGGCGCGCGATGGTTGCGCCCTGGCGCGCGACGATGCGCCCAGGCGCGCTGGTCAACGCTCCATTTGACCATCGCGCGAGGGTTCCAAACTGTCGCGCGACGGTTCGAGCCAACTTTCCAGTGTCTGGTTTTGCACATTTCTGGGTTCTGAGACAGGTCCAGAATGATCCCAGGGGTACTCCAACAGAACAGAAATGAATATTGAAATGCAAGCTAGCAATTTAAGCTTTAAGAAAAGCAATAAACTGGTTTTTTGCATGCTTAACAGTGATCTATATACTAAGTAAAAATTATAACAGTCATGCACGTAGCTAAAACAAGAAATGACCAGCCTCCCTTCCCCACGTGGTCCAATCTCGTGCAAACAGGACTGTCGCGCGAGTGAGTGGGACCATCGCGCGAGGGTTTGCTTGGCCTCGGTTTTTGAAACCTTGCTAGCTTTAGGGCCAGGACTGGTATTTATTACCAGTCTTGACCCTGCCAGCCCCCCTCAGGGATCAGAACAGAAAATAGAACAAAGGTGTTATACCTTTGGTTTTTGAGTTTGAATGGTGTTTGAGCTTTGATGCTTGAGGTTGAACAAGGTGATAGAGCTTGCAAAATGAGTGTATGTAGATGGCTAGAGTGATGAAGTATCAAGTGTATTTGGGTTTGTGTGACCTTTTGTGCTTGATTTTTTGTAACCCCTTGAAAGAGAACAAATGGGGCTATTTATAGGCATGGAGGGTGAATCTGGTTGGTGCCAGGAGAGGAATTCAGCCAGCCACGAGGCTTGGCTGAAGTTGCATTGGTGGCCAATTTTCTGCCTCTGAAAAAGTAGGTGGGGAACTGACCATCGCGCGAGGGTTCCAAACTGTCGCGCGAGGGTCAACGGTCAAACTTTGTCCACCTGGCAGTTTGACCATCGCGCGAGGGTTCCAAACTATCGCGCGAGGGTGCGCCCTGGCGCGACCATCGCGTGATGGTTCCAGTCTGTCGCGCGACGGTGCGCCCTGGCACGAGATGATTGCGCCCTGGCGCACAATGACTGCGCCCTGGCGCACGTCAGTAGGGTTTTTGGCTTTTGGAAGTGGCTTAAGACTAGGTTAGGTTCAAGGGTTTTGCAAACACTCAAAGCTCAAACACTCGACATTCCCGGGGTGTTCTTGATCCGTTTCATCATCGGGGAATCAAAAACCGTAAGTAAACTAATCTGGAAGCCCAGATTGGGGTGTCTACAGGCATGAAGGTTAGTGTTTTGTATTCTTACTGTACACAATCAGTAGTATTTATCATACCTCAGAGGGAGAGCTCTTATTTGACATCTATAATACAAATCGCGACGGTGTGGTGGCCCATATATTTTCCCTACATAAATCTTGACCATTGGATTTAGTAGACATTTCTCTACATAAATCTCAACCCTTGGCATTGGATGAGAATTAATAATGACATGCTATAATGGCAAATGGAAAATACAATGACATTGCTGTTGATTGGCTGGACTAGAATTCCTGATTTTTTCAGTCATTATATTCAGTTTGGTAATGATTTCTAAAATTGCCGTTGATTGGGTGAGAATATAATGACATGCTATAATATAATGGAAAATACAATGAAAAGCTATAAATGGGGTAAGGGAAATTGCGTTGATTGGGCGAATTTTTGGTAACGAATTTTCGGTAATGATTTATTCTCATTTCAGTTTTTGGTAATGAATTTTGGGTGAACGAATTTCTCTCTCTCTCTCTCTCCCTAATCATTTTCTGAACAAGTCTTCTTTCCATTTCTCCCTTACTCTCGCTCTCTCTCCATAGGTATGGCTCTTTGTTCTCTCTTTTTTTTAAACGGTTGTGACGGCTGTGAATCAAAAAATTAGTTGTTTAGAAAATTAGTTCTTTGTTCTTTGGTGTGTGCAAAGTCATGACACATGAGAGAAGTATGTTACTCACACTTCTTCTTTTTCCCCATGTTTTGAAATTTGATCAGAAGAACATGTCTTGGAATATGATTTAGAAATTTCGAAGCTTCCTACACAGTAGGCGTTCGTGATCTCATTTTAATTTTGCGTATTGAACCGACCCCTTATACGGAAAGCTAGATGAGTTCAGGTCTCATATGTTTTGGTGTATAAACTGTTGCTCGAATCTAAGGTCAATTATAATTCCATGATTTAAGGATTTTACAGGGAAGGAAAGGTCCATAATTTATTCTATCAATTCTCTCTCCCAACCCAAAAAACCTAGAACTTTGAAAGTCCATGAATGGCTCCACCCATAGGTATATGCTTCCTCCTTGTCATTTATGATTTTTTTAAGCTATTACTGTTTTGTAGTTCTAAGATATTTGATGTTTTGATCATTTGCGTAATTTTTACAATTAATGTTTAATTGTGCTTCCAATCACTCTCATGTTGATGAAGACCGAAATTGGTGAGTTGTTTGTATTCATTAAATACATTTTCTATCTAATAAGTGTATAATTTTTACATTTTTTAATATCAAATATCAGTGCGTGGTTTATTTCTTCATTTGAATCTGTATAAACTCATACACATATATGCAAGTAAGCATGTTGAAAGAAGTACATAAACTCAGGGTTTTTATTTTTATTTTTTATCTTTAAGGAAAGTGATGGTAGCTTATCTTTATAAGACTAGAAATTGCCCGTGCCTGAAGGCACGGCTCGAACGATCATTACATACAAATAAACATTGCTTGAAGTATGACGCCACATCACCACCAAATCTGTTACGTGCAATAAATCAACCCCTCCCCAACGAATCCAACTACGCAAAACAATAACCCAATCATATTCATAAAAATTGTCCGTGCCTAAAGGCACGATACCACATCTATTTCCAGGAAGTTGTTCTTGTAATTCATGTGTATAGTCTAGTACTAATTAACTACCGAAAACAATGCCAAATTTAAAGCCATCTAATTCATGAGTATAGTACTTAAGGGATGTAAGGATTCAACTTGGCACATTGATCACAATTGGAGCATCACACTTTTGTACATGAATCCACCAACCTAAGGTAGTTTCAATTCCCGATTAAAGAAAGATAAATGACTAATGAAACACCTACAAATTTCAATATAGAGAAAACTAAAGAATTTCTCTTCCATCTTCGTTCCCCGTTAGAGATTTCAGAAACACCCAGATGCTTTACTTCAACACCACTCTTTTGAAAATCCTGTGTACCAAAGCAAAAATAAATTTATCAAGTCAAGATAGAAAGAACGAAGTGGGAATTGCACCTAGAAACACGTAATACATATGTCCCCCCATTGCCATATGTTCAACCCACAAAATAGTATCTAGAACAAAAATAGGTAAATCACAGTTTGTTTATTTTTTGGACAGTCAACTTTAGAATCCCCAACATAATTTGAACTCGATCAAAATAAATTAAAGTAGGGGGTATTTAGCCGCAACCATTATCCTCTCTCCTATATGGCCACCATCACCACTTCTTGAGCCTCGAATCCTCTCAAAATTTGCTTCTTTATTAAGCTTAAAACATGGTCCATTTAACATATTCCATTAAATTAAATTTCTAAAAAAAAGAGACTTACGACAACCAACAAAACCCAAGTTACCAATGAACTAAAGCTATTTAATTTCAGCAAGTATATATACCAAACTATTCATGCAACAAATAATAGCAACCAACGGAATAAAGAAAAATAATGTATAAGGAAATAGAGTTTCTAACCGAGCAAATATGTGAGTCAGTGAGATGGAGTGAAGGGTATCTACTTACGTTATTTAAAGTAGTTCCATCGAGGCACCAACTGTTTTCCGAATCCTTCACCCCTGAAACAATTAGACACTAATCAATATTTTGCCCAATGAAATTTGGACACATTAAGAACTTAAGAAATGATTATTCTATTTCATAGTCCATCTAAAGTTTGTTATGGGATTGTCACAATAATAAAGATGTTCAGAGCATGGACACATTAAGATTTTGAGTAACTCCTTTATACCCTCTCAAAACAAATAGCCACTTCAATACAGAACTATTCAAACCAAGGGTCAAGTCAAAGGCCGTTAGGCATGCCAATGATGCCACACTTGCTACTAATGTTAAAAGGCAAAGTAATCAAATGGAATGAAATAAAAGCACAGAAACTATCAATATAACAAAAAATTGATCGACTCCCCAACTATTTGAAGGATGACCTTACATTCAAAGGCCTTTAAGAGAAGCCAACAATAATCCAAATTAATGTGCACTCCTCAAATTAATCAAGAACAAACCCACAATATTAGCTAGATTAAGAAACAATGAGTTCCATTATACCTTCAACCGTACCTGTCATGCCCCCCCCCCCACACACACACGAACACATAAAAGGTATGTCTTCCTTAGTCTCCAGTATCTAACCAACTTGATAGAATCTATCCAAACCAAACCAGACCGAGCCTTAAGTCAACTCCCAATTAGAACCCCGAACTAATTTTCTAAACAACGTGGAGAGAGAACAAAGAGCTGGAAAAGAAATGGAGAATTCACCATGGGGATAGAGAATAAAGAACTAATTTTCTAAACAACTAATTTTTCAATTCACAACTGTTTTAAAAAAATTAGAACAAAGAGCCATCCCTGTGGAGAGAGCACCAGAGAGAGGGCGAGGATCAAAGAGACAGAAAAGAGTAATGGAAAGAAAACGTTTAGGGAGAGACAAAGAAAACTGAAAATGAGAATAAATCATTACCAAAAATCAACGCCAATCTATCCCTTACCTAATTTTAAATCATTACCAAAAATCAATACCCAATCAAGCTTTCATTACAAAAAATGCACATGAAAATTGAAGATCAAGCTTTCATTACATTCTTTCATTACCAAAAATCATTACCCGAGCAAGCTTGATTGGGAACTAATTTTCTTTCATTACCAAAAATCGCCAATCAAGTCTTTCCAAAAATTAAGCTTCCTGTAAATTAAGTGACTGAATATAATGACTGAACATTTCCAAAAATTCAACATTCAAACTGAAAAAATCATTTCCAAAAATTGAAAAAATCACTCTCAACCGTCGGACGAAATCAATCTGAGCCATCCAATGCCAATGGTTGAATGAAGGGTGGAGATTTGTGAAGAAAAATGTGTGTTAAGCCAATGGTGAAGATTTATGTAGGAAAAATGTGTGGGCCACCACACCGTCGCGATTTGTATTATAGATATTATTGGTCATGTGTGAGAGAAAAGGACAAAGTGAGGGAGCTAGTTGGTACATGAAAGTGGGGTTGGCTTGTGATGGGCTGTGAGACAAAAAGACAAGATGAGAGTGCAAGAATGAAGAGAGGGGCCTAGCCCATCAATATTTCGGTGAGTTAAGATGGCAGTTGAGAGAATGAGTGGATGAGAGTGTGCTTTGGTTTCTGAGTGCAAGAATGAAGAGAGGGGCCTAGCCCATCAATATATTTCGGTGAGTTAAGATGGCAGTTGAGAGAATGAGTGGATGAGAGTGTGCTTTGGTTTCTATATGCATGTGTGCAATAGAGTTGTGGGAAGAAGAGTGGGAAAAGAGAGAGAGAACAGATAAGTGAGAGAGACGTTGGGAGCCCCTAACTGTTTGTGTGTGAGGTGTGAGTGAGTGAGAGTGAGATGTTTTGTTTGAGAAATAAATAGAAGTAGCGTATATAATTGTGTGAATTCTCTCTTTATTCCCAACATGGATGGATCCGTTCATGGACTTTCAAAGTTCTAGGTTTTTTTGGTGGGGAAGAGAATGGAGTGAATAAATAATGGATTTTCCTTCCAAGTCCTTAAATTATGGAATTGTAATTGACCTTTTAAAATGTTTTAGGAATGATAAATCACTGGACCCATTCAAGGGAAAAAAGAATATTCAGGCTTGTCAATATTTCCAAATCCGTTTGGACTGATATGAGGATAAAGCTATCTCTAAAAAGGACACAATCATTTGAATCTACCTTCCCTGTTTTCCTCGGGCCAATTTAAGTCCCAATGAGAGCGATTTTGTCAAAATTGTTTAGAATTAATGATCTCTACCACAATTGCATTGTTAGATTCAAATAATAGTTTCAATACCCATAAGGAATATATATTGGTTTGCTTTCCAAAATCCCGATTTTGCTTTGCCTTGCCGTTTCAATACCCAATACGGCAATTCCCATATATTGCTTTGCCGTTTTCGATTAATTGCTAAAGGTCTTAGAATGGAAATGAATAAAGGGTGGAGATTTATGCAGAAAAATGTGTTACGAATCTAACGGTGAAGGGAATTTATGTGGGCCACCACACCGTCGCGATTTGTATTATAGATATTGGTATTTCAGTGTTCTCTGACAAATATTTTTTTATAAACCTTAAGCCATTCGATAAAATTTCAGGTATTGGTGATTTTAGTGGTCCTATATAACTTATTTTCCGTCTACCCAGCCACCTACATCTGATTTTCTTTTTTCTATTAGCGAATTACCCATGCCTACTTCACTCCAAACTACGTCAAATAATTTAAATTTAATGAGTACATTGGATGTGTAATTGAAAATTTGAGAACCGAAGTTGAAGATGCATGAGAATTTTGTGTCGTTGTCCTTCCACACTAATTAAAAGTCCATAAATCACTATACCTAGAGTTGTTCAAAAGCAAAAGAGTCACCATAGTGTTGGATTATTTAGAAAAGGCCTATGTTCTATATATCTCTGTTTTTTGTGTGTGTGTGTGTGTGTGTTTGTAATTCATTGTCTTTGTTAGGTTTTTGGTTTGTACTTTTTTGCCCAAATGTGAATGCTCTCTGAGCATATGGCATGGAACCAAGCTGATGTATGTCTTCTTTGGTATATGTGCAAGTTGTTTCATGTCTTATTGTGGTTACTACATGGCAGTTGGAGTGTACCATTCTTTTGCGGGGTAAGATTGTCTTATCATAGTTTTCTTCAGAGTTTGTGTGGGTGTTTGAGGTATAGTTTTTGGAAAAAGCATGGGACTACCTTTTGGCCCCCAATTCGTTATTGAAGTCATGAATTAGTTTGCATAGATCTAGAATTATCAAAAAGCAATTAAAAAAACTTTGGGTGCATGAGTTTGGTTTATTCTTTGAAACCAATTTTCTTTGATATAGTCTAGAAGAACTTGAAATTTATAGTAGCTATAACTAATTTTACTATGAGGAGTTGAACCTCATTTAATTGATTAAGCTCCCTCTCCTTATATTTGGTAGATATTGGAAGCTACATGTGATTGGCATTGATAAAACTCGATGACCTTTTTAATTGTTAGGTGATCCAGAACACATCAACATTACCGTAGCCAGAGAACAAGTTGGCAACCTACCCCAACACACTCTTTAATGGAGGTAGTACTTGAAACCCTTATATACAAGCCACATCATAGCACCCCCACTACGGGAGTCTTGCCATTTTAAACAATAGTAGAGTAATACGGCTTCCTGGGGGCGCAAAAGGATTTTTAAAAAACTCTTATTTGGCCTCTTCCTGTTGTTTCTTTGTGTTTCTTTACGAAGAGAGCTAATTAAATCATGTTGGTAAGCTAATTATAGTGTGCAAATGGAAAATATTCTCTGTCATGCTAAGTGGGAAATCAGTTGATGGCAGCTGGAAATGATAGTTTTTGCCTGGGCAGTGGTGAGACTTTTTTTATCACAAAAGTTACACCAAAAATCGCCATCTCCATATTATTGGTCGCTCTATTGCAGTTTGAACAAGCCAGATATATGAAATTCTGATTGAAGTCAACGACTTTGATGATGCCCTGTACACTTGGATATTCAGCCCGAGATGGGTAATTTATTAAGGATCAGCACGAGACTATAATTTTATTTTATTTAAAAGTGTGTATATGAGCAAGATTTTAGTAAATGTGCATTATGTTATTATCAAGGCTAAATAACCTGATCAACTGAGATAGGTAAGCTGACAGTCTTGACTATTTCATCAGCATTTGGTTCTTTCTGAATGGCTCTTTGTAGATTTGCTGGTGTAATCCATGGGAGCTCGTTGATTTTGTTGGCGTCTGCCACACACCTTGAGGGGTTGGAATTAATACTGAAATTAGGACTGTTATTATTGAATTGAATTAATTAGGGAAAATTACCCACAGGCGGTGTGGGGTGAGGAAAATTACCGGTTTGATGGTGTGAAGATTCCAAATTACTCAGACATGGCATCAGCAAACGTTATTACCAATACATGGTATGTGGTAATGAACATGATGAGATTGGACAAAATTGCCCTTTGACAAAAAACGACACCGTTTGTCTCCTTCGTCCCAATCTTCCCCCTTTTCTCCTATTCTCTTGAACTTCTCTTCTCCATTCTTCTGAGATACGACTCTGTCTATAGGGCTTGGTCCGGCTTTATCTCTTCTGTGCTCCATAGCCTGTGACGACTTGTCCCTGCTCTCTCCCATTCAACAGTCGACATCGAAGCTTCAATCGTCAGTCGCCATCGCCATCGCCATCGCCATCGTCAGTTGAATCATCCAATCTTCGAACATTGCCATTGCCATCGCCACTTCATCAGGTTAGTTCCCTAGTTTAAGTTTAATCGATTTGTAGTGAGATGTGTGTGCTTTTGGGTGTATGTAGTTGTGTTATTGGGTTTTGTGTTGCTTTTTAGGTGAGAAACGTGTGATTGAATGTGGAAGGGAAGTCTTGTATGCAAACCGAACTTGGAAAAATTTGAATTCTAAGTTTTATTGAATTTAAGTATTTTGTGTTTATGTAGTTGCATGTTGTAATCCCACTGAAGCCAAAACATTTCTAACTTGGAAGCCAGTGGAGAATTTGTCCGGCCGTTAATTGTAGGAGCCCAGAATGAATTAGTTGGGTTGTGCGCAAATGAAGCCGGATACTTGGTTATAAAAAAAGAAAAGAAAAAGATTAATGTCATTAACTAGGATATTTCAAGGGATCCCATATTTCAACTTCTTTGGTAGGATTTATGGAAAAATCATGGGAAAATCTTAAGGCAGAGAACGACATTAAGTAGGTCAGAAAATGTTAAAATATATCTGTTAAGCAATGATATTAAATGGACCTCAAATGCAATGGTATTGGGGAAGATGACTATGTTTTGCCAGGATGACTATTCTTTCACAATCGAAGATGAATTACCAAATTATGTGAAGTGCGCAAGTTAATGTGAATTCATGCTTCATATTGCCAAACGGCAGGGTAAAAGAAAAAGGATGCAGACACTGATATACCTAGATACCGAGCATTTTTGGCATGCCTTTTGGACACCAATTAAATTATACGGAGTATAGCTTTTGGTTGGTTGTTTTTTTCTTCAACACTTGAAGTGGTAGTATATATGGGAATTGTATACATATCTTGTTTGGATGCCTATTTTTATTGTTGTGGGTTGCTAGTGCATGATCAGTATATCCTCAAACGAGCTTACATTTGGATAGGAAGGAGTTGCACGAAAGTACAGATCATGGGAAATGAGGATGTTCACTCAAATTTTCAGCACATTTGGTGTGTATCGATGATTTTTGAGTTGATCCTCGGCTCCCATTTTTCAAAGAATACGAAATGTGACCCGGATATCTCTCGCACTTTGCTTGAGTGACTTAGAATAGAAGAAAGAAAAGGGGGCCCCTTTAAGCAAGAGTCCCAGGCAATAAGAGTAGTATCGGCATGGTTCTTCCACCATGATAGTTCATAGTTTAACAATAGCAAGTTGGCTTGACCCTACGACGAATTGCTCAAGGGAGCAACTCGAGATAGATGCATATTGCATTCTTCTACCATGGGAGCGGTTTGACCATCAAGCTACTTTGTGAGGTAAGGGACCAAACTCGTGACTTGTGGAATTAGTTAAATTATTGAGTTCTGGTTTCCCTCTCGTTGTGGCCTTTTGATTATGTAAATTTAATGGATTTTGCATAGCAGCGGCAAAATTATTCTGTTGTATTATACTGATGCTTGTTGCATCATTATTTTGGGCCTCTTTTTTTTTCTTGTTAATCATATTATTCTGGGACTCTGCCTTGCATAAGTTTGCACATAGCTTTGGAAGCTGTAAATTGCCGAGTGTCTATGTTGGTTGTGTTTTCCTGGTGCATATAGCACCATTACGTTAACACCTTTACGGGTTAATTATCATGACAGCGGAGTTAGGTACGAAGAACATTCAGAGGGTCGTTTCCCTACCTGCTAGTACTCAACCATAGCAGCATAGAAATTATTTTGGTCAATTAACTGCAGTCAAATAGAGTGGCCCTCGCCATTTGGTCAATTACCTTTAGGTATGAAGTACAGTTAATAAAAGCTGATATATGCACCAGGAAAACAACTTACAACATATTAAAAGCAATAATAAAAGTTTTCATAATAAAAGATGTATGATCCATCAACCACATACCATCCATAAGCATTCTGCATAGCTCTGTACATTGTTTGCATAGGGGCTTCAACAGGAGCAGATTAGGAATCTTACATATTAGTATCTTACTAATGTTTTTTCCAGAGCGTTTAGTGCTACTGCTATTGTTTGAAAGATAATATGTTATTCCTCTACTCCATTGTCCTTATGAGATCCACTAGCACTGAGGTTCATATATGGGTCCTCTTGTGATTCCAGTTAAATACTATGCGAGTTATTTAATTGAGTTACTTATCTTCTTTATCTCTCTCTCTCTCTCTCTCTATCAACTTCTTATTACTATTTTGTAAGACTTTCTAATTTATTGCCACTACTGCTTCATTTGATCGGTTAAAGTTAGATTGTTTGTTTTTGTAAAAGAAGGATGAAAAGAGGACAAAAGCGAGCGCGAAATGAAAAAGGGAGTAGTAGTGGGACGAAGGTACCAATGGAAAGTACCAACAGCAATCCTTATCTATTATTCCTGTACGTATGTTTACCGCCGAAGTAGTTAAGTGGGAAATGTGTTCAATTCCACCTTCTATTCAACTGAACAACATTTTGTATTATTTCAAATGCAGTGACGACTACTTAAAAAAAGCAAGAACAGCAGAGACTGGTCCGCGGTTTTTTGTATCGAAGGTTAGAGTTATTGCGGTTGTAACTCGTAAACTGTATGATATTTAAAGTTTAGTGGTTCATATTATTTAATTTCGACTACGTATTTCATGTTTTGGGTCTCAATCAGATTATATGTGAACTATGCAGCATAGCTCAGTAGCAGCTGAAGCATGGAAGAATATGTCTGATGCTGAGAGAGCACCATTCTTGGAGGTGGCCAATGAAAGAAAGGCCCGCACTAAGAAGAATGTCCCCAAGAAGAAAAAGACGTCTGCGTTGGTATGGCTTTGCACTTGTGGTTGTTCATATAGTTCATTATTATGTTGAATCTCTTATATGTGTCATAATCATGGTCGTATTAAATATCCAACCCTTACGACCATATCCAACCCTTTATGTATGGTTTTATTATTTGCATGTGCAGCCGGTATTTCGGAGTAGGTGTTCACCCAAGGCATTGGTTAAAGAAAATGCATCCTTAAACATAGATCAAAGAGCTGCTGTTGACAGACTTGGTTTTGGTTCATTGCTGAAAGTACAATGTGAAATTCTTAAACGTGGATTCATATCCAAATTGGTTCACCACTTCAACCCTATGAACAAGACCTTGGCATTTGGGAGGATGAAAGTGTATTCAATCACGCCAGATGATGTTGGAAGGGCATTAGGGCTACCCGTTGGAACTGTACCAGTTCCAACTCAGTGTGAACAGTTCCACTATGAACACATTCGGGCCATGTTTGCGGAAAAGGATGAACAATTGAAGAGAGGGGTAACCTTTGCAATGATGCGGGATGTTTTTACGTCGGGGGTAGCAGATGCGAAGTTCCAGACTTCGTATGTCCTGTTTTTGTTGTCTTCGTTATTGTGTCCAACCACAAAGGATGTGGCCTCCACAAAGTTTTACCCAGCCGTGTATGATTTATCGAAGATTTCTTCATACGCATGGCCACAATATGTGTTGGATTGGTTGGTCAAGGAAATTCTGAAGTTTAAGAATAGAGATGTGAAGGACGTTGATAAGAAGAAGGATGCCCCCGGCGTGTCAGGTTGTGTGTTGCTCTTAATGGTAATGTACTTGGTATTTTCTTGTTCAAAGAAATTGTTAGGTGCTTTGTAAAATATGTTCTTATTGAAATGTAATTTCTGCCTTGTAGCTTATATACTTTGACAAAGAGGATATGGGAATGAATGTTGGAAGGGCTGGTGTTCCATTGATTGAGTCTTGGACGACGAGGCTTGTACTGGAACGAATTGCCAAGGAGGAGAATTTGGACTTGGTAGATCCCATTTCTGCCCAATTTCCCGAGCCTCGTTTACTGCATCCGGTGAGAAAAACTTTTATTGTTTTATCCAATGGAACCATTTACTTAATTTAATTCGTACGAATAACTTGACCTTATGTTCATAGGAGGCGCAAAAGGCTTTTCATCTGTTGAAGAAATCATTTATTGAACAACTAGAAAGTATCATCATCATGGATGCTGCCATGATGGGTCTTGCTTCTGAAACAACAACCCAACAAAATCGTTCAAAAACAAAGGATGTCAGGGAGATGGACAGTCCTTTTGATGCTTTTGATGCTGATGCTTGTCACCAATTTCCCTCAACTTCCACTTCTACTCCGAACAAGGCGATGGAAGGCGTTGGCACGGATGAAATTGATGAGGATAGGATAACAGATTTTGGAAATGTTATGAATGCCCGTGACATGGTGGAGAACACGCCAGCGAACACGATGGAGGATGTTGTACACACCTCCATGGCAGCAAAATGTGGAAGTCACACGGGTCTCACAATTGACAAACAGAACCTGAACATGGAGGAAGAAGTACAAGTGGAAGAGCAATTCATGGTGGAAAACCAAGGGGAAGTTGACGTACAAGGTGAACAACTTCAAGTACAAGTGGATGAACGAGTTGTACAAGAACGAGCTTTTACCCGACCATCAAACAAACGGGGTAATAGGACAGTCAAAGCAAGTAAAGCTACAAGGACCCCGTATGTGGCAGAACCGGAGGTGAAAGATTCCAAGTTCACAAAACAAGAAAGTCAATTGCTTGAATATGTTATGAAACCATCTCGGAAAAAGGAAGATATGTATGACTACTAACCTGTACATTGTAATAGTAGTCTCTTGTGTTTTTCTATTCCGTCGTCAACATATAAGTAACTAATTAGGTGTATTTTGATACTTGCAGGGCGGCTCTTGTTAGTATGGATGGCATGACGTTCAAACCATCGCGGACTGATTTACGGAATGTCTTCAAAGAAAGGGGTTGGATGTCGAATTTGGTAAGTAATATAGTACTTGTAACTTTGTTTACTTCAAATGCAAAGGTGTCTATAACTTTTCCACCATGACCTACCACCCATCCGTTACAGTAGGTAGGTGCGGAAGTAAAATTATCCATTGTTCATACAATGGCTTCTTGGCTAGAAATTGAGACACTTGAAATAAGGTCATCGCTCCACCTCAAAATAAAATTACGTCGGCATGGCCTACATGAGCCCCTAGTAGTTGACCGGATAAATTCGTAAGTGGGGCATTTCCAGCTCACCAATGCTGTTAACCTGTAGTTTTTGTACACATTTAATCTTCATTACATGTATTCATGTCCCATTCTCGATTTGTGCCCATTGTTTATCAGGTCATGGACAGCATGATTGTTTGGTTGATGAAAGAGGAAAAAGAGAAGTCTCCAAACAAACACGGAGTCGCCATTCCAACACGGCACATGTTTTCAAGCACATTTGTGGTATTTTCAAATTCATACGTTAGATAGAAGTTCTGAACTTCTTTGTTGACTTAGTTTTGTGGCAACTCATACAATGTTTCCATCCATTGTAGGAAAATTTGCGAAATATAACAAAAATAAACAATCAGAGTGTGTTGACTGACAAAGTTGATCCAAACATTCTGGGATATGATGTCGCGATGTGCAATTTGGCAAGTCTTTCAATTTTTAAATTTATGTTCATAACTTTGTAATGTTATTTTCTATGGTTGAGGCCTTTTAATGATTTCAAAAGAATTGTGTATGCAGCTGTTTCTGCCGATCTTGTTGGCCACAAGTGAGCATTGGTATTGTGTTGTTATAAATCTGGTTGAGAAGCGTATTGATGTCCTTGATTTGATGAAGCTAAAAAGTGATGAAAAGACCTCAGCTACTGCGGATGTGGTAAGCACATTTCCATTGTTCGTTTGTCATGCAATGGTTTTATCCTTTTTCGAGACATTTCAGTTTACGTGTGACTTCGTACTGGAATTTTTTCGTTGGGGTCAGGTATCGGCGCTGTTTACTATTTTGAAGCGGACAAGGCCAATTGATTACCAGCAGAATAATTGGATTATCCACCACCCATCAGTCCCACAGCAAATTAACATGTGAGTGCCTACACCGTATCCATTTTCCATAGCTTGTTTGCATGATTATGAATGGGACACACATATGTGGGTGCAGATTCGATTGTGGATTTTATACGTTAAGGTTTATGGAGCATTGGACTGGGGGAAGGATGAATACACGCGAACTAGAGGTAAATACTACCGTATCAGTGATTCGTGAACTATATAATAAGTTTGTCTAAGAGATTTACAATTGTTGGATTTTACAGGGTCACAAGGATATTGATATGCGAAATAGGCTACTCGTACGGTTTATATTATCCCCGCACAACAAATGCCGAGATGATGTACTGCAGCTGTGCAGATAAACCTTATCGGGTACCCTTGCATTCGTCATGAAGGTTGGGAATGGTTTTTCCAAACTGAGTACTTCATTTCATAACTTGTAGTACCATTAACTGTAGATCATGGGAATGCATTCACGTCGCACACAACCTGTAGTACCATTCACTTCAAGTTATGAAGTTACAGTTATGAATTTCATATAGTTGGTTAATTTGCATTTCTGGTGCAGATGAAGAGTAATTGAAGTGGTTATAATTGAAAAAGGGCAATTGCAAGTTCAAGATGGCCAAACGGAAGCAGAACTGGTTGTGAAATGGCATTGCAAGAGCAGATGACAGGATTTCGTATGCACTTTTTGTTGATAACTATGTACACTGTTTTGTCCAGTAACTTGGTCTCTGAATTTGAACTATAGTCAGACAAGTAGTGAGTGTTTAATCCAGATGGTAGGACGTGCAGGTTTTTGGGTTCAGTGAAGTGTTATTGAAGAGAGGTTATAGAGTAGTCAGAGAGAATGGACACAGATAATGACATTAGTGAGAAATTGTGGGTGGTTGTGGGGTTGGTTACTCGGTGGCGTCGATGAATTCTGGTGGTTGTGGTGTTTAATTTCTGGACACATCTACTGGTAATAGTTACTGTTTTAGTTCAGTTCTTTTGGTTTGCTTTGATTGCTGATCACCTTTGGGTTGCATGTTGTGTTATTGGTTTTCTTGTAGATGGCTTACATTGGTATTCCGTTTATAGTACGTATAATTTTTGTATTGATACAACAGCCTTGGAGGGTTGTTCCTTGGAATGTTTAAGCTTTTGTGGGGGGCCTCTCCATAGTTGTTGCTTACTCCTTTTATTTCAAGTTGTTGTGTAGATGCTCTTTAAATTGGCTGCCTTACATTCCTCCGTTACTGCTATTGCTTCAGCCTGTTACTGCTCTGTAGCTGCTGTGGAAATCGTTTGTTACGGCTATTGATGTTGTGCCATTTGTATTATGCCTTGGCTATTGGTTTTCAAATATTATGTTTTGGTTGCTGTCTATGTTGCTGCATATAGCTGACTGTTAAGGCTGATGATGATGTTCTGACTGTATGACATCTAGTAAATGCTTTGCATTTGTAACAGGGACTTCGTGACTGGGAGAAGATACATATAGCTCCATTTATTGGTCTTCAATTTAGATGTGTACCTGAATCACAAAATTCTTTTCTTTGGTACACATGTAGGTGCTTGTATGGTCCTTGAACTTTCTAATTAGGGGCGAACATTTTAATGGCCGGTCCAATAATGAATGGACCAATCAAAATAGTAGACAGAGTACACAGAGGTGGAATACGTACAAAAAACATGGATCCAAACTTTCTAATTATGTTATGTTTGTCACGTACACAGAGGGGGAAGTCCTTTGCATGTATGTAGTTGCTAGTGTCTAATGTTGATGTGCATGGTTGGCTGTGTCCAAGATGGAAGTCCTTTGATGTTGCTAGTCCAAGATGTTATAGTGGGCTGTGTCCTCACATTTGTTGGACTGCTGCTGCTGCTGTTCTATTTTCTGCATGTGTGGCAGCAAACTGCTGCTGCTAGACTGTGTAGAGCTGCTGAACTGTGTAGTATAGTGGTGAGGAGGGTAGAGCTGCTGGACTGTGTAGTATAGTGGTGAAGCAGATCCTGTGTCCAAGATGGAAGTCCAGCAGGTTTCTGCTGTTGCAGCCTTCTGTTCTGATTTCTGCTATCCTGCTAGTGGTCCAGCAGGTTCTGATTTCTGCTGTCTGCACTTTGTTTCAACCCTTTTGGGAGCTTCCAAGCAAAGTATCCCAAGCTGCATCAGTTCTGAAGCTCCATCAGAACTGTATTAGTTCTGAAGCTTGCCTGCTCTGCTGCTGTGACCTGTTCTCCATTTTGAAGAAGACTTGAAATTGGAGATAGTTCTCGTACAGGCCCACCAGCACCAAGACCCCAACTGTCATATTATTCTGATTTCCCGGAATTTTTTTTATTTAAATCTGGATCATTGATTATCGAGATGGACGGTCCGAATGCTGCACAGCACGCCCCCGGGTTCATATTGGAAT
Organism: Rhododendron griersonianum; assembly: GCA_018127125.1. Lineage (NCBI taxonomy): Eukaryota > Viridiplantae > Streptophyta > Magnoliopsida > Ericales > Ericaceae > Rhododendron > Rhododendron griersonianum. The sequence goes on from CM030795.1 coordinate 9,356,184, forward strand.
AAGCGCGCCAACAGTTGAGTTGGTTGGGCCAAGTGTAACAATGATATTTTGGAGGATTCTGTAATTAAAGAAGGAAAAATGATTGTGGAGTGTGAATATAATCAGAAATGGATATTCTCATCTTACCTCTAACTTTTATCCAAGTGTCATTGTTAGAAACAATTGTTAAATACCTTTTCTTAATAAAAGTGATGGAGCACCTTTGTTTTATTAGCTATCTCCACGTGTCTTATTAAGAATTCACTCTTAAAGACTTCTTTTCTTTTTTGTTATTAATGATTTTGGCATTAAAAACTTATACTAAAACACTTGTACCCCTGATGGCACTCAATTTTTATTTTTTCATAATTTAGGTGTTCGGGCCAGTTTACGCACGTCTTGATTAAACCCATGACCCTATTTTACCGCCCACTTACGGAGAGTCCAATCAAAGCGGAAGCAAAGCTCCGTATGGACTGACTCCAACTTATTTGATAGCATCCGAGAGATTTCGAACCTAAAACCTAAGTGTCATGTCTTGACCACTAAACCAATCTCTTTGGGTTATTGAAAGGCTTGTGTATGAGGATTTGCTTGTGTTTGTAATCATTACATTTTTTACGATTTTTGCCTGTATGATTAGATTATCTTAACCTGCTTATTATATTAATCTATCCCAAACCCAATCTCTCTGTATGACGATTTTTGCCTGTATGAAAGGCTTATATTATCTTGATTAACTTCTTTTTCATAAAATTTGAACACACAATCTATCTGTATCTATTTATATATAGTTACGTGACAGTTGGCGGCCAACTGTCACAGTTCTTTATTTTTTAACTTCCAATATCTTTTTTTTTCCCACGAAACTAACAAATTAATTTATGGGCGTTAGCGTCGTCTGCAAGTTAAGAGTTCGCACTGTTACGCGGTAATGGTACGTATATGGAGTGAGGTGGTAGAATTTTTAATACTTAATTTGAAATAGACAAGTGGAAAAAGAGGAGATGATGACTTAATGAGAAAGATGTTTGATTTTTTTTCCTTTGACTTGGATAATTTATTGCAATGCAAGATAGTTAATTAATGTACGAGATATTGCAGAATTTCATCGGGGTTCCATAACAAATTTATTTAAGTGTTTTAATGGTCAAAATAAGATTATTAATTATTTAATGAGATATTGTTGTTAATAACTTGCACATAGGTGTTATTTTTCTTGAATACGCACTAAGATTTTATAGAGGGTATTTCATAGTTTATAGGGAGACAGTGGCGGGTTTCTGAATACGCGCTAAAATTTTATAGAGGGTATTTCATAGTTTATAGGGAGACAGTGGCGACTTTTTGAATACGCGCTAAAACTTTATAGAGGGTATTTCATAGTTTATAGAGAGACAGTGGCGGCTTTCTGAATATGCGCTAAAATTTTATAGAGGGTATTTCATAGTTTATAAGAAAACAGTGGCGGCCGGCTTCATATATATTTTTAGGATGGTCATAATAGAGTAAGTTAATGCTCTCAATTCTAATAAAAACACAAAAAAATAGCTAACTTAACAATTTGGTATATTGCTTTTGACACCAAACATTCGATCTTTCATATATATATTTTTGCCTTTTCAAGATTCTGTAATTTGAATGGAAAATGGAAAAATTGAATGAGTCATACAGTCATAACTGAAAATATCTATGAATTGTTGGCGGTTGATTCTAGATTCATATAGTCAATAATCAACCATCTAATGAGTCTATCTCATATCATATCATAATACATATAGATAAGGTATGTTCATCTGATTTGTTGCATTGTCTCACCTAATTGAAATGGATCGTTATTTGCATGTTTGCATCTCCATCAGGTCGCATGTTCGAATCCCACTAAAGCCAAGGACATTCGAAACTGGGGCCACTAAAGAATTTGCCCGGTCGTTAATTTCAGAGCTCCAAAATTAGTTGAGGTGCGCGCAAACTGATCCGGGCATCTGGTTATCTTTTACACTCTCCACGGTTCTCAATCTATGACGAATATAGGCAATGAAGTAGGGATTATGTACCAGACTGGAGGTTCGTTGGGCTATTCGGTTTCAATTATTATGTACGGCTTATGTCTTTTGTCGGTCTTTTACGTCTCCCCAATGGGACATATCCTCCATTCAACCTCAACCAATTTTTTTGGGCAAAAAGGGCTACTACAATGAAGTCCATATTGCACGAAGACTACATTTGATGTGTTTGTCTATTGCATTATTATTGTCTGAAGACCACGTCCTAGTTTCGGGCAAGTAATAAGGGTGAAAAGTTAGGCGCTGGTTATTTCAAGACGAAGACGAAGTCCATATTGCGTAAAGACAACATTGTATGTCTCTACGGACCACATTTGTATTGTGTAAAGAGCACGTCTTAGTTTAGTCATAAGGGTGAGAAGTTAGGTGCTGGTTCATTGAAGATCAAGAGCACGTCTATATTGCGTAAAGACAACATTGTATGTCTCCACGGACCACATTTGTATTGTGTAAAGAGCACGTCTTAGTTTAGTCATAAGGGTGAAAATTTAGGTGCTGGTTCTTTCAAGACCAAGACGAAGTCTATCTTGCATAAAGACAACATTATATGTCTATAAAGACGTCATTATTTTTGTGTAAATAGCACGTCAAAGTGTACTGATAAGGGTGAAAAGTTAGGTGCTGGTTATTTCAAGAACAAGACAAAGTCCATATTGCGTAAAGACAACATTGTATGTCTCTATGGACCACATTTTTATTGTCTAAAGAGCACGTCTTAGTTTAGTCATAAGGGTGAGAAGTTAGGTGCTGGTGCTTTCAAGATCAAGACGAAGTCTATACTGCGTAAAGACAACAATGTATGTCTTTACGGACCACATTTGTATTGTGTAAAGAGCACGTCTTTGTGTAGTGATAAGGGTGAAGTTAGGTGATGGTTCTTTCAAGATGAAGACGAAGTCCATATTGCGTAAAAACAACATTGTATGTTTCTACGGCCCACATTTGCATTGTGTAAAGAGCACGTATTAGAGTGGTGATAAGGGTGAAAAGTAGGGCTGTCCAAGAAAAATCGAGAACCGTGAAACCGGTCCGGACCGAACCGATCCGTGCCTTTTGGATTTTGTCCGTGGAGTAATGGTCCGGACATGGATTTGAAAATTAAAAAACCGTGACATACGGATTAGGATTGGTTTATCGCCAAATCCGTGGATTAACCGAACCGAACCGTGAGATATTTACAAAATTAAAAAATATATATATGTGTGTGTGTGTGTAATATTTATAAATAATTATAATTCTACTACTTGTTATGAATTTTTTTTAACAATTTGATGTTCATAACAATGACCGAAGGAAAACTGCTCCTTATATGAACCTCAACTTACTTGTACTTCACCTGCATTCCCCCTCGGATTTATAACTTGTAGTCAGCTACTACCACTGTGTAAATAGAACCTCCTGCTGCTCCGTGGATGTAACAATGGCTGATGAAAGCTGGACTGAATTTTGAACTAGAAATTTGGAAATACAGTAGTTGAAGTAATTTTTCGTTTTGTTGAGTTTAATGTTTATGGAAGGAAATCCGTGGATAAAACCAAAACCGAATCGTACGACTTTTGGATTAGGATTGGATTGTATTTTCTAAAAACCGTGAGATACGGATTAGGATTGGATTCATACGAATCCGATCCAATCCGGACCGTGGACACCCCTAGTGAAAAGTTAGGTGCTGGTTCTTTGAAGACAAAGACGAAGTCCATATTGCACAAAGACAACATTTTATGTGTCTGAGGACCACATTTATATTGTGTAAAGAGCACGTCTTAGTTTAGTGATAAGGGTGAAAAGTTAGGTGCTGGTTTTTTGAAGACAAAGACGAAGTCCATATTGCACAAATACAACATTTTATGTGTCTGAGGACCACATTTATATTGTGTAAAGAGCACGTCTTAGTTTAGTGATAAGGGTGAAAAGTTAGGTGCTGGTTCTTTCAAGACAAAGACGAAGTCCATATTGCACAAAGACAACATTTTATGTGTCTGAGAACCATATTTATATTGTGTAAAGAGCACGTCTTAGTTTAGTGATAAGGGTGAAAAGTTAGGTGCTGGTTCTTTGAAGACAAAGACGAAGTCCATATTGCACAAATACAACATTTTATGTGTCTGAGGACCACATTTATATTGTGTAAAGAGCACGTCTTAGTTTAGTGATAAGGGTGAAAAGTTAGGTGCTAGTTCTTTCAAGACCAAGACGAAGTCCATATTGCACAAAGACAACATTTTATGTGTCTGAGGACCACATTTATATTGTGTAAAGAGCACGTCTTAGTTTAGTGATAATGGTGAAAAGTTAGGTGCTGGTTCTTTCAAGACCAAGACGAAGTCCATATTGCACAAAGACAACATTTTATGTGTCTGAGGACCACATTTATATTGTGTAAAGAGCACGTCTTAGTTTAGTGATAAGGGTGAAAAGTTAGGTGCTGGTTCTTTCAAGACCAAGACGAAGTCCATATTGCACAAAGACAACAGTTTATGTTTCTGTGGACCACATTTATATTGTGTAAAGAGCACGTCTTAGTTTAGTGATAAGGGTTAAAAGTTAGGTGCTGATTCTTTGAAGACAAAGACGAAGTCCATATTGCACAAAGACAACATTTTATGTTTCTGAGGACCACATTTATATTGTGTAAAGAGCACGTCTTAGTTTAGTGATAAGGGTGAAAAGTTAGGTGCAGGTTCTTTCAAGACCAAGACGAAGTCCATATTGCATGAAGACAACATTATATTTCTCTAAAGACCACATGTTTATTGTGTAAAGAGCACGTCCTTATGTTGGGCAAGGACGTAAGTGCAAAAAGTTAGGTAAACCATCTCGTACTGAACCTGCATTTATAAACAAACAGTTGTACTGGTTACGGGTGGTCGCGGTCCGGTTCGGTTGGGATTTCTAGGAATCCGAGGACCAAACTGCTGTTCACGGTTTTAACGAAATCAAATTCGGGTCCGACCAGGTTGTCCTACGGTTCGGTTCAAATCCAATCCATGACTCACGGATCGGTTACGGTTTTGTCCACGGATGTTAGTAAAAATGAAATTCAACTTTATATCTCATACTAAAAACAAAGAAGATGACGTCCAAAATAATTAAGTTTAACACCGGCCATTGAAAAGTACTTGTTTACTTTGAAGAAACAGAGAGAGACAAGAGGAGGACGAGGAAGAGACGAACAAGTAAGAACGGTGCGGCCGTGACTAGAAGAAGGAATGAAAATTATGAAAACTGGAAAAGAAACTAAGTAATGAAACTAAACTAGGGTTACCTGTAACTTATATACCAAAACTACGATGTACCGCCCCAATTTAACCCGATCCGAACCTGATTACATATATATTTTAAATTGTCTATGTATATGTCTAAATAAATTTAATTATTTTCATATAATAAGTGCAATATACCAATGAATAAGATAATAAGTGTTTTATGTCCTTTTATTGTGATGACTATGTCCTATAACCTACCAGCTTGAGAAAGTTGAAGTTGAAAAAAAGAAGGGAAAAGAATGGTAGTTGGTCCCATGGTAGTTCGCCCTATCTGATAATGATAGCTGGCCGTGTGTCTCCCACATGGGACCCATCTCCCATTTCAACCTCAACTAACTTTTTTTGGTCCATGCAAAGACCAAGTGAAATAATGTAAAAGAGAGCTTATATTACATTGAACAAGAGCATCATGTTAATATAGAAAGACCAAGTCGTATGTGGTGACTGGACATTTTCCTACCCCTTGTCCTATATTAATGGTCAGGTCAATGGGAATGAATGCATTGCAGACAGGACATCCCATATTAATGATATTCCAACCATATTCATGGTAGATTGGTGGAATGGTCCATTGCTTTCAACCAACATTAACCCTAATAAAGGATAAGTCATCAAAACCAAGCAGACAATTTCTTTTCCCCCTATTGTCTTCACCTATAAATTCATCACACCTAACTCATAACTCATCAAACAAAGCAATGCCTAGACAAGGAAATCCCCCAATCACCCACCACGACATTGCTACAAATGCGCCGTTACAGTTCGACCTAATTCCAGGGGTCAATGATGCGCACCTTATTACCTTGAATTACACTTTCAAGGAGCTGTACATGGTGCTACAAATTGCACCGGAATGGAACGGAGGCAGGTGGCATACGATGAAAATGGAGACCCGCAAATCAAAGGAGCAAGCCGATGCTGATGTCCGGTCGATGCTCCAGTGGGAAAATGATGGCAACTTGCCTCACATTCCAGACAATCCTAGTATGCAAATAATGGTATGGGATTGTTGTGGGTGCACAGAAAAGGAAATCATTCGCACGGTTCGTGCATTTGTATGTGTTCACGACCCAGACATTGTTGTGCTTGTAGGGGCCCGACCGTTGAACAGCGCCACAAGAAATTTGGTCCCTCAAGTCACATGCGATTTACCAACGTTCACTCCATGGGCGGCGGAAGCAATGGAGATGTTTTGGTCGCATACAAGAGCTACAGCTTTGAAATGGAGCCTCATTGGCATGATGGCAATGGGTTCGATGCTGTTATCAGTCACACGCGGTACGACTGGTTCATCACCCAAGTGCTATCTTTGGTTCAAAACAACTTAACTTGTTTGGACAGACTCATGTGTAGTTATGTGAAGGTTATGTTAAATTGTTGTACCTTGTTGTACCTCTTAACCGTCGTGCTTCTCAATTGAATGTTACTCATGTTCAGTCCTATTTTGAATAGCTAATATTACTCATGTTTACTCATGTTCTGTCATTAGGAGTTCGAACCTTACCAGTTGTCAATTTCAGTTGGGGAAAATTTCAAACAAAAAATCCTCTAACCTGTCTGACAACTTGCAAGAAAAAAACATCTAGACTTTCACTATTCAAAAAAAAGCATCTAACTTAGTATTTCGTTCACAATTACGCCTATGTCGTCCAATTCCGTTTAGTCCTAACGGATGGAGCTAACGGAAGGCGTTAACTTATGTATTTTGTTTACAAAAAACAACTTTCACCAGCATATTTTTTGTTACATTCATATTTACCTTTCCCATTCTCTCTCTCTCTCCCTCTTATTTGTTTTAGAACTTTAACCCCACACCACAATCAATGCCACAATCAACTGCCAAAGCTCTAGCTCTATTTGCAGAAATTATAAAAAAAAAAGTATCGCGGTTGGTTGTGGGGTTAATTGGTGGTGTGGAGTCGATTCTAATAAAAAATAAGGGAGAGATAGAGAGGGGGAAAAGTTAAAATTTGAAAAAAAAAATGTCCCCATAAAAATAGGGTTCACGTAATTTTCGATAAATACAAATATTTCAAAATAACTTCATTGCAAATATTTTAAAAAGAGACGGAGGGAGTACAATACATATGTCTTTCGCAAGTGGAAAGTGTAAAAAGTGAGGTGGTGGTTCATTGAAGACCATGACGAAGTCCATATTTTCAAATGCCTACATTATATTTCTCTGTGGACCATATGTTTATTCTGTAAGGAGCACGTCTTATTTTTTGGCCAAGTGGAAAGGGTGAAAAGGTAGGTAGTGGTTCTTGGAAAACAAAGACCAAGTCCATATGGGAAAATAATGACTACAGTATATGTTTGTGTGGAACACATGTTTATTGTTTATTTGTTTTGGATCCTTGTTAACCCTTGAGCGGTCTGGGCTTTGCCCTTGCGGTGTTTCTTCCAAGTTTGCGTTGGATCCTCTTCCCCTTTCCCCGTTTCTTAATAAAATTCATCTTTCCTACAAAAAAAAGAGCACGTTCTATTTTTGGGCACCTGGTAAGGGTCACAAGTTAGAGCACGGCTTTTTACCTCAAGACCAAGACAAAGTCCATATTGCCAAATGACAACATCATATGTCTCTGAAGACCACATGGTTATTGTGTCAAGAGCACGTCCTGTATTTTGGGCAACTGGTAAGGGTGAACTGGTATATGTAAAGCTCTGTAGCACGAACAGACTACGTTCTCCTTTATGTTGTTGTCAAGTACACCAAGAAACAAAGAGCTACAGCTTCAACCCTTATATGCTCACTTCTAGAAGACATCAGATACACATTTCCAAGTGGTACATTCAAAACTAACCATAATTGTCATATCGAACCATGAGCAGAATGGGTGGACGTAGCACAGTAGCACTAGACATTTGCACTTCAACTGGACACCACCACGGGATTGTCTTTGTTGGTCCAATTCCAATAACTAGACAGTTACACTTGCCAGAGCACAACTTGATGCACCAGGTACCTGATGAGCAGCCGCAATGAACAACAGCATCAGCAATCAATAGCAATCACAGATAAGCAAATAAAAACACAGCTTACATACGGCAGAAGCAGCAATCGGTATCCAGCAGTAACATCATCTACCTACCAGCAGAAAAGGGAATCAAAACATGGGTAGGGACATGCCCCCTAGGAAAGCCTAAACCACAGCTGTGCACGAGTCTAAAGATGGCCACCTGCTAACACTACTAAAAGCAAGTGAATGTATACCTTCAACACATCCAAGCAAGCAACATGACCACCAAAAGAACACTACACAACTACTAATCCAACCACAAAACAGCACACTTTGGTTATGAAATAAACAATTCGAACACTACTAAAACCAACGTGGATAATAACAAAAGCATCAACCAGATTATATGTTCCCATTAATGTCCAAGTCATTTGGCCTGTCCCTCCTTTAAAGTTCTCACACATAGACCATGGGAACATTACATAAAAAGACCATATAGATCATAAAAACAGAATAACACTTCAAGTTTGAACAAGCTATTGCTCCAACGATCATTCCAGCAAAGGAGACTTGCACGTGGTTCGATTGTGTCCAGGCTCGTGGCAAAGTCCACAAAAAATTGTTTGCTTGTCTTGGAATTGGGACTCAATCCTCTTTTTCTTCGGCCGGCCGGCTGGTCGCTTTGCAACGGGGTCAACAATGATGGCATGGGTGTCGAAGAAGATGTAGCTATATCAAGTAGATCGCAACCAGACTGAATCTCGTTAACGTGTGGAACTATATCACTAGAAGAGGGCATGTCATGTAGAGGAACAGGAGACATGACAGTCGTGTATATAATTAGTTGTGCCTCCACCCTAAACAAAGGGTCCACTAGGTTATATATATTGTATGGGGTACCCTGTATCGCGCGCACCACGTGCTTGCAAGGGATTCCTTTCATCTGCCATAACAAGCAGCTGCAAAATCCAGCCTGGAGGTTCACTGCATGAGATTTCCAATCACCGTTGTACACAAGGAACTCCGTAGGAGAAGTTTGCCGGCTAGTCAAACCATGAGATTTTACCTGAATTTCCTTAATCTTTTTGTCAATGTTACCACCAACCGGCAAGGGATGCCATTTTGTGACCTCCATCTTCCTCCTAAATAAGATGCCAGAAGTTATGGTGACGTGCCCCTTCATGAATTGAATGATGTCCAAGTCTCTTAGTTCTAATATCCAATTGTTGAAGCTTTCCGCGATATTGGTATACAATTTGTTCCACCTCCGGTGCGGAAAGAAGGCATTTGACCAGTGTTGTGGACCATTGACTTTAACCCACTTTTCCAACTCAGGTGACAGACCAAATAATTTGGTCATGTACACCCCATACAGTCGATGATCTCTTGCATACGCAATTTTTGTGAAAAGGTCCAATGCGGAACTCTTTGGGTTCCCCCTCAATCCTTTCCCGGTGGCAAACTTCTAAAATTATCCTTCACGTGGCGAACACACCATGCATTAAATTCCTCGCCAAACACCTCCTTCACTGCCCTTAACAATGAAATGTTACGGTCGGTGACTAAGACAATTGGTTTATCGCCAACAGTTTCCTTCAAATTCTGCATGAACCATAGCCAATCCTCATAATTCTCAGATGATACAACAACATATGCAAGGGGGAACAACTGATCATTCGCATCATAAGCTACTGCAGACAAGCAACTATCTCGATAAGTACCAGTCAAGAAACAAGCATCAATAAACAACATGGGTCGACATCCTGACAAGAAGCCTGTAATGCTACAACCATAAGCGACAAAAAGTTGGCAGAACTTGCCATCCACATTCGAAGTCCACACTGCCCTAGTGTTTGGAATCGATTGTATAAGTCGTTCACACATCCACGGCACTAAGTGATACGTCATCGGTATTGGCCCACTTATCAATTTACGGGCGCGTTCCTTAGTCCTCCATCCCTGCGAGTATGTTAGGGGACTATGGAACGCTAACTCAAAGTCCTTGCAAGTGCTCCTCGGGAGGAGGTCAGGCTGCACAAGTAGTTTGTCCTTGAAAATCATACCCATCTCTTTTGCCCTGAAATTTGGTTTGAATGAAGCCGTGTCGTGTGCAGTGTGCAAATGTTCGTTGTTCAGCTTGATCACTCTAATAAGTTCAGACTTGCCTTGCGCCCTAGCCGTTAGCTTCCATGGACAACCATCAATGACGCAAACCAACCTATAATATGCACGACTATTGTCCAAATACTTGAATGTGAACTTGTTCAACGCAGAAAATAGAATAACAGCCTTCTTAAAGAGGCTGGGGTTGTCAAACAGTTGGCCGTCCCCAGTTAGGATGTCTTCACCTCATTTTTGCGAGTATGGTACCAAACCCATTTCATGGCACATAGCCAGGCTACCTTCACTACGCGAACAAGTTCCTCCAGCAGCTGTGGAGGGGCTGGTACTTAACAAGTTCGACTCCCTACAGAAGGAAATCAAAGAAAAAACCTCAATGGAAGACAATAATAAACATGTGAAAATCTTACTATATCACAACATTGAAGAAATAATTTGTAGCGTACATACCTACTGCTTATGTTGCCAGGCAAATGGATAACAGTCTCTTCTTCTACATAAATGTCAACCTCATCATCATTTAGATGGAACAACATAGCAACACCATCTTCATCCCTAATACGCAAATGCTTTGACTTGTCCCTAAAAGTACTATAAAATAAAGTCTTCCCATCGTGGCTAATATCCATTCGGGAGCAAACTTTTGTAACTAACTCGTCAAATGATATGCCCTCTTCGATGACTGTGGCTTCAGAAACACCACCGGAATATTTTCCTAACACACCATCTGCATTCACCATGCGCTCACCACCGGAATAACAAAAGCACATCAACTTCTTATGAGGAGTCGTCGACATGGCTGCACAACCATATTCCGGTTTCTTTATACAACTACTACACAATTGATAGTCAATGAAATGATAGAAGGTTTTTTATGGATGGAATGTTAATTTGACATAAATTTGGTACTTAATACATAAACTCAGTACTTAATATAGTACTACCACTAGAGCTGCAGTAAACTCTGGCAAAAATTACGTGGCATAGGAACCTAGGAAGAGTAGACTATAATTCCCAAGTAAAGCTTCACATTCAGACAACTGGACCTACAGTCAAACTCTAGCAAATCCGGTAGGGTTTCACACAATTAAATTACAAGAAAGGAACCCAATAACTTAGCCTTGTGTTGCTAATACATGTTCACATAAACCATGTCAAAAGTGAGCAACTAATTACTCCTACTCTTGAATACTATATAGAGCACATGCAAAGAAATTCTGTTTACAATTAAGACAACAAATTGAGGCGGTCTATTTCCCCACTTTTCCAACCCTTCTTAAATTTGTATCAATCGTTATTGAAGTAATTGACCTTGAAGGCAACCAAGATTCTTTAGTTGGAATTTCTGGGCATAGTAGTCTTTCAATTGAGCTGCGCAAGAGACTAACAATTGCAGTCGACCTTGCTTTCAATCCATCCATAATGTTCATGGATGAGGCTACATCAGGTTTATTTGCTAAAGCAACGACAATAGTCATGCACACCGCGAATAATATAGTTGAACTATTCATCAACCAAGCATTAATACTTTTCAGGCATTTGACGAAGTAAGATACGGATCCACCAAAGCATATTTAAGGCTATATAGCTTAAACCATCCGGAAACCTGTGATGAACATATTGCAGTTGACAAACATTCCCTCCCATTTCTGCCCAACACAGAATTGGATTATTCAACCTGATTATAGCATAGGGTATAATGCATCCAAGTGCCTATACTCAGTTGCAGAGAACCAGGAGGATTCAACCATGCTAATACGTATGCCACCCATGATTAGTTAAACAAATATCAAGTTTCTTTCATTTCACCAGCTGGTACTTCAAAATGTAGATGATGGTCACCAACTAGTGTGTGTCCTCATATCTTTTTGTTTTCCAAAGACTACAATAGCATGTAGTCTTTGTGTAGACAATACATGTACATCCCACTGCACAGAGGACTACCCATTTTTTATAACCTTTTCACATAAATGTTTGTACCATTACTTGAATGGTACAAGAAACAAGGTTTTATCTAAGCAATATATTTAATGCCTACACTTCATTCTAATGCAAAGGGGAGGACAAATTGAAATGCCACCAAAAGAAAATATATATAATACAGAAATTCACTACTTCATATTTTCTTCACATATTACATCCCTATTACATATAACAACCATCTTAATTGTCTCCACAATCACATTTTATAACATGTTCTACTTACAAAAAGGAACCACATACTAGTCCCGCTTTCCAAGCTTCCAAAACCAAAGCATACGACCCTTCGTTCAACGACGCCATCCCATGTACTTTTTCTCAAACCCACGTCCAGTTGAGATAATAGCAACAATGATGACAACCAAAATGGAACATGCAACCCACGCTACCCACATCATTCCCGTGGTTTTCCACACCTTCGCCTCCAAATCTTTAATCTTTTTCTCAAATTCTTCCATCTTTCTCTCATACTCCTTACATTTCATCTCTTGTTCCGTACACTTAAATTCACTTATTTCCATGTTGCTATCATATTCCACCATCATTCTCTCATATTCCTCAATACGTTTGTTGAGTGATCTTGTGTCCCTTTCAACTCGGCGATCCACTTTCTCATCGTCACCTATCTCACCATCCAACCAATCGAAGTAGTTGCAGTGTGGACCATTCCTCTTTGGTGCACCAGGAACCCAGAAAGGGCAGCCAAAGAACCTCCTACCCGGATTTTTATTAGTCCACGAGGTGTGCACTACCGCTTCCTTACCATGGTTGCAAAGTCGTATCCTCAAAGGACTTGGAGTACCACTACTTGAACTAGACGCCATGACTCCCCTACCATTACAAAAATGACTAGGCATAAGAATAATCTAATTATTGGAGTTCCAAACAATATTCCAACTAAAGTAATAATATTATTATAAGAGTGAAACTATGCAAGTAAAGTCAATAAACATGGCTTCTTCCTTCAGTGGAGTACCAGTATAATCTAAATATCTACCTAATAAAACATGATGGTGTGGACCCGATGCAAACACAATTTGTTACAATGACTGACATTCATTTGATCCAAGAGTTGATAAGCTTTGTCCTCTTTTCATTAAAGTGGCCATAGTTTGAAACTTAATTACAAAACTGGCATTAAATCCAAGTCCCCCAATTTGGGCCCCAAATCCTACAGACAGCCTTTTTTTCTCTCACAAACAGTGTACTCTCCCTTCCGATATCAGTCACTGTACAGTGACGTACCACCACTTTTCCCCCCTTAGCAATAATAAAAGTTTTTTCGGGTTTCAATGGTTGGATATGAGTTTTCTGTTTCGATGCAACTTACCAAAAAACTATTCAGTGATGATTTCAATGCAGGTTAGCAAAATAGGAAAAAAAAGGTTTGGATAATTTTCATTTCAATACAACTTAGCAAGAGGCATTGTGCATTGTGAGGGAAAAAGGGAAGTGCTCTTGGGATCTCCGACCACCAACTTGTCAGTCCATTCTCCTCTATCACCACCACCAGTTCGTAGAGGCCCTCACCGCAACTCATTTGCGACTGATATATGGCCCTTTTGGCCATCTTCCCTCTCTGCTTTTGTTCACGATTCATACCTAGCTGAGAAGGCATGCTTTTGCCTACAACGTATTTGTGAAAATGCATGTTCAGGAGATTCAAACAGAGGGGAGGGAAATTATACATTTCCAAACTCTACACTCAATTTCATCCCTATTTGTTCCAATGTCCATCCTAATTTTTCCAATTGCACACCAATTTCTAAATGTTTGCATACATTACAATAGAAGAGTAAGACCAAACTCAGTCATCAATCAAAACCCAAAATCTGTTTCAGTTCAATAAAACACATGTCAAATCAAATGATGTCACTCACTAAAGCTGAGTAAAACTAGGTAAAACTATCATGATTTAAGCATCAGCATGATTTTTTTTCCCCCAACTGGACAACAAGATTTTTACCTTTTCATAATGGGAACACGCTCAACATGCCCTAATTTCTTCTAAACTACAGATTGCAGTGTCCTTTTCCCAAACTTAATCAAATACCTACCAGAGTTTTTGGGTTACAGGTCAAATGTGAATATGGAACACATACATGTTCTGTACAGACAAAATCACCTAAACATAAAGATCAAAACTATATACCAACCATGGAAACCATAAACTCTGTTCAGATCAGGAGGTTTTTGGGTTGTAGGTCTTATGTGAATATGGACCACATACATGTTGTGTACAGACAAAATCGCATAATCATACAGATCAAAACTATATGCCAACCATGGAAACCACAAACTCTGTTCAGATCAGGAGGTTTTTGGTTGCAGGTGAAATGTGAATATGGACCACATACATATTCTGTAAGGACAAAATCACCTAATCATAAAGATCAAAACTCTATACCAACCATGGAAACCATAAACTCTGTTCAGATCAGGTGGTTATCACATATTTGTAAACAAACCCACATGCTAAACAACAAGATGAACTAAACAGAGAGTACAAAATAACAAACTGAAACACAGTGACCTAAATATGGACATAATACATCAAACTCACCAACTCGACCAAAGTAGTTTCTGTCAAACCTTCAATCAAGGTTCACACAACAATGTCGGCCAAAATCTGCATAAAACAACCAAAAATTTGACTCAATGTCCGGATACTACGAGTCAGTGTGTGTGACAGAGAGAGGGGGGGTTTAGAGTGAGGTTTTGTTCGATTTTCAAAGAACACACACAGCACACACGCAGCAGAAAGAGAGCGAGAGAGAGAGAGAGAGAGAGGGGGGGGGGTTGGAGTGAGATTTTGTTCGATTTTCAGACAACACACACAGCACACACACGCAGCAGAGAGAGAGCGAGAGAGAGAGAGGGGGGGTTTGGAGTGAGGTTTTGTTCAGTTTTCAGAGAACACGCAGCACACACACGCAGCACAGAGAGAGAGAGCTACCTGGAGAGAAAGGGTCCAGAGCTGAGCGGAGGAGAGGCTTGAATGAAGAAAGCGATGGATTTGGGAGGGAATGACTATTAAGGCATTTTACAGATAATATATGGGAGGGTATAATTGTCAATTCAACCAGGCCTACCATGTTTTGGTGAATATTTCCTCTCATGTCATTCCCGTGGTGATTTTGAGAGTTCAGACCATGGCATGGTCATTATTTCCGGTCCACACCGCCTGTGGGTAATTTTCCCAATTAATTATGTATGCATTTGGATAGTTGTTACCATGTGTGGAGTGCCGCTGCTTCTGGAATGGGTGGATTGAAAATGAAAGCAGATGGACCACGTATTGCAAGACCTCACTGAACTGATCCCATAGGGAAATTGTAGTAGCTATCCGTATCATGCTGTTTAGTATTGATCAGAGTCGATATTAGATAAATTTTGGTGATAACTGCATGAAATAAATGGTTTATGTTTGGATTTTACCCTGTATCTATGATATTCGTAGATCAGCCACGTATGATGTTTTTGGCTTTCTGCGCGGGCCCACGTTAAGGACGGCAAATAGAACATATGCATAGAGATTGTGGTGATTATACAGTATTCTGTAGATAGGATAAGATCAACGTCAATGAACCAAAAGCTAGCCAAATTCGTAAGCCCACATTCTTCGAGTGAACTGTGTCATAACGAGGCATCATAATAGCATTGATTGGTCCTCCCTCAATGGGGCAACTGTTTTTGCAGCCATGGTGGGAAACAACTTTTCTTGTGCTATATCTGAGCCTCAACCTCTTTGTTGTTGAGAAAATAGGACCATTGTGTGTTTGCTTTTGTTGCTTTCTTCTTAAATTCTAGAGCTAATTTTTGGAAGTCAAAAGTTACAAGTAGTATAGACTTTTGGGTTTGCATATTCAGCTACTATTAGGCATTATTCTTCAATGATCACTGTTGCTGATTAGGATTTCTTAAAAGTAAGCATTCTACATGTTAGACAAAATGAGAAAGACACACACACACAAGCGCGTATGGATAACCCATCTTACCAAATAATTTTGTGCAATCTATAGAGCCTTAAATGCCACATTACACAGTGTATTTGCGAAATACTAATTGCTTTTATTTTCATCCTGTCATAATGCCTGCTCTTTGTTTTGTCCCTTTCTCTCTCTCTCTCTCTCTCTTGACAGCTTCGAAACGCCATTCAAAGTCTGAGATTTGCCTTCCCTATGCCGCACCCGTTTTCCTGGCGAGATTCGGTAAGCATACAACTTTTATAGAATCTTCATGTTTCGAAAAAAAGGGTGGTTGTTTTATAGTCTGAAATAGCTTCCTCAAGATTCAGGTAGTTATAGTCATAAATAGGGCTTTTCGCTTTTTCATAGTTCTATTACTGTGTTGCAAAAGCAAAAGACAAAGCGGCTTTTTTTAGAACGGGAAGAAGTTATTGGGGTATGTTAGATTCTACATCCCTTTTTTCCTCACCTGATCCTGCAATCCAATGGGCTCTCTAACAAATGACCTATATTGTTGAGCTCTTAAGTTTCTTACAAGTTTTCTTCTTACATTTCCCATTTCCCATATTCTATTCATTGTTCTTTTTAAACTGCCGCTTCCATCATTGTGTTCTTATCCTCTGCAATTTGCATATGCTTACACACCGCAGGTCTCATTCAATCAGGTTCTCTCCTAATTTACGCTAACTTAAGTCATATTTGTTAGTTAATTTACTACATTACCAAATGAGAACTATATCGCAGGTTTTCTCACACATCATTTCAAGAGTTCCTTCCATGATCAGACCATTGCTGAAATTGTTTTCCGCATGAATAATTTTGAGTGGAAAGCACCGCAACAAAAGGGCCGTCTCCAGCCTATTCGCATGGAAATTTTACAGAATAGATTGAGGTTACAGGACTCTGACATGGTCTTTGTTGCTGATAAAGACTATTACTGTAGATCTTAGTTCTAAGAACCATGTCTTGTGTATATATTTCTAGGCTGATCTTGCTAGACAGGCAGTGAACTAGATTTCTTTCTTAAGGTCGTTTTCAGTCCCTGAACTCTATAGTTTGGAGAACAACATTGCTCAAAGATTTTATTAAGCTATTTTGCAGTACCAACGTGCTCCGTGCTTCGGATAAAAAAAAAAAAAAAAAACGTGCTCCGTGCACATAATGCCTCAACTTTTAGGCCATCTGCTCACATAATGCCTGATCTTTTTGTGTCAATACTTAACCTTACAAACCTTTTAGTGTCAATACTTTGCTTTCCTTCCAAACGTTCATCTTGCAATGCTTTCCAATGGCTAAGGAATCTGGTTATGTGTCTTCTCTAACAATTTCAAGCCTTCAGTTACTACCATTTTCTACCCCTGCTCTTCCCTTGGTTAATACTACCATTTGCCAACATTCTAATGCCAAACCTGATGTACAGCTCATGCTACATACGCAATGCTTCTTGATCTGCTCATATGCCATTTCCAATCATTTTCCAAACCCAATGTGAGCTTCAACATGCTAACAAAGAAAAACAACATTCATTTCAGCCACAAACCGCAAAAAAACATCCTCTTCAACGGGCATGATTCTCGTGCTTTGCACGAGGCCGGACCTAGTTTGGATAAAAATCAAATACACTCTCCCATCTATTGCTCATTCAAAAAAATTCGGTGAACTGGAAAATTGGACCAAACCGGACTGATCCGGTGTATTTTGGATTGGAACCGTCGATTAATGATCTAGACACAGATTCAAAACCGTGACTTGCGATTCAGTCGACGGATCTTCATTATGAAACCGTAGATTAACCGAACCGGACTGTAAAATATTTATTATATATAAAAATAATTTTTACCTAATGTTATAACTATTTTTACCTAGAAAGTAGAAACCAGCTTCTCCTTTTAAAGTACTGACCTTGAATCCGTAAACTGGTTTGCATGTGATGTGATGCTTTGAGTTTATGTACTTGGAAACTGTCGAATTGGTATTGAGAATCTGGTAGTATTTGGAAATTGGTATTTGAATCAGGAAACTCGACCTTCATTCATTCTCCATTCATATATCTTTTTTTTTGCTTGCTAGTTGCTTCTTTTCTTATGTAATGTAATATGTGGATAAAATCGGAGCCGATTCGTGAATTACGGATTAGATTGAAACCGGACCATAGAACTTTTGGTTCGAACACTGATTGCATTTTCTAAAAATCGGAGCCGATTCGTGACTTACAGATTAGTTGATTTTTTTGGAAACTCTTCAAACGTGTTTTAAACAATGAATGGTTCCGACCATTTGCATTGCACGGGACTCCGTGAGACTACAAAATGGGTTTCACACAAGATGAGAACACAAGATATGTATCACCAGAACCGCTCCATATTTCTCTATTCTTTATGTTCAACTAGTTTTATATGACATATGAATATAGACAGCAATATGTTCACAATATATGATAGGATTTTTTTAATTTATGTGATCATTTATTTTGCATATTTGCGTAGGGAAAATTCTTTAGTGCCCAGCACCACGTGGTGTCATAGACACTTATTTTTATCAAACGGAATCCAAGACAAAATAGGCCATACACCAATATTGTTTGGTGAAAAAGGGTCCCCAGACATTAATAATATATTACGCACAGGGACCTTTCAAATTGAATAGCTTGATTAGAGAGCATCACCAATCTTGTCTTCAAAAATAGGTATGTCAAATTTTTTAAGGCTTTATGTCATAGTGTGACATATAAAAATTCGTCATTCACTCTTCAATTAATATGTCAAACTCATGTTTATTTTTTCATATACTCGTATATATTTAGGCCTGTCAACGGGTCGGGTCGGATCCGGATCCGATCCGCATCCGACGGATCCGGATCCGATAAGACTTGGATCCGATCCGAATCCGATAAGACTCAAACCCGATAGTGGTAATTCGGATCCGATCCGAAAACTTTTTTACTTCAAAAATTTTAACCAAAAGAAAAAAAATTTAAAAAATTTATTTTCCAAAAAAAAAAATTGAAAATTAAAATAAAAATAAAAAATTGAAAATAAAAATACAACTTCTAAAACATTTTTTGTTCAAAATAAAAAATTTACTTTTTTTTTTTAAAAAATTAAAAAGTTAAAAAAAAGAAGAAGTTCGGATTCGATCCGATCCGATCCGAAAAAATCCTGATCCGATCCGTAATAATCGGATTCGGATTACCGGATTACGGATTTCTGTTATCGGATTCGGATTGGATTTTTCGGATCGGATCCGGATCCGATCCGATCCGATCCATTGACAGGCCTATATATATTGTTTATCAAATCTTGGTCAAGATTGAGGGTTTCGCCCAATAAAGTAATAAAAAAGTTAAATATCACATGATACACTTTGATTGGATTTGCTTTACAGACTAATTCTGCACTCGGCATGGTATGTTAAATTAGAGCCCAAATGTACACCAATTTGCGTGAGATCCATTTCGGGGTCCCACACTATTACGGAGTCATTCAATATGTTCAAAATATTGTTTTAAAGATCTCGTTGCAAAAATCAACTCATTCGGATATTGTAAGGGCTTAATCACTCCATTCAATTTGTATGCCCGCAAATTTAGGGACAAAAATCAATTAAGCCCGTATATATCGACATATGAAAGGGCTCATTGTCAATAACTCTTAAAAACAAATTTTAAACAAATTGAACAACTCCGATTCGTTAAATTTTGACATATTTAATTAGGAAAAATGACGACTCAGGACGTGTTTTGATAATTAATACCCGCTAATAATATTTTCAGTATTAATTAAGCTAAAGATGCTTAAATCGATAGTGAACCAGTCGTGGGGCCATTGCAAAATTGCATTGGGAAAATGACGGCCAAAAACGTGTTTTAATAATTAATATATGCCAAGGACATTTTTAACATTAACAAATGTTCTTAGCTTGTCCTTGACGGGTATTAATTATCAAAACACGTCCTGGACCGTCATTTTCCCAATTGCATTTGCATGGGTATAAAAAGCCCTCTCGAAAACGACATGCAACGGCCCATTAAACGACATTAATTGCTCGGCGTTTACAGTCGGTGGGCCGCTCAGTTCTCTACACTCTCGTAACTTCCGAGCCCGCTCAATTCTGGCTCAGAGAGAGAGAGAGAGAGCGCTCAACGTTCTCTTCCGTTTCTCTCTCATCAAAATCGATCCGGAATCGCATACAATTTTTGTCGGTAAATATCGCTTACCCATCCATATTTTATCTTCATCATTCGTTACTATTTCTGCAAATTGATTACTGTTGTTTCTGCAAATCGTGGCTGTTTCTGTATCTGGATTTGGATGCATTAATAATTGATCATGCGCTTGAATTATGTTTCTGGGTTAGGTATCTTGGCTGCGTTTTCAAGACTTATTGTTTTGTCCACGTACTTGCAATTCGTTTGGGGTTCGATGTCAAATTGAGTTAGTGGTTCGTTTTTTGTATTTTTAGGGCTCGCTATTGTGGTTAATGATAAGATTTTTTTGCTTCTTCGGTTAATATAAACTCTCTGGCCACCATCACCGCAAGGGAAAGGATGTGGAATCTGCAAAATAGATGCGGTTGGTGGGATCTTTCTGGAGTAACCATGAATCTATACATGTGTGTGTGTATATTATTTACATATACGTACATCTCTTCAATTTATTGTTTGGCTTTGTAGTAATAGGGTGCAAATTTTAAGCAGTCAAATGTGTGTATATAAAGGTGACAATGAGGAAGATTGATACAGAGTATAGCCTAAGTAATGGATTTGGGAATCTTGTGTATAAATGTGTGTGTATGAGTGCCTTTCTTCTCTTTTGAAAGTATTTGTGATGAAGAAACATGTTTTGAGTGTAGAATTTGCAGTCTTTAAAGTTGAACTATTGTGTGTTAAAGGAATTAAGGAATATAGTCTCACATTGCTTGGTAGTGTTGCGCCCGGGGTCACTCACGCACACAACACACACTGATTTCAGAGGAAAAACTCCATTCTATATATATACTCACAATATATACAAAACTTGAAAAAACCTCTCCGGAGAGAGCCACAACCGGCTCCCCTCTCAGGACCTCGCCTTCTCAGACTCTCATCAGCTCACCCACTACACCTCAACCTCTCAAATACATCAGTATTTATAGGGAGAAACCCGGGAAACACTCCAAGAGCATTAATTGCTCTTTGCACGCCTGAGGTATCAAAGGTCCAAGTTTGGCAGCCTCAAAGTCTCCTTTGGCTGCCTCAAATCCAGCTGCAATCTCAACAGCCCATGCGTGAGATATCAGAAGATCTTCAATAGCTACAAAGTCTATCCAATCCTTGACTTTGGCCAGCTATCCCCATCACCCACATGGGTAAATTCCAACAGGTAGTGTAATGGGTGATCACTTAATATAATGTTGGGACCTCTCCACTCATTGCCAATTGGTTTTGAGTTGGATATTTAGTTTCGACATGGTATCAGAGCGGGGCCCAATCCACGCCACATTTTAAAAACATTTATGATCCTCACCCCACGATGACAAACCAACAAAAAGGCTGCACAATGATAGACCCTAAAAAAGGCTACACATGATAGACCTCAAACCCGGCTGCACGTAAGGGGGATGTTGATGCAGGACAGATTGAAATAGGGCTAAGTATGATCTAATTCAAGGGAAAGGGGCTGTTTTTGGGGACGTGAACAGTAATTTGTAAGAAGGAGAGAAGAGTTAGAGAAGGATAGATCTAGGCCTCACACCTAGGTTACCAAAGGCATCACACCTAAGGCCTCTTTAGCATCACACCAAAGAATGAGATTGCATCACACAATCTAATAGCTAGAAAGCTACTCAATTTTTCATTCATTCAATCATGATTCAAGCTCTTGAGATTACAGGACTTATATAGACTCCAAAACACTTGAATGCAAATAACTACTCCTATTCCCAATAGGCCTAGGTAGAATGAATGTGTGAATGCAAATAACTATTCATATTCCCTAGATGGCTGGATAGGATGAATGCATTAAATATGTGGTCAAACTTTCCTAATGAAAAGACACAAGGCTCATGAAAAGTCACAGCCTTTAATGTTCCAGCCAATGCCTAATTAATATCCCAGGTAGGGCCCTCATCATCCAACATATGCCAAATTAAGGCTTGGGCCTTAGAACCATCCAATCCACGTCTTTTATAGCCTTTTATCGGGTGTTGCCATTTTCCATCAACTCTCCCCGGCTTGAGAGAACTCGACCCCGACGAGTTAAAAGCATGGAACCGTTCATGAAGGTCCGGGTTGAGGCGGTGAAATTCCTCTTCAGTAATCCAAGTACAATCTGAAAGGGAACGCCCCTTCCACTTAATGAGATACTTCTGATAACCTCCATGTCGAGTGGAAACAATTTGATGATCGACCACATCTTCGATTTCATCCTCAAAACGTTTGGATGCCGGGAGAGATGCCACAGGGTCAGCCCGGTTACTATCCTCAACATGCCCAGAATATCGAGTCAGATCCTCAATATTGAACACGTTACTTATGCCCATATCATCAGGTAATTCAAGCACATAGGCGTTAGAGCTGATTTTCTTGAGTACTTTAAATGGACCAGCACTCTTTGAATGAAGTTTCTTATAAACCCCTTTAGGATACCGTTCTGGTTTGACTCGAACCATAACCATGTCACCTTCATCAAATTCAGCAAACCTCCGCCTCAAATCAGCATGTTGTTTGTAGTTCTCATTGCTGATGGCAATCTTTCGCCGCACATCATCATGGATATCACGGATGTGTTGACTAAAAGCTTCAGCTTCAGCACTTGGGCGAGCCTGAATAGGTAGAGGAACCAAATCTATTGGTTTCCTAGGAAGCAAACCTGTGACAATTTCGAAAGGGCTGCGACCTGTAGATCTATTCACAGAGCTGTTGTATGCAAATTCAGCCATAGGAAGCACCTGATCCCAGCTGCCAACATGATCACCCACAAGGCAGCGGAGTAGATTACCCAAACTACGGTTAACAACCTCCGTTTGACCATCAGTTTGCGGATGAAAAGCCGAAGAAAATTTCAGCTTTGTATTCAGCAACTTCCATAGTGTTCGCCAAAAGTAGCTTACAAACTTCGAATCACGATCAGAGACCATGGTCTTTGGCAATCCATGAAGTCTAACAACTTCTTGAAAGAAGAGCTTAGCAATGTGGACAGCATCCGATGTCTTCGAACAAGGAATGAAGTGTGCCATTTTGGAGAAGCGATCCACAACCACAAAGATAGAGTCATGTTCCCGAAGGGTTTTTGGTAATCCAAGGACAAAATCCATACTTAAATCCTGCCAAGGCTCGTGGGGCATAGGTAGCGGAGTGTATAAACCTGTATTCTTCTTCCTTCCCTTTGAAAGTTGGCAAGTACGGCATTGCGAAACAACCCTGCCCACATCTCGCTTCAGCTTTGGCCAATAAAAGCGATCTTCGGCCATTGCAATTGTCTTATCTCTTCCAAAATGACCTGCTGCCCCTCCGGAATGCAATTCCCAAATCATTTCTTCACGGAGTGATGTGTTGGGTAAGCAAAGTCGAGTTCCCTTGAAGAGGAAACCATCATGCAAAGAAAAATCACCATATCCTCCTTGCTGTCCAGCCAGCAGCTGAGCATGTATAGAGCTGAAATCCTTGCAAGAAAGATAGTCTCTCTTGAGCAAATCAAAACCCACCACTTGTATAGCCATGGAAGAGAGAACATACACCACTCGGCTAAGGGCATCAGCAACCTTATTCTCTGAACCAGCCTTATGTTTGATAACAAAAGAATATTCCTGCAGAAATGAAACCCATTTGCCATGTCGATGATTCAGCTTCTTTTGAGAGTTGATGTACTTGAGTGCTTCATGGTCGGAAAACAACACAAACTCCTTAAAAAGAAGATAGTGTCGCCAATGGCGAAGTGCTTGAATCACTGCATAAAATTCTTTGTCATAGGTGGAATACTTTTGCTTGGCTTCATTGAGTTTTTCACTAAAATAAGCAACCGGGTGCCCTTCTTGACTAAGAACACCTCCAATCCCAACATGTGATGCATCGCACGCCACTTCAAATACCTTTGAGAAGTCAGGAAGATGTAGAACAGGAGCCTCAGACATCATTTTCTTTATGTCTTCGAAAGCTTTTGTTGCTGCCTTGGTCCAAACAAACTGTCCTCCTTTCATACAGTTAGTGATAGGTGCCATTACTGTGCTGAAACTCCTAATAAATCGACGATAAAAAGTCGCCAACCCATGAAAACTGCGTACTTCATGCAAGGAGATGGGAATTGGCCATTCTAGAATAGCTTTCACTTTACTTGGGTCGACCTCCACTCCTTTAGAGGACACAATGAAGCCCAAAAAGACAACCCTTGGACTCATGAAAGAACACTTCTTTAAGTTCATGTAGAGTTTCTCTTGGCGGAGAAGCCTCAAAACTTGTTGAAGATGAAAGATATGTTCCTCCTTGGTCTTGCTATATATTAGAATATCATCGAAATAAACAACCAGGAAGTGACCAATGAAGGGCTGTAATACCTGCGTCATAAAGCGCATGAATGTACTTGGGGCGTTTGTAAGACCAAATGGCATGACTAGCCACTCATAGAGGCCATCCTTGGTCTTGAAAGCTGTCTTCCATTCATCTCCTGGCCTTATGCGTAGTTGATGGTAGCCACTTTTCAAATCAATCTTTGAGAATATACAAGAACCAGCCAGCATGTCCACCATATCATCAAGCCTTGGGATAGGGAACCGGTACTTGATTGTAATCTTGTTTATAGCACGGCTATCTACGCACATGCGCCAACTGCCATCTTTCTTTGGCGTGAGCAAAGCAAGAACAGCACAAGGGCTTAAACTCTCACGAATAAACCCCTTGGACAGAAGCTCATCTACCTGCCTTTTAAGCTCAGCGTGTTCACTTGGATTCATGCGATAGGCCGGAAGATTAGGCAATTGTGAACCCGGAATGAGATCTATTGCATGCTGGACATTGCGCATGGGAGGTAATTCATTTGGGAGCTCTTTAGGTGCAACATCAGAAAAATGGGACAGCAACTCAGCCACTTCTGATGGTAATTCAGAGGCTGTTGCAGCAGCTGATTCTGACACTTCTTTTACCACCACGGCATATATAACTCCCAATTCCATACTCTCAGCTTGAAAACACTTCTTGGTGAGAATGTGGAGAGATTTAGGCTTATTTTCAGCAACATCCTTTGGCTTCTTTTCCTTGTACTTTTCCATTTCAGCTGTATTCATCGGCTTCAAAACGATCTCATTGTTCTTGAATGAGAAAGCATATGTGTTCTCTTTCCCACAATGTTGCACATCTCCATCATAAAGCCATGGTCTCCCAAGAAGGATATGTGTGACATTCATGGGAATTACGTCACACCAAATGGAATCACTATAAGAACCATAAGAGAAAGAAACTAGGCAGCGCTGAGTTACCGGAATGGAAGTGTTGTCGATCCAAGCTACCTTATACGAATGAGGATGTGGTTGAACAGGAAGCTTAAGACGCTCCACTGTGGCAGCAGATACAACATTCATGCAACTCCCACCGTCAATAATAAGCTTTCGGGCTTGGTTTCCACAGCGGACCAGCATCTGAAATATAGAAGTACGCCTCCAGTCCTCCTTTTCAACTTTAGGTGCTGTAAGGATACATCTAACAACAGAGATCAATGAATTGTCCACCTCCTCTTCTTCTAAGTCATCTGTATTTAAAACCCCAACGTCAAAAGAATCATCATTGTCATCATTACGTTGTTGGTCAAATTCAGATTCTTGTTCCATTCCCATATGTAAGTTCCTCTTCGGGCATTGATAGGCCATATGACCGGTTTCACCACATTTAAAGCACCTGTTGTCCTTTCCTCCTCCTTTGTTGGCCACATGATTCTTGCCTTTTGGATCAGCCGTATTGGCTGAAGTTTGCTTAGAAACACTGGGCCGGAAACGACTTGTATCATTGTACCCTTTAGCTGCAGTTTCCCCAACTTGAGACCCAAACTTTTTAGGAATTGGGTATTTCAAATACTCCTCCATATCCAAAGCAACCTGGAAGGCATGTTCGAGACTGTACAAGGGTTGGCGAAGCAGCTCCCTCCTTATGTCTGGCCTCAAACCAGCCTTGAATCGGGCAAGAGTTTGACTTGAATCTTCTGTCACTTGACTCCTCATCTTCAACTCATCAAATTTCTGCATGTATTCAGCCACTGACATGTTGTTTTGCTTTAACTCGATGAGTTGTTCACACAACTTCTCATGGTAATTTGATGGCATGTACTTTTCCCTCAACTTAGCCTTCATCTCTTGCCAAGTACCAATTGGTGGTTGCCCCAACCTCCGAATATCACCTTCAACACCCATCCACCAGATTTTTGCTAATCCCACAAGCTTCATCTTAGCAAATCTCACTCGCCGATCGTCTGCCATACCATACCAGTCAAAGTACTCCTCAATGGAAGCAAGCCAATCATGAAACAAAGTAGGATTGACCTTACCTTCAAAATCTGGGACCTCCATTTTAATCTTCTTAGTGATATCTCCGGCTGTATCATAGGTCTCATGTTGGTTCCTCTGTAACAAATCATGGGTCCAGTCAGACATGGAATTTTGTCGCATTCCTTGACCTTGGCCAGCCCTAAATTGCTGACTTCGAAGGGAATCTGCACGCTGTTCTTCTGTGCGCTCACCTTGGTTCTCACCATTTTCATTAGGATTGTTATTCCCGGAGTTTTCGCCTCGTTCGCCATCATTAGGTTGAGTTCTTTGGCCTTCCAAAGTGCTGATGCGCAGATTATTATTATCCAATTGCTCCACAAGTTTTAACAGAATCTCATCACGCTGGAAATAAGTTAATCTTCCTCTAAACGGCCTTCCGGATCGTGTAGACATGATGCTACACTCGCTCTGATACCAATTTGATGCAGGACAGATTGAAATAGGGCTAAGTATGATCTAATTCAAGGGAAAGGTGCTGTTTTTGTTGCTGTGAACAGTAGACGTGAACAGTAATTTGTAAGAAGGAGAGAAGAGTTAGAGAAGGATAGATCTAGGCCTCACACCTAGGTTACCAAAGGCATCACACCTAAGGCCTCTTTAGCATCACACCAAAGAATGAGATTGCATCACACAATCTAATAGCTAGAAAGCTACTCAATTTTTCATTCATTCAATCATGATTCAAGCTCTTGAGATTACAGGACTTATATAGACTCCAAAACACTTGAATGCAAATAACTACTCCTATTTCCAATAGGCCTAGGTAGAATGAATGTGTGAATGCAAATAACTATTCATATTCCCTAGATGGCTGGATAGGATGAATGCATTAAATATGTGGTCAAACTTTCCTAATGAAAAGACACAAGGCTCATGAAAAGTCACAGCCTTTAATGTTCCAGCCAATGCCTAATTAATATCCCAGGTAGGGCCCTCATCATCCAACATATGCCAAATTAAGGCTTGGGCCTTAGAACCATCCAATCCACGTCTTTTATAGCCTTTTATCGGGTGTTGCCATTTTCCATCAGATGTTAAGGAAATATAGTCTCACTATCTCACATTGCTTGGGAGCGGAATGGGTGATCATTCAATATAATGCTGGGATCTCTCCACTATTGCCAAGATCATGCTTATTTGCCCTTAATTGAGGTTCCTCAATCACTAGACAACAATAAGCTTAGAGTATCAAACTTGGTTCCAAACTTGTAACAACTAACAACTAGTTGGTTTCTTTTCTCTTGATAATGTGAGTGCTAAGTGGGCATTTAAGTGGATGTAATGAATCGTCTTTTCAATTTAGGCATGTTAGCTTGTTTTTCGGTCGGACTTGCTTTATTATGTCTCTTACTTCATTCTTCACTCTCCGACAGTCCGACTAGGTAGGTTTGAGGCCAAGTACATAGTTTTCCTTCACATAACAGACTTAATTTGTTCATTGAACCTCTCTATTTTAGCTAAAATGTATGTGAAACATTAGCGATAGATGCATACATAATAAAGGGAACCTGTGTTTGAATGTTAGGCAAGCTTGCCAAATTTGGTTTTGTTCAGGCAATTCATCTGATCTAGTCTTTTGGCAAAAGCAAATAACTGTTCAGACATCGAATCTGGATCATGAGATGGTATCGTAGGTATATGATTTTCTAACAACTTTTGTAGTGTAACATTTGTCCAAGAGGCCTTGGTCTTTAGGGTCCTTTCCTCTTTTTATCCTTCAGATTAGTCTTCTACCATTTACTCTGCACGTCCTTAGTGGCAGGCTGGCAGCAAGTTCAGTTATTATAATAGTGATGCAACCGATGCTCCAAGGTTCAAGATTCTCTTGTACAGACCCCGTGTGTTTTTTGTTCAAAATATCTTGTTTAAAACAAGACAGGTCTGCTTAGGTTAATTGTTGTTAAGCATGTTTTGTTCCCCTCCCAGAAATTTCTTAGGACATATTTAGCAAATCTAATGATTTTTTGTTCGTTTTATGAGGATTTAATGTTTTGAAAGCAGAATGACTAACTGTTTGTCCATCCAAAATATCCTCCTGTTGGCCATTTTGGTCAGTTTTGAGGCATTGCATTCGTTTTCGCCATCCAGCCCAACTGAGGTTTTTTCCCCTGCCTGCTTTGAGATTTTGACCCTGGATTTTGATGGACAAGTTCAGCTACTATGCCATGGGAAGATGAATTTAACACATACACATCTTGTTTCATTTTTCTTCTGTACTCCATTTCACTAATCCATTGAAGTTCTTAATGTTCCATTTTGATGAAAAAACAAAATATCCTGTTTCTAAGTTGACAACTTTTATTACTAGTGTGTACTGTGTAGGTGAATCTGTATGTGTTAAATTTTGATTTTGCTTTCAGGTTTGACTTAACAGCGAAACTTACTGTCAATCAGAACAGATAAGAACCTTGGTGGATGGTCAAGGGAGCTAGCTCATTTTTTAGTGCAGTGGTTTAGTTTCTTGATTCAAGCAAGCACATGATCTTTTCATAGTCATTGGCTCTATACAACCATAATGTGGAGCTTTGCATCCAATTGCATAGCTGGCTGTACGGGAGTCAAGAACGAGTCTAAAAAGCCGACTGAAGCTTCTTTGGAATGCTCAGATGATGAGGTTTCTTCAAATTCTTGCAGGGAGGACGGACTAGAATGCCCTATATGCTGGGAATCTTTTAACATAGTTGAAAACGTGCCCTATGTCTTGTGGTGCGGTCATACTCTATGTAAGAATTGTGTTCTTGGGTTACAACGGGCAGTAGTCAAACTACCCACTCTACCTATTCAGCTTCCGCTTTTCATCTCATGTCCTTGGTGCAATCTCTTATCCCCTCGTTTGGTTTACAAGGGAAACCTTAAGTTCCCTCACAAGAATTTCTTTCTTCTCTGGATGGTTGAGAGCATGAACGGTGATAGAGTGGAATCTCATTCTGCCTTTTGCGGGCATTCGCCAACGTGGCTATCAAACAGCAAGTTAGCGCCAGGAAATCAAGTAAGCCACCCTGTTCTGAGGAGGGGTCCACATATTCACCATTCAGAATCATCTGGTTCAAACCAGGATTATATCGGTGCCAATAATTTGCTCACTGTGGAGAGGGTACACAATTCCCTCAGAAAGTCTTTGGCTTTCTTTGTTCAGTTAACAGCTAAATTCCCACTGGTTCTCATATTTCTTCTGATTATCGTGTATGCAATTCCCGCCAGTGCAGCCATATTAGCCTTGTACATACTCATCACCATTCTGTTTGCTCTTCCGTCGCTGCTCATTCTGTATTTTGCATTTCCTAGTTTGGATTGGTTGGTGAGGGAAATTGTCACATGAAACGCTGTTCGTTTTGTTCATAGGTTTGTGAGCCCGGCGGATAGACCTTTGTCCATCCATAAAGGCATTGGTGGTGTAATCTGAAGACTTTACTTGTTTCGTACATCCTTCAAGATTCTGTTCAGGACTTTTTAGAGTACAAATGCTGTAGATAACCCCATATTTTAGCATCGATAGAGTATCGGGGTTAGGGATTCCAGGTTTGGGTAGTTTGAGTTGCAACTTTGTTCTAACAAGTGAACATCCTGATCAGCAAGCGCGGTGGTGCTGTGCATGAGGTGCAGTTGAAAACCGAACTGTTTTAAATTGGTTGTTTTCTGGTCAGAAGCGTGTTTCTTTCTGTACGAAAAGACTTGTAAATATGGCTTGTGAGCAATCATTTTATTTGAAGTGTCATGAGAAAATGTATCGCTTCTCTTGAGAATTCGATGAAGGTGGTACAAACTACAAACTGATGCATCTCTTTGTTGACGAGTGTGATTTTTGTCTTAGTGGGATCATCAGCGACGAGTCTTAGATTGTTCATTTGGTCGTACTTTGAATCAGCTTCTTGCGTATCCATCCTTTTCATTTATTTCCTTATTTGCACTCTTGAAATCTCTATGCAGCCACACTAGGTATCGTGGTCCTAATGTTTGTACTGTCTCTTTAGCTACCTCCTCCCCTAAACTCAATAAACCCTTTTCTGCTTTTCCACGTTTCCTCCTCCCCCAGAATGCCAGATTATTCCTCTTTTTTCTTCAGAGGGTACATTCTCCGTCAACTGTAATTGAATCCGAACTTTTGCGATTACTGTAGTTTGATGGTAATGTTATGTTCTATAATGAGGGCTTCCTCGTCAAACTGGAATGCGGTTTTCTGTTTTCTGTGTTGTGTTTTTGTATGTTGCTGGTGTTGTGTTTGGACGCTTCTGACAACTACTTATAGTTCTGTTTTTTTTTTTGAAAGGCTACTTATAGTTCTGTTGAAGACAAAAGAACTACTCCACGACTTCTTGTCTTTTCCCAAATGCAACAGCTTTATCTGTACAGTAATTTACTACTCCCTCCGTTTCCTTTTAAATGTCCTGCTTCGTAACTCCAACTTATTAAAAATACATCATCATTATACCTTTCACATCAACTTTTTCCTCCACTTTCCCTACTTACCCACCATCATTATACTTTTACTCACTAACTTTTCAAAATGGAATCTACTTTTAGGGACAAAATAGGCAATTCACCAACTTTTACCCACTAACTTTACAAAATGGACACTTATTAAGGGACAGCCCAAAATGGAATACTGGACTATAATAAAGGGACGGAAGGAGTAGTAATTTCTATGTACCGAACGAAATATGATTTCTGAATCAATTTCACTTAACGAAAATGCTATGCCCACCGACGGTGGCTTGGGTTTTTGGGGTTCCATTTTTCCGTGAGGAACCCGTAGAGGGTCCCGTGTGGCAGTCGGTACAAGGTTGGTATGGCCACTGTCACCGTCGGGTTTTTCGTGCGGCACCCGTAGAGGGTCCTGCGTGACCGTTGGTACAAGGTAGGTATGGACAGTAGGTAGGTATGGCCACTGTCGGTTGCTGTGCGGAACCCGTAGAGGGTCCCGTGTGGCAGTCGGTACAAGGTTGGTATGGCCACTGTCACCGTCGGGTTTTTCGTGCGGCACCCGTAGAGGGTCCTGCGTGACCGTTGGTACAAGGTAGGTATGGACAGTAGGTAGGTATGGCCACTGTCGATTGCTGTAGAAGGGTTCTTCACTTAAATCCTCTGTTTTCCTTGACAAGAACTCAACAAAAACTGTCCGAATTTGTATTGTCTTGGCAATAGTGTTTTCTAGCAGAGGCGCTAATCTGTACCAGCACGTACAAAATGGGTCCCAAAAAAATGATCGGAGCTGTTCATTTCATTTAAAATATATCTATCTAAAACTTTTATTAGAATAATCTATGTAAGGTCCTACAAAAAGAACGACTCATGACGCACGGTATACCGTATACAAACGGATAGGATGTCGACTTAAATAACTCTCTGCCAAACAAATTAGGCTAGGTTCCACCAAGATTTTTGGGTTTTTTCTTATTTTGTCCTTATTCAATTTTTTTTTTTCGTGTTTGTTAGTTTTGCGCTTAATTTTTGTGAATTATTGATTCGTCTCGTCAAG
The DNA here is from genome assembly GCA_018127125.1 of Rhododendron griersonianum. Lineage (NCBI taxonomy): Eukaryota > Viridiplantae > Streptophyta > Magnoliopsida > Ericales > Ericaceae > Rhododendron > Rhododendron griersonianum. The sequence goes on from CM030795.1 coordinate 9,388,506, forward strand.
AAGAATCGAAAAAGTAATAGATTTTTACCCAAATACTTTTGAAAATATCCAAAGGAACCCATATCCAAAATAAAGCCCAAAAAGCCTGCGCAACACTAACAAGCGCAAATTTTTTTTTTTTAAATCAAGAAAAAACCCAAAAAGCCCTTGGCGAAGCTTAGCCTTACTACTACATAGTACATACAGTCATACAGTAGTTAATTTTGGCCGAAAGTTTTGGGGATTGGCCGGTCGACTTAAATACTTGTCTCTGCCTAACGAATTATTACAGTACTAAATTTGGCCGAAAGTTTGGTGAGGCAAGTGGACGAGGGAATACGATAGGGGACCAAGTTTCTCAAAATTTAAGATCAACTGATCAAGTTCAGTAGAGAGCCAAGAAAACAAAACAAAAAATTAAAGAAGAAAGAGCAGCTGGACAATAATCCATGCATTTTCTGGTAAATGATGAGTCGGGTACTAATCAAGTACAGTAGTAGTAAAGATGTCTCCATTTAATGTTTGTGTGATAGCACTCGGTATCGCACCTGCAATTATGGAGTGGTTGTGGATCTCATACTCTTACCAATTCTTCCCTCATGATCTGGCCCGAATCCACCATCCGAACCGTATTACTTCAAGTCCCGCTTGTCAAATTGAGTTTTTTTGTGTGTGCCAATATTGTATACATTAGTGGGGGAAGTTAGTGAGTTAGTCCATAGGGGATTCAGAGGCTATTTATAGCCCTGAACCCACAAACCGCCAACAGCAGGGCTCGAAAGAAGTTACCAACCGGGCTACAAACCCATTGGTTTTTGAAAAGGTTTGTTGTAACGACTTTTTATGACATTGGACATATCGCATTTCTATTTTGACAGCGGTAACAAAGATTGTCATCGCTTACGCCAAACGTGTTTTTTGGATGGTCTTGTGCTTATTTAGAATCTTCATTAGTGATATCGCCATAGGAATTGAGATTATATTCACTAAACCTTATCTACCAATAAAGATAGAGAGTTCTACTTTCTTTCTTTTTTTATTATTATTATCAGGATAGAGAGTTCATTAAAGAGAAAGAATAAAGGTAACATAATTGCCTAGTGGCCCAGCACTTCCTAGGGCGAGTGGCCTTTGTGAGCTTGTAATTATTGAACTTCTCAAGAACATGTAGATCTAAGAGCATGGAAGGATGAATTTCTAGGGGGAGAGAGAGAGAGAATCCAATGGGTTCTTCATTTTCCCATCTCAAATCTGTCTAACCACTTTGTACTTTTGTAACTTTTGAATAGGCTTATGATTTTATTTCCCAAATTTGACTCTATAGACATTGAAGAGACCTTTGCTATTTGGAATAAACAGAAAATTATCTACGCTAGCATTTCAACTTTGGGCGGCGGAAGGGGAGGAATCAATCTCTGCCTTCGGATCTAATTTTCTCTTCCTCTTCTCTACCCAAATCACTTGCCGTTCGTCACCGCTCTGCTCGCCGCCGGTGGCTTCTTGAGTCGTCGGCTTCAGAGCTTTGATTGGTAGGGGGTTAGACAAGAGAATGGCTACTCAATGACGGAGGGGAGTTATTTGTTTTTTTCCGGATTCTGTCCGGTTTCTGTCTGGATTTAATCTGGTGGGTTGTTGATTTCCATCGGTTTTTGATGTTGTCTTTGATATAGAGCTCCGCTATTCCGAGGCGTCTGGTGTCTGTGTACTCTAACTCCACTTATGCCGATCCTTGTTGATAACGGTGTGGAATGAGCGATGGCTCTTCCTTAGACGTTAAACATTAATCTGTAGATGCCATATGGCTTTTATAAATGGGTATGCTTCTTCCGTTGACAAAAAAAAAAATGACGCAAAGAGGTGCTCAGGTCCTACACAACTTCAAATATTCTTGTACGTTATACTACTACTAGTTATTCAAGTTAATTTAGAAATACTCTATGGAATTGTTCCCTGCAAGTAATTTTAGTGTGCCGATAAAAAAAAAAAGTACCTTTGATGGAAAAAAATACTCCTATTCTTAAATATTTTATTTTTTATGCGTGTATGGAAAAAACCCCTTAAAAGTCTCAAGTTATCAATCTTTTTTATGTCGCGTGTATAATTTTAAATGGCGTCTACACATGCACAATCTTGTCTCTCCCTTGGTCCTCACAAGTAACAATATATACTTGTGAAATATATTTTTATAGTCAATACACAAATACATGTGTTTGGACCCTTGCTAGTCGCAAATTATACATCCGCCACTACCCGTATATTGTAAGGGGGAAGATTACAAACATTAGGATCTGTGATCAGACCCAGAAACATGTGCTTGGAAAGATATTGAGATAATTACTAGTTCATTATAAGTGGGGATATCTACTTAAGTTAAGCTTAATAAAATAGTATTTGTGATCAGACCCAGAAACATTGATTAATAAGTGACGTTATTTTGATACAACTATAACAACCAGGACGGGTTTTATTTTTTTACTATTTTTCGTGTCTATCAGACCGCTTTTCCACCATCTCTCCTAAAACTAATTGGTGGTTGGAAGGATTTCAATTAAGTCTTTTATAACATTCGACATCGCACCCGCAAGTCTATTTTTAGAGCGGTCACAAGGAGTGACATTGTGTAACCAAATCCATGGGGTACTCCGGGCCGCGACTCGAACTCATGACTTTCTGGCTCTGATACCACTTGTCGGACCGCTTTTCCACCAGCTCTACTAAAACCAATTGGTGGTAGGAAGGGTTTCAATTAAGTCTTTTATGACATTCGACATCGCACCCGCAAGTCTGTTTTTAGAGCAGTCGCAGGGAGTGATATTGTGTATCCAAATCCGTGGAGGCACTCCGGACCCAACAATGTCTTTCTCTGGTATAAAAAAAATATTACAATTATAATAGTACATTAGTACATTCATCCACCGTCCAAATAGTATATTTTTCAATGTAGGAGTAATTAGCTTTGGAGTTCAAAGCTTAAGCGGCAGTTTAATAGTGAAACTATTATTAACTCCTAAAAAAGTTGACATTTTCGCTCACCATCGAGTACCTAGCACCCGGCACAATACGCATTTGGGTGACAAGAATCTTGAGGAGGAAATGAAATTGTAATACCATACTTCTTTGATTCCGACATTTGAAAGCGTCTACAATAAGAATATAATGTCATACTTCCACGATTTCCACGTTTGGAAGAAACAGAAATATGAATGTGATTCCTGATGACACATCCAACCTAGAACCAAATTGCCAGATTGAGTTAAAACCTGATTCCTCCCTTGCTCCATAGTAATCTAAGGCCCTGTTTGATAACCCTCTTAAGCCTCCCAAGGGACTCCTAAACCCTTGTTTGATAAGCCAAATAGATCCGGACTAATAATCCGTTGGGATGAGTAGTGTGGCCTTTAGGGGAGATTCATAATACCTCTTGTGACTTGGTATTGGTAATCCAATCCCATGTAGGTTGACGCCAAAATACAAAGTTGCTCTTGGACTAGTAATGGAAGCTACTTTGCATAACGGCAAAAATGAAAATATATACTACTATCAATCCAATCCAATCCCATGGAAACAAACATGGTATTAATAATCTCATCATCTAATCTTATCCCAAACAAACATACTCATTATTAATCCCTTCTCATTACCAACCCCAATCCTAATATCATCTCCTTACGAATCCCACTCATCTATCACTGTTATCAAACGGGGCCTAAGATTCCTGGCTCAATCGTTAAGAAAAATTATATGATGACTTTGAAAATTTCCCAAAATAATTGTTTGCTGCACAAGATACTGAATTAACTCAAACACTGGTATGAAACACACAATATAATTCATCCCTCCAGAGTAAAGAGCATGAAAGCACAACAATATGTCCGTAACACTGAATATTTTTTGATAACTCAGGTGTTCGGATCAGTTTATGCGCACCTCGACTAATTCTGAAGGTCCAATCCATTGCTCACTTGCAAATAGCCCAATTAAACAAGGAGCCGTAACATCAACTATAACATAACATTACAACTATATTTGTAACGCCCCGATTTTCTGAGGAATTTCGGAAGCATTAATAGATTATACTTAGCATAAATAATATCCTTATTATTACAAACCACCGAAAAATATCTCTTTATTACAGTTTGGAATGACGTTAATATGCTCTACCCCACATGTACGGAGGCCCTTGGGTGACATGACGTCACAGAGCAAAGACTCAGAGCGACTCTAGTTCTGATACGGATCCCAAGCGAACTCTTGCTCAGTCTCCGTCCTTGGAATCTCTCCGGTGATGAACTGCTCCAAACTGGGTTCCTGTTCTTCTATGTCGTCATTACCTGCAGCTTCTGGCAAATTGACCGCCGAAGCAATCGATTTACCAGGATACGAACGTATCCGTGAGTGATAAATCACTCAGTAGATACCCCTAAATCCATAACCCATAAAATACAAACAATAATATAATAATAAGCATAATGAATAAAGTTACAACAATCAAGAGCATATTATGAGATTATCTTGTCTTTAAGTGATTTCTAGATTTCTCTACCATGAGAAATAATCCTCCCGAACAACCTCTGAACTATGGCGACTCTGTCGATTTACCCTCTCCTAGCTTGCCCAGCCTGGGGTCCCAGACGAATAAGACCAAACTATATGTCGGGTCAAACTCGGCTGTACCATCACAAGGAGCGAATGATAACCAACCAACCGCGAGAAATGATACCCATACTCCGGTTTCATCCAATAAATCCACCCCCGGAATATCCGGAAGATAAATCCAACAGTGCCATGTTCAGGGTTCGCAAGATGATAATCCACTGGTCTTTAACCACAAGTGCCGATACCGACGACCAATCTTTCAGGAAACCCACGGTCCTCGGCCACTTTGGTTATCTCCTGACCATAACAAAATTTCACTTTCCCTAGGAATTTAACGTCTAATTAATTTATTCCAACATGCGAATACCACCCGGGGTACCTATTGTCCAATTTCTACGTTCACGAAGCAACAATACGGCAATAACAATTTATCGAAATTCATGAAATTCGTTTTCACAACTTTAGTACCTTTAATCATTAAAACGTCCTTTTTATATATTCTTTTAATATTTATTTATTATTAGTGATATAATTAGTTTTTAATTATAATGACAAATTAGTAATTTTTATGATTTATAAAATAGTCCACCTATTACTAAATAGTTTAAAATAATTTCTTTTTAAGATTAATCACAAGAATAGTTATTTCTTTAATCAATATTTACTTTAAATATTATACTTTCCTTAATGATATTTATTTTGAATATCATAATAAGGAAATATCTTCTTTTCCTTTTTGTGAAACATATTAAACTTTAGTAGGATATTGGAAACCGTTTCCTTTTGAAAAATCCTATTATTAGTTAACAAGGTTTATTAATCTATCGTTTTATCCTTTAATATAATTTGGAGAAATATTTCATTACCACTTATAATATTAAGTTAAGGATATGAATATCTTTTATTCACTAATTTCCTTTCTAAAATTACTAAATAAAAGTATTATTAATTTAATATTTTTTATTTATTAATCTACGATCTCAAGATATTATATGTGTAATCATCAAGTAAAAAAAAAGAAATTTGAGCACACATATAAACTAAAATTATTACCAATTATCCACTTAATCAACTAGATAAATCAAACTGATATAACTAATTCGTTTAATACTAAACTGATATTACTCAGTCAAAAATAATATCAATTCAGTAGTTTTTCATAATAATAATATCATAAAGGTTGTAAAATAAATATCATAAGGGTCATCTTCAACGTGAATAATATCAAAAAGATAGTCGGGCCCATAAATAATATCAAAACGATGAATCGGGCCGAAAATGGACAGTAAGCTATATTTTTCGTTTGGGATCATTTTAAGCCCTAAAAACACGTCAAAACTACTCTATTATACTTAGGGAGAGTGGGAGAAGAGGTACATACTTTCGGTTTTGATCAAAACAAGCTTAAAACGAGTTTTTGAGTTTTTCGGTTCGCCGGAGAGATGATCGGAGTACGGCTGTCCGGGATTGATTTAGGGCCGATGATGGATGCTTTGGGAAGTTTGAGGTGTGTATGGAAGTTTGGGGAGGTTAATTCGGGTTAAGAGGTGGTGCAAAAGCAAACCCACCTTTAATCCTCCATGGGAGGAGTTTAAGCTTTTCTTTTCCTTTTTTTTTTTTTTTCCTACTATTCTATTAGCCTCCTAACTGGACAGGGGTTTGAGAGAGAAGTGAGGAGTTGTGGTTTTGGAGGTGAGGGAGGGGTAGTATTTATAGAGGAATTGGGGAGGAAAGGAGAGGAGAGAGAGAGAGAGGTTTCGGCAGAGAGATGAGAGAGAGAAAATCTTGACGTGGAAGATTTGGAGGAAAATAATCTAGTGTGAAAGAGTGTACCAATATACGTAGAAACGAGTCGCGTGGTGTTCGATCGTCCGGTTTTCGTTTTCGAAAAATTCTAAGAATAACAAGAATTTAAATAAAAACTAATGTTACGGAATTTTTATTTTATTAAAAAAATTTCGGAATATTACAACCTATCCCCCTTAACAAAATTTCGTCCTCGAAATTTAAGGTGCACTCTCTATAGGGAATAGCTCTTTGTAATTCTCTCTTATTACATCTTCTCTTTCCCAAGTACTCTCTTCTATTCCACGGTGTCGCCAGAGTACTCTAACTAGTTTGATTGTTTTTCCTCTGATGACCTTCTCTCCATGGTCCTGGATTGCTACGGGTCTCTCTTCGAATGTCGTATCCTCGTCGACTGTGACATCTTCCCAGTTGATTATGTGGGAAGGGTGATTAGCACCTAAGATCGTTTGATTGTGGTGCTAAAGGTTCCCTTATTTATGGCGTTTTTATGCTTTATCGTCATTTTTATGCCATTTTGTTCTTGAGGTAGTTTGTTGAGTGTTTCAGGCTAAACGCCCTTAAAAGGCGTATTTTGATTGCAAGTTCAAACCTCAAGTGATTTCATTCAATTCTGCCCGGTGGAACTTGTGCCCAAGTGATCAAGATTGGAAGAGTGAGGTATCGGGCAAGCCAAGAAGCCGTCGGGTGTCAAGCCTTGGAGGCTGGCCTGAGATTCTGGAGTTAGCACGCGCGTATCGATACGGATTTGAGCCGTATCGATACCATTTGTTTAGTGGGGATCCAGCTTGTTCCGTATCGATACAGCCCAAATCTGTATCGATACGGAGGCGTTACGTGGGAAATGGGCATTTGGAGATAGCAGTGCCGTATCGATACTTTCCCTAGACCCGTATCGATACGGGAAGCTTCCGAGCAGATATTTGTTGCTTTTTGAGCCTTCCACTTTTGGAAATATCACCTTTTTAGATATTTGTTGTGAGAGAGAGTGGCCTTTTTGTATAAATATAGGACCTCTCTCTCCTCCATTACTCTCTTGTCTTTTTAACTTAAGTCTTCTTTGATTTCTTCTTTCCTCCATTAAAGCTCTACCAAGCTTTCTAGTGTAATTACTCCAAGAACACTTGTAAGTCTTTGCCGTTTGTTTAATTCTCGTTCATTAAAGTTGTTCGTACGGTTTAGATTGTTATTAATCTCAAGTTTATTTTCGCTTTTGTCGGTTAAAAGTTATGTCTCTTTTTCTTGTTTTAATTTATGCTTTAGCTATGTTTGAGTAGTCGTTTGGCTAAGTCTCGGGATAATCTTTCCCGGGAACTTAGGTTGTTATTTGGTTCTCGAAACCTCCGGGCTCTAAAGCATGATTTCCGGAATAGGGCTTAACTTGCACTTTTGGTCTAAATTAGGGGTGTTAATCCCTTGGTAAGAAGCTTAGCCAAGCGGTCTTGGCAAGTGACTTACCGAGGCCTAGTGGCCTTCTAAGTGTTCGATAAATATTAAAACCAAGTTTGGTTCGCCTCCGAGAAATCACTTCTTTTGTTAACTTAATCAATAAAGTAAAATCTTCCGGGCGTGAGCACGCGGTCGTGACTCTCGCCTGAGTTATATTCGAGAACCGGTAATTTCCTTTGTCAAGGGTTAGAAGATCTCGAGACTTGCCACTTTTAGTTTATCAAACCCGTTTCTAGTCTTCAACTTTCATATTTTCCACCTTTCAAAGCAATCCTAGTTGGCCGCCTTGAAGGCCGCAATCCCATCGTTTAATACCTACAATCCGAATAAGCTTCATCCGATTCTCTGTGGGAACGATCCCGGTCTTGCCGGTTTATTATGCTATCGACAATCTAGCCCTACGCTGGGTATCTCAACCTTAATTGAAGGCGAGGTTGTGGAGCTAAGCATTTTTGGCGCCGTTGCCGGGGATGTCTTATTGGGCTTATTTGGAGGTTCGTCAAACCACTGTAAGTATTCCGTTCCATTTCTATCTTTGTGCATAATATACTCAGCTTAGCGGATACCTCTAACTGAGCCACCAATTCGACTTGAGGTTTAACGAAGCTAGTTTGAGTATCGTTTGTCTTTTCTTTTCTTTTTATTTGCGTGAGCTTATATTGAGGTGGCGGCATAGCCCCTCTTAACTGTTTGTTGAGAGTGAGGTGGCGGTATAGCCCCTCTTGTCTGTCTTTCTTAGTGCAGAGCGGTTACTTGGTTCTTGAATTGCGTAAGACAAAAGTTCATGCTTGTGGTTTATCGGGGGCCTCGAGTTTATCGTAGTCCTCGCTCAAACCGTCTCCATCGGTCTAGTTCTCCGCCTCGCGCAAGAATTAGCACTCTACGGGCATATTCTCCACCAAGTAGTTATTCTCGGCCGTATTCTCCGACACGAAGGGCAATGGCAGATGAGGAAGTTCCTCCGGTTCGGACTCTTAAGGACTATTTGAATCCGGAGAGGGTTACTCAACGGTCTCCGATAGTTTTCCCACGACCCACCACTGCCGCGAACACGTTTGTATTCAAATCGGACTATCACCGTTGCATTCCGTTTTTCCATGGTTTGGAGCGAGAGGATCCGTACCAACACATTCGGGAATTCGAGGAAACTCTCCAATCCTTTGTTACGGTGGATGCTCACCTAAACCAAGCACGCCTGAGACTCTTTCCGTTCACTTTAAAGGATAAGGCAAAGACTTGGTTTCACTCGTTGAAGCCTCAATCATTGACCACATGGGAGGAGGTCCAAGATATTTTCCACAAGAAGTTCTTTCCGGCGAGCCGTACAAAACTCTTGATGGATCAAATTCAGGGTTTTAAGCAACGGGAAGGAGAAGCGTTCCATCAATACTGGGAGCGGTATAAGGACTTACTCTCGGCGGTGCCTCATCATAATTTTGCGTTGTATCAATTAATCCACTACTTCCATATGGGATGCTCGCAACAAAGCAAGCAATTGCTTGATACCATGTGTACCGGGGGTTTCATGAACAAGTCTCCCGAGGACGGTTGGGAGTATGTGGATGAGGTGTCCAAGAAGTCTTTAACCTGGAGTTACGAGGATGCCGGTGAAAGGGCGATGGCTAGTCAAGGCCCGGGTGGTTCCGGAAAATTCTCTATTAGCGAGCACCAAGCTATCGAAACAAAAATGGAACAATTGGCTAAAAAGTTGGAGCGTTTGGAATTGAAAGGAGAGAAGGAAACTAAGCCTATCAACCGTGTGGAGGATATTTGTATGATTTGCGAAACTACGGGACATACAACGGATAACTGCCCGAATATTCCTGCTCTTAAGAACGTGTTGAGTGCTTATGCTCCGGAGGAGGTGAATGCTTTGAATCAACGTTTTGAACCTAACTCTCAACCATTTAATTCGGGGTGGAAGCAACCAACGGGCTCACGTTGGAACCAACAAAATGAAGCCGGATCTTCTCAAGGCCCGCCACAGTTTCAATCTCAGCCATGGCGACAACCTCAGCTTCAAGGCCCGCCACGATTCCCTGCTATACAAGGCCCACCAGGATTCATACCATCGGGCCAATTCCAAGGCCAAAATCAGTTTCAACCCCAACAAGCACCTCCGCGTCGAACTTTGGAGGATACAATGAATACCTTTTGTCAGATGCAGATAACTACCAATGACCAAACTACTCAAGCCCTGAATGACATGAGGACTCAAATGGGGAAGTTGACGACGGCTATTGGTGTGTTGCAACAAGAACGAGGAAAGCTCCCCACTCAACCATTGGCTAATCCTCAAGGTCAACATGTAATTGGTAGCTCTTCGGTGTCTTTCCCCGAGCAAGCCAAAGCCATTATTTCATTGAGAAGCGGAAGGGCAGTGGACAACGCCCAAGTGGAGCCGCCGGTGACGCCAATCTTGCTACCTACTCCGGTACCATCTAAGCCTACTATGCAAAATGGGGAATCTCCCAAGCAAGCTTTCACGGAGGAGGAAAAAGGAAAAACTAAGGAGAGTGATGTTCCGCAGGCCTTTACTGTTCCCGCTCCATATCCCAACCGATTAAAAACGCCGGCCAAGCCCAATTTGAGTGCCGACATCTACGATGTGCTTAAGCAAGTGACCGTGAATCTTCCTTTGCTTGATGCCATCAAGCAGATTCCGTCATATGCCAAATTTTTAAAAGATTTGTGTACTCATAAACGTAAGCTTCAAGTGCAGAAGAAGGTATTCTTGACCGAGCAAGTGAGCTCGCTTTTCCAATCGACTCTCCCGCCCAAGTACAATGATCCGGGGTGTCCTACGATATCCATCACAATTGGGGGTAAGGTTGTCGAGAAGGCCCTTCTTGATTTGGGCGCAAGCGTGAACCTCTTGCCATACTCTGTTTATGAGCAACTTGGGTTGGGCGAGATGAAGCCAACTCGAGTGACTTTGCAATTAGCGGATCGGAGTATCCGGGTACCTAAGGGAATTGTGGAAGATGTCCTAGTTCAAGTTGATCAATTCGTATACCCGGTAGATTTTGTGATTCTTGACACATGTCCGGCACCGGCAGCACAGGTTTCTGTCCCAATTATTCTCGGTCGGCCTTTCTTAGCAACATCTGATGCTGTGATTCATTGCCGGGATGGTCGTCTTAATATGAGTTTTGGCAACATGAAGATGCAAGTCAACATGTTCCATATCGGGTGTCAGATGGGGGACGATGAAGATGTGTGCGGGGTTAGCATGATCGATTCGCTTGTCCAAGACCATGTCAACGAGTTTATTTGTAAGGATGAATTGGAAATAGCACTCACTTCGGCCGAGGCCGACTTTCTTGACGCTCCCGAAGTTGCCTATCTAGTTTCTCTACTAGATGAGGAGGAGGCGTGTGGTATTAGCCCGTGGGTTCCTAAATTTGAGGAACTACCCCCTATCGAGAGGCAAGCCGTTCCTTCTTGTGTGGAGCCTCCAATTCTTGAGTTGAAGCCACTTCCGGACACACTTAAGTATGCCTATCTTGGCGATTGCCAAACATACCCGGTGGTGATCTCCACAGCCCTAAGTGAACCCCAAGAGTTGGAATTACTTGAATTGCTCCGGAACCATTCAAAGGCTATTGGGTGGTCCATCGCCGATATCAAGGGTATTGATGCATCCCTTTGCTCTCACCACATTTACCTGGAAGATGATGTCAAGCCATCTCGCCAACCTCAACGGCGTTTGAACCCGATCATGAAGGATGTTGTCCGGACTGAGGTTATCAAGTTATTGGATGTTGGCATAATCTATCCGATTGCAGATTCCAAATGGGTTAGTCCGATACAGGTGGTGCCAAAGAAGTCCGGGGTTACGGTTGTTAGAAACGAGAAGGATGAACTTATCCCAACTCGTGTCCAAACCGGTTGGCGAGTGTGTATCGATTATCGGAAATTAAATGCGAGTACGAGAAAAGACCATTTCCCTCTTCCCTTTATTGATCAAATTTTAGAAAGGGTGGCCGGCCATAAGTTCTATTGCTTCCTCGATGGGTACTCGGGGTACAACCAAATTGAAGTCGCCTTGGGGGATCAAGACAAGACTACGTTTATATGCCCTTTTGGAACCTTTGCTTATCGTCGGATGCCGTTCGGGCTTTGCAACGCCCCCGGTACTTTCTCAAGGTGCATCATGGGTCTTTTTAGCGACATGGTTGAAAAGATTATGGAGGTCTTCATGGATGACTTTTCCGTTTTTGGTAACTCTTTCGATCAATGTCTTGCCAACTTGGGGCTCGTGTTAGCCCGTTGTGAGGAGAAGAATTTGGTGTTAAATTGGGAAAAGTGTCACTTTATGGTCACTGAAGGCATTGTGCTTGGCCATATCATTTCCGCCCGTGGCATTGAAGTGGACAGGGCCAAGATTGACTTGATTGACAATCTCCCGACTCCAAAGTGTTTGAAGGATATCCGTTCTTTCTTGGGTCATGCGGGATTTTATCGGCGGTTCATAAAGGACTTTAGTGCCATTGCTCGGCCATTGTGTCATTTGCTGGCAAAAGATGTCCCATTTGAGTGGACACCGGCTTGTGAAACCGCTTTTGCTAAGTTGAAGTCAAATCTCACCTCCCCACCTATTGTGCGGACTCGGATTGGGAATTACCGTTCGAACTTATGTGTGACGCCAGCGATTATGCCGTCGGGGCCGTGTTGGGACAAAGGAAAGGAAAAGAGCCGTATGTGATCTACTATGCTAGCAAGACGTTGAATGAAGCCCAAATGAATTATTCAACTACCGAGAAGGAGTTGTTGGCGATTGTTTTTGCACTTGACAAGTTTCGGTCCTATCTAGTGGGAGCTCCAATCACCGTCTACACCGACCATTCCGCGCTTAAATATCTCTTCACTAAGCAAGATGCCAAAGCGCGGTTGATTCGATGGATTCTACTCTTGCAAGAGTTCGACCTCACGATAAAGGATAAGAAGGGTGTTGAGAATGTGGTGGCTGACCATTTATCTCGCTTAGAGTTCGAAGACCACACTTCTCATATTCCGATTCAAGATTCCTTTCCCGATGAGCAGTTGTTTGGGATCTCCACGGCTCCATGGTATGCGGATATTGTGAATTATTTGGTCACTGGTCTAATGCCGGCTCATTGGAATGTGCAAGACCGCCGGCGGTTTTTAGCGGAAGTGAAACGGTTTTCTTTCGATGATCCGTACCTGTTCAAGTATTGTGCCGACCAACTCGTCCGACGTTGTGTGCCCGACTCCGAACAACAGAGTGTTATCAAGTTTTGCCACACGGAGGCTTGTGGCGGTCACTTCTCATTTAAGAAGACCGCCGCTAAGATTTTGCAAAGTGGTTTCTATTGGCCTACCTTGTACAAGGATACGTTTGCCTATTGCCGGGGTTGTGCTCGTTGTCAGCTTTTGGGATGTGTGACTCAACGCAATGAGATGCCGCTTACTCCTATTTTGATCATCGAAGTTTTCGACTGTTGGGGCATTGACTTTATGGGGCCTTTTCCGTCTTCCTTTGGGTACTTATATATCTTGTTGGCCGTTGATTACGTTTCTAAGTGGGTTGAGGCCATTCCTACACGTACTAATGACCATTCTGTTGTGGTCGAATTTCTGAAGTCCAACATTTTTTCGAGATTTGGGATGCCAAGGGCCATCATCAGTGACCAGGGATCTCATTTTTGCAACCGGTCAATCGCTGCTTTGATGAGGAAGTACTCCATTGTTCACAAGGTCTCAACGGCTTACCATCCGCAAACCAATGGACAAGCAGAGTTGGCAAATCGGGAAATAAAGAATATCTTGGAGAAGACGGTTAATCCTACCCGCAAGGATTGGTCAACTCGTTTGACTGACGCTTTGTGGGCTTACCGTACTGCGTACAAGACCATCTTGGGCATGTCTCCCTATCGGCTAGTCTACGGGAAAGCATGCCATTTGCCGGTGGAGCTTGAGCATAAGGCGTATTGGGCAATCAAGAAGCTTAATTTCAATATGGCTAAAGCCGGTGTACGCCGCAAGCTCCAATTGACTGAGGTAGAGGAAATGAGGTACAATGCTTATGATCATTCCCGTGCTTACAAGTCTAAAATTAAAGCAAAGCATGATAACAAAATTGTAGTGAAAACCTTTGAGCCCGGTCAAAAAGTGTTATTATATAACTCCCGTTTGCATCTCCACCCCGGTAAGTTGAGGTCTCGTTGGGCCGGCCCTTATATTGTTAAATCCGTCGCTCCTCATGGAGCCATTGAAATTGTAAACGAACCCAATGGGAATGCATTCAAAGTTAATGGTCAAAGGCTTAAGCCTTTTCTTGGTGGTTTCGAAATTGGGGAGCCCGACGAGGTTTTGGCCGATCCAGTTTACACGGATGGCCCGTCGGTTTAGTTTTGTGTAACTTGAACTTGCACGGGGAGCGAAAGCGTAACCGCTGAACTTAACTGTTTGTCGGACCCGGCCCCCGGGTAGGGGGTACCCACCATTGACTTGGGTATTTGTAGCTCCGCACGCCGCTACTAAAATAAGAATCGTGTGCCCAGCTCCGGTTAGTAAGGGCAATGGTTAGTTTTGTACCTATTAGTTTGTTTGTTTCGTTTCGGGACTTTCTCACTACAAGATTTCACCAATGCATCATTGTATCGGGCTTTCATTAGCCCTTCTTTGTGGTAGTTTGCCGTTAATGATCCGTGCTCACCAGATATGTCCCTATCGGGGGCAGTTTAGGTCTGTGAGTGAGCCTTGATAATCCCGTGCTTTGGCGCTAGGCTCTGTCTGGTCTCACTTTGTTTAGATCATAGGGAACGCTGGGCTTTATTGCTTGGCGAGGTCAAGCGGTAGATTTTACTTCGGGCATGATGTAACAAATTCGACGGTCTAGTATAGCCACCCGTGTCTTGTCTACTCGGTGAGACACGGGAAGAAAAGTATGACTCGTAAGATTGCGTGAAGATCGGGTGGTGTTCTTTTCTGTTTTTCTTTTTATTTATGTTTGTTGGCGCCCGGATAACACGAGCCGGGCGGTTCTAATGTCATTTGCCTGCTGGTAGGTCCTTCGTACAATTCCGCTTCTGCAGGGTTAACACGCTACCACACCAGCCTTGGTGGTTTGGGTCTACCGTCGGAGTGATTGAGGCATTCAAGAGCCCTAAGCATGGGTGCGATTCCGTGTCGCGGTTGTTAGTCCAAAAAGCTTTGACCATGGCCCTGTGTGACTAGCTGGTGGTTCCGGCCGAAGGAGTGAAGCCCTGGAAGCACACAACTCCGGATCGAAGTGGGAAATGACACAAATCCTCCAACTTGGTCGAGGTATAAGGGGGTTGACATTCCCCCGTGGGTAACATCTTTAATCCCTTTCTCTCTCAATACTGTTGTTTTCCATGCTATGAGGGCATAGCATATTTTAAGTTGGGGGGAGGGATATATCTATGATATATATGTGTTTTATGCTCGTTTGTACAAAGTTTTTTGTTTTTCTTCGTTTTAGTCTTGCAACCCTTCCGTTAGTACAAAATTAGTGGAATTAAGCGGCTTAGCACCAGCTCATTAGTTTGGTAGTTGGCAAGAGTTTTTGTGAATATTTTCGGTGATTTTGTACATTCCAACTCGTGTGCTTATTGAAAGAATGAGAAATGAATTTTTGAGCGCGTTGTGGGCAAGTTTGACCCATATCCCGTCGTTTGTACATAATGCTCTTAGTTAGGTATTCATCTCATGTCATGCCTAATTGTGTTTGTTATCTACTATAAATCATTTCGGAATCTATGGCATGATTAGGATATGATACTAGGCCATCTTTGTTTGATTTTACCATAAAGTGTCTCATTGACCTTGAAAATAAAGCCAAGTTGCGTCCCACTCTTATCCATAGGAAACCGGTGTTAGGTTGGATGTTTGGAAGTTGGTTTTGTGCTTCGTTATGGGCTGGCTCCAGGTTTTTCAAGGCATCGGGTTTCATTGCTCATATTTTGGGTTACCGCCAACCGCCTGCTGGTGATGTTAACTATCCGGATGAGGAATATGTGAAGGATGAGGGTGTAATTCGGGAGTTGTACAAGAACCCGGGGGAGTCAAGTCTCCCGCATACCCCCGGAAGGTTCAAGGACGTTTACCGTTTAGTCAATCAACTTGTGCACCATAACTTCAATCCAAGAGGGACTGAGAACAAACCGGACATTCATGAGGGAGGGATGATCCATGCTTTTATGAATCCGGCTGTGGTGTGTGATTGGGCGCAAACTATTTTCATTGAGATGATCGATTTCAAATCAAAGGCTCCAGCCAACTCCAGAATGCCTTTTCCATGTCTAGTCACCGCCATTTGCTTTGGCCAGAAAGTTCCACAGTCAAAGTTTGTGCAAAGAGAGAGGCTTCATCCGGGGGACATTAATAGTTCTATACTTTCCAAGAGCATCTCACAATCCCGTCCTGCTGCCGCTGCTGCTGTCCCACGTGGGGCCTACTTGACCACTTTGCCACCCAAGGGTGCGAAGGCTTCAGCTTGGAACAAATTGCTTTTTTGTCAAGGGGTGGCCACTATGGGATGTATGAAGAAAATCAAGAAAGAGACCCGTGACAACGCAAGGAGGCAGCGGAAGATTGACCACAAGTTGGATTGGGTGTTGAGTCGAGAGGTGGGGCAGCCTAGTGAGCCTTATGTTCCGCCGCCAGAGGAGCCCGCTGAGGATAGCGATGATTTTGCTGAAGACGAGCCAGAATTCTTGGATAACGAGTAGGGTTGGTGGAGTAGTTTGAAAATCCCTCAACTTGGTCGGGGTGCGTGGTGGTTGACAGCCCACCTTTTATCATTTCATTTCGTTTCGTTGTTTTTAGTCTAGTTTGTTAGAACTTCTGACTGCAGTTGTTAGTAAGTTTTTGTTGGGCCGTCTTGTGGCTTTAAACTTGGTAGTTAGGTGATGGCGGCAAAAGGGTAGTTTGACCAAGCTAGTAAATGGCCGCCATCCCTTTTTGTTAACCGTTCTTTGAAACCAAGGTCGTTAAATGCTTATTAAGTCCTCTGTTGATCTTTAGTATGCCTTGATTCCATTTTGATTTATTGTTTGATAGTTAGCATACTTAGATTGTGGCATGTTGCTTTCGGGTTTCAAGTTCTTGTTTTTGTAGTTGTAAGTTCCGTTTAATGGTGCTCTCCACTTAAAGGGCATGGTATTTTTCTTCCCCATGCCTATTTCGAGCACCTTTTTGTGGGATATGGTTGCTTTGCATGCAAGTGTAGTTGTTATAACTTCGTATCCGTTTTTTTTGTCTTTTGACACTCATTTTGGATACTTGTTTATAACCTGCTCAAGATTAGTTAAACATTCAATCTTCGGCTACGAGTTGTTTTGGGATTAATTTAGTTGTTTTGAACTCTTGCCAACTAGTTGCATTATGTTTCGGTGCTAAGTAGCTTGTACGGAAGGATTGTTGTTTTCCCGTTTTCTTGTTGGTTTGGTTGCTAGGGGCTAGCAACGCTCAAGTTGGGGGGCGTGATTAGCACCTAAGATCGTTTGATTGTGGTGCTAAAGGTTCCCTTATTTATGGCGTTTTTATGCTTTATCGTCATTTTTATGCCATTTTGTTCTTGAGGTAGTTTGTTGAGTGTTTCAGGCTAAACGCCCTTAAAAGGCGTATTTTGATTGCAAGTTCAAACCTCAAGTGATTTCATTCAATTCTGCCCGGTGGAACTTGTGCCCAAGTGATCAAGATTGGAAGAGTGAGGTATCGGGCAAGCCAAGAAGCCGTCGGGTGTCAAGCCTTGGAGGCTGGCCTGAGATTCTGGAGTTAGCACGCGCGTATCGATACGGATTTGAGCCGTATCGATACCATTTGTTTAGTGGGGATCCAGCTTGTTCCGTATCGATACAGCCCAAATCTGTATCGATACGGAGGCGTTACGTGGGAAATGGGCATTTGGAGATAGCAGGGCCGTATCGATACTTTCCCTAGACCCGTATCGATACGGGAAGCTTCCGAGCAGATATTTGTTGCTTTTTGAGCCTTCCACTTTTGGAAATATCACCTTTTTAGATATTTGTTGTGAGAGAGAGTGGCCTTTTTGTATAAATATAGGACCTCTCTCTCCTCCATTACTCTCTTGTCTTTTTAACTTAAGTCTTCTTTGATTTCTTCTTTCCTCCATTAAAGCTCTACCAAGCTTTCTAGTGTAATTACTCCAAGAACACTTGTAAGTCTTTGCCGTTTGTTTAATTCTCGTTCATTAAAGTTGTTCGTACGGTTTAGATTGTTATTAATCTCAAGTTTATTTTCGCTTTTGTCGGTTAAAAGTTATGTCTCTTTTTCTTGTTTTAATTTATGCTTTAGCTATGTTTGAGTAGTCGTTTGGCTAAGTCTCGGGATAATCTTTCCCGGGAACTTAGGTTGTTATTTGGTTCTCGAAACCTCCGGGCTCTAAAGCATGATTTCCGGAATAGGGCTTAACTTGCACTTTTGGTCTAAATTAGGGGTGTTAATCCCTTGGTAAGAAGCTTAGCCAAGCGGTCTTGGCAAGTGACTTACCGAGGCCTAGTGGCCTTCTAAGTGTTCGATAAATATTAAAACCAAGTTTGGTTCGCCTCCGAGAAATCACTTCTTTTGTTAACTTAATCAATAAAGTAAAATCTTCCGGGCGTGAGCACGCGGTCGTGACTCTCGCCTGAGTTATATTCGAGAACCGGTAATTTCCTTTGTCAAGGGTTAGAAGATCTCGAGACTTGCCACTTTTAGTTTATCAAACCCGTTTCTAGTCTTCAACTTTCATATTTTCCACCTTTCAAAGCAATCCTAGTTGGCCGCCTTGAAGGCCGCAATCCCATCGTTTAATACCTACAATCCGAATAAGCTTCATCCGATTCTCTGTGGGAACGATCCCGGTCTTGCCGGTTTATTATGCTATCGACAATCTAGCCCTACGCTTGGGGTATCTCAACCTTAATTGAAGGCGAGGTTGTGGAGCTAAGCAAAGGGTGGGCCATGTACTTCCTTAACATAGAGACATGGAAGACATTGTGCACTCTGTCAAGCTGCGGCGGCAGTGCTAGCCTGTACGCAACTTCTCCAATCCTTTCGAGAATCTCAAATGGTCCGATGTAGCGAGGCGATAGCTTCCCTTTCTTTCCGAACCTGATGACTCCACGTTTAGGTCTGATCTTAAGGAAAACGTGGTCACCAACGGTGAATTCTAAGGGTCGCGTTCTTCTGTCAGCATAACTCTTTTGGCGGCTCTGTGCTGTTTTGATCCGCTGAGTGATGATTTTAATCTTCTCATTTGTCTCTTTGACAAGATCTGGTCCAAGCAGGTGCATCTCTCCCACTTCGGTCCAGCATACCGGTGATCTGCAAGGGCGTCCATACAGTGCCTCGAATGGAGCCATTTCTATGCTTGCCTGATAACTGTTATTGTAAGCGAACTCCACCAAAGGTAGGTGTCGCTCCCAGCTTCCCTTGAAATCTAGTACACAGGCTCGGAGCATATCCTCCAGGGTCTGAATCGTCCTTTCGGATTGTCCATCTGTTTGAGGGTGAAAGGCGGTGCTCATCCTGAGATCCGTTCCCAGCGCTGTCTGTAAACCTTGCCAGAAAGCCGAAGTGAATCGTGGCTCTCGATCTGACACAATCGATACTGGAACTCCGTGCAATCTGATGATCTCCTTAATGTACAATCGGCTGAGAGTGTCCATGGAGTCTGTTATTCGCACAGGTAAGAAGTGTGCAGACTTTGTCAGACGATCGACGATTACCCAGATAGCATTATGGTTGTTGACTGATCTAGGCAATCCTGTGACGAAATCCATGGTGATGTGCTCCCATTTCCATCCTGGAATAGGAAGAGATTGTAGCTGTCCTCCTGGTTTCTGGTGCTCGGCCTTTACTTGCTGACACGTGAGGCATGTGGAGACGTATTTGGCCACGTCATCCTTCATTCCGCTCCACCAATATAGACGGCGCAGGTTATGATACATCTTGTTGCCTCCTGGATGTACAGCGAAATTAGAATGGTGGAACTCTTTCAAAACTGCTTCTCTGAGGGTCCCTATGCCTGGTACAAATATTCTGTCTCTGAATCTCAAACTCTTGTCGGGGTGAACTGTCCATCCTGTAACTGCTTTGTTGGTCGCCATCTGATATCGAATAAAGTCGCACTCCTGATCGAAAGTCTGAGCGAGCAGGATTTCTCTGTGCAACACTGGTGTAGCGATCATGGCGAAAAAGCATGCTCTGCTAGATTCTGGTGATGGCTGAAGTTTGAACTCATTGATCTCATCCATCATCTTCCATTCTCTGACCGCCATACTTGCCACTTGTCCTCTGCCCTTGCGGCTAAGTGCATCAGCAACTACATTGGCTTTGCCTGGGTGATACGACAAAGTCAGCTTGTAGTCCTCCATGTATTCCATCCATCGTCGTTGGCGCAGATTTAGCTCCTTCTGGGTGAACAGATATTTTAGACTCTTATGATCAGTGAATACCTCGAATTCTTCCCCATATAAGTAATAACGCCATGTCTTGATGGCGAATATTACTGCTGCTAATTCCAGATCGTGTGTGGGATAGTTCCTTTCATGCGGCTTAAGCTGGCGTGAACCATACTCTATAACTTTCCCATCCTGCATGAGCACACACCCGAGTCCATCTCTTGAGGCGTCACAATATACTGAATATCCCATGTTTCTCTCAGGAATGATCAGTATCGGCGCACTCGTCAATCTCCTCTTCAGCTCCTGGAATGACTTCTCGCATGCTTCATCCCAAACGAACTTGACTCCTTTCTGAGTCAGTCGGAACATGGGCTTTGATAAAGCGGAGAAATCTTGAATAAACCTTCTGTAGTATCCAGCTAGTCCAAGAAAGCTCCGAATCTCAAACACTGTTGTCGGTCGCTTCCAGTTCAGAACGGCGTCAACCTTGCTGTCGTCGACGGAGATTCCTTTTTCTGACACAACATGTCCCAGAAATTTAACCTCTTTCATCCAAAACTCGCACTTGCTAGCCTTAGCATACAATTGATTGTTTCTAAGGGTTTGCAGTACGATTCTCAGATGTTCTTCGTGTGCTTCCTCTGTTGGCGAGTAAACCAAGATATCGTCGATGAAGACCACCACAAATTTGTCCAAGTATGGTTGAAAGATCTTGTTCATCAAGCACATGAACACTGCTGGTGCATTGGTCAATCCAAATGGCATCACTAAGAATTCATAGTGACCGTATCTTGTTCGGAATGCGGTTATAGGAATATCACTATCCCTAATACGCAACTGGTGATATCCAGACCTCAGATCGATCTTTGAGAAACAAGTTGACCCTCTCAACTGGTCAAACAAGTCATTGATCCTCGGTAGTGGGTATCTGTTCTTGATCGTCATGCGATTCAACTGTCTGTAGTCGATACATAACCGCAACGTTCCTTCCTTCTTCTTAACAAAGAGTGCTGGAGCTCCCCAGGGTGATGTACTTGGCCGAATAAAACCCTTGTCCAGCAATTCCTGCAATTGAATCTTCAGCTCCTTCAATTCTGCTGGCGCCATTCTGTATGGTGCCATAGATATTGGTGCAGTACCTGGTTGAAGTTCGATAGTGAAATCTATCTCCCTATGTGGAGGTAGCCCAGGCAGTTCTTCAGGAAATACATCTTCGAATTCACACACAACTCGGGGTAAGTCTAGGTCCATCTGATCATTCTCCTGAAGTGACAGCTTAGCTAGCCATCCTGACAGTTGGTTGTGCAGTTTGTGTGCTGATGAAGTGGAGACAGGATCTTGTCTATCCCCCTTAAATTTGAAGCACGTCCCATCCTTCGAATAAGCCGTCACCATCTTGCGATGACAATCTATGACAGCTCGATAAGAAGAAAGCCAATCCATTCCCAAGATCACATCAAAATCCGCCATGTCGATAACCCTGAGATCACAAGTTATCCGCAGTCCAGAAACTTCTATTTCGCACCCTTTACAGACTAATCCAACAGATATCTTACCCCCTAATGGTGAAGTAACTTGCATCATCGCTCCTAGGGGTTCTGTGTCTAGTCCAAGTGATTTCGTACATGCAGTAGAAATGAACGAGTGCGATGCTCCAGAATCAATTAAAGCTTGTACACAAGTGTTGAAGAGTACAAGTGTACCTTGTATCATAGAGGGATCATTTTGTTCCTCTTCTGCCTGCAGTGCGAAGATCCTGCCAGCTCCGCTTGCCTGGTTGTTCCCTGCTGGTGCTTTACCCGCTGCATTGCTCTGGTGCGGGCGGTTCTGTTGTTGATTCTGCGCTTGATTCTGGTGCCACCCAATTCTTGCCGGGTTCTGGTTATTCTGATTCCACCCGATTCTATTCTGGTTGTTTTGGGGTTGAGCAGGTCTTAGTGGCAACTTTGGCTGACTCCCGAAATTATTGTTCTGCAGTTTGGGACACTGATTCCTGAAATGCCCTTCTTCATAGCAGTGAAAACAACGGACTGGTCCGGATTTTTGGAATTGACTCTGTCCCTGCCCGGATCCCTGGTTCCTCCATGGTTGCATCTGATGTTGTTGCGGCCGGTTATTACTATTCTGGTAATGCGGCTTCTGATTGGCAAACCCTTTGTTGTTGTGGTTATTGCGAATCGACCCTCCAGACGACGATCCTCCTTTCTTGATGTTGTTCCATATCACCTTGGAGTCGGCATTCTCACGTTCCATTATGAGGGCACACTCAATAGCCTCAGGATAAGTGCGAAATTTTTGAGATACCACCCTCTTCCGGATGCTAGGGTGAAGTCCCCACGCGAACCTCTTTGCCCGTGCTGCAGGGGTTGCTATTAGGCTGGTAGCATGACGCGCTAAGCTTTCGAAGCACGTGATGTATTGGGAGACAGTCATCGTCCCCTGTTTTAAATCAATAAATTCTTGTAGTTTCGCGTCCTTGATTGGCTCTGGAAAGTATTTCTCGTTGAAAAGATTCTCAAATTGTCGCCACGTCATTGTCTCGACAGTGTTGGTGGCCTTGATCAGATCCCACCAATGGTCAGCTTCTCCTTGCAGTTGAAAGGCAGCTAGAGCGATGCGATCCTCTGCATGTGTGATGTTCATCGTGTCTAGAAACTTGGCAATCTGTTTCAGCCAGGTCTCAGCGACTGTGGGGTCACCTTCCCCATCCCAGATAGGTGGACGGCGCTTGCAAAAGGCGTCCAATAGCTGGTCTCTATTTCTGACCTGACGACCCTGCTGTGGCGCCGGTTGACGGGCCCCATTAACCTGTGGCAATGCTGCTGCTACTGCAGTGGCTATTACCTGCGCCAACTGCGCCACGTCCAATCCCCCGAGATTTCCGTTAGGGTTGTTGCCATTATTTCCGCCACTCGTACTAGCGCGATGATGGTCATTCCCATTGTCGCCAGGGGTTCCGTTTCCCGAACGAGTGTTCACCATCTATGAGTGTTCAGAATTTTAGTTAAGAGGGGGTCTATATAAGTCAAAACTATTTTGGGAATGTACGAACTACTGACAGAGGTAAGTAACCAATAAAGAAGTCAGACTTATGTTTTCTCACCGTACGTTCTCGATTATATAGTACTGATAGATTAAGAGGAAATACATAGGTAACAGATACGATCGAGTTTACGCTCTCGGATGTGATCTACCCAATCTACCCAAGTCTGAGGGGTTGAACCTATGCTCTGATACCACGTTGTAACGCCCCGATTTTCTGAGGAATTTCGGAAGCATTAATAGATTATACTTAGCATAAATAATATCCTTATTATTACAAACCACCGAAAAATATCTCTTTATTACAGTTTGGAATGACGTTAATATGCTCTACCCCACATGTACGGAGGCCCTTGGGTGACATGACGTCACAGAGCAAAGACTCAGAGCGACTCTAGTTCTGATACGGATCCCAAGCGAACTCTTGCTCAGTCTCCGTCCTTGGAATCTCTCCGGTGATGAACTGCTCCAAACTGGGTTCCTGTTCTTCTATGTCGTCATTACCTGCAGCTTCTGGCAAATTGACCGCCGAAGCAATCGATTTACCAGGATACGAACGTATCCGTGAGTGATAAATCACTCAGTAGATACCCCTAAATCCATAACCCATAAAATACAAACAATAATATAATAATAAGCATAATGAATAAAGTTACAACAATCAAGAGCATATTATGAGATTATCTTGTCTTTAAGTGATTTCTAGATTTCTCTACCATGAGAAATAATCCTCCCGAACAACCGCTGAACTATGGCGACTCTGCCGATTTACCCTCTCCTAGCTTGCCCAGCCTGGGGTCCCAGACGAATAAGACCAAACTATATGTCGGGTCAAACTCGGCTGTACCATCACAAGGAGCGAATGATAACCAACCAACCGCGAGAAATGATACCCATACTCCGGTTTCATCCAATAAATCCACCCCCGGAATATCCGGAAGATAAATCCAACAATGCCATGTTCAGGGTTCGCAAGTTGATAATCCACCGGTCTTTAACCACAAGTGTCGATACCGACGACCATTTTTTCAAGAAACCCACGGTCCTCGGCCACTTTGGTTATCTCCTGACCATAACAAAATTTCACTTTCCCTAGGAATTTAACGTCTAATTAATTTATTCCAACATGCGAATACCACCCGGGGTACCTATTGTCCAATTTCTACGTTCACGAAGCAACAATACGGCAATAACAATTTATCGAAATTCATGAAATTCGTTTTCACAACTTTAGTACCTTTAATCATTAAAACGTCCTTTTTATATATTCTTTTAATATTTATTTATTATTAGTGATATAATTAGTTTTTAATTATAATGACAAATTAGTAATTTTTATGATTTATAAAATAGTCCACCTATTACTAAATAGTTTAAAATAATTTCTTTTTAAGATTAATCACAAGAATAGTTATTTCTTTAATCAATATTTACTTTAAATATTATACTTTCCTTAATGATATTTATTTTGAATATCATAATAAGGAAATATCTTCTTTTCCTTTTTGTGAAACATATTAAACTTTAGTAGGATATTGGAAACCGTTTCCTTTTGAAAAATCCTATTATTAGTTAACAAGGTTTATTAATCTATCGTTTTATCCTTTAATATAATTTGGAGAAATATTTCATTACCACTTATAATATTAAGTTAAGGATATGAATATCTTTTATTCACTAATTTCCTTTCTAAAATTACTAAATAAAAGTATTATTAATTTAATATTTTTTTATTTATTAATCTACGATCTCAAGATATTATATGTGTAATCATCAAGTAAAAAAAAAGAAATTTGAGCACACATATAAACTAAAATTATTACCAATTATCCACTTAATCAACTAGATAAATCAAACTGATATAACTAATTCGTTTAATACTAAACTGATATTACTCAGTCAAAAATAATATCAATTCAGTAGTTTTTCATAATAATAATATCATAAAGGTTGTAAAATAAATATCATAAGGGTCATCTTCAACGTGAATAATATCAAAAAGATAGTCGGGCCCATAAATAATATCAAAACGATGAATCTGGCCGAAAATGGACAGTAAGCTATATTTTTCGTTTGGGATCATTTTAAGCCCTAAAAACACGTCAAAACTACTCTATTATACTTAGGGAGAGTGGGAGAAGAGGTACATACTTTCGGTTTTGATCAAAACAAGCTTAAAACGAGTTTTTGAGTTTTTCGGTTCGCCGGAGAGATGATCGGAGTACGGCTGTCCGGGATTGATTTAGGGCCGATGATGGATGCTTTGGGAAGTTTGAGGTGTGTATGGAAGTTTGGGGAGGTTAATTCGGGTTAAGAGGTGGTGCAAAAGCAAACCCACCTTTAATCCTCCATGGGAGGAGTTTAAGCTTTTCTTTTCCTTTTTTTTTTTTTTTCCTACTATTCTATTAGCCTCCTAACTGGACAGGGGTTTGAGAGAGAAGTGAGGAGTTGTGGTTTTGGAGGTGAGGGAGGGGTAGTATTTATAGAGGAATTGGGGAGGAAAGGAGAGGAGAGAGAGAGAGAGGTTTCGGCAGAGAGATGAGAGAGAGAAAATCTTGACGTGGAAGATTTGGAGGAAAATAATCTAGTGTGAAAGAGTGTACCAATATACGTAGAAACGAGTCGCGTGGTGTTCGATCGTCCGGTTTTCGTTTTCGAAAAATTCTAAGAATAACAAGAATTTAAATAAAAACTAATGTTACGGAATTTTTATTTTATTAAAAAAATTTCGGAATATTACAATATTGATATGATTTGATGTGCTCCTTGGTCCAATTGCTGAGATATTTTCTTGAGGTTTGGAAAAATCATTTTCATAGTAAGTAGTTGTTATTGTCATGCAAATTATATAACTATTTAACGTATCTAATAGAGTATGATTCCCGTTTCGTTGAGAGAAATAAGTATTTATTTTTCAAGTAAGTATTTATTTTTGAATTAAAGGTGATGTATTGTGAGAGAATAACCTGTCTAGTAAAGTGAGAATTAAATACTTAAAAAATAAGAACCTTAGAAGAACGGGAAGATTATACTTTTGTATTTTCCATTTTTATGGGAGCATTTAATTGGTCAGGACCAGGAAAATTCAATATGGGATCTACAATATTTTAGTTTGCATTTAATTAGTCAAGATCTATGTAAATCAAATATTTGAAAACGCAACCTGTAATATTAAATTCTTTAAACCAGTATTTGACCCGCAACATTTAATTGGATAACCACTAAAATATTTTGTAATGACTTGAAAACAGAAGACTAATAAATGATAAATCGATGGATGATGATAGAGGCAATTAACGAAAATGATTAATGAGATAGAAAGAAAAAGAAGACTTGTAGTGATAGATAGACAAAAGAAGTACGTCCGATAAATACTACTGTACTATTACTACTCCGGAGCGGAGTTAGAATTTGTACGTAATGAAGTCAAATATCTGGAGTCCGTCGAGTTTGACAATAATAAAGGGGAAAAAATTTAGTAGAACTATTAAGGTACATTTTGATATATGTTGGGTCAATTGTGAAAACATAATAATTATCTCCATCTCTTTTTACCTTAGTTGGGAGGCGACAAGTAAGGTTGATAGAAGATATCAATTATTATTTGCGAAAATGATATTGGTACCGACCAATATCCTACCGAAATCGTACCGATGGCCGTGTCGGGCCGTCTCCGGACGGCCGATCAGAGCCGTCCAATATTATTATTATTTTTAAACGAGGGGGCCCACACGAGAATCAACGGCATCCGATGTGTGTAGGGTGCTTGATCCAAACACCCTATTTTCTGATATATACACAAAAAATAGGGTGTTTGGATCAAGCACCCTACACACATCGGATGCCGTTGATTCCAACATAGGCCCCCTCGTTTTTTTTATAAAATTTTTGGATGGCTCGGATCGGCCATCCGGTGGCCGGAAACGGCCCAACACGATCGTCGGTACGATATCGATAGGGAAGGCGTCGGTCCCAATAGCAGGACTCTATTATTTGTAGAGGATGATCACGTATTTATTTAATTACACTGTAATATATTTCCAAAATAATTAATATTTAGCGCGTGCCACACACACCGAGTCACCTATCATCTTAAAAGTAAAATTGATGTTTCTAAAATAAATTGACATTTTACTGAATTTTCTATCACAATTTTTTAAATCAGATTTTCCTATCGTATTGACTTTTTACTAATTTGGAACGTTCCGTCGATTGACCGTTTAAAGAAATTGGTAAAAAGTCTTTTCTTTTATTCAAGAAATTTGGTGAAAGTTGCGTTATATATTCGACTCTCTCTCTCACTCCCCAAAAAGATTCTGTAACAAACGATCGCGCAAGCTCGTTATTACGTTGCTTGCACGATCTCTGAAGCAAAAACAGAGAGAGAGAGAGAGAGAGTGAATGTTCTTTTATCCTCGAGCAGGCCTCATTCACATTGTCTTTTAGCTTTCTCGTCGCTTTATGTGTAAGCAAACAAAGAGGGAGAATCGAAAGGTACGCGTTTTTACCTTTTCAGCTCCTATTCCTCCATTAAATGCGGAAGAGCCGTTTTGTGTTCTTATCTAATAAGAGAGACATGGGTTTTTCCTTTTCCTATGTTTTCCAATCTGGGTTTGTTGAGAATTGGAGCTTGATTTGTTATCTATCTGTTCTGGGTTTTGATTGATTCGCATTTCGAAGCTTTCTTCATTTCAAAGGCTCAATCATTGCAGATTTTTCGGTATTGGGATTTCCCGAAAAGGAAAAACGGGTATGATCTTATTGTATGTTGTGGTTTTTGCGAGGTTTTTATCCTAATAATTTAACAAGAAATTGGAGCGATATGCAGATATATATATATATATATATATTAATTTAGACGGATATTGGTTTCTCTTTGCATAAATTTTTCTGGGTTTGATTGATT
The DNA here is from genome assembly GCA_018127125.1 of Rhododendron griersonianum. Taxonomy (NCBI): domain Eukaryota; kingdom Viridiplantae; phylum Streptophyta; class Magnoliopsida; order Ericales; family Ericaceae; genus Rhododendron; species Rhododendron griersonianum. The sequence continues at coordinate 9,416,685 of CM030795.1, forward strand.
TAGGTTCTTGAAAAGGGTGTTTTTCAATTTATAAGATTGTTTCATCAGAATAGATATTAAGGCGTTTCTCTTCTGTTTTAGATTGGGTTCATATTCTAAAGGCCAATTTCGAAGTGATTTGTTATTGAAAATATGGTGGAATGCTTTCCTCCTATCTGTCCGGCTGTCCCTTTATTCGGCCTCATTTTGCACCTAATATATGAATGACGATGGTTCAACTGCATTGCTTTTTCTGCAAGCGATTAGAAATGAGCATGTGCGATAATAACCAGTTCTTGACTTCTAATTTGTGATATAGCGTGTTGAGCATCGAAAGGCCAGACTAATGTATGCCTTAGACAGGAAAAGCTATTTGGTTAATAGGGGGCCATTTTGCTCCTTGATGTAAATGCAGTCACTCTCTTATTAGGACATTCTGCCCTTTTTAGTGTGTACTTTTCTTGGAAAAAAGATGTTTGAAGATGGATGATAATATGCAAAGGAATGGTTGGTTCCAAAATTCAGGGGGAAGAAAATTATTGCCTTTAGGCTTGGAAAACTTCCGCAGAATTCTAGAAAGTATCATATTTTGTTACATTGGGAAGCCATAAGCTACGACTTGTGGCCTAGTAATCTTGACTGACTGGCAGCCCTTTCTGCTAAGGTATATGCAAATTTGACTATGCACCAAAGCAACAATTTGAAAAGAAAAAAAAAGTTAGTCTGTAATAAGTATTGTAGTCCTCAAATTGTTTGCCAGTAAACGAAAATAAGTTGCAGAAGCAGTCGGTTTGGAATTTCTTGATTATCAGTTTCTGCTGATTTCCAGAAGCGTATGTAATTTCCAATTGTTTTTCTCTTTCTTTTCTTTCTGTTTTCAGGTAATCTAGTGCAGTTGGTTTTGCTTGAAATTATTCGCGATTTAGTACCAGATCAGATCTTGGTGAGTAGGCTCCCTCATTTAATCTTAATTCGTCAATTCTTTGGTGATGCGGAGATTGTTCTTCGTGCGTTTAATCTCACTTGCACCCGCCCTGCTATCTTTCATCATAAGGATTTTTATTTTTTTTTGCTGCTTTTCAGGGTATTTTTGTTCCATTTGCTTCTTTTCCGGTGAATGGCAACATCAGTGACCCAAGACGTAATTGAGCTAGATGAACGTAAACTAAGAACAAGTTCTGTTGGGAAATCAAGTTCTCCAAACACTGGACAAAGTAAGTTTCTTGATTACCTAAGGGCTTCTAGGGGAAAACAGACACCTCCAAACAATGGACAAAATATCTCCCCACGTCGTACCAGAGCTTCTACTGGTTCTCTCCGTGAAATGGTTAATACAGCGAGGCACTCTACTGGAAAAGCAAGTTCTCCGAAAAGTGGAGAAAGTCTTGATCCCCATTATCTCAGAGCTTCTTCTGGTTCTTGCCATGATTTCTGCAAGTACGGAAGGAAACATGAAGTTGAACCGAAGGCAAGGCGTCCTTTTCCCAAAAGAGCCATAAAACTGCCATCTGAGAGGGAGAATCCCACCATAGTTGTTGTTTCAGCTGATGAGAGAAAGATGACAGCGGTGGTCAAGGTCAAGCCCAAGCCTTCACCAGTTTCCAAAGCACTTTCCACTGATTCCCCCAGTGTCATCAAGCAGGAAGTTTCATCGCTATCAAACAAAGTCAAAATGTCTTCGAAACAAGCTTCATCAAATGAGAAGGAAATAGCAAAAGATGGGAAGAAAATTGTTTCTGCAAAAAAGGCTCCCGTGAAACCTAAAACCACAACATCCAAGCCATCAACTTCCCTTCGTACTTCAGGTGGTTTGAATAGTAGAAAAGACAGTGAAATCAAGGGAGCCAAAAAGACAGGGACCTCTATAGCAGCTTTGAAGAAAGTAGTTGCTACCCCCAAGGCTTCACTTTTCCCTAAACCTTCTTACAATGGAGCTGTGATCTTAAATGTCAAAAAACACAAAAGCCCAAAATCTTCGTCTCCTCTGAAGGACCAGAACAGGGTTAGGAAAACTGAACCCAATCAATCAAACAATGAGAAGGTCTCAGAGAAAACCTTACATGTTATAAAGGTTGAAACTGAGAATGAAGTTCTTGAATGTGCTCAAAATGGTAGTACCCTTCATTCTCCTCTATCTCCAGAATTGTCATTGGCCAAGTCTTCCTCACTCCCAAAATCTCCAGCTTTGTCATCTCACGAGGAAGAAGATCAAGAGGAGTCGGAATATACTGATAGTAAAGTGGATGAAACAGATGAATCCATCTCAGAGAGCACTGAAACAGTTAACTTGAACAAAGTAGAAACTCCGGAAGGAAATGGCAAGAGGACACCAGGAAAGGGTAGAAAAGTGGGTATTTCTGGCGATAAAGATTCTTCAGCTGCGAAACAGAAGTTCAGGAAGGGGAAGGTGGTTGAGGTTAAATCTGAGAATGATGGTCCGAGGAGGCTCAGATTCAGGCGGGGAAGAGTCTTGGGGCAAAACCCAGATACCAAATCAGATGTCGTAAAAAGAAGCTTTGCAAAGAAAGAAGTTGAAGGTGATACAAATGGTACCCTCCCCGGTTTAAAAGGGAATAACAAGAGGACGCCGGGAAAGGGTAAAGTGGGTATTTCTGTTGATTGTGAACCGTCCAAACTGAAGTTCAGGAGGGGAAAGGTGGTTGACCCTCAGTCAGAGAATGGCACTCCTAGGAGGCTCAGATTCAGGAGGGGATTAGTCTTGGGGAGAAGCCAAGATAGCAAACCCGATGTTGGGAAAACAGGCTCTAAAAGGAGAGGAACTGAGGGTGATGCAAATGGTACTGAACCTGGTTCTGAAAAGGTTGTTTTGAGGCATCAAGATGTGCAGGGAAAGAAAGATGCTCAGGGGTTGTTCAATAATGTGATTGAGGAGACGGCGAGTAAGCTTGTTGAAAGCAGGAAGAGTAAGGTTAAGGCCTTGGTGGGTGCTTTTGAAACAGTGATCTCCCTACAAGAGAGTAAACCTTCAACGCAAACTGTCCCTTGAGTGGAGAACATGGTTTCCTTCCTTTCCCGCGTCTTTGGTTTTCCAAAGAAATTGTAGGGGAAAAACCTAAGCTTGTGAATTTTCCAAAAGATTACACAGTAGTTTTTTTTTGTTTTTTTTGAGGTTAGAAAGCTCGGATTACTGAGTTGATTTCGGATTCTTTCACCTGTACTGTTCTTGACATGCTTCTTTCCGTTCTTGGAGGGTATGTTGCATCTTGCGTTTTTTTTTCTTTTTCTGGGGGAATTTTGTACAACTTTGTTGGATTTGTACTGTGATGGGAATTGGAAACCATTATGTTCTGGAGTTCATCTGGTTCAGGTAGGGGAAGAGAAAGACCAACACAATTTGTATGGTTGATTTGTGTTGTCTTCCTTTTAATGAACTATGAAATGTGACTGTTTTGGGGGTTGTTTGGCATTGTGTCCCCTTGTTTAGCTTAATGTTACATAACTTTTGTAAGGATTAGGTTTGCAAAAATAAATAAATTGGAAGTTCTATTTTGTGCTTCAACTTTGTTTAAAAACATATGAAAAAAGCAACTCTCTCTATGTTTTGTTTCTTTCACTTCACTTTTATGAATGCAATTAATGTAGATTTACTAAACCAAGGTTATGGGAAAAGCCTTGAGCTCAACTTTAGGGTAATTTTAAATTAAGAGTGGTTACCTCCTTTCCTAAAGTGGCTTTTTTGTGTTAACTTTGTAAACATGTTTTATTGGTTTAAGCTTCTTCAGACTTTGACAAGGCCAATGAGCTTTGATAATCCTAGTGGGAAGTTAGAAAAATGAAAAATGCAAGGTTTGATGATGGTACCAGATATCATATATTGTAATAAACATCACATCATAAAATGAAAGACAACAATGAAATACACTAAAATGTAGTGATATTTTCGTACTCTATTTTTTTCAATAAATGTATCCATCTTTTTGTCTTCATTAGGTGAATAAAACAAAAATCGCCTATACTTTATTTGCGGATTTAGTTTTGCCAAAATCATGAATTTTATTCAAAGGGCATATTGTAGTTGTATTTAGACCCCGTTCCGCTTAACTTTTAGCACTTTTTGTTCTTATTCAATTTTTTTTCACGTTTGTTAGTTTTGCACCAAACTTTTGTGGATTATTGATTTGTCTCGACGAGAAGAATCAGAAAAGTAAATTTTTTTTTTTTACTTTTACCCAAATATTTTAGAAAATAACCATTTTTAGCAATAAAACCAACTTATTTCTCTAAAAGTTAAGTGGAACACCACCTTAGTGAACAACAAAAGTGTATATTTATGAAAATGGGTTACCGAAATCATTACGGGTCTCATATAATTTATCATAATGCCGTCTATGATTTCTTACTTCCAGTTAAGGAAAAGAAAGAAATAAAGGACAATTAAAATCGTATGGAGTAATTTTTTTTAAGTGTTATGTTTTGGAACCAACAATTTCTGATTGCATGAAGAATTAATACGATTAGGAAGATGATTTTCACATTCCTTTTTTTGATATCTATTCATTTTTTTTTTAGTAAAAAGATACATACACTTTAAATACTAAAAAAAGAAAAGAAATATAAATATAAAAAGTGGAGTGTGAAAAACACTCTCTCACGATAATATGAAAAAATAAATTAATCCAAGAAAATATACTACAATGCAACAAAAAGGACAAGATTGCAACGCCAAGTATCCGGTGACACTGCTGTCTGTTACACTAAAATGACAACCACTTAATTGAAAGACAAAACTAGAAAAGTGGGTCCCCCTGAAAAATCCCAACGCTATATGCCACGTCACTGCCGGACTGCTGAATCCAATTCTAATATAGAATTGGTCTGTCATATTCGTTGGTCACCTGAGAGTAAGTATAAATTTTTTCTAAATTTAGAGTATTTGTTTTCTTGTCCTAGATACATAGAACCAAATCCCCTCCCCCACCCCTTCTTCCACTCCCCCATTCCTGCAAATCGCTGGAATCCAGCAGAGCAGTTCATCATCCGTACTTTCTTCCTGGACGAAAATACCCCTATGGAGTAAGAGGATTTTGCAGCACTTCTTGCATGTTTCTTGGTAATTTCTTACTTTCTTGCTCTGAAATCTGCCCCTGCAAAACCCCCTAACCCCTGTTCTGTTTTACTGGATTATCTGTTTATTGTACTGGGTTGAGGTGAGAAATTAGGGTTTTAATTGCCAGTGATTCACGACCTGGGCCTTCTTCAGTTGTATATCTGGGAGATGGATAAATTGTTGTGCAAATTGTTAGTTACTTACTTACTTTCATGTTAGTGTTGAATCTGTTGATTGTGATAGTAAAGTGTTCTGTTTTGGGGGGGATTTTGTGGAGATTGGGGTTTAGTAAACTGCTGATTAGTGTGGGATCAGCTTGTTGCTACTTATTCGGGTGTTGATACTTGGAAACTGAACAAAGGGTGGATCTTGGATTCAGGGACGGAGCCAGGACTTTGGTATCGGTTGCCGGATTTCGACCAAAAAAAAAATAAAAATCTAGTGGTACGAACATGATATTCTGAAGTTCCATGCTCATTTTTTTAAGTGGGAAAAATATATTAGAATGCAGAACTAAATTTGCACATGAAAAATTGAACAAATATCGTTGAGTCTGAAGAAATATAGGAAAATTACAGATGAATTGTACTATTACATATCAACTTGACATATTTATATTGGTCTCTTCCTAATTTTAATTCAGTATCCTCTTATTTGGCCACCCCTACCCTATGCACGGCTCCGTCCTTGCTTGGATTGTGTTTTCGTAGAACCATTAGTTATACAGGTTTAGCCAATTGTTTTGTGGATCTTTAACTGTTGAGGTTACTGAAAGGCATAAGAGGGATAAATTATCTGCTCGAAGGTGTTTACAAACAGAATAGCAAGAAAGAGGTCTAATTTGTTATCATATGAACTACAAAGTTTTAATGTTGGTGGTTTATATTCATCGTCTACCGGTGTTGGATGTTGGACCCCAAGTGTGATTTGGTTTATGGTATGGTGTATTGAAGCGGTAGATTGTATAATTAACGGTGTAGATTCTGACTTCACCGCTTGTACGCCACTGTTTACGAGGTCATAGTTATTGGACGCTGTAGGTGTAGCTCTGTTACTTGTTAACAAATTGGACGGATTGTAAACTATTTGACTATCACACTGCCACGTGCCAATGGAGTAGAACGAACCCTTATAGATTAGAGGAAACATATCCGCGACTTAACATCCATCCTTGGAATTTATAGCTTAAAGTTCATGTGTTAGTTCAATTATCATATGACTGATTTGTTAGACTTTGTTTTAACCGAATATATTTGAAGCCTTAAGGTGACAATATCGTGCATGCCACTCTCTCAATTATAGTAGATAAAAATAAATGTTCAAAACTCAACGATAATTTTTCTTTCAAAGTTTTGGCATTAAGTTTTGAAGGAAGTACCTCCTCTAAATGGTGATGCTATCAAAGTTACTTGAACTGTTAGTTGTAGAATTGTTGTTTGTCTGCTGATGTTTTGAAATTGTAAGTTGGATAAGTCTCTGACTCTGCTTTGGTGATCATCCCTGACACATTGAAACAACTGTGTTCTTCTCGCTGAAGACGTGTTCCGAACTTCCAATCCCTGGTATATTTTACAGTTCGCATTAAATCAGAAACAGCCCCGGTATCACTAATATAGGGCTTCATATGACCGAGTCAATAAACCGCACGGAAGATATCCAAAAGTTCATACTGCGTACTTGGCTTCATTGTGAAACACAACATTCATTTAAGCTATGTCTAGTTTTCTAAATATTGTCCTCTGATTTTAAAAGAGTTGGGAGGATTGTAATGAGTAATGACATAAGATACCGGTAGGGTCTGAAAAGGAATTTGTCATCCAAACATTGACTAAGGAAGAAAGAAATGGGTAGGATTGAATGGGTTGGGGGACGGCCCCGGCCCCCTAAATGGCTCGCTGATTCGCTCTTGGAGCTTACGTACCTCTTATACTGAAAGTGCCACTTGATTAAGATTGAGTACTGCCATCATTCATTTAAGCTGTACGAACCCAACTTCTTGATTAGCATCGAATGAGATAAACCAACCAAGTCCATCAGTCTGAAAAGTTCCTGTGGACTTTGTGTTGTATATTTCTGTTATAGAAGCAGCTATTGAGATATTAACTCGTCTGATGTTCCTAGGTGGAAACAATGATCATAGCAAAGCAGTTTCGTTGCATACACTCAGCCAGCTGTGCATGCACTAAAGGGCACCTGAACGAGCATGTAATCTACCTTATTTTTCAGCACTTGAACTGGAATCCAAAGTTCATAGCTGCCTTTTCTTGTGCATGCAAATGGTTTGAAGATGTTGCTAAAAGAGTACTCTGGAAGGAGTTTTGCAAGGCAAGAGCTCCTAAGATGATGCTTGATTTGCAGTCTAATGGGAGTCACAGTGTTGATGGAAACTGGAGTGCTCTTGGGAAGCTACTCATTTACTGTTCCGGATGCACCAAGGGTGGCTTGTTCAATAATATTCATATTCCTGGCCACTTTGTTTATAGGACCCGATTTTCTAGGACTTCTGGGAAAAGCTTTCTTTTACCGCAATGCAGAACAGATGTTTTGTACGTGTCTGATCCTTGTGAACATCTTGACCAAGGGGAAGAGGGAGATGTGGGTTTTTTCCGTGGAGTTTTCAAGTCATTTGCAATGTCAAAGGTTCGGAAAATGCTTATAACAAGGCGGGCAAAGCTTCATCCGACAGAGGTGTGTCCCTATTGTAAAGCAAAGCTGTGGAGCATGCTGCAATCAAAAATGGTGCCACAGAGTGCTAGCTGTAGGTTAGGTGCTTATGAAGATTGTATTGAGTATTACGTGTGCCTCAACGGGCATGTGCTTGGGATTTGCACTCTCTTGCCCCTGTCTGACTCAGAAGAGGCATCTGAGTTGGAGTGATACTTGGAACTGAACCCAGGTACATCTAGTAAAAAAGAAAATTCGTTCTTTTCTTCGTTGACTTCTTCTTTGTGTCTTTCGATAGGCTTAATTGCTGATGATACTTTGGAAATGAGTTATATACTGCCTCAAATTGCAACTTCTTTGATGAAAGGGTCTATCTTGTAGCTCTACACAAAATCTTTCATAAATGAACACTAACTTCAAAGGTTCCTCTCCGTATCTCTCATATAACGATGAAAGTGGAACTCCATGTTATCTGTCTTGAGGTACTCTTGGAATTGTGTTACTTTCATCCTTTTAATTAGTTAGATTGTTATGCTTAATGGGTGTCTAGAATATTTCCCACAAAAGTAGGAAAACCATGTTTCATATGATAAATTTGGCCTATGAGATTTTCTTATAATGGATCATCAGCAGGGTGACAGACTTTCACACAGCCTAAGCCAAGAAGATTGTGACAGCAGAGTCGTTCATTCTACTTCCCAGTTCTTATAAGGTGTGAGAGATCTCTGAAAATGGAACCCATTGCATGGAATATGCAAGTGTGGTTTGGGAGGTCCGCAGAGGAATGGGTAACCTCTATGTAATTATTGATCTAGCAATTATGTTTTTTTCCTCCTTTTCCTGAATGAGCACAATAAAACTAGACTATACTCTTAGAAGACCTGACCTTGCAGTGGTTGACGTAAGGTTTTTTCATACTCAAGTGGTGCAAACTGACAGAGCTCTCAAATGTAAGGGGTACTGAACGGCTGAAAAGGCAATGCTGAAGCCACATGAGGCATCGGCGTATTGTAGGCCTTTTTGTTGACTTTCAAGTGGAGTACACGCAACATCCATTGACCCCTCGGGGTGCAGCTTTCGTTGAAGTCCTTGCGCCCTCCGGCCCTGGTAATGCTGCAAGCTCTGCAGTTGCTATGCTACAGGACACATTTTGAGAGGGACTATGTCCCATCGTTTTGCTTCCACTAGCGTGAAGTTTGAACCATTGCTTGCCATTCGTTACGCTGCTTTAGCATTTCTTCAAATTTTGTTTAGTAGCCTTGGCATTCCACTTTTTAGGTTTGTTAGCTATGGCTAATCACTATTGTGATGACAAGTGTAGAGTTAATTGCTTTGTACAACCATCTTTCTAGTGGAAACAGTGTTGTTCTCTACCTTTCTGGTGTTGAAAATTATTTGCTGCTGACTGTTTTTTCCTTCCAATACAAATAATTTTTTTTGAACAGCAATATAAATATTTGTTGGTTGGTCAGTTTTTGAATGACTGCAAATATTTAGTTATCTGATGCTGCATCTATTACTGTCACAGGTAAGGTGGACATATAATGGTGTTTCCGCCACTTCTTCCGGTCGACATAAAAACTACCGTTGCTTATTAACATCAAGACTTGTACAAGTGTGTTGTTTCCCCATCTCGAAAAAAAGCTACGGTCAACCGCTTTCTTACCGTCATCCTTCAGTTGGGAATTTGTTACTGTAAACCTTATAATTCTGTGTACGTTGTATTGCATTATGTATATGTACTTCAACCTTTAATGTCTGATTGGGATTTGGAATAATTAACGCATCTTTTACGACAGATCAGTTGACTACTTAGAGAATTGGACTTCTTTTGGTGTATCAAGTTATTTCCCTTTCATTTTGTTTACCCTTCTTGGAACTTTTCTCAGAATTTCATCTGATGCAGCCATGTATTTGTGAAGAGATTTTCGGAGGAAAATAGAAAACAGAATGAAAAAGAGAGAAAATTAGCATCACAATCTCACATTTTATTTTCTCTCCACAGGTAATCAAGATCCAAACACAACCTTAGCGGTAACATTTTGGTGAGGGTACTTTTTGCTCTTGAAGACGGTAAGAAAAGAACACCATTCTACTCCAAGCATCAGGCTGCTATACCTTGCATATTCTGTATAAACTTGCCGAAATTCTGTAAAAAACTGGTGCCATAGTTCATTCTAGTGAGGTATATACATACTATACATACATTATACAATAGTGTGCAGGACAGTAACAGAGTCCGAGGAAATTATACATACATCATACACAAGTCTGACTACTGAGTTTGCGAAAGTGCTTCACGGTTTTCTGCTGCAGAAGTATCTGAATCGGGCTCTAATCTCTTTAAGACTAATTTCTGCTGGGGAAGTTGGCCATCGGAAGATGCCGTAACTTCTGTATCTATTAGCACAGTGTCTTCTTCCTTGAACTCGCCTCTCAAGATGCCCTTTGCAAGTTCATTTTCAATGTACTGCTGGATCACTCGCTTCACCGGCCTAGCACCATAATTGGGGTCATACCCAAGTTCTCCAAGGAATTGAACAGCAGCATCTGTTACTTGGATTTTAATCTTTCGATCAGCTAGCCTCTCCAGCACTCGTTCCAACTGGAGTACACAAGCAAATTCCAGATGAAATAAAAGAAAACAATGGGTGGCTACGAATTCTACAAAGATACAGTGAAAACTCAAAACAGATTGCTTCCACAGATCCACTCCATTTTAGGGAGACAGAAACTAGGCTAGTTAGGCATTTCAAAATTGGTCGTAGATCGCCCAATCTATCTGGACACAAAAATGTAGGAGTATTGGTCAATACACCCATGCATTATATTCAGAGGGTTACCCAACCCAAACTTGTGTGCAAGAGAACCCATACCCAAAACAAGGTGCATTCACTCACAAAACGAAGGAGAGAACCCATACCCAAAACAAGGTACTTTCACTCACGAAACGAAAAAATACACTGAGAACCCACAGGTCAGATGCACATAATTTTGAGATATTTGGAACTAATACTGCTACAGGAATATGGTTTTTTTCCTTAACTTGGGGGTGGCAATTGCCCCCACTCAATTTCTGCCCCCAGTCCGTCCTTGGTTAACTTTGGCTGCAGCCCCAGAATCGTTCACTACACGGGGGATGGGATATAGTTGGGAAGGGAACTATCACCTTCCACGTCCTACTATGCCCTGGAATATACTTATGTAGCCAAAGCACTATAAACCTTTCCCTAAAAAAATGCACGAGACGGTATAAATGCTATTATTATTTTTATTTTATTTTATTTTATTTTTTTGCACTCCTAGTTTTTTAGCAATCAAGCCAGCAGTCTAGAGCAACCCGCAATACCTACCTGTAACCTGACAATTTGGTTTATCTCCTCGCGGTCCAGGGGCTTGAAAACGATATAACTCATCAACTCGGTTAATGAACTCAGGACGGAATACTGATCTTGCTGCCTCCAACACCCTCTGCTTGATAGTCTCATAGGCCTGTTCCTTCGGTAACTTCTGGTCATACATATTAAGTATGTATTGCGAGCCAACATTCAAAGTCATAATGATGATAGTGTTGGTGAAACTAACAGTGCGACCATGCGAGTCAGTCACCCTTCCATCGTCCAGAATTTGAAGCAACACATTAAACACATCAGAATGGGCTTTCTCTATCTCATCAAACAAGAAAACTGAATACGGCCCCTTCAAACTTTCTCTGTCAGCTGTCCACCTTCCTCATACCCAACGTAACCAGGCGGGGCCCCAATCAATCTTGAAACTGTGTCTTTCCATGTACTCACTCATGTCTATACGTATAAGAGCTTCTTCGGTGTTGAACAAGTAGGAAGCTAGTGCCTTTGCTAGCTCTGTCTTTCCAACACCTGTAGGCAAGGATCAAAATTTCCATTTGCTTCCATCGAGACAGTCCAAAAGTTTCCATATTCTAAGAGCCTGAAACAAAACACTAGCAGAATAACGAAATTTCAGTGTCTCCTATGAAAGACGGAAGAATATAGCAGAGAAACATAGCAACAGAAAAGTTGTGTCAACGCAGATTCAGATTTATTCAATAGTTTCTGTTTCATTCTAACATTTTCTTTCTGATTTTATACTTGTTTGCTTTTAAAAACCAGTGAATCAATCAATGACAATAACTATGATTGGTCATCAATCATCAGGCTTTTGTGCATTCAGTTCATGTTTGTAAACATCTCTAGTTCTTTCAATTTCCTTTTCCCTCTTTTGACCGTTTCCCTCTCTATGTTATCCGAAACAATAAACCGAAATGCAATTTTGATCCTTGCCTGTAGGACCCATGAACATAAAACTAGCAATAGGACGGTGAGGATCTGAGAGGCCTGCTCGAGATCACTGGATAGCCTCAGCGATGGATTTCACAGCCGGTTCTTGGCCCACAACACGCTTATGCAGCTCTTCCTCCAAATGTAACAGTTTTTCCCTCTCAGATTGCTTTAGCTTGGAAACAGGAATGCCAGTCCATTTACTGACTATTTCAGCAATATCGTCTGCAGTATCTTCTTCTCTGAGCAAGGATTTCCCAGATCTTGCGTGCTCCTCCAATTCCTTCTGTGCAGCTTCAAGTTGACGTTGCAAAGAGGTCAATGATCCATACTTAAGTTCTGCAGCACGATTAAGATCGTATTCTCGTTCGGCCTGTTGAATCTCAAGATTTACCCTGTCAATCTGTGCAAAAGAAATGATCAAAATAAAATCTGTACAAAAGAGAAAGCATTTGTCAGTAATGGACAGTGCTTCTCAGAGTGCTCTCTTCCTTCTGTTTGGCATGTCTAAAAAGTCTAGCTTTTTTGCTTTCTGGCTATTTGCCACAAAAGCTAAGCTGTCTGGAACATTGAAACTCAAGTTTTGGAAGAAAGAAAGAAAAAAAGGCTAAGGTTCTAAAAAAGGCCCAAAAAAGTTTCTTTTTTCGCTTGCCCAAGCGAAACCTTAACATTGTTTGCCAACTTTTCTGGGTTCTGGATGTGTCCAGATGATTTAACTCTGAACTCATCATAAACCACTTACAATCAGTTGCATGCTAAAAATAAGAGGGCACATTGCAATTGTCCCCATACACTTTAAAGTTTAAACACGAGAATAGAGAATATAGTGAAGAGGAAAACTGAGACTAACAAGAAAAAGACTGGCAAACCTCTTCTTTGATCGACTGTATGCGTGTCATGACAGTTTTTTCGCACTCCCACTGCTTGGTGAGCTGTGCTTGTTTCTCTTTCAATAAAGCCAACTCTGCCTCAATGCGATTGAACCTATCGTTGGAGGCTTTGTCTGTTTCATTCATTAGAGAGAGCCTCTCCATCTCCAGCTTTAAGATTAACCGATATATCTCGTCAAGGGCAGTAGGCTTTGAGGTGATTTCCATTTTCAGCTTAGCAGCTGCTTCATCCACTAGGTCGATAGCTGCAGTTGGAATGAGAACAAGCATAACGATTAGTAAGAGTCTCCTAAGTAGAATAAGATAATATCACTAGTCATTGTCTTGATAGTGGCATGCCTTGCCTAACAGAAGTCACACCAGATGGCAATTCCAGCAAAATGATATCCCTATAGCCAATTAGGCTGTCACTATGTCAAGTTTATTTAGCTGTTCGTATTTCATGTAGCCCCTCATCCCTCAATATTGGTCCAACTTGGGAAATCTGACTGTGGAGACAAAACAATATCACTTTAAATTCTAACTTTCCAAAATACCCTTCAGTTGCCCATTGTGATTTGTGATAACGCAATCATTAGATTCTCAAATTTGTCCATTGTGGACAAAATGGGAATGATACCAAGTTTTTTCAAAGTGACAAACATTATGGGACATACTAAAATGGAATTCTTGGTAACATAAAGGGCAGAAGGAGTATACCTTTGTCAGGCAAAAAACGGCCACTGATATAACGATCTGAGAGAACTTCCGCTGCAACAAGAGCACTGTCAGAAATACAGACTCCATGATGCGGCTCATATCTTTCACGCAACCCATGGAGTATTGAGATTGTGTCTTCTACTGAAGGTTGATCAACAAAAACTTGCTGGAAACGGCGTTCCAATGCTGGATCCTTCTCTAGATACTAGTGCGATGCCGACGCGCGGTGCGACATTATAAAATTGAGGAATGCAGTGGCGATAGCGATTGTGAAACAACTCGTGAGTTTTAAAGTATTGTGCAGATTGTATTTGATATATAAACAGGAACAATTTATCGATGCACTATTTTGTGGGAGCGCGCAAAATTGAGTAATATGTTCAATGCGTTTGATAGTTTTTCCAATACCAATGAATTATAGTCGAGCGATGCCGAGTTGGCATTTTTGTAGAGTTTAAATTAGAACTACTATAGCAAGCCTTATAACGTGGGGTGAGTTATTATTGATAATAGAGGATGTTTGTAGACTATGAATAATTAGATTTGCATAGAAAGCATCATGCTTGCAATGAAGTTACAACAAACGCAGTAACCTTTTCATCCAATAGCCCAAAGGCCCCAAAGTGATTCATAGATGGTTCTCTTAATCAATTGGCTTATCAATTGCAGTATGTTACACTACTAAATAGAACAACAAATATTTTTCTCGATTTTACTTTCTACCATGCATATAACAAATCCTATTTTTCCTTTTGTTTCGTTGTACATATTGCTGGAAATAATTGTTAGATTTTTGCTAACTATAATAACTGGAGACAACAATAAATATTAAGATAACTATGTAAGCACAAAATTAGGAGTTTAAGAGAAAACTTATGTGGATCGAGTCATGCATAGAGCGTTGTGTTGTCCTTAGAGAAGATACGTCCCTACTCGCACCGAATTGTGTTACGTTCCACTCTCAAGATAAAACACATAGCAGGTCATACAAAATTAGTTTGCCTTGTAACTTGGTTAAACTTCCGAGCCCTTAAATTTTACGGTCATGCTCTCTTTCTGGTTATGCCTATCTTCATATTGTTCTTCACATGTTACACCCAGTTTAGCAACACTCATAATCACAACATTTACTGATGCCAAGAGTTTAGTAGAATAACTAAGTTCATGTATGCATGTTATTTCACACATTTCAACTTGTCGACAGCCTATCCCCCACATGAAGATGGCGGGAACGGAAATATCTGCAAATATTTTTGAAGTTGAGATTAATATACGAAAGCATATTTCCCTCTTTGTCTCTTCAAACCCAAAATCTTTTCAAAACAACTCTAATTACTCTGGATAATTTTACACACAAGCCCAATCAATAGGCCACCAACAATCGCAAACCATCAACAACAAAGATTCCCTAACCACCATTTCAATCAGTGATCGAAGAACACACAACTTTGCCACTTGCGCACAAATAACACAACCAAGCCAAACCTAAACACGCATCAATTCCACACAATATGCGTGCCATTATTTGTTAGTCACCATTTTGTACCACATTCTCTGGGATTTGGGTTGTCTTTTGCACCGGTTCATCTTCTACTGCGCTCTTAATTGCCATATACTTTTCTTTCAATACACTTTGAATTGCCATGTACTGTGCACACTACAAGAAAATCGGGATCTAACAACGGTCGAAAGCGTCACTAAAAAACACAAAAAGCGTTGCGTAGAGGTATAGCAACGGTTTTGACGAGCGTTGGTACAGATTTTTTTTTAGCAACGGTTTCTTTACAAGTTTTTTTTTTTTTTTAAATCAGGGGTAAAATATGACATGGCAGCCACGTGGCGCTGACGTGGACTCCACATGTCGCCCACGTGGCCTCCACGTGGCGCCCACGTGGCTCTTGCGTGGCGCCCACGTGGCTCTTGCGTGGTGCCCACGTGGCGTGGCGAAATAACCTTGCTCCTCCTGAGATTCGAACCGCCGACCTCGCGCGTGCGCAAATCAACTGTGCTAGCCCATAAATTGTGTAAAAACTTAAACCTTTTAATATTTATACTATACTAACCGGATTTTTTTAATCCTTTTTTTTTAAATCCGATTTATACTAACGGTTATTGAAAACCGTTGCTATAGTTCGGTTTTTAGTAACGGTTATGGAAAACCGTTGCTATAATCTTGTAATCTAGTAACGGTTGCATGAAAACCGTTGCTATAGACCTGTTTCTAGTAACGTTTTGCAAACCGTTGCTTCACACCATCTATACCAACGGTTTTTTTAACCGTTGGGAGATCCCAAATTTCTTGTAGTGGCAATTTGCTCTCCGATCGATATACTTAATCAATGGCAATTATGGTTCCTCCACAAGAATTCGATCAATCACCTGAATTGTGTTCCTTGATGCTTTAAATCTGGTGGTGTTACCCACCTTGCGGATTGGAATTCAGTGATCTCATTAAGAACTTCATTGTTTTGTTCCAGCGACTTAAAATACAATTTTATTGTGTCCTTTGTAGATGTACCTATGTTAATATTTAACAGCTTTTATACCAGAGCAAATTTCGACATTCATATAGTAGTAGAACATAGCCAACAAGTATGGATCATAGGGAACTATCCATCTGTTATCAAGGAGTTTGCAGCAAATCTGAACTTTTTTATTATTATTGTCTCTTCTTTTAAAAACTGGATATCCATCAGATGCGATGGTTGTGGTACTGGTTAATTTTCCAGGTTAATGATTCTTGCATTTAGCTTTTGTAACAACCCGGATTTTCGACCCAATTTTTTTGTAAGAATAATAGTGTTAATATTATTAGGTTTAATTATTATTATTATTATTTTTTTATATAATTCCTTTTCCTTAATAGATAAATACAAAAAGATATAATTATCTAATCCTATTTTTTTTAGTTGCATGCATGATTAAAACTCTTCCATCTCTCCATCTCCTACTCCTACTCCGTCTCTACTTCCTCCCTAACTCTTATTTTCGTCCATATCACTCTCCTATCAAAACCCAAGAAATCGGAATCCTATTCGAATACAAACTATTCATCCTCTTCCAAAATTCCCTATATATATCCCATTAGTCTAACCCTAGGGCTCACCACGAATTTTTCCCACATCCTATCAGTCCAGAAGAGAGAGAGAATTCGTAGGAAATCAAACCCCAATCCATGGAGTTTTAGAGAGAGAAAGTGAGAGAGAGAAAAGTGGGTTTGTGCTCTAAAACCCCCGAGATCCGAATTACCCATTCCAATATCTTCCTACGACCCCAAGCATCTCCAAACATCATCTAATTCGAGCCCAAGGTTCCCCAATCAAAGAACCCGAAGTCATCTTCCCAAAAATTCAAAGTTTGGTTTTTAATTCAATTCGATCCGATTCGAGGTACTATAATCTATCCCGAACACTCCTCTAAGTATATTTAGTGATTTTATGCTTAACCCAATAGCCCCCGTAGTCTCATGCATCAAAACCGAAGCCAAACGAACAAAAAAACGATTTCTGACAGCAACCTTGCGGCCGCAACCTTCGGGTCAACCGCAAGAACCAGACCCCCGAACCTCGCGGCCGCGAACTCTGACCAGTCCAACCTCACGGTTTGGACTGTTTTGTTTCGAATCGATTTTTCGACATCCCGAACATCGTTTTCGACGCCCGATCTATTTTTCCTAGACTCCTAACACCTCAAGGATCATAACTTGTTAATATCATATTTTTTTTATTTTAATATCTATTTAATTAAATTTTTGTTTATTTTCAATCAAAAGTTTCAAATGAAAAATCCTTGCGACCTTATAAACCAATTTATAAATTCTCAAAATATTTTTTTTAGATTCTTTACATCCTAAAGATGATATGTTGTTAATCTCGACATATTTTATTTATTAAATGATTTATTATCTATTTATTCTACTTTTGACAACTTTATAAATCATTTTTATTTTAAAAATAATTCCGTAACCCTCCGGAACCACTTGTTGACACTTGAACAGGTTACGTAGGACCCTAGGACTCCTTTTAGAACCATGCTACCTACTCTAGTGTTATTAATTACTTATCGTATTTATTATGATCATCAATCAATTTATTTTCCTGATTAAAAAGCCTAGATTATATTCTTTTTATTAAAACTTTTATTTAATAAAAGTTCCTGACTTTATTAATGACTTGTTGATCATACAAAACTAAGGGCAACGGCCCATTCATAAAAGGTTATGTGATTCAATGCATATTGTTTATTTCAATTATTATTCTGTTTGCTTAATTATTATTTCCAACTGTTGAATGATCTGCTAGATTGGACCCTAGAGACATGGGGTGGTATGCGAAATAGAAATCACCTAGACGATGCTAGGTAATGGATGAATTGGAAAGTTTTGTTTGATTTTAGATTGCCTGCAGGCATGATTTTGAGATGTGATGAGATACGTGATGAGATTGAGTCCTGGCGAGAGTCCAGTGGAACATCGAGAGTCCTGGCGAGAGTCCAGTGGTAAATTAATAGACTGGCGGGTGTCCAGTGATGATTGTGATGGTTGTGATGTGGTTTATAAGATAGGCGAACCCTAGTTGTGATGCAGGCATGATAAGCTTTCCCCTTGTTGTAGTTATTGGGGATGCACACTCAGTATATAACTTAGGTGTACCTGCGACAGCAAAGGGAAGTGAACTCATGGGAATGAGCATGGCTAGCGGTTGAGGGAGGAAAGATCTCGCGGTGAGATCTTAGATCACACGTCAGGTTAATGAATAGTAATAAACTGATTGATATGAAATACCTCTGTTATATTTCTTTGTACCATGTTTATCCTGCCTGATTGCTAGCTGTAAAGTAAGAGGGGTGGTTGGGTTGGATTATTCTACTGGGTGATTTATCACTCACGGATACGTCTGTATCCTGGTAAATCGATTGCTTCGGCGATCAATTTGCCAGAGGGCGCAGGATTCAATGGAGAGGATTCAACAATGGTGCAGTTCGACACAAGAAGAATATCAGGAATAGAGATCGAGTATGCTTAGGATTCGTATCAAGCCTAGAGTCAGCTCTGAAGTTAATGTATTTTGAATCGGTAAATTTATTTTGAGATTGTAATAGACCTTTATTTTGGAAAATTATATTTATTTAGCAAAATTTTCTTAAGAAATTATTTTATTTTGCTTCCGAAAAAGCGGGGCGTTACAAATGGTATCAGAGCATAGGTTCAACGCTCGGCCTTGGGTAGATTGGGTAGACCACATTCTGATAGTGTAAATCCGAATAGCTAAACGTTTACGATATCTTTTCCTTTTCTAAACTACGATATATCCTACCTAAGTATATCATATAAATATTTATTTACCTGCTGCGACTCAGACTCCGAGAAATTACGAAATCAGCATTGACTTTGACCAGAAGAAAGCGATGGAGCAGCCGTTTCCTTTCATAATTTAGTTGGTCGATCAAATGAGACAAAGAATCTTAGTACGAAGAAGACAAAGAGACAAACCTCGACAATAGAGGAAGGGTACTGTCGAAGGAGGCTACTCAATAGAGTACCTGTTAAAGAAGAATTTCCTTTCTCTAGGTAGATAATGATCGAAAACAGATCAAATAAGGTAGGACCAGTGTAAGAACGTTGTTGCACACACTCCCTTTTTAGAAACCAGACATTTAGAAACCCTCAAGACCTTTAACCCAACTCCGTGGAGCAGTTGTCACAAGATATGCACAAAAGGTCAACGACGCCACTTTCTACGATCATTTTGTCAACCTCATCAGCAAGGACAATACGCGTAGCCCTAATGCCAACGACCACGTTGCCGACGTCGATAACAATGATTCCGTGAATCTCGAGATCAATATCAACTCAAACCTCAACGCAATACGGGTATCAACAAAGTTATGCAACTCATACGAGCGATTATTGCCATGATTACGCCTGAACTCCCACCTCAAGCTCCGAACGCCACTCGTCCCTAAAAGATAGATAGATCATAGTAGAAGGAGTTTTAACCCTAACTTCGCATGAACGCTAATGCCAACGTCAAACGCCCACGTCATCAACATGCTTACGTCAATCTCGAGGTCAACGCAACACGAAGCCCAATGAGATACCGAGTAACATGGAGGTCATGCAACTTCTACAAGCGATTGCCACCTCGACTATTTCGACACCCCAACCTCACGTGTCGTAGACTCCTCAACATAGTAGATCGACGAATAAAAGCATGATGCTGTCAGAGATTCGCAATCGTCAACCAACTATATACCATGCAAACTACATCCGACGACGACACCATCGTAGTTCAAACAGATCGAGAAGAGTTCAAGGTCGTGAATAATTGGGAAAGCGGTGACAATTCTCTTTGAGGGAGGTTATATGTTTTTCTTTAAGGGGGATAGGAGAACTACTGACGATCATTCATCTAAATCCTCTTTTTCATTCGATTGATTGTATTCTAACCTTCCGTTTTTTTGCATCTCTCATGACTCTTCTTAAAATCACCTTTGTCACTGTGACTCTTCAAAGTTAGAGTTACAATTTCAACTAAAACTCAAATCGTTGAACTCCTTGTCTATTCCAAACACCTAACTCTCGTGACATTTTCCTTTTGTGAGTTAGGTATCCCTACTGATCATTTTGTTCCAGCCTTTCTTAATTTGACTTAATTTGATTTAAAGTCAACAGTTTACTCAATTATGAGTCTAAACTTTCCGATCCATTGAATACTGCAGTTTGGAGCAATCCTGATTTATTCTGACTAGCTCCTCATTTATTCTGACCAGTGCACTATTAGGTATCCACAACCTTTGATTCTTTTGATATCACAACAAGACTTGTGTCCAATCTTACAAAACTCAAATTCCGTAAACATCGTTCAATTTTCAATGTTGAAGTTATTTAGTTCTTGAGGGCACAGATCGTTGTTATGCTTCGCTTTCTTTAAGCTAAATGATCATCCTATCAGTTCTTGTTCTATTTTAAGAATGGACTCATAAGCCATTGCTTATTTTTCATTTGTACCCCATATTTTCTATGATGACCAGAGTTAGATGCTTATTTTGAAATGCATTTGACCAACGTGTTGCAAAATAAATATCTAGTTCGATTTCATCGTTGGACTTTGTAATCTTTCAAAATCTATCGATAGATCAATATTTCTTATGAGAACCTTTATTCATTTATTCCAGTGCAACGTTTGGTAGACCAAGTACTTGTTTGTTTCACTCGCATGTTAAATCTTTTTATCAGTACTATTCCAATGATGAAATCCTTCAATCCCAAATCATCATTGAGTATGACTTCGGTTAACTTGATTCTCGTTGTTCTCGTGTTCCAACTCAACTCAAACTACTAGTACTTCGACTCGCAGAAGAGGATCTATTCGTACTTTCTTTTTGGTGCTTTGACCTTTGAACATTTGACTCATGTTTGAACCTCTTAAAAATTCTTGTAATCCTCTCGTTTCTTTGAGAGAAGAGTACCCACCTTCTAAGAGATAGGGATCAAACTTTCAAGAGCTGACCAAGGAAGGAGATACGTTGACGACTTCCGATCGCTAGAAGTTAATAAAAGAGCTACGCCGACAAGAGGATGAGACCGTAGATTTTCACGTACTTTTTGTTCAAACCGCGCCGTGGGATCACCCGATTTGTCAAGAAAGGAAAGTTATCGCCTCGCCACATTGGTACGTTTGAGATCTTGGAGCAAATTGGAGAAGTTGCCTATCGCCTAACTTTACAACCGCAAATCACCAAAATTCACATTGTCTTTTACGATTCTACGCTGCGGAAAGATATGACCCATTCCACCCACGTACTCAATTAAGAGGAAGTCACACTGGACGAGGAAACGATCATCAAAAAGCAACCGGCAAAATTTAGGATCATGGAGAAAAAAAAAGTTACCCGAAGGCGAACGATCAAATTAGTTAAGGTCTTGTGGAGACACCGAAGATTGGAGGAATCAACTGGGGAACGAGAAGACATGATTCGTGCCAACTATTGACAATTGCATTCACCAGAGAGTACACTTTAATTTCGAGGACGAAATTGTTTTAAGGGGGATAGGTTGTAACAACCCGGATTTTCGACCCAATTTTTTTTTAAAAATAATAGTGTTAATATTATTAGGTCTTAATTATTATTATTATTATTTTTTTATATAATTCCTTTTCCTTAATAGATAAATACAAAAAGATATAATTATCTAATCCTATTTTTTTTTTAGTTGCATGCATGATTAAAACTCTTCCATCTCTCCATCTCCTACTCCTACTCCGTCTCTACTTCCTCCCTAACTCTTATTTTCGTCCATATCACTCTCCTATCAAAACCCAAGAAATCGGAATCCTATTCGAATACAAACTATTCATCCTCTTCCAAAATTCCCTATATATATCCCATTAGTCTAACCCTAGGGCTCACCACGAATTTTTCCCACATCCTATCAGTCCAGAAGAGAGAGAGAATTCGTAGGAAATCAAACCCCAATCCATGGAGTTTTAGAGAGAGAAAGTGAGAGAGAGAAAAGTGGGTTTGTGCTCTAGAACCCCCCGAGATCCGAATTACCCATTCCAATATCTTCCTACGACCCCAAGCATCTCCAAACATCATCTAATTCGAGCCCAAGGTTCCCCAATCAAAGAACCCGAAGTCATCTTCCCAAAAATTCAAAGTTTCGTTTTTAATTCAATTCGATCCGATTCGAGGTACTATAATCTATCCCGAACACTCCTCTAAGTATATTTAGTGATTTTATGCTTAACCCAATAGCCCCCGTAGTCTCATGCATCAAAACCGAAGCCAAACGAACAAAAAAACGATTTCTGACAGAAACCTTGCGGCCGCAACCTTCGGGTTCTCCAGCCGCAAGAACCAGACCCCCGAACCTCGCGGCCGCGAACTCTGACCAGTTCAACCTCACGGTTTGGACTGTTTTGTTTCGAATCGATTTTTCGACATCCCGAACATCGTTTTCGACGCCCGATCTATTTTTCCTAGACTCCTAACACCTCAAGGATCATAACTTGTTAATATCATATTTTTTTATTTTAATATCTATTTAATTAAATTTTTGTTATTTTCAATCAAAAGTTTCAAATGAAAAATCCTTGCGACCTTATAAACCAATTTATAAATTCCCAAAATATTTTTTTTAGATTCTTTACATCCTAAAGATGATATGTTGTTAATCTCGACATATTTTATTTATTAAATGATTTATTATCTATTTATTCTACTTTTGACAACTTTATAAATCATTTTTATTTTAAAAATAATTCCGTAACCCTCCGGAACCACTTGTTGACACTTGAACAGGTTACGTAGGACCCTAGGACTCCTTTTAGAACCATGCTACCTACTCTAGTGTTATTAATTACTTATCGTATTTATTATGATCATCAATCAATTTATTTTCCTGATTAAAAAGCCTAGATTATATTCTTTTTATTAAAACTTTTATTTAATAAAAATTCCTGACTTTATTAATGACTTGTTGATCATACAAAACTAAGGGCAACGGCCCATTCATAAAAGGTTATGTGATTCAATGCATATTGTTTATTTCAATTATTATTCTGTTTGCTTAATTATTATTTCCAACTGTTGAATGATCTGCTAGATTGGACCCTAGAGACATGGGGTGGTATGCGAAATAGAAATCACCTAGACGATGCTAGGTAATGGATGAATTGGAAAGTTTTGTTTGATTTTAGATTGCCTGCAGGCGTGATTTTGAGATGTGATGAGATACGTGATGAGATTGAGTCCTGGCGAGAGTCCAGTGGAACATCGAGAGTCCTGGCGAGAGTCCAGTGGTAAATTGATAGACTGGCGGGTGTCCAGTGATGATTGTGATGGTTGTGATGTGGTTTATAAGATAGGCGAACCCTAGTTGTGATGCAGGCATGATAAGCTTTCCCCTTGTTGTAGTTATTGGGGATGCACACTCGGTATATAACTTAGGTGTATCTGCGACAGCAAAGGGAAGTGAACTCATGGGAATGAGCATGGCTAGCGGTTGAGGGAGGAAAGATCTCGCGGTGAGATCTTAGATCACACGTCAGGTTAATGAATAGTAATAAACTGATTGATATGAAATACCTCTGTCATATTTATTCGTACCATGTTTATCCTGCCTGATTGCTAGCTGTAAAGTAAGAGGGGTGGTTGGGTTGGATTATTCTACTGGGTGATTTATCACTCACGGATACGTCTGTATCCTGGTAAATCGATTGCTTCGGCGATCAATTTGCCAGAGGGCGCAGGATTCAATGGAGAGGATTCAACAATGGTGCAGTTCGACACAAGAAGAATATCAGGAATAGAGATCGAGTATGCTTAGGATTCGTATCAAGCCTAGAGTCGGCTCTGAAGTTAATGTATTTTGAATCGGTAAATTTATTTTGAGATTGTAATAGACCTTTATTTTGGAAAATTATATTTATTTAGCAAAATTTTCTTAAGAAATTATTTTATTTTGCTTCCGAAAAAGCGGGGCGTTACAGCTTTGTTCCTACAGACGTTGCTTTGGTTAAGTTTTTCATAAGGACCATGCATCATATGTCTCAATACAGCTGAATAGACATGCGAATTTTCATTTTCTTCAGATATTTTAGCAAATATAAATTGATCAAAATGCTCGAGATTTATATCGGATTTGCCATGGTGATAGTTTTCCTTGGAAAATGAATTTTATAGTATATAGTACCAATGACGCGAAAACTAAGGGATCTTAGATGATAATGGTAATCCTCGCATATGCTATGGAATGACCATACTACCCCCACTTAAAGCACAAGGGAAACCAAAGCAAAGGATCTATTTGGAAGAAATCAGCTACAAAGGGTGTAAAGTTTTGAAACCGTCAAATAATCAAGTTTTCAGTACTATCAATAAATAAATCCAGGAAAAATATACCCAAAAACAACACCAAACAGAGCTTTATAGTTTTGAATGAGTGTTTCCATCTTCTTAAAACAAGATCAAATAAGCAAAAAAATGAGGACGAAAGATTTCAAAAAAACTTTTCAAAATGAAAGACAAAAGATGCATGAAACCTAAGTATGGAGGTTACATCCATGGACATCCCTACCATTCCCACTCCCAGCATCAAAAAAATCCAACTCTATGCAGTAACCTTTTCATCAAATAGCCCAAAGGCCCCAAAGTGATTCATGGATGGTTCTTTTAATCAATTGACTAACAAATTGTAGTATGTTACACTACTAAATACAACAGCAAATAATAGAGCTCAAATTTAAAAGGAATTTTGGCTAAACCTTGTGAGCAGAACGAGTTATTAGAACCACGCTATACTCCACCTGATCACAAGCAAACGCAACAACAATGGCCTGCAAGTAATTGCCAATATAAAAGCAAACATGAATGACATACCAATGCAAAACGATAAGTGTAACTTCATGTCTATTTGCTTATACCGCAATGGTCTCTGATATTTTCTTTTATTGTGATGATGAAATAGTCTTTTTTCCCACTGCGGACTCTTATTTTATGAATCTATCTAATCTTTCTTGGCTTTTTGTTTTTTGTAAATCCAAAGGGAACTACAGCTCCGGTGTTCCTTGGTGTCACTTCTGAAAACTATGAGCCCAAAAAAATCAAAAAGAGTGTAGTTATAAAAGTTGGAGCATGATAAATCAATTACCAAAACGATAATGTGGGGTGCCTAACACCGTCTCCATTTTTCAATGCAATAGATTTCATCCCTATAAATTTAGCATTAACTTTACATGTACCAAATATGTATGTATCAAAAGATATGTGTGCAGATTGCAATCTCTGATCATCACTGACTGCAATATCTCAATTAGGCTAGCACATGTTGGCAAAGACACAGGGCAAAGACGGTGAAATTACCACAAAACTTTTGTAAATGGACAACATAGCAAAGAACAAAACGGCAATACGGGCCACAAAGGAAAAACAATGAAAGTCCAAAAATCCACTAAAGTAATTTGAAAAATTTCTTGCACAGAGCAGGTGCAAAAGCTATGGCTTGTCATCAATGACCCTACTCAAACGCAAGATCGTGCTTTAAAGGGATATTTTGGCCAAATCAAGCCTAAATGGCTTCATCGCTTACATTGGCCATAATTTCAATTGCACTACTCTTTTTTATTCTAAGCGGATCAACTCTATTCAAATGTATCATTTCCATTCATTTCATAAGGATCACCTGCTTGCATACGACTCCACAAATCTCCCTCCATTTCTTTCTCAAGCCGAGAGGTTTCCCTTTCATTTTCTAGGTCAACAATTTCATTACACTCATTGATCAAATTTAAGTAAGGGTAACGCTATAGAGTTTTATTGATCGGCGACCACATTTCAGTATCTTTTTTCATACAACGTATGTAATCAACCTCCTGTTCTTTCAGCTTCTCAAATGAGCCCTTTCAATAGCTATTAACTGAAACATTTAATTTGTCACTACCAAGGCCACCATGAATAGCTGAACACTCTTCATTAACAACAACGTTTCTCTTTCCCTCTCGTTCACATCGAGGTCATGAGTTCGCCTTCATTTTATACTTCATCTCTACATTGAAACACCAACACAAATACAACGCAAAGTCATAATAGCAACTAACCACCACAATAAAGATTGAGCATTCTAAGCAAGCACTTGTATCACTGCTACACAACCCACAC
Organism: Rhododendron griersonianum; assembly: GCA_018127125.1. NCBI lineage: Eukaryota > Viridiplantae > Streptophyta > Magnoliopsida > Ericales > Ericaceae > Rhododendron > Rhododendron griersonianum. The sequence continues at coordinate 9,442,946 of CM030795.1, forward strand.
AAAATATAGTCGCATGATGCTAAACACTCTACTTCAATATTTGAAGAACATGGTGTTTTTCTAAGTAAAGAATTTATTTTATTCTCTAATGCTCCAACAACATTGTAGTTTCATTTGATATCAAATAAAGGCGCATGTAAACCTTCGAAAGTGTATTGCAAGCTTGTTTTTTGGGTTTTGGGGTTTTTTGCGTTTTTCAATCTCGTGCTTTACATTAGTGGTATTATTTAATTGAGTTTTTGTCCTCCTTTTTCCGGTTGGTTTGCGGAGATGGTGCTGAAAAACCAATGCTAAGCACATCCCCGTTATAATAAGCAAACTTAACAACAATGTTCAAAAAACACCTCACATTGTAATAAGCAAAGTTACAAGTCTTTTAGAAAATAACCAAATTCCACCCATTCCATAACCAAACTTAACAACTTTTACCAATAACCAAAACTCAATAACCAAACTCAAAACTCAATAACACAAAAACACCCCACATTGAAATCGTCTCATCGAGACAAACAATTTGGTGTGTTCGGGTGCGTGATTGGAATTCGTTTGCGATTGGACATATGTGCATTGTGGGGTTTTTTTTTGTTAGAGATGCAAAAATAACCAATGTGGAGGTAGAGGTTGTTAAGTTTGATTAAGAACTAAATAGATAATCAAATGCTGACGTGACACATTTTGGTTATTTGTTTTGATTATTCCCATTGCGAATGCTCGAAGGAAATTACTCGCCCTTATTCATTGCATGTTTCTATAATGGGATTTATTCAAGTGTCTTTTAAACACAAGGCAAAATCCTTATTGTTCTTTTGGAATGTTTGCACAAGCAAACAACACTACAAAAATTCAATTCTTATCTTGGAGACTACCATTATTAGATAATTTATTGTACAATAAAATGGCAAGGTCAAATGACACTGCCTCTCAATTGTTCTTCCCCTTGTGTCATACAGCATCATAAGCTATATAACCTAACCATCTTTAGAATTATCTTATATCTACCTCATTCGATGCACCTTCCAAATTAGCATTCGGTAAAATCTGTTCTATTAGTAATATTAAGTCCAATAGTTTGGTGGGATAATTGCATGTTCGCATTTTATTTTGCACATTTTATACTACCGAAAACCTGACCCCCTTAATAAAAAATAGTGGATAGAAAATTATTTGGAAATAGTGATGAATTTGGGATTTATGGCTGCATAAAATGCTTTCAAGTTAACTTCTATGTTATATTTGAACTGGAAATGTAGTGCTTTTAAAAATTGAGATGCACACAACTTAAAACATTGTCGATCGATAATTGCTGAGATCAATCAATAATGAAAACTAGGCGGGAACGCCAAGATAGAAAATGTATGTAATTAAAAACATATTTTCTCTTATTCTCTGAAAACCCAAATCCTTTTCAAGGCAACTCTAATTTGTCTAGAGTAGCGAATAATGGTTGCAGTGTTTTATTTTTTCACATAGTAATTATTAGAATGGAGACATAGTGATATACTCTCTTTGTTTCAAATTGAGAGTCCATTATTTCATTTTGGATTGTTCCAAAATGATGGTCATTTTACAAAAATGGAAGGAAAAATTTGATGATTTTCCAAAAGTGTCCCTCAAAGGTGAATATAAGTTTTATGAAGTAGAGTTTTTTTTTTCATTTTATCCCCTAAACTATGTACATTTTCTCTACTTAGTCTCTAAACTATCAATTTGATGATTTCAACCCCTCAATTATCATACTGTTACCTACTTAGTCCAATAGATAACGAAAATTAGAAATTTGGATAGAAAATGTCATGTAAGGCCCTATTTGAGACTCTATATAAAGCAGATCTTTGATTATGAGAGCCCTAGAGATAAAAATTAATTATGACCCTTTAGTATAAAATGATAAGAAAAATAAGACCTTCGCATTGGTTCAAACAGATATAAAATTGAAGCACTTAATTTTTTACAAGGTTCATATATTAGAATCTTATGTGGCATTTTATAGAGGCTAACACATACATATATTTTTTTTTAAAAGACTGAGTTCTTTATATAGAATTTAGATTGTTTATATATTAAAAATATGGTTAAAAATTAAGCGCTCTAATTTTCAATCCGTTTGAACCGGTGTGAAGATCTTGTTCTTCTGATCAATTTATGCTAAAAGGTTGTAATTAAATTTTCTTTGTAGAGCTCTCATAATCAAGTATCTGCTCTAAAGGGTCCCAAATAAAAAATAGATACTTAATTATGATAGCCCCAGAGATAAAATTAATCATGCCTCTTTAGAATAATATGATCAGAAAAATAAGATCTTCACACTGTTCCAAACAGATTGAAAATTGGAGCATTTAATTTTTTTAGAAGGTTTATATACTAAAAAATATGGTTACATTACTTCTAAAAAAATGTAATGTAACCATATTTTTTAGTATATAAACCTTCTAAAAAAATTAAGTGTTCCAATTTTCAATCTGTTGAAACTGGTGTGAAGGTCTTATTTTCTGATCATTTTATCCTAAAGGGTCATAATTATTTTTTATCTCTAAAGCTCTCATAATCAAGTATCTGCTTTACAGGGTTCCAAACAGGCCTTACATGGCATTTTCCGTCCAAATTCCTAACTTCCGTTATCTATTGGACTAAGTAGGTAACAGTATGATAGTTGAGGGGATGAAATCGTCAAATTGATAGTTTAGGGACTAAATAGAGAAAAGATGCATAGTTTGGGGGATAAAAAGGAAAAAAAAACTCTATAAAGTTGGTAGAATATAGAGGTAATGGTGGAAATAATAGGCATTGTAGGTGTAATCATTGCATATCTCCTTAAATATTTGGAATCCCCAAAATGGACTCTCAATTTAGAACGGAATGAGTATTTTTATGTATTTTTAAGAGATCTAGATGTCAAACAATTTTTCAAATTATTTCTTCATCTGATGAAAAAGATTTCTTAAGCATCATCTGATAAGAGTTGTGGTGTAGCTATTTTTCCTTTTTTTACAGGGCGTTTAACTTTTCAGGGGAATATTTAAAGAAAAATCAATAAAATAATTTTTAATTGACTATTTGGTCAATATTGCCTTTAGTAGTAAGGGTGCTTTGGTTAAATAATTTTATTAACACGTCACCCATGTAAAGCATGATGCATGCAAGCACAAAAAGCAGGAGATAGAAGATGTAACGATTTTTTTTAGTTCAACAGTTAGGGGTGTTCAAGTCTGCACACATCGATTAATCATGTCTTGGATTCGGTTAAAGACATGCCATTCATGCCAGATTAGTGGAGAGGATAAAAAAAATGTAAGCATTTCTCTCACAATGAGAATTCAAGAAAGTAAAAGAGCTGGGCTAGGTCAAAGGTTTATATTTCAATTTCAATTTCAGAATTCGAACCATAAGTGATATTTAAAAGCGATAGTAGAAAATTACCGCCTGAAATTAAATTCTTTTTGGACGATAGGGCATGTAAATTTCTTATACATAGATTTATTTATGCGACATGAAACTTCATAATATTTTCATAACCGGATATGAGTCAGCTTACATGCACCTCAACTAATATCAAAACCCTCCTAAACAAGTATTTTTAATGAAATTATTTTTCTAACGTGAAATCCTCTCCAACTGAGATAGTATTACTTTTACTAGGTTTCAAAGGTATGAATAAGCTAATACCTATGAGTTATCAACCTCAGCAGTCAGAAGCTGAATTTTGGGCCAAATTAATTTCCTATATTAGCTAGTCACTTTTTCATAAATACGCAAAATCAGACTCTTTACCCCATTCTCTCTTTAATATTTGTATTTATCCTTTTCTTTTTAAAACCATTTCCACTTTCCAAACCCATTACTCAACAATACCAATTTTTTCCCCACGTTTCGTTTGTTGCTACGAGAGCAAAATACAAATTCTCCCTCCCTCTCTCTCTCTCTATTTTAATTCCCTCAACACCTCTTCAAATTCTATCTTTCCAAATCAAGCAATGGCAAACTTCCTGCGAGATTTATTAGCCCTCAGGATCACAACACTCATTGATCAAATTTAGCCAGGCTTAGTTTCATGAGCCTATGACCCAACTAAGGGCATTAAAGGTCAACAAACACTAATTAAATTTAAACGAGTGTAACACTCTAATTTGTACTTTCGGGTATTTGTTTTAGTCATTTGTGTGCACTTTGACTAATTCCAGGACCTTGAAATTAACAACCAAACAAATTCTCCATTGGCCCTAAGAATTGAAATGTTTGGCCTCTATAGAATATGAGCATACATTCTTGTTGTTGGGGATTTGTTTTTGATGATGATGTTTTTTAGAATCAATTTCAATATTGTTGGGTATTTAATTTTGATGATGATGTTAAAATGTTGTTAAATAATGTTTACAAGATATTGATATTAATTGGATATGATTATTTGGTGCTTGATTTTTGGATATGCAATGGTTTTTTGGGCCTTTTATAATTATTGGGTTCACTATTTCTTGGCCCATCATATTTATTTATTTATTTTTTTTTGATCCGCTCATATTTATTATATGTTTGTTAGACTTAATTTGGTATTGGGTAGGTTTGTAATCATATTAGGGCTTTGGGCCTAATTTTTTTAATTGGGCTTTAATGGGCTTAATAGATTAGAAATCTAGGAATAAATTGGGGTAAGGCCCAATCTTTTGAGGATCCTTTGTGAGCATTTCCTTATAAGGATCTTGTGAGGATTTTGTTGTGGGCTTGACAACACACCAATGAAGAGATTTAATGGTCCACAACATTCTCCTTTATTTTTAAGAAAAATGTCACTGTTTTACGTGTTAAAAATCTAACGTTTCTTTTTCCGTTTACTTCTTCTGTTATCTTCTTCTTCTTTGTTTTTTTTGACCAGTTTTCTTCTCTTTTATCTTAAACTTGAACATTATCAAACTTACTTGTTTGGATCAAAAACCAAGGTCTAGCTTGGATAAATAAGCCAATTAGTTTAATTTTTTTCTTTTTTTAATTTTTTTTGCATTTGTTAGTTTTATGTCTGTTTGTGGATTATTAAAATGTCTTGACGATGGATAAAATATGTAAAGAATCCCGATGGAAACTCAAATTTTTAATAAAGACGAAAAATCTCAAAAGATTTGTCCTTTTTATTTATTGTCCTCATTCAAAACAAATTGTGTTTCGAGCATAATTTTTTACTTGTTCAATTCTTCTCGTTGAGATGCATATTTTTTTTTGGTGAATTCAAATATTATAAAGCAAACCAATTACAACAATAAAAAGTATAACGACAAGAAAAACGCAAAAAAAAAATTTGCATAGCATAACACTTCAGAATGAAAGACCAAAAATAATATTGTTGAACCTCAAAGAAAAAACACCAAAAAAACTCACCGAATATATACTACTATTAAAACCATCACATGCACACAAACAGAGAAGAAGAAGATAATGGAAGAAGAAAACGGAAGAAGAAAATGTTGGATTTTTATCCAGTAAAACGGTGCCGTTTTTTCTTGTAAAATACAAAAAAGTTGTTGTGGACCATTAGATCTCCTCATTAGTGCGTTGTCAAACCCACAGCAAAACCCTCACAATTGATCCTCACAAGAAAATCTTCACAGAAGATCCGGATCCATCTTAATAAGAGGTCAAATAGGATTTGGTATACTTTGGCGGGCAAAGCCTATAGGAAGGCCGGATGATAGCCTTCTAGTAAGGCGGAAGGCCAGCCTTTTGTTTTCGTTGAAGAACAGAAAGCACTCTATTTTTGCTTCTCCTCTCTCTAAGTTCAATCATAGGTCCATGCCTTACCTCATTTTGTGTGGCCCGTGATCCTTTAGTCCTCGATCCTTCGTTGGTGGTTCGATGATGGGTTAGCTTTCTTCTCCTAGCCTGCACAAGGAACGCACGACTAAGACCTTGCCGGGGGTTGTCCCGGCAAGGCCCTCCGGCGAGAGGATGAGTATAGTGCAGAGAGAGGAAGCAGAAAGCTAGAAAGAGTAAAGGTGAGTATTCAGTAGCGTCCCCCTGTTAGGGTTACCATCACTAGGTATTTATAGGGCCTCCTGGCTTGCTCCCCAAGTACGATCGCGTGCCTCCCACGAGCCAAGTGACGTCACGATGACATCAAGGAATAGATCTGGTAACCGTTTTCAGGGCTGAGCTGGCACACCCATGTGCGCCCATGATCATCTTCTGTTATAACCGCCTCCGCACGTGCGTGACTCAGCAGCCAACCGTCGTCGGCAGCCAGCCGTGCTCCGAAGGTGGCTGAGCACGTGTCTGCCGAGCCTGATATGTGTTCGACGAGAGAGACTGCGTGGTGAGGGAACTTCGCCGAAGACAGCGGACGGGCTCGGACCGAGCATGGATTTGTCTTCTGCTGAGCCCATGCCAAGTGGGGTCGTCGATGGATGAACACCGACGAGGCCGAGCGCAGGTCTTACGCCTGACACAGAGCGGGCTCGGTCCGTGCCAGCGTGAGCTCTTATGTTCGGCCTGCTACAATAGCCCCTCAACCTCTGCCGATGGCGAACGCGAGGCAGGGGTTGAAGTCAAGCTTGGGCCGAACACAAAGGACACCGAACATGATCTTGGTCTTTTAAAGACGAGATTGGGCCGAGCCTGACATCGTCGGGGGAGAGCCACCAGTGAAGAGGCGCCAGGTGTCGCTTTATGGCCAGGTACGGCTGGTGAGGGGACGGCTGGCAAACTCTGCAGATTGTCCTTTCCATGCCACGTGTCAAACGTTGAGTGGTCAAAAGTCCGGCGGAGTAATGATGGGCGGGAATTTCAATTTCCCAGCCCTAGTTCTATAAAAGGAGCGGAGCGAGGAGAGAGAAAGCCACACACCCTCTCTCTCTCTAAAACTCCATCGCCAGAGCTTCGAAGTCCAACGGTTCGTCTTCTGGTCTTGATTCCCAGCGATTTGGCCATCAGATCTCGCTGAAAGTCACAGGTATGTGCTCGATTCTTGCCCCTCTTTACTTTTCTGTAGTTTTTCTGCATTTTCTAGTTTATTTTCTGGGTTTTTGGGGCGTTTTCTGTTCTGAGTGAATAGTGCACTGCTGGAGATGGACGGACTGTTCATCTCCATCTTCAACGTGTTCTTCCGAGCACAGAACGTTCATGGTGTCAGGGTTTGGCCGACGATGGGGTTGGCCGAGCCCCGATTCTTGATGTTTCGTAGGATCAGGCCGAACACAGATTTGGCCAAACCTTTGTAAACGATGATGGGGTGGGCCAATTAGGATGCCGAGCGTAGTGAGATCCTTACTTTCTAGCAGACGCCGAGGTCTCATGTTTTTGTCTCTGCCTTTGTTAGGTCTGGCTCACCCAATCGTCATCATCTCATCCGACTCTGAAAGTTCAGGGGGCGATTCTGCCAATCTTGTGATCCGAAAATACGTGGAGAGATACAGAAGCCGACGTCGATCTTCCTCCATAGACTCAAACATGTCAGACTCTGGTGATTCAAATGCCGAGCGTGACCACGAGTACGGCGGTTTTAACACCGAACCGGAGATAACCTTTTCTACTAGCACAGAGTCTGAAGCCGAGCATGAGCTTGGGGCCGAGGCTGAATCCAGACTTCGTTCTCAAGCCGGGGCCACGACCTCTTCCCGTTCCGCTCCCGTTGAGACGTCTTCCGACAATAGGGAGTTTACCGACCTATTCGAGAGGGGGCAGGTCTGTCCACACGCCCATTACTTCAGCGGACGTCCCGATGAGTATGATAATTTCTGCCGAACATACCACATCCCGGCCGACGTTGTAGTCCACCAGGTAGCCAGCAATAGGATAAGGGATAAAAGGGAAGACCGTCCCGAGCATATAACGGTTCCTCTGATGGCCATCTACGAGGCTGGGCTCCGTTTCCCCCTTCATCCTTTTCTGAGGGAACTGCTGGCCAGGTTCGGCATAGTACCCCATTTCTTTGCCATCAATAGTTATAGGATAGTGATGTCCATAATCAAGCTGAAAGAGCTACACAACCTCGAGTTCACCGTGGCCGACCTCTTTCACACGTACATCATGTCCAGGCACGGCGGGACCGAGCGCAGGTACCTGTCCACACGTAGTGGCAAAGAGCCCCTGATAGATGGGCTTCCCGACACCGACAAGTGGGCTAACTTCTATGTTGAAGTTAGTGGGAATTATGAGTTCGGCAGTCAGTCAGTGCGGCTACACTCTGTGCCGAAGATAAAAGACTTTCGAGGTCGGGTTTTAATTTTCTTTACGTCGCCGAGTATGGCTTATTTCTTCTTTGTGTCGTTTGAGTATTCTGAAGATATCCTCTCTTTGCAGATAACCGAGCAATCACTAAGACATAGCATTCTTTGTCAGTTGAGGCAAACGTTGAGGGCTCAAATTTGTCGTGACGCGCCGACGCTGCTCGACTACATTCCCTCTTACAAGGGAAAGTTGAGGAGGAAGAAGAAGGAAGCTGGGCCGAGCACAAAGGGTAAAGGTAAGAAGAGGGCTGCCGGGGGTCAAGCGGGGGAAAGCAGGCCGAGCAAGAAAGCGAAAGAGCCAAGGGTCAAGTTCCCATCTTTAAAGAAGTCAGCCGACTTCTGGTTCCAAAGCAGTCTGCCAGCCGACTTTCTGGGTGTCAACATTCCGCCTGTCCGAACCCTTATTCCCGAGTTTACCGACGAGATAGGGAGAAGGAATGTGGTGAAGTTGAATCTGAGAGACGGGGCCGCAACCCGCCAGAAGGAGGCTGCATTGGCTGATAATCCTGCGAAGAAGCAGAAGGTCACCCAAGACTTCTTCCCCACAAGGCCGCCGACACCACATCCTAAGGAGAGGGACCAAACTGAGTCCTCGGCTGCGGGCGGCTCCAAAGCCGTGGAACAGGCGGCAGGTTCAGGTGGCCGAGCGATTGTGCAAGAGTTCGCGCCATCCTTCGCAATGGCTGATGGCAGGATCGTCACTGTCGAAGACAGTGTAAAGGTCGAGCCCGGGTTGGCCGTTACCATGCTGCACGGCCTCGCTCTTCCGAGGGATATGGATAGAGTCCCAGGGGAGTTGCAGCCGAGCATCGCACATTTGAGTGCCTACCTTGTTCAGGTACTTTTGACTTGATCATTTTAATTTCCTTTTTTGAGTTAACTTCTTCCTCTTTTGGTCGAGCTTGACCGTCTTTCTTTTTAACAGGCTGGGCAGGCTGCTCTGCGAGTGTCCAACCAAGCCGATCTGTTGGCGGCCGAGAGAACGCGGTATCGAGATGATGCTAAGACCGAGCGCGAGAAAACTAAGGCCGTCAAGACTGCGCTGAAGCTGGCTAAGGCAAAAGTTGCCGAGCTTGAGAAGGAGAGGGACGAGGCCCTTGAGAACGCAAAGACGGCCGAACGAGAGCTTGGTCAAGTCGTGAGGAGGGAGAAGAGGAAGATGAAGGAGGTGGACTCGAAGGCCTACCAGGCGGGGTACAACCGAGCAGGAGCTGAGTATATGAGAGATGCTCGGTCGATGGTGAATGAGGAGGTTGAAGAGGGTTCCTATTGCGTACCGAAAAGGGTACAAGGCTGGGGTGCTGGCTGCTTGTGCTGTTATGCAGCTAGAGCCTGATATGAACCTGATGAAGACCATCCCTGCGGCCGTTGTGCCCGAGCTCTTGCTGCCGTACACGGAGGAGGAATGTGCCCCACTTCCGCCGGAGGAGTTTTCTGAGAGCGAGGACGATGTTGATGATATAACTATGGCCGACGCTGAAGGTGGAGTGGATGGTTCTGGTGGGAGGACAGAGGCCGAGGTTGAGATTGCCGAGCAGGACACCGAACAGGCTTAGAAAAATGATGAAGTGGTTGTTGAAGCTGAGGAAGATGCTGCTCGCCTTGCTGAATCTGCAGCCGAGGGTGATCCACCACACCCATAGAGCTTCAAGTTTCTTTAGAGTTGTATTTTTCTTTGAATTTCTTGAATTTTTGTTGGACTGGACGGCTCCGAATCTTGGGAGTTTGCCGTGCCAGATGTAATGGTTTAAGGGGGGTCGGCATCGAACGATTTACTACGCCGTACCTCCTAGCTTAGGATTCTTCAAAACACTTGTCTTTATTTCGAAGTTTTTAGATGAATGCATGGCTTCTTTCGCAACGTCTCTATTATTGCCGAGCTTGTCTGATTGCCTTCATGTCTTCACAGAATTCTTGTAGTTCTTGCATGTTTGTGAATGTGTAGTTGTCCGTAGCCCCCACTTTTGGTTTGGGTTCGGCAGAATAGTTAAGAATATTTCATGATCGAAATGGTTAAGTATAGATCTTGCAGCCGAGCCCAGACCATAATTAGTATGGCCGTAGGGAGTGATCTGCCGAACATGGGTGGATTGTGATCTGACATGATCCAACCTTTGACTTAGTTTGAGAGTGTGAGTTGCCCCCTTGCCAGTGGATGGGGCTCGGCCCATGAGTCAGCCCCAGGCCATGGTAGAGGGACGTTTGAGAGTAGTGACTGTTTGTTGGTGGTTTGCTCGTCATATTGTGAGTGTAACCTTTCGGTGGCCGACCATAGTGTCTTGCCAATCTGAGCCGAAGCCCGAGTTCCAAAAAGTGTATTTCAGGCTCGGCGGACCATATGTCCAGTGATTGCTTCTTTGGGCGGTAAAATTGGCCGAAGCAATGGGCTTTTTAAGGAGCCGTTTGGAGGGTGTGACCGAAGTCATCGTTTGGTTGTGGCTTTTTAGCCGAGAGTGAAAGGAATGCATGAAACGTTGCTGAAGTCTTTTTGGATCAAAAAGGGATTGTCATTTCATTGATATTTCTTCGAAGTACAGGGAAAGTAATAAAAAGAGGAACAGTGGGTCGAAGCCCTTCTTTGAAATGCAAAAGATAAAATGTAGAGGAGTTATGCCGAAGCTGAAGAAATCGAAAACTTGTTATGCATGAAGTGTTGGCCGAAGTCTGATTGAAGCATCACATGTAAGCCTTCCTGAGGTTCTGTGCATTCCACGGGTTGGTGAGCACCTTGCCGTGCATGTCTTCGAGGGTGTAAGCCCCTTCACCAGCAACCTTCACAATACGAAATGGCCCTTCCCAATTAGGCATAAACTTTTTCTTTTTGCTTGCTTGGACGACTTTCCGCCAAACCAGGTCGTCGGGCTTGAACTTCTTGATTCTGACACTTTGGCAACAGTCTGTTGGTACTCAGCAAGCTTTAGCCGAGCGTCGTCGCGTTTTTCCTCAGCCAAAATCAGTTCTTGCTCGACGGCTTCGTCATTGGACTGTGGGTTGAAGTTTTCCGTTCTGAGGGTTGGGAATCTTGATTCCAGTGGGATTACGGCCTCCATGCCGAACGCCATTGAAAAGGGTGTTTGGCCTGTAGAACGACGGGGAGTGGAGCGGTAAGCCCATAAAACCCGGGGGAGTTCATCTGCCCATTTTCCCCTCTTTGAATTCAATTGTCGTTTTATCCCTGCACAGACCGTCTTGTTTGAGGCCTCGGCTTGGTCGTTTCCTTGAGGGTAGGCTGGTGTTGAGTTGAAGAATCTGATGCCGAACTCCTCACAGAGGCTTGTGAGGCCGTCCCCGACAAATTGGGTGCCATTGTCGGAGACGATTGCGTAGGGTACGCCGAACCTTGTCACGATATTCCTCCATACGAATCGTCGGACGTCTGCTTCTGTGATGGTTACTAGGGCCTCGGCTTCTACCCACTTGGAGAAATAATCCGTTGCAGTGATCAAGAATTTGAAGCCCCCAGGTGCAGTTGGGAGTTTCCCGACGATGTCGAGCCCCCATTGCGCGAATGGCCATGGACTTGTGATGGGGGAAAGATTTTGAGCTGGCTGCCTTGGGATTGGGGAGAAAAGCTGGCATGGTCGGCACCTCCGAACAATTTCCTCGCAGTCTTTCTTCATGTTCTTCCAGAAGTACCCTTGACTCATCGCTCGATGGCATAACGAAGGTCCACCAGAGTGGCAGCCGCAGCTTCCCGAATGCAATTCGTTAAGGATATCAGGGACTTGGTTCGGGTGAACAACGAGAAGATAGGGCCCGGAAATGGACTTCCTATAGAGTTGCCCGCTCTCAGAGAGCCAGTAGTACGCGGCCTTGTTTCTGATTCGAAAGGCTTCCTTTTTGTCGTTGGGTAAGGTGTCGTTTATGAGGAAGGCCACGATTTCATCCATCCAACTCGGACCAAGGTTGATGTTGAGCACCTCTGGAGTTGTGTCGAAGCTTGGGTTGTCGATGTTGCCAAAATTTATGGTCCGAAACTCAGATGCTTTTGAAGCCGAGGCGAGTCCAGCTAGTGCGTTGGCGTGGGCGTTGTGCTCGCGGTTGATCTGCTCGATGTTGAAAGTTTTGAAGCGAGTAATGAGTTCGGCTGCCGTGGCTTGGTACTTCATCATCCTTGGGTCTCTAGCTTCGTATTCCCCCAGCACTTGATTGACTATAAGTTGAGAATCGCAGAATACGGCCAAGTTGTCAACTTTCATTGCGATTGCCGAGCGTAGGCCAGCAAGCAGGGCCTCATATTCAGCTTCGTTGTTGGTGGCGGGGAAATCGATGCTGATGGCACTCTCGTGAAGAGTTCCGCAAGGAGAGACCAAGACGACTCCAGCTCCAGCCCCGTTGTTGTTCGAAGCGCCGTCAACTTGCATTCGCCAAGTGTCTCCCTGAAAGAGGAGCCACCGGTTTTCTTTTGGTTGGTGTTCGGCAGAGGGTTGGGTGGGGGGTTTGTTCAGGATCTCAGAATCTTCAGGTGTTAGCTCAGCGATAAAGTCGGCGAGGACCTGCCCCTTTATTGCTGTCCTCGATTCAAAACGGATATCGAAGTTCGCTAGCTCGACCGCCCACTTTGAGACTCGGTTTGAGAGGTCGGCTTTTCGAAAAAGCGCTTTGAGAGGGTGCTCGGTCAACACTGTTATGGTGTGCGCCTGAAAGTATGGCAGGAGTTTCCTTGCCGCAGATACCAGGGCGAGTGCCAGTTTTTCCAGTGGAAGGTACCGAGTCTGGGCGGGTTGGAGTGTCTTACTTGTGAAATATACTGGCATGTCGTCGGACCCTTCTCGCCGAACAAGTGCTGAGCTAATGGCGTGGCTTGATACAGCAAGGTAAAGATAGAGATTTTCGTATTCTTTGGGTTTTACCATTAGCGGCGAAGAACTTAGGTAATCTTTGAGCTCGGCCAACGCTCTGTCGCAGTCCGGTGTCCACTCAAAACTTCGTCGGCTTTTCCCTTTGAGAGCGTGAAAGAAGGAGTGGCACTTGTCGGAAGATTTGCTGATGAAGCGGTTGAGAGCCGCTGCCATCCCAGTCAATTTTTGTACCTCTCTGATTGATCTTGGTGGCCGAAGGTCTGCCACGGCCTTGATTTGGTTGGGGTCGGCTTCTATGCCACGTCGTGTGACCAAATGGCCAAGGAATTTACCAGCACTTACGCCGAACGCGCACTTCTCCGGGTTTAAATGGAGCTTGTGGAACTTAAGAATCTCGAAGACCTCGGCCAGCTCCTTTAAATGGTTGTGCTCCTTTTGACTTTTGACGACGAGGTCGTCAATGTATGCTTCCAAGATGTTGCCGATTTGGGCATAGAGCATCTTGAAGATCGCTCTGTTGAATGTTGCTCCGGAATTCTATAGACCGAACGGCATCACCCTATAGCAGAAAATTCCATGTGGAGTTATGAACGCTGTCTTCTCCATGTCGGCCGGGTCCATAGCGATCTGGTGATAGCCACGGTAGGCGTCCAGAAAGCTTAGCCGAGCATGGCCGGCCGTTGCATCTACGAGCTGGTCGATCTTCGGTAGTGGGAACCAGTCTTTGGGACAGGCGTCATTAAGATTCGTGTAGTTGACGCAGACTCGCCACTTTCCATTCTTCTTCTTGACGACCACCGTGTTGGAGAGCCAGGTTGGGTATTGCACTTCCTGAATGGCGTTGTTGTCGAGGAGCCGGTTGACTTCTTCTATCACGGCGTCGACGTGCTCTGGTGCCGAACGCCGAGCCCGTTGAATGACTGGTTTGGCGTCCTTTTTTATGTTGAGGGAGTGGCAGATAAAGTTGGGATCTACTCCTGGCATTTCCTCCGGGGTCCATGCAAAGACTTCAAGATTGCCTTTGAGGAACAGGAACAACTCCTCTCGCTCGGCGTCAGAAAGTGAGGAGCCAAGTAAGAGGAAGCGTGAACCGTCCTCGTTGATGGGCATTTTTACCAGGTCCTCCTCAGCTTTGTCTTCGGCTTTTTGACCGACATCGTCGATGACGACCATGTCTGGGATTTCAACCCATTGCACCTGTTTTGCTTTTGAGGAGCTGTGTACGGCGGAGACGTAGCATTTTTTGGATGCTATCTGGTCTCCTCGCAAGTCCTCTTGTCTTCCTGTTGCACCGATGAAGCGAACGACCTGGTGGTATGTTGAAGCAATTGCTTGCATTTCATGGAGCCAGGTTCGGCCGAGGATGGCGTTGTATGGGCTCGGCACGTTGACAACTATGAATTCAATGGTAACAGTCTTTGAGCCGACGACGACTGGCAGAAAGATTCGGCCGATCGGCCATACAGGAGCCCCGCTGAAACCAATGAGGGGTACCTCGGTGGGTTGCAAAGCCGACTCTGGTAGGTCCAACTTCTTGAAGAGGTCATAGTACATAACCTCAGCTGAACTTCCCTGATCGATGAGTACACGCTTGACGTCATGGACGCCAATTTGGACGGTGACGACGAGTGCATCCGAATGTGGAATCTGGACGTGTTCAAGATCACGCTCGGTGAAGCTGATAGTCCATTTTGGTAGTTCTTGTGGTCGGGAACGTTTGGATCCGCAGCCGACGGAGAGTATCTCTTTTGAAGTTGAGGCTTGATCGATGTCGGCTCTGAGGGTGGTCTCGACTGCCTTTGTTACCGGTCCATGGATGACGTGGATCAATGGTCGCTGTTCGTTGGGGTTGGGGTTGGGATTTGTCTGCCGGGCGGGCGTCTTTGCCCAATCAATGTATTGATCGAGATGGCCTTGAGCGGCAAGCTTTTCAAGGAGAGCTTTGTATGGTGCACAAGCAGTCGTGTAGTGGCCGAGCTCGTTATGGTAAGTGCACTTCTTCCTTGGGTTTTGATCCGGTTGGCCGGTGTCAGTCCCGAGCTTGCCCGTCGGCCACTCAAACCACGGTTGTCTCATTATTTCCTTCAGAAAAGACCAGATTGGTTCTTTGAAGTGAGTAGTTTCGGCCACGTGGTCATGCTCCTTCGGCTGACGCTCCTTCCCCTTTTTAATGTTGTGCACTTGCTTCTTTGGTTGCACTTGTTGGGTCGCTGTTTGTAACGGTAGCTGGTGAACGTTTGAGGAGAACGGATTGTTGGAGCTTGGGATTCCCTGTGCGGCTCTGTCTGCGTAGAGTTCTTCGAGAGCACATAATCTTTCCACTACACGCATTAATTCACCCATGCCGTGTGGTGGGCGGATGGCGAGTTCGTCTAAGATCTTGCTCCCAGTTTCCAGGCCGTTCTTGAAAGTGCGTGCAGCCCAGTACTCGTCGATTCCAGGGATCTCGTTAAACAGCTGCCAGTAGCGCTCGGCATATTGCCTGAGGGTTTCCGATGGTAGTTTCCTCATCTGAGACAGCGATTCAGGCTCCTTAGCTGTTTTGTTGCTTGTGATGAAGCGTGTGTTGAAGGCCCGTTCAAGATCGGCCAGGGTCCTTACGGATCCAGCGGGCAATTTGTTGAACCACTGGAGCCCTAGGGAGCCGAGGCTGGATGGAAACGCCTTGCATTTTATCTCATCTTTAAGCGTACAGAGTTTGATGGTTTGTCTGAAGTGAATGAGGTGAGTGTAGGCTTCACACGTCGACGGATCGAACTTCGTGAACTTGGGTAGGTGGAAGGTGGGCTCCGGCGGCGTGTTGATTATGTGGGAGGTAAATGGGGAGACGCCGAGATCTTTTAGCTGCCTTTCAAATCCTGGGCGTGGCGGTTTGCCGTGCTCGTCTGTCTTCGATCTCTTTGAATCCCTGTCTTTGTGTTCTTTTGCCGACGTTTTCTGCGCTTCCCTTCGCCGAAGCTTGTCTCGCAGGTCTCTCTCCGTTCGGCGCGGGCCGTCGACGGTTTTGTCGTTGTGGCGACGGGTTTTGTTCTCGTCGTTCGCTCCATCAACGCGTACGTCTTTTCCGTTGCGCCGAGCGTAGTGCTCATCGTCTTTGTTTTCTATCGGGATGTTCCCCAGGCGCTCAGAGACATGGGGTCTGGTTTGGGCAGAGTCTCGGCTACGGTGCGAGGTCGTCGTGCGAGAGAACTCTACGCGACCAGTCGAGTACGTACTTGTAAACGACTCGGTGTCCCTTGTTCTGGTTCCACCATGATGGCTTCTAGAACGATGTGTCCCGGATACAGCGGGTTGCTTATAGAGAATGATTCCCCTGGCGTCGTCTGGTGCTGGAGTGAAGCCTAGGCGGTCCTTCACGGATCCGCGTTGGCCTCCTTCATTCTGACGCCCTTGCGGTGGTGGAGGCGGAGGTGGAGGCGGTGTTTGCCCTCCTCTACCCCTGTCTCCGCCAGATCTTGATGCGGTAGGGGTGGCGTCTAGCTGCATGCGTTGCTTCATTTGGGCCACTTCCGCCCTTAGAGCTGCTAGTTCATTGTCGCGTTCGTCGTCGCGACACTGCAGTAGGCGGATGTAGGCCGAAGTGACGTCGTCCGAGACCGGTGAGAGCCCGGACCCAGGGGCGAGGGAGAGGGACATGTGCCTCTCGAGGGTTGGCGTTGAATTGACGTTTCCTCCTGCGTCTTTGGCCCCCGAGATGGTTGCGTCTGCTATATCTCCGCCCATGGTAGGTGATTTGGTGGTTGTTTTACGAAGGAATGAGGGGGGTTTGGGGGATGAGAGAGCCGTTTAGATCAGAAGTGTTTCACGTCGGGTTTACCAATTGTGTGGCCCGTGATCCTTTAGTCCTCGATCCTTCGTTGGTGGTTCGATGATGGGTTAGCTTTCTTCTCCTAGCCTGCACAAGGAACGCACGACTAAGACCTTGCCGGGGGTTGTCCCGGTAAGGCCCTCCGGCGAGAGGATGAGTATAGTGCAGAGAGAGGAAGCAGAAAGCTAGAAAGAGTAAAGGTGAGTATTCAGTAGCGTCCCCCTGTTAGGGTTACCATCACTAGGTATTTATAGGGCCTCCTGGCTTGCTCCCCAAGTACGATCGCGTGCCTCCCACGAGCCAAGTGACGTCACGATGACATCAAGGAATAGATCTGGTAACCGTTTTCAGGGCTGAGCTGGCACACCCATGTGCGCCCATGATCATCTTCTGTTATAACCGCCTCCGCACGTGCGTGACTCAGCAGCCAACCGTCGTCGGCAGCCAGCCGTGCTCCGAAGGTGGCTGAGCACGTGTCTGCCGAGCCTGATATGTGTTCGACGAGAGAGACTGCGTGGTGAGGGAACTTCGCCGAAGAAAGCGGACGGGCTCGGACCGAGCATGGATTTGTCTTCTGCTGAGCCCGTGCCAAGTGGGGTCGTCGATGGATGAACACCGACGAGGCCGAGCGCAGGTCTTACGCCTGACACGGAGCGGGCTCGGTCCGTGCCAGCGTGAGCTCTTATGTTCGGCCTGCTACATTGTTGAACCTCAAAGAAAAAACACCAAAAAAACTCACCGAATATATACTACTATTAAAACCATCACATGCACACAAACAGAGAAGAAGAAGATAATGGAAGAAGAAAACGGAAGAAGAAAATGTTGGATTTTTATCCAGTAAAACGGTGCCGTTTTTTCTTGTAAAATACAAAAAGTTGTTGTGGACCATTAGATCTCCTCATTAGTGCGTTGTCAAACCCACAGCAAAACCCTCACAATTGATCCTCACAAGAAAATCTTCACAGAAGATCCGGATCCATCTTAATAAGAGGTCAAATAGGATTTGGTATACTTTGGCGGGCAAAGCCTATAGGAAGGCCGGATAATAGCCTTCTAGTAAGGCGGAAGGCCAGCCTTTTGTTTTCGTTGAAGAGCAGAAAGCACTCTATTTTTGCTTCTCCTCTCTCTAAGTTCAATCATAGGTCCATGCCTTACCTCATTTTTTTTCATAGAATTTTTTATGAGGATTTTATTCTCACCTATATTTATTATTTTCGTCACCCAATTTGAGATATATAGGTTCAAATTTTAATTAGTCGTATTGGAATTATGGGAAATCGGTTAAAAGGAGATTCTCAATTATCTGAGAATATACTCTGATGTAATTTTGGATTTGGCATACAAAGATACGATTTAATATTGCTGCATACACCTATGTTGACTTTGTATATCACAGACAAATAACTTGCAGATGTTAAAGTGATATTCAGTAATGAGATATGGTTGTTAAAGCCGTAAAGAGGTTATCTTTGGCATAAATGACATATACGCTGGAATGGCAAGCCCCGTTCCAAATTCTCAAATAAGTACTTAAAAAATAAGGATCTATTTTCAAACTTAAAAATAATAGGTTTACGAAAATAATCTTTCAATTTTTTTGCAGGGTTTGATAGATCTCATCAAAGTCTATCAAACAAAATCCATATTGCATATTTTTTAATTTTAGTAAGTCTATTATTTTTAAGCTTGAAAATTATAAATAAATACTTATTTTTTAAGGGGTCAAATCAAAACACACACCTAGAAGACTTTAGAGATTCATGCAGCTATTTAAAGGGAGTTTCTCTGAAGAAGGAAATAAAGCAGAAAGCAACAGAAAGCTATTCAACCGAAGTCTTGAAAGCAAAGAATACAAGTGCCATATTAACTATAGAGTTCTTATTCAGAGAGAGAGAGAGAATTGTTTTTGGCAGGAGGGAAAAAATACGGGCAATAGATTATGAGGGTTTGGTGGTTTTTTTTTTTTGGTGTCATTCATTAAACATAATCTATTCTATCCTAGGGGATTTGGGGAGGAAATGAGTGACAACTTGCACATTTAGGAACAAGAAGAAAGAAAATTGTGGGTTGATTAAAAAAATTGTGGAGGGACCTTTGGTTATAGCCTATAGTTCTTACTCCCTCCGTCCCTTTATTACAGTCCAGTATTCCATTTTGGGCTGTCCCTTAATAAGTGTCCATTTTGTAAAGTTAGTGGGTAAAAGTTAGTGAATTGTCTATTTTATCCCTAAAAGTAGATTCCATTTTGAAAAGTTAGTGAGTAAAAGTGTAATGATGATGGATAAGTAGGGAAAGTGGAGGAAAAAGTTGATGTGAAATGTATAATGATGATGTCTTTTTAATAAGTTGGAGTTACGAAGCAGGACATTTAAAAATGGACGGAGGTAGTACTTCTTTGAGAAATAATAGTTTGAGTCATGCTTAATAGATGATGAGAAACAATGTGGTAAAAAAAATTTAATTGTTTAAGGGTTTTTTTTTATTGGAACTTCAAAAAGTTTAACAAAGTTAATGTTTGCCAAAATGTTTTTGAAAGAACTCTCACTAATCTGATTAATTTAACTTCATCCACGAACGCCCAGGCAACGGGCCACCAACAATCGCACCCCATCAAAAGTTTAGTGAAATACTAAGTTGGTGTTTGGAGGCTATTTCACACATCGTCGAAAGCCTAACCCCTACACGAAGATGGTGGGAACGGAAATAGCTGAAAATAATTTCGAAGCTGAGATTAAATGTATGCAAAAGCATATTTTCTCCTTTATCCCGCCACACCGAATTTTTTTTCAAAGCAACTCTAACAAATCTGAATAATTTTGCCTGATCCAACAATCGCAAACCAGCAAGGTGGTATTCTTAGTTATAGTAGTAGGTATCACACAAAGGAATGCGATACTAAAAAGTAACATCCATATTGTTTTAGAATGAAATGGCTGACAGAATAGTGCGTGCACGTTGAAACAATATTACTATTATTTGCAACAACTTGCTATGCGTGGTACGCTTGTGTTTAAAGAATGGTCTTGTGGTTATAGATAGCTCACAATTAAAAAATAACAATTTCATCTTACAATTACATTATACCAAGTTGGTAGGAGCTGGTATGATTTGGTACTCATCTTACAATTTCATGCTAGCAATGCAGGCTCAATGACCACGTTCATTTTGGGATTTTGAATTTAGATTTATATGTAATGAGTGTAGAGAGAAAGCTAGTAATAATTGAAAATACAGTATTGAGAGTAATGATAATGATTAGAATTCAAAATCCAAAACTCTTAACCGAACAGAACCTTGTTTGGTTAAGTATTTAGATTTTAGTACTCTGATCATTATCCTATTTCTCTATTTACTTATTATCCTTAGCTTAAATTGTTACCTTTATGGTCAATTATTACTCTATTTCTTTCCACACTCATTATCTGCAAATCCAAATTCAAAATCCCAAAAGGAAAAGAATTAGAGGAATTTGTTGGCATGGTAAGAAGACGCAGGTTTTAACCAAATGCTTGCGATATATATATAAATCAGATCACAATAAATAGTACTCGGGTAGCACATGTAACACTACGCGCTATTACGTGAGGCACCTAAGCCTATAAAAAGACCTATCAAGAGAAGTAAATGATGTGAATTTGCATAGTATCATGACTATAGATTTGCCATAAATGCCCAGTAGCTATAAAAAGAAGAAAATGTCGTTTATTGGAATAGTATCTCAGACTATTACTTTGCCATAAGGGGCCGATTGGATGCGGTATGTGTTTTGAGTGTATTATTTATGAAGGGGGATAAGATAATAAGGGGTATTAGTTAAGAAAGGAGGGCCCACAAAGTTTGTTACAATTAAGGCAGTTAGAAAACCCATATTAGTAATTTAAGAAATGGACAAAACAATATCTTAGACCCACCACGCAGCACACATAATGACGGAAACACCCCTGCTCGAACAAGGTAATCTTGAGCTATTGGAATTAGTATTGTAATTCTTTGTGCAGATATTTAATCCAAAATACAAGCCCTTTTTTAGGCAGCTTCATGACCATCAAAATACGAAGATATGAACCTACTACTGAATAAAACTTGAAATGCCAAACGCTAAAAGGAAAAATATAGAACGACTTTTTTAGGCACACAACCGGAATGTCAAGAAAGTTAGAAAACCCATATTAGGCCATCCAAAGTGGTATAATCAAAAGCCAATTGTTTTTAAAGTTAACAATATTGGTGCAAAAAATAGCTCACAATGGTATAATCAAACTTAGCAACATCCTTAGAAATAATCAAATTTTGGACTTTGGATAACCAAAACTAGTAACCTTTTTCAATAATCAAAATTTGTGGACCTCACACCACATAAGTTAACTAGTTCCAAAATTTGTATACATGCGTGTTTCAACTAGTATTTTCTTCTTTTCTTCTTCGCCTACTCTATATCTTCTTCATTTCACTCACAAATTATTTATCTTCCTTTCCCTCCAAAAGTGAAACTCATATCTCTCGATCATCTATAATTCAACTCATCGTCGCCGGATTAAGGTATTTTACTATTCTTTCCCATTTTTATCCCCCCCGCCCACCAAAAAAAAAAATTCATAATAGGAGGGAAGGAAGTCACCGATTTTTTTCCAAAATTAAAAGAGGGAATCGATATATTTTTGCCCAAAAAAAATGTAAATGAAGGGAAGTGAATGGCAAGAGAGAGAGATTGTACTGGACCCCTTATTTTGGTTATGGACTAGAAGTGACCATTGTGAAGCTCAACATTGTTAAGCTTAGCAATCTCTTAAGTGAATAATCAAAAGCTGATGTGTCAACTTTTGATTATCCTTTTTTAATTATACCACTGTGGATGGCCTTAGTAATTTAGGAAATGGGCAAAACAATATCTCGAACCCACCCCGCAACGCACGTAATGACAGAAACACCCCTGTTTAAAGGACGTAAATGCCAACAATATTTCACAACAGAAGGACCAAGAAAAGGGTCCGTCTGGCAAATACATTATTTTAGCGGCTCATACGTACGAAAATACTCAATCCTCCGTCAGTGCAAATTGCTTGTCTAAGCAGAAATAATGATGTTAACCTTTTGGAAGTCTTCAAATTTATAGTACAAGCATTTAATCCAAAATACAAGCCATCTTTTACGCAGCTTCATCACAATCTATATAGCACAAACCCAAGCAATTAATCACTCCAAAAACATTTAACCTTACTGCTAAACCAATTAATAGTTCTGGTTATACAAAACCAATGGGGAGCTAACTAAATGCGAAACTATTAGGTCTTGGACGATTGTATCCTCAATTATTATCAATTAAACACAACTCAACCACCAGCGAATAAGTAGCACAATCAAACAAAACCTAAACACACATCAATACAACCTAATAAAAGCAATATAATCACTTTAGGAACCATTCTGCACCAAATTTTCTATATTCTTGGTTGTCTCCTGCACCACTTCATCCCCCATAACACTCGAACTTGCCCTATCCCCTTCATCAATTGCACTTTCGACTGCCATGTACTCCTGAATTCTGTCATCAAGATACTCCATCATAGGCAACTCTGGCGCCTCAGCTAGGACATCTTTCAACACCCGACATCCATCCCTCGTTTCTTGCAATCAGCGCAACACAGTTCCAGCTTCAGTTGCCGATAGAGATCCCAAGCCGGCCCTTCACCTGCTGCAGTAGCAAGCAGCATTTCTTCATCGGGTAATGTTGGTATCCGTATAACATACCATGGCTGCCTGGTGCTCTTAGAGACCCCCGTCCTTGCATCACTGCTACCCTGTCGACCAGCTCACCTCAACCAGGAAACTAAGGAACCAGTATGGTATAAGTTCGTTGCAGTATAAACCCGATTCAAAATTCTCCGGACCTATAAATAAGTCTACAACATTTGGTATACCACTACCCTTTACTCTAGCACACTCATGCCAACCAATCGAAGTACAAAAAGATCACGCTTCAATAATCACTACGATATCGCAAACATATCTATAAGATTTTACAAGTACACTCCATCAATCAATACAAAATTTCTGCCCACTCTACCAATTCCAGACATTCCCTCTACGCATGATAGCAAACAAGAATGACAGCAGGATCATTTCCATGATGTCAACAATCCAACAATAAGATTTTCCAAGTTCAACAGAGCATTAAATCCAAGATCTTTTCCCACTATTCCCAAACATTCCCTCTCGTCATGGCAGTACAAAACATGATGTTAAAATAATTACCATGATGTAATGAATATCACTATAAGATTTTCCAAGTACATTGCCTATCAAAAAAACAAAGATCTTCCAAGTACATTAAAGCCCTAAATGCAGAACTTCTTCCAAGTCTTTTTTAGACATTCCATCTCTTAACCCACACCAACTCATGCTGAGCTATTATCCATATCTGCAATGATTGGCAAACCATAAACAATCCAACCAACCCCAAACACTAATGCTTCAAACCAGATTTGTAAGTCTAATGCATGAACCTGCATATTTCAACCGAATTCTTATTCTGCTCTTTAACCAACAAGAAACCATGCAACCCATAACAGCTACATGAATATTTCCCTCGCCAAGAATGATAGCATAATAATTACAATGATGTCACAAATATCACTATAAGATTTCCCAAGTACATCCAACCATTAAATCCAAGATCTTTACCAACTATTCCCAAACATTCCCTCTTGGATGGCGGTACACAAGCACGATCGTATAATAATTGTAATGATGTCATGAACATCACCATAAGATTATCCAAGTACATTACCTATAAAAAACCAAAGATTTCTCAAGTACATTCGAGCCTTAATTGCGAAATCTCTTGCAATCCTACACAGACATTCCCTCTCTTAAGCCATAACAGCTCATGTTGAAGCATTATCCATAACTGCAATGATTGACTAAACCTAGCCAATACAAACAACCCTAAACACTAATGTTTCAAACCAGAAGCAAAAGTCTCATGCTTCAAATTGGATATTTCACCGGAATTATTGTTCTGCTCCTTAACCAATAATAAGAAACCATGCAACACATAGCAAATCCAAGAAGCTACACACACTAATGTTTCAAATAATGATTGCAACAATAATACCTGGAATTTGATATTTCAACAAGATTCTTGTTCTTTTCCATCACCAATAAGAAGGCACGTAAATACTTAACTCGAAAGAATCCAACGTGAACACATCCAATTAATAAACCCACGAACCAAACCGAGGCCAACGTTAGTAATTCATTAGCGAACATGATAAATACCAGAATAATTAGTGACAACACAAACACTAATCAACTAAACGAGAATTCCTCACACCAAAGATCTCTAAACTATCATCATCGAATCCACCCGACCTCAGCAAACAGATTTACCCTGCCAAACCGTACTCGAGATCTTTGGTGAGAATTCCTCACACCAAAGATCTCTAAACTATCATCATCGAATCCACCCGACCTCAGCAAACAGATTTACCCTGCCAAACCGTACTAAACAAACAAACCGTACTAAACAAACAGATTCTCCTTTGGGACAACGAAAACAATCCAACCAGCAACATTACCAAATCACCCCTACCCCAAAACCCAAAGCCTCATCCAAAGAAACAAATTCAGGACAGGGAGGGAAAACTTGAAAAGTCCGAAAACCCATTAAAGTAAAAAAAAAAATCCACAATCTAGCTACCCCAATCCGCGGGGGCCACCACTATTCCCACGATGTCACAAATATCAGTGTAAGATTTTCCAAGTAGACCCGAGCATTAAATCCAAGATCTTTTCCCACCACTCCCAAACATCCCCTCTCACATTCTGATACACAAGCATGATCCTATAATAATAGTCATGATGTCATGAATATCACTAACATTACCTATCAAAAACCTAAGATTTTATTTACCCAAAAAAAAAACCTAAGATTTTTCAAGTACATTCGAGGCTTAAATGCCCAAAAATTCCTGGCAATTCTATACAGACGTTCCCTCTCTTAACCCAAACCAGCTCATGCTTAGCTATTATCCAAAACTGCAACAATGAATGGCAAAACATAACCAATACAACCACCCCCAAAAACTGATCTTTGAAACCAGATCTTTGAAACCAGTACCGAAAGTCTAACGCTTGAAATTGGATATTTCGAGGGAATTATTGTTCTGCTCCTTAACCAATAAGAAACCATCCAACACATAGAAACCACAGCTAGCCACAAGCATTAATAAACCAACCAACAGAACCAACTAACTGATCTTCCAACAGGATTGTCGTTCTTTTCCATCACCAATAAGAAGGCATGCAAATACCTAACTCAAAATAATCCAATGTAACAACATGCAATTAATAAACCAACAAACAAAACGGAAGTTAACATTTAGTGAACCTGATAAATACCAGAATAATTGCTGACAACAGAAACACTAACCAACTAAATGATAGTTTCTGACATTGGCAAATAATTCAGCAGAAGAACTTCTCTAAATTCTCACCATCGAATCCACCCAACCTCAGCAAACAGATTTGCCCTGCAAACCCGTACTGAACCAACGGATTCTCCTCTGGGAGAACGAAACCAATCCAATGAGCAACATTACCAAATCACCCCTACCCCAAAACCCAAAGCCTAATCCAAAGAAAGGAATTCAGGACATGGAAGGAAAACCTGAAAAGTCAGAAAACCCATTAAAGTAAATATAAAAAAAACACAATCTAGGCACCCCAATCCTTGGGGGCCACCACGGAAAACAGACCAAAGGACCAAAACAACCCTACATAACAAACCAATGCAGCCTGACAACTCCATGCACGCATAAGGGCAATCCTGGCAGCAGCCAAAGTTCGTCGCTTACACGTACGGACAAATTCAATCCTCCTTTAGTGGCCCCGAGTGGATTTACGATATTCGTACACTGTCATTGCACCAATACATCTCAACTCTCTGCGACCAAGCATGGGCTTCAAGAGATTGCCAGCATCCATTGCACCATCAGTAGCACCTGACCCAGAAGTCAACAGACTATTCATTTTCATCTCACGAACCATGACAGTGTTAAGTTACCAATTGTCCCAAAAGCTTAAGCAATTAGAAAATGGGCCCAACATCAAGCTATATAACACCCTCCCCAACGTGCAACCTGTCTTGCACGTGGAGATACAAACTGTTGTTTGGAGGGGAGAGAATAAGAAAAGTGTATAGGGTGTTGAATTAACCCTAATACACAAGAGAGAGCTTTTATTTATATTACTTAGTGTCTTGTTACATAACTCCAACTATCCGATGTGGGACAAAGACTAACTATTCTAACACTCCCCCTCAAGCTGGAGAATAAATATCACAGAACCCCAGCTTGTTACATAATAACTCTAAACGTGGTTTAAATAACGGTTTGGTGAAGATATCTGCCAACTGAGCTCCTGTAGACACAAAAGGGGTAGCCAACACGCCACTATCTATCTTCTCCCGAACAATATGACAATCTACTTCGATATGTTTGGTTCTCTCATGAAATACTGGATTCGAAGCGATATGTATTGCTGCCTGATTATCACAATACATAGGAATAGGTAACTGTACGCCAAACCCCAACTCTTCGAGCAAAGCTCTCAACCATACAACCTCGCATGTAGTATGAGCCATGGCACGATATTCTGCTTCAGCACTGGATCGAGCAACAACAGTTTGTTTCTTGCTCTTCCAGGTAACTAGATTTCCACCAACAAAAGTACAGTATCCAGTTGTTGACCGTCTATCAGATGGTGATCCCGCCCAATCAGCATCGGTAAAAGCTTCAACATGCAAATGACCATTTGAACGATAAAATAGACCACGTCCAGGATTAGCCTTGAGATACTTCACAACACGAAGACAGGCTTCCCAATGGGGAAGACGAGGGGCTGACATGAACTGACTTATCATACTGACGGCAAATGAGATATCAGGTCGTGTATTGGTGAGATAATTCAATTTGCCAACCAAGCGACGATAACGGTCTGGATGAGGAAATATCTCCCCCTGATCGACACACAGTTTGACGTTTGGATCCATAGGAGTCTCCACAGGTTTTGCTCCTAATAAACCAGTCTCCTCTAGAATATCTAGCGTATACTTTCTTTGGGATAGACTAATCCCCTCTTTGGATCTTGCTACCTCAATACCTAAGAAATATCGCAATTTACCCAAATCTTTGGTGTGAGACTGACGTTGTAGAAAGTGTTTTAGCTCATCAATACCTTTCTGATCATCCCCAGTAATAATGATATCATCTACATACACAATCAACACTACTTTTCCCCGATCGGACTGAATAGAAAAGACAGAATGATCAGAATGAGAGCGACGCATACCGAACTGTAACACAGCATCACTAAATCTGCCAAACCAAGCTCGAGGTGACTGCTTAAGACCATAAAGAGCTTTACGAAGGCGACGCACCTGAGAACGCTCCCCCTGAGCAACAAACCCAGGAGGTTGCTCCATATACACTTCCTCGAGCAGATCACCATGGAGAAACGCATTCTTGACATCCAATTGAAATAAAGGCCAACCAAGATTGGCAGCCATAGAAATAAGAACTCGAACAGAGGCAATTTTGGCCACCGGAGAGAAAGTCTCCGCATAATCAACTCCATATGTCTGAGTATAGCCTTTGGCCACAAGACGGGCCTTGTACCGGGCGACTGTGCCATCTGGATTATACTTGACTGTAAATACCCACCGACATCCAACAGTAGACTTCCCTGGCGGAAGAGGAACCAACGCCCAAGTGCCATTGTCGTGAAGAGCAGACATTTCTGCCTCCATAGCTGTCCGCCACTCAGAAATAGATAACGCCTCCTGAACATTGTTAGGAATAGAAATGGACGAAACAGAAGTAGTAAAAGCACGAAGAGACGGAGACAGATGATCATAGGAATCAAACTGAGCAATAGGATGAGAAGTGCAAGATCGAATACCTTTGCGAAGAGCAATAGGAGGTGATGGTGGTGGTGATGAGGGAGGAACCGGATCTTGGGACGAAGGAGGCGCAGTGGTAGGCATTGGTGGGGCTGTTAATACATGTCGCCGACGAACATAGACCTGGATGGGTGGCACAGGAATAGGAGGAATATCGACAGGAATAACATACTCAGATTCAGAAAGTACATACTCAGACTCAGGGGTACCCGAGAAGAAGGGCAATGACTCATTAAAGGTGACATCAGCACACACAAAGTGACGACGAAGAGAAGGTGAGTAACACTTATACCCTTTTTGAGTGCGCGAATAACCAAGAAAGACACACCGGATCGACCGGGGGTCAAGTTTGTCCCGGTCAGGATCAAGCGCATGAACATAACATGTGCACCCGAAGACCCGAGGGGGTAATGAGTGGAGAGGACGACTAGGAAATAAAACTTTGTGAGGTATTTGACCACCAAGAACAGTGGAGGGCATACGGTTAATCAAGTAACAAGCTGTAAGAACAGCATCACTCCAATAAGATTTAGGAACCTGCATCTGTATTAACATGGCACGCATAACCTCAGATATGTGTCTGATCTTACGTTCAGCAACCCCATTTTGTTGTGGAGTCCGAGCGCAAGAAGACTGGTGAAGTATCCCATGATCATCAAAAAAGTGAGAAAGAGCATTATGAAAATATTCGCGGGCATTATCGGAGCGAAGTATACGAATGCAAGTATCAAATTGAGTCTTTATTTCGGTATAAAATGACTTGAAAACAGATGACAATTCTGATCTCGTTTTCATAAGATAAAGATATGTAACACGAGAGAAATCGTCTACAAAAATAACATAATACTGAAAACCAGCGACAGTGGGAACATGAATAGGACCCCAAATATCCGAATGTACTAACTGAAAAGGACGCGACACACGACGCTCAATTCTAGGATAAAAAGACGCTCGACGGTGTTTACTAAACTCACAGACTTCACATTGCAAATCCTTAATATTACTACATGATGGAACTAGACGCTGCAAATTTGAAAGTGAAGGATGACCCAGACGACAATGTTGTTGATATGGTGATACTGATGACCGAAAGGCAGCAGACGCAGGATAGATGTCATTGGCAAAATAATATAGGCCCCCACGTTCAGTACCCCCACCAATCTTCCTCCCCGTCTTCAGATCCTGAAACACACAACCATGAGGAGAAAATGTGACGGAGCAGTTTAAGGACTTGGTAAGTTTACTAACAGACATAAGATTAAAAGGAAAACTAGGAACATGTAACACAGAGTCCAAAGTAACATGTGAAGTGACAGAAACAGAACCCAAACCAGTAAGTTCTGTGGTAGAACCATCTGCTAAGGTAACATGAGATGGTTTACCAACAGATTGACGACGAGAAAACAGAGTAGAAGTACCAGTCATATGATCAGTGGCACCAGAATCAATAACCCAAGGAGTAGAAGTGGAGGAGGACGCAACACAAGTAACAGACGGACCTTTCTGAGCAAGCGTAGCAGTGGAGGAAGAACCCGCAGCTGGAGACTGAAATGACATAAGGCGTTGGTACTCCTCTGAAGAGATAGTCACCGCACTGTCGGTAGAAGAGTGAGTAAGTTGTCCAGCATCCTGAGAGATAGCAACCTGATGAGCCTGAGGAAAACCATTAAGTTCATAACAGAAATCCACCGTATGATTGGTTCCCCGACAATGAGTACAAAATCTGGAATCACGACCACGACCACGGCCACCTCCCCCGGATAGGCGACCCCCACGAGTACCAAAACCAGAGTCACGACCACCAGAACCACGACCAAAACCACGGCCACTATCTCCAGGATCACGACCACGGCTACTAAACCCAGAATCACGGCCGCGACCACGGCCACGGCTGAAGGAAGAGCCAGAACCACCAAAAACAGTAGAAGCCAATGCTGAACGATCAGGAGGTGGCACAGGCGGAGGTGGCACAGGCACAGATACAGAAGACTGACGAAGTCGACTAAAGACCTCGCTGAGAGAAGGTAAATCTCGAGACCCCAAAAGCTGATTACAGACAGGACCATAAGTAGTCGATGACACACCAGATATGAACCGAGTCACCTGCATACGCTCACGCTGGCGCCTCATAACCTGAATATCAGCAGAAATAGGCTCACAGATATTGAGCTCATCACAAATACCACGAAACTTGGAATAATAAGACTCCAAGGATAAATCACCCTGTGAGACAGAAAAGAATGACTGCTGAAGATCATATGTGCGACGGAGATTGTTAACACCAGAATACATCTCCTGAGCCTGTGCCCATACTTGTTTGGCTGTAGGTAAGAAGACGAGTGTACTAGAAATATGGTCTTCCATACTATTCCATAACTCAGATCGAATCCAGGCATCCTCAGACACCCATGCCCCAAATGTGGCAGCAGTCGCTGCGGGGAGGTCATCTGTCAAAAAATGATACAATGTCTCACCCAAATAATATACCTCAACTGCTTTAGCCCAAACAACATAATTTTTGCCATTCAAAAGTGTAGAGGTAATAGACAGCCTCTCTCGAAATCGAGAAGAACGAGCAGAGCTACCAATAACAGCGGAAGAAGAAGCAGACTTAGTCTCCTCTGTAGACATTGTACCAAACTACTAAACAATCGACCAATCAAACCTTGGATGCCAACTAATCAACAGCTAACAACTAACAACCCAAATCAACCAACCCAACAACATGCGACATCAGACATCAGTAACAGCAACAGACCATACCAACCCAACTGTTCAACGAAATCAATAGAAGTAACAATCCAACAAAGCTCCAATAATCAATACTCAACATAGAGAATCCCCAAACAGACCAGAAATACCCAACAGATCAAAGAACTTACACCAAATCAACAACTGAAAATACCCAACTGATGTCGCACAAATCAGGAATACCCAACTGAAAAAAAAACCAACTTACATCAACATGGAGTAGAGGTCAGACTAGACAAAATCAGAATGGAGCACGAAATCAACAACAGAACTCAGAATCAGCAGCCAGGAGGGTACGGTCGGCGAGGGTCGCCGGAGGCTGGGCGACAGTCGGCGAAGGTCGCCGGAGGCTGGGCGACGGTCGGCACTGGTCGCCGGAGGCTGGGTGCTAGTCGCTGGTTGCTGAATGCAGTCTAGGTTGGCTGGGTTTAGGGTTTCGGCAGTTTTAGGATTGTCGGGGGTGATGAAGTCAGTAGATGAATGATGGGTGGGTTTGGGCTGGTGGATTTAGACGCATATAATCTAGGGTGGATTAGGGTTAGGCTCTGATACCATGTTGTTTGGAGGAGAGAGAATAAGAAAAGTGTATAGGGTGTTGAATTAACCCTAATACACAAGAGAGAGCTTTTATTTATATTACTTAGTGTCTTGTTACATAACTCCAACTATCCGATGTGGGACAAAGACTAACTATTCTAACAACCTTCATATATTGCAAAAGATTAAAAAGGGGAGAAGCATAATGCAAACGGGGAACAAATGCAGACAAAGAGACTTGAACCCAAGAAATCTCACAACCTAAGCAAAGAGGTTCAGCTCCTGAGGGATGTTCCAGACTTAATGACAGCTTAAGCTGTTCGGAAATGGGCCTAACAAAGTATATCAAGCTATCTAACAGACAATAACCTTATCCCAAAGTAAAAGCAATCAACCAGGTCCAGAACCGAAATTTGTATTCAGTGAAATGATCAACATATTCATGAACCAAGGGGAAAGTACTTTAAAGATATTATAGACAACTCCGCACCCAAAAAACAATGAACAATATCCATGAATTCCCCCTCAGGCCTCAACTTTAAAAAAGAAATAAACTATCAAGCAAGTACCTGCCCCAACAACTGTGTGGATTTCATCGATGAAAAGAATAATTTGACCATCTGATTCTTTTACTTCCTTTAGCACAGCCTTCAGACGATCTTCAAATTCTCCTCTATATTTTGCCCCAGCAATGAGTGCACCCATATCGAGGGATATCACCTTGAAACATAAAGTGGATTATCTAAACACCAAGATTATCACACAGTTATTTCTCAGCAGAACTTATGAAATAGTGCTAGATTAGCTACTCACCCTTCAGTTCAGTAACGCCTGAGGTACATCCCCTAGCACAATTCTCTGGGCAAGCCTATCCAAGAGGAATAGTGAGATCTATAAGAAAGATATCATAAAAGGAAATATTTTGTTCTATACTAGCCAACATAAGGAAAAAATCAACCTCATATACCGTTCGAAGCACCCACACCCAGCTAAGATGTGACTAATCAAAGTAGTACCACAAGAAATTAAAACAAGAAAGGCCACTCCGTGAAGAACTTTCTGCTTAGTCTCAGCTCATATTTGAATAATTGTACTCACAATTTCCCATTTAAAAAGTTGGTAGATGATCTTTGCAGCAAGAAGAATTGAGCATAGATCATCAACCTAATAAGTCACCAACTGAAGTCAAGTCATAAACAAAGAAGAGTGCCTAGAACATTGTCTCCTGACTCACTCTCCTCTACAACAACATTTCTGTGCCTCAGTGGAACAGAGGTTACCCTTCAACAATTGCAGTTTTCCCAACCCCTGGCTCACCAATTAGCACAGGATTGTTCTTAGTTCTCCGGCAGAGAATCTGGATACATCTGCGTATTTCGTCATCTCTTCCTATAACTGGATCAAGCTTTCCTTCTCTTGCCATAGCTGTCAAATCATTACCATATTTCTCCAGTGCTTCATACTTCCCTTCAGCGTCTGTACAAGAATTATGAAGTAAGACTTCCTCAATAATGATAGTGCACAGTATTTTTGGACTGGCCAAACTGAAGGAAATGGTCCACTAATTGAATAAGGAACTCAACATGATAATAACGCAAGTTCCTTGACGTTAAAATGTACTTAAACCTGGCATCAAGTAAACACAAACCAGGTAAATAGTAACAGCTAAAAAAGAAGACCTCTATCACCTTGATCATTGGCTGTTTGCTGTCCCCTAATAGCCTGTATGGCATTTCTCAACGTATTCAGGGAAATTTGGAAATCATTAAACAGTTGCTTCCCAAATCTTTTGTCTTCTGTAAAACCAAGCACCAAATGGTCAACTGACACAAAGGAATCACCGTACTCTTTCTTGTATTCTCTAGCTCGCCGTATCAGTGCTTCAAAATCTCGCCTTAACACTGAACCACCTGCCTCACTGAGAACCTGGAGGAATTGAACAGATGTGTGGACATGGAATTATTAGAAACTAACATATAGTTGGATTGGACAGACTCGTAATTATGTTTAACCTCTTCATGCTCCTCTGACCTCAGAGCACCAATGAACAAATTGACTTTATGTTGAATTACTACTTTAGATAATACCCATGTGTGTACAGAATAACATGTCATGATATTTAAATAAACTGCATTCACAATCCTCAAACTTTTTGAGGGAATATATAATAAATTCAAGGCCATTATTTCCCATTTTGCCCCAACTTTTTCCCACTTCCAAATGCATTTATTGCTATTTAAATGAACATCATTTATTGGCCATCTCAAAATGGAAAGAATGACCACGAATAACCTTTACCAGCAAGAAATAGACCACAAAGCGCCCCACAAGAAGAAAAACATCATTCTTAATGAAATTCATCGAATAACGGTGTTACCTTTGGTTGGCGTTGGATGAACTTGTCAGTAGCTTCTAGGAGATGGGTATTGTCAACACCAGTCTTGGAGAAGATACGGCGAGCAAGGCCATTCTTCTGCTCCAGAAGGGCCTTCATCAAATGTTCCGTCTCCACTATCTGATGCTTGTTCTCTTTTGCCACTTCTGGTGCAGAAACAATACCTTGCCAAGCCATATCCGTGAACTCTTGTTGAGTAATCTGTAACAAAGCCAAACCAAGTCACCACACCTTCTTCCTTTTGTTTTTTGGGATAAAAGTTCCGAGTCCGTACACCTAAAATATCCATCAAAAAAGTAAGAAATGGTTCACAAGCTCCCTTTGTTTATTCCACGGAATAATGGAGCTAAACTGGCCAAGATGAACTAGGTTATTGTTCGTCCAGATAATGGTCGACTACCAATTATAGGTCGAAGAGACTCAGACATACTCACATACGTACACAAACACAGAAGAGAAAAACACCACCTGTTCCATAATTTGTCTTTCAGATTGGTGGAAACTGAGACGTAACTTTACAATTTGACTTACCCAAAAGAACTTTACAATTTGACGAATTATTTCGCATCCGTTAAAAGCAAAACTTTGTTTTTAAGGTCACCAATATTGACCTTTCCCTCCCTCGACATTTCCCAATCATGTCTTGAGGATCTCCAAAATGATTACTGTGTGACTAAATCAAGGACGATTGGTAATTAGAGAAGGCTAAGAAACACAGAAGTGTTGGACACTGACCCATTGGAGACGCTGCAGCCAAAACATGTATTGGGAGGCCCCTCAAATCCTCTCTACCGAAAAGTCTGTGTACCCATGTATCGGTGTGTTTTTGGCCGTTGGATTATGTAGAAATTTTGAGGGATAAAAAATATTTAACTTGATCCGAGGGGGCGGAAATACGCGGTAACAGAGGTATAGAAAGGACTTGAACTCGTTGGGAGGGACACGTAAGGAGATCATGATATAATACTGGCGGAGCCAGAATTTGGATAGAGGGTGGAGCTCGATGGGAGTTCACTAGTATTGTTGCATGTTGTTCGTAAAAGCACGAAGAGAAAGGTTGAGTGTAAAGCCAAGCTATGTCCTACACTTGGTGGGTCCAACTCTCTTGTGAGTCTGACCAATACTAAAAGTCCTGGAGATATTTATTTTTTTGATTTGAACCGTTCATTTACTAAATAGCTATTTTTTTACCATCGCATACCGGTAAATACCTGATCTACTTCCATTAGTGTAATTTTTTTAACCGGAGGTGGCACATGCCACACCGCCCTCCACACAGCTCCGCCCCCGAGATGTAACTCAAAAATGTCGTGGGAGAGGGCCAAGATTGCCCAGGATACTCCAAAACAGAGGATCTTGTTTTTCCGTTTTCGAACTACTTTTTTTTCCAAAATTGGTAAGATACAGTTTTACATAAAGAGCCAAAATCCAGAATTTAACAAATTGGAGTCTGCAAAACATCGAACTACAAACAGATAAGCTAGTGATTTACCCTCTCACTTGTAGCATCGCACCGAACACGAAACGACGCCGAACTCCTCCTCCCTGACCGCTCAGCTCTTCTCCCGATAAACGCATCGCTCTCCTTCTTCTTATTCTCCGTCTTCAATCCCAGCGAACTTAGGGTTTTGAAAGCTACGGCGCGTTTGCCGCGTAGTTTTACCGAGAGCGGTGGCTGAGAGAAGTTAAAATTTGAAGGAGGAAGAACACGAAGGCCCGGAAACGACGTCGTGGAAGACATCTTCCACTCTGCGACCAGGCCAAGAGAGAGTTACCGGCGAGGGGTGGTCTGGGAATTTACCGGCGGGCGGGGGTTGAAGTGGAATTTGAGGAAACGGTGGGGGCTTTCGGTGGGAATTTGTAAAAGTTGGGGGAAGTGTTCGAGAACAAAGGAAGGGCGGGAGATTTGTGATGGGTGCGCACTGCGCACTGTCGAGTACTAGTATATACACGTGGCTTGCATGAGGTTGGGATACTACGATGATTTTAGGCTATTCGTGTGTCCTTTTTAAACTTATTTTTGGTGAATTGTGTGTTTGTGAATGCCAAATGAAAAGTTTTTGCAAGAGCATATCCAACCAAGAATGTCAAAATTTGACATGGCACTCCAGGCGAAAGAATTGACATGTGAAATAACTCCAGTCAAGATGTCAAATGCTTACGTGTCATTTGACATCTCCTCTCTCGTGTCAATTTTACCATGTGATATCAAATATTTTCTTTCATTATTTCACTCCAAAACTTCCTAAAATAATAAATTTGACATGTTGATTGGAGTGGGTACCTTGAAGATGTCAAACTCTAACATGTCAAATTGCCACGTAAGTCTTCAAAAAAAATTGACATCCTCAAATTTGAAGCCATAGGAGATGTCAAAGCTGAGGTAGACAATCAAATGGCTGGTTTTGGCATTAAGCCACCATCCAACCATGATGCCTTCTATTATTCTAAAAGTGACATGGTTTCGAAGGGAAGTCCCAACATGTCAACTTTAACATCAACCTTCTAGACTGTCAATTTTCAAAAATTGACCATAAGCTTTCAAAATAATTTGACATGAGGGTTGGAGAGAGGGAGCTTGATGTCAAATTGAAGATGTCAAATTGCCACATAAGACTTCAAAATAATTTGACTTCATTAGATTATGGGAACTACTCGCCGAAGGAGGCAGTAGGAGTGAAAGAGGTGGGGAGAAAGCGGAATGGGAAATCCTGCAGTGCAGGCGCACTGCAGGAGCTGTAGGACGGCTAATCTAGCCGTTCATTTTGACGCCAACGGTTGTTTAATCCGAGTTTCAATTGATCCGAATTGTCCATTGTTTGGATTGAAATCTCAATTGTCCATTGCCGAATCGCCGCCCTTCAACCCTACAGTGCAGGCTGCACTGCAGGATCCCTCCGTGCAGGCTTATCCTTGACACTTCCAAAAAAGGTTATCGATAAGCATTTTTATTTTTCGCACCAGTGATCTAACCAGCTGTTTTCAGAAACAGGAAGTATTCATCCCCCATAAGATTTCAAATTGGAATACAGCAGCAAACAAGAGCTATCGGGAGAGCTTTGACCCTGTTCGTTTTGGGTTTTAAGGGAGATTTTTGAGAGTAATGAGTGGAGAGACACAGAGAGAATGACAAAATTCTGGAAGCGAAATGAAACTTATGAAGCCAGAAAAGCATAGGGATATATGGTAAGCCTCGGATGAATTCAGAAAAATGGTACAAACAATTTTCTGCATATTATAAAATGGCTCCCACGAATCGTACTCAACCCCCTCGAAAAAATGTTCTTTATAACCTACAAATAGTTCCTCAATTCAGCAAACATGTGACAGACCAATCTCCTAAACCTAACACCTAAAACAATGATCATCACCATATGATATCCAAATAATGGACCAAATAGAAAATGAGCTGAAGCAAAAAAAAAAGAAAAAAGATACGTCTCCAAGACTATTGGGACTAACTGGGGTCATCGAAAGAGCTGGGTTTCTAACTTTCATCTCCCGTGGTACCAATTCTATATAGCAGAAGTCATCTATGCATAGGCACATTTTCTCATGTTCTTCCAGTAATTGACTCTAGTTGCTAAGCACTAACAAATAGGCAAAGACCCTCTCAGGAAGACCAAACATGTGTCCTTTTTCGTTTTGGACACAAGAAGAAATACTCGACGGATTGCTCTATGACCGACTAAAAGAATGAATTGCATGCCAGTGATGCAGCTCCTCAAGCATGGGACTGCAGGATATTTAGACCGAAAAGGTGCTTTCATTTTGGCCAACCTTCTATTTCTCTTCTCAAATGGATCAATCAAAAGCTTCACAGGGGCAAGATGGGAATCCTGCAACCCCTCCAGTGATTTCATTTTCTTGCCCACTTTTCTTGTTTAAGTTGATGAAGAACTACAACTCCAAAATGTGGCAATTCCTGATAAAATCATTGGAGTAGTTAATGTACTTGGTCCAAAATGGACGGAGATGCTCAAAGCCTATCTGAAGCCATGGTTTTAATTGGCCATTGTAGTGGATAACAGCAGCCTTTTTCACACTCTCAATGTTGGTTTTGTTCTGGTAGCCCAGACCTAGCAAATGCCAAGACGGGTCGATTGCTTGAACATGACCTTTGAATGCAACCAAAGCTGGTGGTAAAGTACCCAGCTTCCACATAGTCATGTTTGACTTCAGATTCTGCAAAGATCGTGTACCATTAAGAAATCAGAGCTTATGAGTATGTTCATTACATAATTATTCATGACAAAAATCTAGGTACTCATCAATAGTAAAAGTCCATAGAGGAAAATTGCAATGAAACTTTGAAGAGGAAAACTTTCAACATGATTCATAATCAGAATACAGTGACTTCGCCAAAATCATGATGGGCATGTGCTTATTTGTCCATCTAAATGAACTGCAGGCCACAGTGTGTACCACAGGCACCCATAAAATGATCGACTGTAAGAAAATGATTTTTTCATTAGGCTCTATTGAAAATTTGAAACAACGTGACACAATTAGAAAAGGACAGGAATTACAAAAATGAGAGTTAAATTATGACGAAAAAGCATCCTCTGTCCGGTTCTCAGACTTGAGCCAAAATAGGAGAATAGAGGACAAACATATCTGCAGAAGTCTGACAGAAATCCAAACTACAAGAGATTACCTCCTTCAACCAGGTGTGATAAGTGTCTCTTATGTTTGAATTCCTCCATGCACGTAAATCAAAAACATTCATCCCATAAGCCCATGCGCATTCATCAGGGTTCAAATTCTTTTCTATGAGAGGATGTGAGAAATTGAAGTAGTTCCTGAACCTCTTAGACATTACCCACTCATCTTCACCTTTGCAGGTTTCTACAGCACCATTAACCTTTCCACCAAGGTCAATTTCCCAGAGTGGAGAGAGGTCACGCTGAATTACAACATCGTCGTCTAAAAAAACCACCTTGTCAAGATTTGGAAATAGCTGCATAGCACAAATAGGAAACATTGTCAGCACCTTCTCCCAAAGAGGGCGGCGGTTCAGAGTGGGCATCTGGAAGACAATATATAAAAGTTCATTGTAAGCTTCTCTACACTACAATTTAGGTCAGGAGGCCCATTACTTGGAGGTGCTAATGTCCAATGTGGGACAAGCTCTAACAAATTAGCCGACATTGTGAATTGAAATTGTGTTTCATCAAAAATGTGAATTGAATTGCAAAGGTTCAGTCGAATCTTCAAGCTATACGAATTTCCAAAAAATATGCATTTAGATTCAAAACAATGTAAAATTTTATTTTGAATGATAATGTAGTGATGTAGTCTTTAGGTAAGAAGCTTGCTTATGTGGCAAGATATGTGGTCTGAGGAATTGAGCTCCACCATGACTTATAATCCTATATAACAGTTGTGTTACGACATAGGAAGTATGAATTAGAGGAAACAAGAATCCAAATCATAAATTTAGAAAACTAAGCATTCAGATAGGATATCATACTCAACAACATTCATAACTTGTGATACTGCTATGGTTAAGAAAAGTAATAATTTATCATACAAACATTAAGTCCATCTGATCTGGCTTGTATCCGAATAACTAATGTTTATTTTGTCACAATGGATAGATTAACATCCCATAAAGCATGGATACATATTCACAGTAGGAAATGGTGTAGGTAGATCATATTAGCATTCAGAAAATAAGTTGTCCAATGAGAGGTCATGTGCAAATAGCCGGAACGAGAGCGTAGGATGGAGGGAGGGAGAGGAAGAGAGCTTTGTTCAACCACAATTTAATCCTGGTTTGAAACATGAATCCTCAAATACACTGGCTTTCAATCAAGCACGGCAAGGATTTTATTTCTTATTGCTTCGAAAATGACACAGACGACAGTGTATTGAAATAAGACAGAAAATAACATTACCTCTGGCAAATAAATGCGAAGATGGTTAAGCAGTGAAATGTACTTTGGGCTTCTAGCCTGCAATTTTGAAGCAAAAATCTGTGGAGTCGTGTCACTGAGGTTAGCCCCAGCAATATGATTCCCATGGTAGTAGTTCCGAATAGCATAATGGTTTTCTACAGCTTCTAGCACTGGTATATTCTCTCTTGTCAACCAGTCAAACTGATGAACACCTTTTACTTCAACAATAGCTGGAGAGATAGGATTCAGGGCAAACCACGAATGCATGCCCGCATATGTTTTCTTGTCTGTTATGACATGGAAAACTATCTTTTCCGGTTTTAGAGATGACTGTACAGTAGACGTGACAACAACTGAAGCTGCTAGAATGTTGTCGGATGACAAAACAAAGTGATAGTATGAGTTATCGGAAAGCGAAGGGAGTAGTTCGGGTGAAGGTAACTGCCGGCGGGCGTGAGCATTAGAGGAATACTCATCCGTCAAACGCAGAGAGAGGCAGTGGATCCCTTTAGGAACGGCACTTGAAGCAAAGTGTTTGTTCATTAGTTCTGCGAATTTTGACTCCCGGATCTCCCTCTCAGATCTCTCCATCTGTGCAAGGCCAAATACACTTTAGCTGAAATAACCGGTGCAAAACATAGTAGAGCTGACTTAGTCCAGGGGAGAATAATAAAAAAATGCATTGGTCTAATATTTTGCTCTCTTCTGCACATGTGGAGTGATATGCCCTCAAGCATGTCATGATGAGGAAACAATCCCGATGGATATGGTCTCCACATATTGCAAGAACCAAAATTTGGTTACATGGTTTATATAAACAGGTAGACAGAAGTTTTGCATTTCCTCCTAACAAAATTTGAAAAGTTGGGTGCATAGTTCTTGAATACATATTTAGTCACAGTTGTTTTATATATTCACAATGTCCACATTATGCTCCTTTACTTTCCAATCCACTAATTATATAAAAGTAATTCTATCGTTTTCCATAGGAATCTACAGGTAAGAATATAATGCCAATTTTTTCTACACATCCTTCGGTCCTTGTCCTAATTTTTACTAACATCATGGGTCCACATGTCCATGTCGTATTCGTGTCTGGTGTCCGCATCCGTGCTTCTTGGACAAAATGAAATCACAAGCATAACTACAAAATTGCATTAATTTCTGTCTAATACACCACATACCATTCCCTTTACAACCAAAGCAAAGTCCTTCGCACTGAATTTGTTCTTTTTCATTTCAGAGACAAGTTGATTAAATGACTCAGGAAGCTTCATGCCATCGGGGATTTCCACGCTGCTGACTTGATTGAGGATTTTGTGAAAATCTTTAACCAACTTCTGCTGCAATACCATCAGGATGAAGATTCAGTTTAAAAACACCTTGAGGGAGAGCATTTGATTTCAAATGAAAAATAAGAATGATAC
This sequence comes from Rhododendron griersonianum, assembly GCA_018127125.1. NCBI lineage: Eukaryota > Viridiplantae > Streptophyta > Magnoliopsida > Ericales > Ericaceae > Rhododendron > Rhododendron griersonianum. Next base: position 9,483,736 of record CM030795.1, read on the forward strand.
AAAAGAATGAAACGATGAATTGCAACTACATATGAATTGAGGGAATAGCAATGTTAATTACCCCTGAATTATCAACCCTACCAAGAAACCTTGGTCCGAACCGCCTGCCTAAACAACCTGGAAGAAAGAAAAGAATGAAACGATTGGTCACTTCTTTAAAACAAACATATTCGCAACAGTAGGAATCAAAAAGCAACCATGCAAAGACAGCAAAACAATATAGGATAATAATCAAAAAGCAACTATTGATTTTTATGTGTATTTTCCTTGCATTTTTTTTTCCCTTCAAATCATTTCCCTTTGCTCAAACCAAACTAAAATGTATCCAATACTGACATTGCGATCTTCTCACGGCCACATAATAGAATAATAATCAAACCATATTTTTTGGATAACTTAGTTGTCCGGCCACCTAGGGGACCAATCCCACTGCCTACCAACTTACGTGCAGCTGGACTAATCTTGGTAGACCAATCCCACCGTTCACTAGCGAGGCTCAATTATAGCCACGGCAAAGCCCGGTTGGACTATACAAGAAAATGCAATAAAATGAAGCGATGTTGTAATATCGAAAAGGCCGACCAATCCCACCATCCACTAGCGGGGCCCAATTATAGCCAGGGCAAAGCCCGTTTGGACTATGCGATCAACATAACAAACACAACATAGATCTACGTGATAAAATCGCAAGCAAATCATAATGCAGGGATACAATCAACGTTCCAAATGGCAAGCGGAATCACAATCACGCAACGGAATCGTAAAATACGATAAAATGCGGAAAAAAATGCGAAGCGATTTTGTATGTATGATTACCGAAAGAGGAGCACTTGTTGACACCTTCGAGGGTAACGACGGCGGTGAGAATGAAGACGAAGGGCAGGAGGAAAGCCAAGATGAGGATGGTGTGGAAGAGCGTACGATAAGAGATGTGGGGAGGCGCGACCTTGATCTTCATCAAGTCATTACTAAAGCCATTTTCGCTGTTGCTCGATATCGTTATGCTTCTCATGCTAGGTGAGAAGTGAAGCTGCATCGTCGTAGATTCTGCACCTTCTTGGTCGAGAAAACCCTAGAGGAATGATCAAGTGGCCAATTCTCCTCCTCTTGCTCTACTAATAATCCCGCCCCCAGATTTCTCACCATCAGATCCACCACAACTGCAGCAGCAAATCGAAGAGGAGAATTCTGTTGAATAATCGGCTGTTCGGAGCCTTGGCATTGGGTTGGAGATTCACCGGATTAATGTTCCGTATCTATAGCTGAATCGAATAGGCAGGGAAGGATCAATGAATCGGAGTATCTCTCTCCATGGATCGGAACAGTGGATGAGAGAGAGAGAGAGGGAGGGATTGTTTTACTTGCCTTTTGTTGTGCAAATTGCTAATTGATTTGGTCAATCAATATTCAATACGAGGAGTATTTTTTCTTCCAATTTTACTGTGTGAAATCGACAATATTGATTTGTTGAGTCAAAATCATGTTGGAGAGAGAGAGAGGGGGGGGAGGTAAGAGGAGAGAGAAAGAGGGAGGGAAAATGAATTAGACGGAAGCAGATTAGTTTAGAGAGAGAAAAACATGATTACGGGGGTAATTTGGAGGAGGGAAATTGGAGAGAGAAAGTGTGAATGAATGAGAGAGAGAGAGAGAGAGAGAGAGAGAGCGAATGAATGAATGAATGAATGGGAGAGAAATTTGGAGCAAAATTGAGCCGTTTTTCCTACATTCAAGGGGGAAAGGAAAGGAAGGCATTTGGAGGAGATTACGTTAGCTGTGATTGTTTTGAAAGTTTGATTTGAGATTTAAATATTAGTAAGTGGAGGAGTACTACTGCTAAAGATAATACTGTTGGGCTTAGGGATAGGAGGAGATCAAGCGGATGATTAGTACGTATTTATATTTTGAGATGAACAAAATTGCTCTGGTCGTTGAAAATGATAGGAATTCAAATGTTTAAAAATTCTGCTACTCCAATTAATACTCCTACGGTTTCGTACCCTGGATTTGTTACGGAAAGTCTGTCCACACAGACGTTTCGTGTGCAGATCGTGCACATATTTTTTTTTTTGGGGTCCACCACGGGTCATACATAAATAATTTGAGCTGTTCATTAAATGTAAAACACTTATTAAATGGTTCTTCTGAAAAATCAGCTTAATCTGGTACTTATAGTTACTTGATCCAATCATTTCACATTTCATTATCGTGAAATCTCAATGAAAAGTTAGATGATTGGATTGAGAACCTATAAGTATCGGATTGACTTGATTTTTCACGGAGACCCATGAAAAAATGTTTTTACATTTACTGAACGGATCGGATCGTTTGTGTAAAATCCGTGGTGGATCCCACAAAAAAAATTGTGCACAATTTGTGCATTTTTATCTGCGTGAGTAGCAGCTCTCGTTTGTTACTCAAGGGCAGGGCATATTCTCCATTCAATTGTCTTTTTATTTTTATAGGAGTATATAAATTCAAGTGTACCCTATTGAGAGACAGCATCTGCTGTCTCGGTCGAGTGGGGCCTTCTCCGGTCTCGTTTCAATGACCGAAAACATTCACTTCTTAGATCTCGTCGAGTAGAACAATTTTGTAAAAAATCAGCTCGATCGGATATCATTAAGTGTCTAATTGAAACATTTTTATCTTGAAAAAATGGATCTGAAACACTTAATCAAATCCATTGGAACCTATTATTGGCAAATTATATGTGTTCCAATCAGGCATTTAATGATATCTAATCAAGCTGAGCTCTATGTGAACGTTTTCGATCATTGGAGCGAGATCGGAGGGCTCGACAGGGACAGCAGAGCCCCCCGTTCCCCATTCAATTGTTGTTAATGTTTTGATACTTGAAAAAATTTAAGGGACTTGATAAGATACATGAAATATGATACATGAAGGTGTCCAGGTAAGAAAATAGACGATTAAGACCCAATGCGGTGAAATGAGGTTTTGTTTATATGTCATGTCCAATTGAGGTTTGGCATTTTGTGGGCCATCAATCATGCCATTTTGGAGAAAACGTAGCATTAGGTTTTCCCTAATTTTTGCCATGAAACAGCTTTTAATATAATGTCGGTCCACTTGAATATTGGTGTACTGTCCACCCCTATGCGAAACAAATATGTAAGCACAGAAATGGTCACATGAAAGCGATGTGAATCAGACGCAAGGGTATTCTTGTCAAATAGGTACAAACTAGAGTTTTTTTTTTTTTATCCTCTACAAACTAGAGTTGATTCTGCCATTTTTAATTGTAATGCGTAAGAACAAGTGCTTATCTGAAATAGATATTCACAAGTGTGACCGTTTTTTTTTACATTTAATGAACGGCTAGGATCGTTTATGTGGAATCCGTGATGGACCCCACAAAAAAAAATCTGTGCACTTTTACCTATGTGGGTAGCAGCTCTTGTTTGTTATTCAAGGGCAGAGCATATTCTCCATTCAATTGTCTTTTTATTTTTATATATAATTCAAGTGTACAAGCCAGGTCTCCATTCAATGGACTGGGGGCTATGCCGCCCCTATTGAGGGACAGCATCTGTTGTCTCAGTCGAACGGGGCCTTCTCCAATCTCGTTTCAATAATCGGAAACATTCACTTCTTAGATCTCGTCAAGTAGAACAATTCTGTAAAAAATTAGCTCGATCGGATATTATTAAGTGCCTAATTGAAACATTTTTATCTTGAAAAAATGGATCCGAAACACTGAATCAAATCCATTTGTACCTATTTTTGGCAAGTTATATGTGTTCCAATCAAGCGCTTAATGATATCCGATCAAGCTGACCTCTACGAAGTGAACGTTTTCGATCATTGGAGCGAGATCGGAGGGCTCGGCAGGGACAGCAGAGCCCCCCCGTTCCCCATTCAATTGTTGTTAATGTTTTGATACTCGAAAAAATTTAAGAGACTTATAAGATACATGAAATATGATACATGAAAGTGTCCAGGTAAGAAAATAGACGATTTAAGACCCAACGCGGTGAAATGAGGTTTTGTTTATATTTCATGTCCAATTGAGGTTTGGCATTTTGTGGGCCATCAATCATGCCATTTTTGGAGAAAACGTAGCATTAGGTTTTCCCTAATTTTTGCCATGAAACAGCTTTTAACATACACTTGAATATTGGTGCACCGTCCACCCCCTATGCAAAACAAATATGCAAGTACAGAAATGGTCACATGAAAGCGATGTGAATCAGACGCAAGGGTATTTTTGTCAAATAAGTAAAAACTAGAGTTGATTATGCAATTTTCAATTGTAATGCGTAAGAACATGTGCTTATCTGAAATAGATATTCAGAGTGTGACCGTATATTTCTTTTGAGACAAATGTGAATTGAGTCGAATAGACATCAATGGCAAATCAACTTGCAAATAGACATTGATGATAAATCCCCTTATTTCTTTTATATTAATACTGTATACATCGATTTTTTTCAATAGAAAAGAATGACATATACCCATAAATTAGGCCGTGGTACAAGACATGGACAGTATTTGTCAAGACATAGAAGTACATATCATAAAATGGACTATGGTAGGTTCTATTTTTTGTCACATGAAAACCATACGAGAAGTCATCGCATGAAAATATATGAATTTTTTTTTTCTTGGGGTGGTACAAGAAGATATAATTTGTTACTTCCTCCGTCCCTTTTTAAGTATCCTGCTTCGTAACTCCAACTTATTAAAAAGACATCATCATTACATCTTTCACATCAACATTTTCCTCCACTTTTCCTACTTACCCATTATCATCAGTACATTTTTTACGCACTAACTTTTCAAAATGAAATATACTTTTAGGGACAAAATAGACAATGCACCAACTTTTACCCTCTAATTTTACAAAATGAACAGTTATTAAGGAACAACCCAAAATGAAATACTGGACTCTAAATAAGGGACGGAGGGAGTAGTTTTTACATAACACTGATTTATCTTTGCTCACATTGATGTTTGATAAGTGAGAACGCATGATATTGGTATCGACAAAAAGTTTCATTAAACGATGAGCCTAAACAACTCATGAGGATCCTTTGTCGCAACTATTCAAGCCTATGATCCGTGTAATTTGTATCTGATTTTTTTTTTTATCAATATAAGCTGCATTTGTCCGTTCCTCAAAACAACTCACGAGGGATTACTAAAATCTGCGTTCAGACTTAAATAAATAAAAAAAAAAAAACAGAGTCTACTATGCAGGCCCACCTAAGAGCAAATGTTGTAATGTTGTATTGAATAAGGCAATAATAGCACATGCCTTGTATCAAACAAAAAAAATAGGAGGCACGTCTGAAAGAAAACTTTTATCAGTGGATTACTCATTGTAAAGCTGGTGATATAACCGGACGAGAGGTTCCTGTAAAGTGCACGTTAGGAATCGAACTCTTGTTCAACTCACAACGCCCTACGGATCTTGAAAACTAGAATCACAGAAAGCGCAAGCAAACAGAAATGATGCGTAACGAACAAGAAAAGAAAGAACACAAGATATACGTGAAAAACCTCAACGCGAGGAAAAACCACGGGAGCCACACCAGTCCGCTATGGAATCGAATCAAGAGTACAAGTCTTCTCGCAATCTCTCAGTGTGCGTAATCGATTTTTTATCATCGTGACAAGCACCGTTTAGTTTGTAAATTACCCTACAAGTGGGCTATATAATTCCACTTTCTACATGTCATACTGTCCCAATCTGATATTGAAGGCTTCCCTGAATAGTACTGTATTTGTTTTAGGGAAAATTTCAAAATAGCACCTGAACTTTCACTCAAATGTCACCGAAACACCTGAACTTTACTTTATTTCAATTAAACACCTGAACTTTCAAAATCCCCAAATTGAGGCACCTACCGTTAGCTTCCATCCATTTTCTTTCCAAATCGGCTGATGTAGCTCATTTTTTGTGTTAAAGGGCTCCACTAGATATGTTAGGAAGTGAACTCAATGCACAAATTTAGGAAGTGAACTCATTTCTGGTTGTGATTATGTGCATTGAGTTCACTTTGTAACATGTCTAGTGGAGCCCTATAACGCCAGAAATGAGCCACATAAGCCGATTTGTGAAAGAAATGGATGGAGGCTAACGGCAGGTGCCTCAATTTGGGGATTTTGAAAGTTCAGGTGTTTAATTGAAATAAAATGAAGTTCAGGTGTTTCGGTAACATTGGAGTGAAAGTTCAGGTGCCATTTTAAAATTTTCCCTTTGTTTTAAGAAGAATAGATGGTCAGAAATTTGATAATCTATATCTTCGAGACAAACGTGGTGGTTCGTTCGAATAGAAATCAATAGCCAATCTGTTTTAATCTTTCGCATGAAGTGCATACTGAGACCTTGAAAACGAATAGCATATATCACCAGACGGAACCATCGCAGGTCTCGCTTTTATGGAGTATTACATGAAAAATCATATGCGAGTTATAATCACATGAGAGGATCTTTCATTTGCGACACCCATTTATATACGCTCACATTGATGCTTGAAAACACGTAAATATTGGTATCGACAAAAAAATTACACTGAACTAGGAACCTTAACTACTCGCGAGGGATTACCTAAACCTGCATTTCAGATCTCGGTGGTTGTTTTCAAAATCTAATCGCATGGCGAATGGTGAAATGTGTGTTGAGTGCCTTATCAGTAGTAATAGACAAACACAGTTTTAAAGTCCGACTTAGCTTCAAAGCGCGCAACACTTGGACACCATCAGGGCTCAGTGTAACAAATGTGAAGGACAGTAAAAAAAAAAAGAGAGGACTTTCTAGATGAAGGGGAAAAACATTTGGAACTGCAGATATCCAAGATTCAAATGACATCAAAACCCCCCTAAAGGAACAGGTCACCCATCAATCACACAAACAAACCTCTCGTGGAAAGGTTACAAGTTAGTACAAGATTTGCACACAAAAAAACAATTCGGAACACAAATTGCGTAACAGAACAACTTACTTTTCAAACCCAACAGCCGCAGAAAAAGGATTGCATTAGTCGAAACCAAACACCTGTGAAGACCGATGATCCCCTCCGATTCTTTGGACTAGTTTGGTTCATTGCAGAGAAAATACTTTGGTCCCCACCCACTAGACTAAAATGATCTGAGCTAGTCCATAAAAACAGGAGGAGATCCTCCCGGTCTAAACGCTATGTATCACAGGCTTCAGAGCGCAAAACAAAAAAATCCCCATTTTCGAACTGATGGTGTCCACTCATCCCATATCTGTCTCCAGCTCTCAAATTCCTTCCAGGATTTTTTCCACCATCAATTATTCAACTATTTTAAGAGACTTCCTGTTCTTCATCAAATCAGCTCTAGATTCCATCTTCTCCTGATGTGGAGTAGAAAATGTGAACTCCTCATTTTCGCCCTGATAGTGTCCAATAACTTCATAGCTATCTTCATCTCTCAAATTCCTTCTCGGGTTTCTTCCGCCATCACTACTATGAGGGGACCCTCCATCCTCTGAATTCACTTGTTCATCAGCCTCATTCCCCTTGGGTAAAACCCTAATTTCCTCAACCCCTCTACAGAGATTGTCCAAAATCTCTATCTCATTATCAGCTGAATCACTCCCGTCACTGCTATTAGTATCTCCCCTTGAAATTGGTTCACGGGTAGTTGCAAAAACCTTGTAAACATTCCCATTTTCCGCAAAGCTCACACTTTTCTTAACTTTGGCTGGGGTCTTCACAAACCCCCCATTTCTATTGTGGGAAAAACCAGCCTTACCATTGACAGGAATTCTAGGGTTTTCAACCTCGATGCCTTCATCATCACGATCATAATCAGAATCCACGGAAAACCCATGAATTTTCTCAACACGGCCGCCCGATTTTTTCTCCCCCAAAACTCTCTCATCAGTGTACATAATCCTAATCTTGTTACCACCAGTCCTTCCGTATCTCACATTCTTCAATGCTGTACTCGAAATTTCACATCTTTTGACCGTTACCTCGTCAATTAACTCCATAAATCGAATAATCTCTCTGATAATCGATCTTTTCCCATCCCTAATCATCGGATCACCACCCTGCAATCAAACCCATCTCAGATCTCCCATAAGGTAACACAACTTAGCCCCTTTGGATCTTGAGAAATGGTGTGATAACAAAGGGGAAGGAGCCAATCAAAAAGTATCATTTTTGTACTCTTTCTCTCCATTTCTCACCAAATTACTCAATCCAAATGAGTGATTTGGAAAGAGACTCTAATCCTTCCTTTTCTTTTCTTAAAATCCCTCAATCCAAAGGGGTCATGGACCACACTTCAAAATTGATTAAAAACAGATAATTGCAAAAATCTAATCTTGGATTAGTTACTTTATAAAAAGTATCATTTTTGTACCATTCTCTCCATTTCTCACCAAATTACTCAATCCAAACGAGTGATTTGGCAAGAAACTCTAATCCTTTCTTTTCTTTTCTTAAAATCCCTCAATCCAAAGGGGCTATGGACCATACTTCAAAATTGTTTAAGAACACTGATAAGATAATTGCAAAAAAAAATCTAATCTTGGATCAGTTCCTTCACGCATAGGTCTATATAAAATGCACGCAATGGGATACAAAAGGATGATAATTATTACCTGGATAGAGTCCAGTTTGAGGAGCAAGTTCGCGGCGCGGCGAGAGACCGCCTGAGAATCAAACTGGGTGTCCTGATTTAACGACGTTTTGAGGGCGTTGAGAGCTGATTTGACGGCGGCCAGGTCTTTGAGCTGCCGTAGTGTTCGGGATCTGCGAACAAGGAACGCTCTGAAGTGGGTCTGGATGGTACGTGCAGCGGCGTTGCGGAGGGAACGAGAAGACGGTGGGTTTGAGTTAAAAGGGTACTGGCGGCGGAGGAGGGAGGATTCGAGGGTGGCGATGCGGCGGAGGAGGGAGGAGACGGTGGGTTGAAAGTCTTGGTGGGTTTGCTGTGGTGGGTGATGTGGGGTCTGGTGAGGGTTGTGGTGGGGGAAGGGTTCGTGAAGTGGGTTGAGGTGGGGAGAGTGGTGGTGGGGTTGTGGGGGAGGGGGGTGGTGGTGGAAATGAGAGGGTGGGGAGTGGAGATGTGGGTCTGGTGGTGGAGGAGGGGTGTAGTAAGTGGAGTAGTGGCAGCAACAATAGGAGGCGGCGGCGGGCGGCGGGCGTCGGTGGTGGTGGTGGTGGTGGGAGGCCATGGGAAGGGGATCTTGGCAGCCCAGTGAGGTGGGGTTTCCTTGTGTTTTGAGGGTTTGGGTTGAAAGGGATAGACTTTTTTTTTTTGATCCGAAAGGGATAGACTTCGATCCTCCGATTAGAGAGAAAATTTTCAGTGCCGAGCGGGTATATCCCACGTGGTGCCCGCTTGGCACTCTCGAGCCGTTCGATGCACTTTGGACGGTTCAGATTGAAATCTTCTCTTTCTTATCACTCCTCCTCTTTTCTTTCTCTCTCATTTTTCTTTCTCCAAATCCAAGCCGTCCAAAATCGAAATTGGATGGTTCGAATGTGCCGAACGTGAACTACGTGGTACCCATCCTGATGAAAAAAATTTCAGTGTCAAGCGGGTACACCATGCATTAGTATTGCGTGGGATCCCCTTCGAGGTTTCTTATCAATTATTCTACAAACACGTCTTTCGACCACTCCCTAGATATTTCTCTTTTAGAAGCAATGGAGCCCGTCTCTCGGTCACTCCCCAAACACTCCTCCCTCACAAGCAGTAGAGCCCGCAAATGTGTGAAGCCCACTACTTGTGAGAAAGGAGCGTCTGGGGAGTGATCAAGCGGTGTGTCTCCAGTATTTCCAGTTTCATATAAATGGTCAAAATCATTTAATTTGTTTAAAATATTTTTAAAAAATTCTTATAAAAATTAGTTCAATCAGATATGTGTAAGAGCTTGATTGGGGATACACCATGCAAAACGTGTTGTATGAGGCCCATCTTGAGGCCTCACGTAAATAGTCAAAATCGTTCAATTTATTTAAAATATTTGTAATACTTACAAAATCGGTTCAATCAGCTATCGGTCGGGATCAAATGATCGAAAATGTTGTACACCAAATGATGTACCTTAAAATATCCCGGGTTACGGCCTACGGGAAAGAGGCTTGTAGATGTATCTATCTGGTGAAGACCGAAGAGACTCGTATCGATATTCAATATTACACAGATGGTCCTTATAGTTTGAGAAGTACCTTTAAGATTCCCCCATATGTACTAATTTTATGAATTTTACCCACCAAACCTCTGAATTTCCAAACCTCATTACATCAAACCAAAGGCACGTTTAAAATTCGACGAACCACCAAACCTCTGAATTCCCCAGTGCCGGCACGTGCTCTTTTTGTGTCATGTGCCAGGTCATGCGATCAAGCTTTGGTATCTCTCAAATTCAACAAATCAGAGTGAAGACCTGTATAAATATAAGGACGGATGGTGTCACTTAACTTTGTTTCTTTTGATGGAGTTGTGAAAATATTTGACTTTGCATCCCTATAAATACTTGGTCCTGTGAGTCACATGTGATTCTTTTGGTGTATAATAAAATCCTATTGAATTTAAAATATTGACAACCGACATCTAATAATAGACACATAAAGACGAAATAGTTAAAATTTCAATGCATATTTTACAAATATCCTTATATTTTTTGCGGATATCTATTTACCATTCACAGAAATCAATACACTTTATAAGTTGTCCATTACTTATTGCTTGGTGGGCAGTGACTAATATTTTCCTTAAATTAAAGGGGAGCTATATCGAAAGGAAAATTATAGAACTGACAGTGTAGTTTTCCTGTAACAGTGGCTTCTGTGGACGCACGTGACACTAACACGTGAAGGAAATGGAAATGACAGGATTAAGATGCCTTTTCTCATGTCCCATTATGGTCATGAAACAGAATACTGGAAAATACCACCTACTCATGGTTTTTCAAAGCATTATAAAATAAATAGCCCCACTTTTCACCAAAATAAAAAAAAAATGATCCTACTTGGTGTATAAGGAGGCCCAACTGTGGACCCACTGACAAAAAAATACTAGAATAATTAATGAACCAAAATTTTTTTATATCAAGATAAAGATCCAATCACTATTCTCATTATTGAAGTACATATCATATATACTACCTCCGTCCAATTTATTTTTTCAATTTTGAAATACGTTTCTATAAAGAATAGTTTTCAATTTTCAATTTTGATAAATTTGTCTAACAAAACCAATTGAGATCTATCGACCAAAAACCATACTAATATACCATGAACATTGCTATACATTGAGAAATAAACAGTCTTTCATGTTGCAGCCACAGTTTTCCATGGCAGTGGCTTCCCCTTAAAAATGGGCAAGGGTTATGCATGGAGGAGCCATCTACATAAGTTCCTTTCACAATTCACAAAGGAAGTTTTTTATCAACAGCAATTCCATCTCTTCTCTATGTATACCTTACAATAGGCCAAAATCAAGACCTGAACAACCAGAAATGAAACGACGAAAAAGGGAAACGCGCGAATATAGCTTGAAAACTTAAATTGTGCTTACAATCTCCTCGCGTATTTTAGGCTGCGGTGACTACTACAAACCGAGTGAATGCCTCTTCATCATGGCAAGATGTTTCTGTCCTTCAATATGATACTTGAAAACAACTTCACTATTACAAACCACTTTGCATATCGTGCACGTCCTAACAGCATCCACGGCTGCCCCACCTTCCAATACCTTCCGCCTCTTCGCTTCAAAATCCTCCACCGATACGTCTGCCTTTCTTCTACCTTTCCCCTTCCCAGCAGGATTTTCTTGTGGCCCAATCACTGGATTAACTGAAGCAACAGGGGGTGGCGCAGCTGCTTCTTTCAGTTTGTCCATATTCTTCTTGTGCTTCTTACCCGATTTATGCTTGTCGAGAACATCCTTGGTGTCACACTCAACCTTGCAAACCTCACACCATACAGATTGTACGACCTTTGTTTTATGTGGGACCCTCTTCCAAGTTTTGTTATTACCTCGTGGCTGTGGATTAGGCCACGATGTTGAGTTAGCATTTGCGGGCACCAACTGCACAGTCTGCACCGGCCCATTTGGAGGGATCGGTATGCCCTGCTAAGGAAGTGGAGGAAAGGTTATGAATTAAGCACGATATGCAAATGCGATGACGCATACAAAAAGAGTAAGGAAAACCAATATTCTTTATAAAGGAATTGGATGAAAGATTTCACTATATTTGTTCCACATGAGAAGGTTCGTAAAGTAACTGATGAGTACAGAAAAGGAATTGGAAGAAAGATGATCTGTATGTGGTTTTTATGAAGCTTTGTTTGCTCAGGATTTTCTCTATCCCTTATCATCGTTCCCACATTACATTGACCATTAAATGGGTTGCCTAGGCAAACAGGTAATGTTGCACATACCCCAATCGCCCTATCATGGAGAAAATTCCCGACAACCCAAACAAATTTTTGGCCAGCCCAAACCTGATTCATAGTTCCAACGTGTACATACAAACACCACTATTTCATAAACTTCTCTATAAACAGAGCAACACCAGTGTTGATTTTAAATCCATATTCTTCTGAACTAATGATACAGAAGCTAGCAAGTAGGCTTTCAGGTGTGAGATGTTCATGCTAAAAGCCCCAATATTTGGCCTCTTATAGAAACGGAGATGCATGTGTATGTCAATGTCTGATCTGGCATTTCAATTGTCCCTTAAATCTTGTAGGTAATGCATTGAACGAGAAAATTGTAGACCATTGCTATATGGAGAGTATTTTGTGGCAGCACTGGCTGGTATGTATAGTACATAGTTTTTTTGGGTCAAATTTTGGGATCAGCATGTGTATAGTCCCAATCACTGTTACAGAGAATATTGCAGTGGCTGGTATTTTTAGTACAAAGATTTGGTGGGGGGGAAATTGGGATCAGCACAAGTGTAGAGTACAATCAAAACATTAAGAAGTAAGGACTGAGAGATGTTCTGTGTATAGGCTCACATGCTTTGATGGGTAGATGCATGTTGGTGGAAGCAGTAGAACCAGGACATGGCATTGGTGCACATTTCATGATTAGGCAGACATCAGTCGTACATTCAATGCCCATCTAAAGGACTAAGACACCAAGAATCGATTTCTCCAAGCTACAGCGAAGCATTATTTGATGAACGAGGACATAAGAATTTGGTCAAGTTTAGGAGAAACGGGGAGAGGATATCACATATCCTGCGGGATAGAAAGGCCAGAAAATTATGTGTTCTGCCTCTCCACTAGTTTAGATGAAAATGCAAAGAAAGAACAAAGGGGAGTAACTTTCCCTCCCATTGTATGTTTAATGATGACCAAAATTGCTGTTTATTTTGTGAGTGGGAAGGGTAATAAGCCTAATCTATGATAAGTTAACCTAACGGGAAGAAATGTGGCCCTGGAGTTTAGCAATAGCTTCACTCTCCACGCTATCTTTTCCTTCTACTCACAACTCCCAAGTGAAGGATAAGGAAAATAAAAAAAAATTCGTTTGCTTGTCATCCAAACCATCCACCCAAACACTATGTCAATAAATGTAGAAATAAATGTCACATAGCAGCTCATAGAGAAAGCCTCAACAGAAATGATCATGATACCTTGTCATCTAGTATCATTGATGAGGAAAAAAGGATAAATCCTAAACTGCATGAAACTGGTAGACACATCACAAGGATGATTTACTTGGAAGAAGAGGGGATTTGGTTGCTCTATTGCCTATTGGTTATCCAAAAGATTCTTAAATTAATCATTCATCTTAGCACATCTACAAACACAAGCTTGTGTAGGGTCCTGTGATCATGTGAAGCTATGATGGGTTAAATATTAAGGTGGATGAGAGACCAGGGCAGCATCCTAAAACAATGGAACTGCTTGAAATGTGCCATCTCATAGAAACTGGCTCCCCGACTATGCTTACCAGGTAAATTTAACGTGGATTGGTGATCGGAGCAGATGGCATTCTCCAAGAATATTTACCTAAACGTTTCACATATAAATCCTTACATTGGCAATAGAGAAAGGATGCAAATGAAACTCCAATAACAGGAGAGGACAAGAGAGTAGAAGCTACGGGACTTGCGATATCCATTTTGCTGAGGCCAATCAATAATTCATCTCACAACAAAATCACATCATATGCAACAGAACAAACACCCTCTAGTTTCCAAAACGGATACTGCTATCATGCATGGCAATGTCCTCTAAGGTTCGCAATGAGACATGTGTTTCCATACCAGAGATCCAGGCATCACCTTAGAGGCTGGCATGTGGAGGCACGAGGCAATGAGCTTATGACATGACTTGCATGATATTATGAAAAAGCATGTACCCACAATTTGTCATCAAGTGAAAACCCTAAAACGAGAGAGCAATGCCGCAGCTTTCCTCTTATCGAAATCTAGAACAAAATATTTGACCGTGAAGAAATGGAAAGAAGTATATTTTGCCAAAACAACATTGGAAAGACAAAAATATAGGACATGTCTGAAATGGCTAACTGGCTATGCACTCAAAACAACACCCACGATCGTGGAGTTAGAATACAAACTGATCACCCTTAGTTGAAGATGTGTGAAACGAGAAGGTTGGACTGGAGGATAGATGGAGGAGAGTTTCTCCTAATCAAGGCATGAATTGTCTATCTTCACTTTTAGAACATTGAAGTATAATCCAGAAACTAGTTTTTCAATAGAGAGATTTACTAGTAGACAAGGACATAGATCAGTCTTCCCCTCCTAAAGGCCGAGCAAATTTAAACAATAGCTCAGGTGACTAGATATAAAAATTCTGCAGCCGGTTAGCCTGGAGCCTTGATGAAGCTGTTGACTCACCAAGTAAAACAGGATAGTATCTAATTGGCTTCTCACTCAGAAATAAGCCAACTGTTCGGAATTTTGGTTCTCTTAAAAGAATTAAGCATACACAAAGAAAAAGAACACAAAGAATTATGTGGTTCAGCACCCAGTTGCATGTGTCCACAGCCCACGGAGAGTTTTATTATATTGAAAGTGTTTACAATGAGAAAAATGAACACCCAAATGAAAAAACATAGAACTTTTTTCTTCATCTTCTTCTTCCTTACACTCTCGATATTTCTATCAACATGTGCTCCCAAACTCTTTCCATCCCTAGCTCCCATGGGCTAAATATGGTCATACCACTTTTCTTCCCTCACCAAGAGAAAGCCACCTTACTAGACTCCAATTTGCTTTTATACCATGTGTCTCGAAACCAAGCAGTGAATTACTCTAAGCCACATTTGAAGACAATATGATTTCATTGTTAAGGACCTACTGAGACGGGCCATGATTGCATCAAAAGAGGGTCATGTCAGAGGCTGGACAACAGAGGGCGGGGTGGTTCTAAGTCAATTGGATCGTTTGCCCAGGGTTACAAATGGAGTTGCTATTATTGTGACCAAGAGAGTCATATAATCAAATAGTGCCCAAAGCACAAGGCGGACAGGGCAGACAGGGCAAAGGAGAAACTAGCGGATGCAACAATTATAGAGAGCTCCAACACTATTGAAGATTACACGCTCATATTTTCTTCAGAAGATGAGAAATTATATTCAATGATAGACTCTAGTTGTTCACCTCATATTGGATAATAGACTCTAGTTGTCCAGAAAAGTTCAATCCTCACTTCACGTCGTAACCTTTAATGAAAACCATCAAATTCTCAGCTCAAACAGATCCAAGCATGGAAGTTCTAAAATTTTAATAAGGTAATCTAACGAAAACATTTTGGGATCAAAGGCCAACTACTCTGCAGATCATCGTGATGGGATTAATAGTATCATAATCTAAATGTAGGATCTTAAAAGATAAACCCAATCAACCTCACCATATCGGTCTCCTAGGAAGAACTCATTATTTGGCTAGGTTCTCATTCAACAGACCCGACAGAGGGAATTCATTTCATTCGTGCAGCCATAGCCTGGTAGTATCTACCCCCTTTGGCTACCTAGGTGAGAAAAGAAAAGAAAATGGTGTGTTTTCCCCTATTAGTGAGAAAAGAAAAGAAAGGAGTGTGGTTTCTCACCATCTCGTTTGGATGGACAAAATAAAGGAGAGAAGAAAAGAGAGTGTCATGTATGTTTTTACCAAAATAACCTTTCCTTTTTATCTTCGTCTTCACCACCACCATTCCGGAGCAGATTTGACCAGACCCAAATCTGCAGATTTGAGCAGATTCATGTAACTTACGGCAGATTTATGGGTAACTTACCCAAATTTGAGCAGATTTGAGCAAATTCGTCTTCGTCGTCTTCCTTTTTACAAAACTTTCGAAGTAAGTGGAAGAGAAAGGACGAGAAAGATAGCAGAAGTTTTCAAAGTCTCCAATATACGACGACTTACGAAGAAGACAATGGCACCGACAGACGAAGAAGAGACCTTGGGTTTCCAGCGGGCCCGACGGACGCACGAAGAAGACGAAGAAGACTGTGGGGTCAAAATTGGCAACTCGGTTCCTTTCTCACAGAATCTCGCCACAAGTGGTGAGAAACGAAATGGGCAAGTAAGGGGTTTTTCATTCTCCCCATTTCTCACCCTCTCTCGCCATTTTAATCATCCAAACATGCGAAAGAAACACTTCTCCCTCCATTTCTTTTCCTTCCTCTTGAAATCTCTCAATCCAAACGAGTATTTTGTCTAAACATCTTAAGAATCTACTTTCAAATTCTTTCAACCAACACAACCCAAGAAGGTTACCGGAGTGGCAGTCAGAAGATATGGAAATACAACACAGACGCACAAACCCAATATATCCCAGCGTAGAACATGTGTTACAGTAACATAACTACGATCATCAAGCATTCCTCAATTTCATTCAAAATTTACCATCTTTTCCTCTCATTTTCTTTCTACTCTCAATTAAAACCAAAAGGGCAATCTAAATAACCAGAACAGTGAGGTAAAAATAACTACAAACCAATCACTTACAGTCGCATAACGAGTCGACCCGTAATGCGGAATCACCCCATTCGCCGACCAATTCGGGTCCTGATAGTACCCAGATGGAACTGCCGACGTCTGGTGATGAGGATAGGCCACATGGGTCTGGTAGGCTTCGAACCCAACACCACCACCACCATGGATTTGTGGCAACGAGCTAACAGAAGCGTATGGATAAACGGCAGGCCCAGCGGTGTAATGGGGTTGACGAGGATCAATTGATGGGTTAGGGTTAGGGTTTGGGGGTTGGTAGTGGGAGGGGTAGTGGGTGGTGTAGAGATGATTGGAGGGGGTGTATAGGGGAAGTGGGTTAGGGTTTTGGGATGCGTGCTGTTGCATTTCACTCCACCTGTTGGTTCTTGTTTCGGACTTTCGGTTACTGTGAGATAGAGAGAGAGAGGATTTTCTCTCACTACAGCTCCCGGTTGTTTGGAAAGGAGGAGTCGCTGACTCGCTGCAGTGAAGCGGACAACGTTGGTGGTTCCATCAAGAAAGAAGGCCCAGTTCTGAATACATGCAGGGCTTCAAGCCCAATGGGATTTGTTCCTTTTTCGTTTGGAATTTGATTTTGGTACTGGAGTACAATTTTAACCACTTTTTTCGTTTGGAATTTGATTTTGGCACTACAATTTTAGCCACTAACGCTTTATTTTGTGTCTTGATTATGTTCAATTACAAAACAAAAAGTAGAGTGCAAAATCATCCCAGAGGTTTGTGGAAATTGCATATTACCCCTAACGTTTGCAAAATTACCAAATACCCTTTTAACATACTACTATAACAAATTACTCCTTTGTCATGATGTAGGGCCATGTAGCGGCTATAAAATTTGACGAAATTAGTCTGACGTCATCAAATCTTAATTAGGGTGATTTTGGAGTGACTTATTGGTTTGTCTTTATTCAAAAAAAGTAGTTTTGCGTCAAATTTTTTGTGGATTATTGATTTGTCTCGACGAGAGAAGTTGAAAGAGAAAAATTCTGATCGAAACTCATAATATTTTTTTAATAAAGACAAAATAAGTTTTTTTTAAAAAAAAATTAGATTTTTTGACTTATTTTTGTCTTTATTTAAAAAAATTCAAACTCTCTCTCTCCCTCTCTGAAAAGCCTCTTTCTCTCTCTCTCTCTCTCTCTCTCTCTCTCTCTCTCTGTGGAAAGCCTGTCTCCGAGTCTCTCTCTCTCTGACCCTCCATGCGCAAATATCTATATGTCTTTCATTGATAAGCAAACTTTCTTTATCTTTTAAATTTTGCAATCGCCAACAAGATACAAACTCTTTGGGAAAGATTTGGATCGAAGAAGCAACGGAAATCCCCACAGCTCTCTCCCTCCATGATTCTATGTCTCTTCTGCGACCATTTTCAGTAGAGAGGGGGAAATGGCAGTCATATAGACCTCACTTTTATCTCTCCTTATTCAAAAAAATTTAAAATTTGATCATAATTTTTTACTTTTCAAATCTCTCTCGCTGAAAAAAATCAATAATCTACAAAAACTTATCGCAAAACTAACAAATGCAATTTTTTTTTAATAAAGACAGACCAATTTGACTTATTGGTCCAAAACTACCTTTATAATCAACCAAATTGACTTTTTGTATAGCTTTGTGAAAGACTGTAGAGCAGAGGTGAGGCTACTTTTACACCTATTTTGACGAATTTCTTAGCAGCTACATCAGTTACAATGTAACATCATGACCGGAGTAATTTATTATGCAACAGGAAATAATTTGTAATTTCTCAAACGTGAGTGGACAATCTATAATTTATAAAAACCTTGCGGGAAGTTTTGATAATTTTCTCAAATAATTTTGTGGGGACCTAAAAAGTGGAAAACAAGACGACAACTGATCAATTCTACTCGTTTCTTTTTTGCCCTTTTGGCAGACTCTGCAGTCTACACATAAGTATGACATGGAAAAGAAAAGTGTTATTTCGGTGCACGGGATTCACTTTCGGGTCTCACGGGATGAAAATTTGACACGTTAGATCAAGTATTCGCGGTTATCCGATTGGAATGATTTTCCACGAGGCAATTCGAAATTTATTTTGAAATTAATGAACGAGTCGAATCATTTGTGTGAGACTCAGAAGTAGGCCCCGTGTCATGACCCTCGTCGTTACCTGTAGTCGTTCGTGTTTGAGGGGTATGCGTGTAAGCATAATTTTTCTATTAAAAAAAAAAACATCATTAATGGTACACATAATAGTACTAGCATTTGGACGTACGGTGAGATTAATCTTTCAAAATATTTTCGAGTTACGTGTAAATTGACTCCGACACTTTCATTTATTTAAAAATATGGTAGTAGCATTTGCATTATGTGGCTTCCATTTTCTCACAAGTATGCTCTCACATAGCATAATTGCAGTTGTTAAGTGGGTTTAGCTCGGCACCACCTAAGCTTCGCACAACTCTTTCTTCAGGAAGTTTAAGGTTGAGGATTTTGCAGTGAAAGGAAACACCTGTTAACTTAAACGTGTTAACTAAACATTAAAATGAATTCGTACGTAAAGGGGTAATCGAGAATTGAATCAATTTGTCGAAATTCGGCTTCTTTGGGCTAGTAATCAACTCTATGTTGTGCCCAAGATGAACCACACATAAAACAAAGAAACAGTGTTGTTACGTGGTTTTCCAATTGGGTACATCCACGGGACAATCGGAGAGCGTTTCACTATGTGAGAAATATAAGTTTTTACATGGGAGTACCAAATCATCATTTGATCACTCAATCTCACTATATTTTTCTCTCTCACACACACTTCTCTTGCCTTCTCTCTGCTGCCCTTTTGCTTCACACCACCCTCCCTCTCTTGCCGGATCCTCGCCGAAGGAGCCCTCAATGCTCACTTTCTAGTTTCTACCCTCATGCTCCTTCTTTCCTCTCCCGCTCTAAAATGCTGAGATTACATCGCTTTTTATAAGCCCCAAAGAGCCTTTCTACATCCTTCTTCCACTTAGAAAAGGTAGGTGATAGATGGGCGCGCGCTCACAATAACGGAGGTGGTTGGATGTTGGTGATTGTGAATTTGAGCCAAAAATCAACACTCTACTGCACTAATATGCCTATTAATCTTGAAGGTCCATAATCTTGAAAGGACCTTCGTAACAACAAGATGCTCTAAAATTCGCTTCAAGGTTTGGAATGAAAATTTGAGAATTCTCAATGCTCAGATTTTTGACAAATACTGAATCAAGGTAAAACCAACCATACAAGTGTGAAACTTACAATTCAGGAAAACAAAACTTCAACATGAACTTCATTTGGTTTTGAAATTCCCGAAGCAAGTTTATGATCTCCGGTTTTGCGAAAACTGAGACATTTCCAGATCAGATCAGATCAGATTAGAACAAAAGCAGGCAGGTAAATGGAAGAACAAAAGAAGATGGAATGTTGGGTAGTTGGTACTTACAAGCTATAAGCTGGAAAAAGGGAAATTCACTTCTTTGTGGGTCAAAAACCTTAAGCATCATCCTATTTGTCCTTTGCCACATTAAAATTTCATGGGAAAACTATACAAGGGACTGTTGAAAGCTTGGACAATGCATCGTACAAACTCCTAACAAGTGGTCTGAGAGCCGATGGCTGACGATCTATGGGAGACTCTCGGCTTATCAAGAAATACCATTGGAAGAAAACTTGAATCAGAATCTATTTTCAATTTCAGATCCCCATGGAAAGGATGATATGTGAGCTCTTGTTCTGCTAGCCTACAAGTGAGACAGTTCCAGACCAAACAGAACAGAAACACACATGAAAATGGGAGGAAAACAAGATGGAATGGGGGGTATTAGCTACTAACAATAAGCAGAAAAATGGGAAAAAAATTCACCTCTACTTGGTGTCATTCTAAAACCTGAAGTATCATTTTCACACTATGAATTCAGTGGGAATTAGCCATTCAAGGAACACAGTTTGCTCAGTTAGAGATCAGCAGCGGCTCACGCTCGCGATCACTCCCAAGCCACCACGGCTTGAACCCAACATCGATATCGACCTCATTTTCAAGACCAAGAACTGGGAGATTAAGATCGCAGACAATACGCAACTCAGAAACCTCTTCTTCCATTGCTGAAGCAGTCTCTTTGGTGGTTGTTTTTTCAGAAAATCCAACATAATGAGCCCTTTTGTGACCCCCCAAGGCTTGGCCTGATGGGAAAGCCTTGAAGCAGATGGGGCATTCATGGTCCTTGCCCTTCTTCAACTCATGAAATCCAACTTCCTCAACTACATTCTCAGTCGATTCAAGCTTCTCGAGATCGGAATTTGGGTCAGAGTTATTCAGCAATAGGGTGGTTGACTCAACACTGCTTTCATGGCAGCCAATCTTCACCACAGGGCTACAACTGGTGGTTCTGTGGCCACTCCGGTGGCCTCCAAGCGCTCGATAAGATGGAAAGACTCGGTTGCACGTCCTGCATTTGTACTCGGGTTTCTTCACAAAGATCCCAGAAAAAGAAGCAACACCTTTGTCTATTTGATCACAGATACTGACCCCAAATTCAGGATCTTCTTGATCATCAAAAGTTGCTTCCTTGCTTGAGTTAGACTTCATCATTTCTGAGTCATCTTGATCCAAAAATCCAACTTCTCTCACCAAATCCTTCACCAGCACTACTCCAGTGGGGTCATTTCCATCTTCGATTTCAGCATCGAACAACTCAATTCCGGATTCATCATCGAGTTCAAACTTCTTGAATTCATCACTCTTCTGAGACCCATCAGTGGAAAATCCCAAATCAGCCTTATCATTTTCGATCAAAAACTCAGAATCCATTTCACCAAATTCAGATAACCCATCAATGGAAAATCCCAAATCGGCCTTCTTTTCACCCAATTCAGATTCTTTCTTCTCACACAGAGAATTCCAAGAACCTGAAACACAAGAATCCAATCTCCCTCTCAATTTCTTCTTTCCCTTCCAATTCTCATCATCAAAATCACCCTCTAATTTCCCACCTCGACTACTATCTTTGCAAATTCCAGATTTATCATTCTCAGAAGACTCCAAGACTGAATTCAACTCAGCCAAATTTGTCACACCCCTAGACAGCATGATCAAACTCAAAGCAGCCTCCTCTAATTCATCCACCTCAGAAACATCCAAACAAGATGCATTTGGATTCGAATTAGTTAAAGAAAGATTAGCAGAAACCTTGTACCTCAGCTTCGATCGCTTCCTCCGAACCGGGCACAAATTCTCGTACTCCGATTGCTTCTCCGGCAATCTTTTGGTGTGATGCCTCATGTGACCGAACAGAGCTCTCATTGAACCAAACCCTCTACCACACTGTTTACACGCCCATTCTTTTTCTTTAATCGAGTGACATCTCATGTGACCAGAGAGAGCTCTCATCGTTTTGAACTCTTTTCCGCATTCTCTGCACAGGTTTTTCGCATCCGAAATTCTCCAGGTCTTCTTAGGGTTTTCTCTAAGCCCATAACTGTTGTCAATATCATCGGTCCATTCCATAGCCATGTGGGTTTCGTTGTCGAGCTTTTTAGCTGAAGTTGTGGCTAAATGGCACCTCATGTGGCCTCCCAATGAATACCCATTAAAGCAGCTCTTGCTACAAATCTTGCACACGTGCAACTTCTGTTCTTGATCTTCCTCCTCCATTTGATTTGATCAAGAAACCAAACGGAATGAACCCAGATAAGAAAAACCGAAACGAGACGATGGATCAAGAAAGAAAACGCAATGGGCCAGGGCCAAGAACAAGAACCGCGGGATGAGAACAAACCAAAAGAAGGATATGAATTTTCTTGGGAAATGCTGATTCTGTGTGTGTCCAAGAAACAGGGGAGAATTCGAGGAGGAGCTCGCTGACTGGAAACCCTAAGATTTATACGTAGCTGAAAGTGTGATCAGAGAAAGGTAGGTGGTGGGATTGGGGTTGTTCCGCTGTTGAAGTGGTAAAGAGAAAAACCCATGATTGAATTCGTATAAATCACTGCTCACGATCAAGAACAAGATCTGAAGAACCCTACTCTCTCTCTCTCTCTAAATCCGTTTCTATCTCTCTATACTGGCAGCGAATCTCTGTCGCTATCCTTGTTGCTGTTTCGAGGATATTTTCAGGAGGAAGCCTTGCATCATCATTGCATGGAAGCAAAGATATGCTACTGTACTACTACTAGTCTACTACTCTCTTGAACTGGAGAATTTTTTGGACACCGGGTCGGCCAACGTGGTATCCGTGCCCACAGATGCACCGAGTGGGCACCACGTGATACCCACTGGGCACCAAAAAAATTCTCCTAGAACTGGCCCTACTCGATGGTGTACATAGGTGTCCAAAAAAATGACTTCAAGTGTAAATTGTATTTTGCTCATCAAGTTTGTGGCAAAACGAACATGTTTTGTTCACGATGATACCAATGTTGGATCAATGTGATTTTCGAGTACGAGAAATACTCGTTGACGGGATAAACGAAATGAACGTTTTGAGCTTATTTTCTGACATAGACGGGACTCATATAGTGAGTATAGTCAACCCATCGCCCAATCTGGAAGAACTTATCTTATGTTTGTGAAAGTGATTTATTTGTGTGATACTATATTCTTTTGGTTTTTAATCGAACTATTTGACTTTTTCTCTTCATCTTGATGAAAGAAATTCAAGAAATTGAAAGCACAAACTAAACTAAGAAAAAAATTAAAAATGTGAAAATGTATGTATGATGACGTGATTTTGTCATTTTATTTGACTTTTATCTTAAATAGTTTACTTTTTGTCTACCAATGGCTGTGAAGGTCCAATCTTCTTGTATAAGCCAAGCTAGAGAGTTCTCGGGGAGGCTCCCATCCAATTTTGTGTGTCCAGTTTGGGCCTTTGTGGACCCATTTCGGGCTCACAACAATGATCGAAATTGTTCATTTTGTAGAGCTCTTTTTTTTTTTGTCAAAAGTTGAGAGATAGTATTCATCAAAAGATAGGAAGGTTGAGAGTCCACAGATCGGACACTCCAACAGAGGGCATATAAGCGCATAGACGTGTCACCCTACAGAATGAGAAAAAAACCCCAAAGGAGGACATTATTAAAACAAATAACAAAATAAAAGAAGCACCGCAGAGACATCTACCGCCACTTTTTCGCAACCACCTTGATAGACTCGTAACCACCACCTCTGTTTTACAAAATAGGAACACATTGTTGGGAGGTGGTCGCCGACAGGTCACAGATCCGAGAAGATGGAGGCTGAGAACGGTGGTGGACAACATCTTACCCGCAACCACTAAAACCGAAACCAAAACCCTAGAATATTGCCGGAAAATGATATGGCTGAAAAGTACTCAATGGACGCCTAAACTTCAATCGCCTGAGAAAGGGGGAGAGAAGACGGTTCGACGGAGGGGGGAAGAGAATAGAGAAAGAGAGATCAGAGGGGAGGGGGGAGATTGGAGGGGAAGGATCCCTCCCCTCCCGCCGCCTGAGAAGGGGGGAGGGGAAGGGCTGTTGGCGGCTAGGGTTTAGAGATTTTTAGGGAGAGATTGAGGGTTTAGAGATTTTTATTAAATGAGGATTGTAGAGCTGTTGAGTTTGTCAATCACATGCATAGTTTTAAAAAAAAATTGACACCAAATTAAAGGTCTCAAAAACAAATAAATCCAAAATCCAGATGGTAATTGGTAAAATAGGAACGCAAAAATCGATTCCCTTATTTGTAGTAGTCAACCTTTTACTGGAAAAACGTGGGAATTTCAGAGATGATGGCTGCTGGCCGTGTCTATGAAAAATTGCTTAATAAAGGAAAGTGTTGTTTTTTCAAGTTTGCGTGAAATAATGGGGAAAGATTTTAGGAATTTCATTGAAAGAGAAGTCCATTAAATGCAATTGCTTGTTTGTGTGTTTTTTTTTTTTCTTCTTCTTTTGGCTACTGTAAAAGGTGGGCAGTGTAATTGACCCTCTTTGGACATGACCATATATGGAGGAGGGAGAAAATATTTGTTTATCACCACGTCGTGGGACCCGTCACTAGAAGAATCCCATCGAAATGCAAGTGAAAATGAGACCCCCCATAAATCCATAATCCAACCAGATGGTTCCAAGTCGATTCGAACCCAAGACCGATGGAAAGGGGAAGGTTTTAACCCGGCTGCCTCATCCACCTGATCGAACTACCACCCCCGGTGGTATTTTGTTTTGGTTATGGCAGTAATATATTTTGATTCAAGCTTTTCTAGAGAGATGTACAGTGGAGGGAAAGAAATTTTTTTTTGTTGATAACTCGGGTGTTCAAGCCAGCCTATGCGCACATTTACTAATATTGGGGTCCAATCCCACTGCCCACTTGCAGGGAGTTCAATTAAGGCCAGGGGTAGAGCTCCGTGTGGACTAGATTCAAGGGAGTTGATAACACCTAAGAAATATCTAAAATCTTAGGAGGAAACAATCCCTAAGTCCCGGCCAACTCTTCGGGTTGAATGAGGAGCCAACCGTAGAAATAACATCCAAATATATGGTATTATCCGAAAGATTTGATGAATCGACGGGCTCAAATGACACTGCATGTCACCCCGCGGTTCTGCCCATGTCTCCATTTGGTTAAAAAAGTGTTCCTTCGGGGACATCCGATAAAATTATAACGGTACTAATTAAAAAATATGAAGTCGGTTTTCTTTAAATGTGACCTTCCCCACTGCTTCAATTAATCGGGTTGAAATTCTCACACTTTGCCAGGTGGGTGAACTAATTTACTGCACTATTAAAACTGCTTTTAAATCGTAATTATCTCAATAAGTGGACGATTAGAATTGTGAAGTTCATGTTTTGACTTCTTAAAAAAATAAGGAGATTTGGATGAGTATCTTCTGATTACATCATAGTATGTAATGGAGTAAGATGAAACAACGGCCGGCCTACACATTCAGGGGTTACCCCAGTGGTTCGGGAGGATACCTAGACTTTGGAAGTACTTCTCAAGATCTGGGGTTCAATTCCCCAACAGGGTGAGTACCCTTAAGTAAGTGGGGGGGGGCCGTGACTGGTGTGGCCGTGCTAGCTCCCTCGGAGGTTTGGATTGCGCAGTCGAGTCCATTTAGTGGCCTGACTGGAGGGATGTTCTTTTGTTAAAAAAAAAAAACAAAACAGCCGGCCTTGTTTGCGATCAGCTTCAAGCGGCCAAGACTTTGCATCCCAGTCTTATTGAGTAGTATTACTCAGAACCCAAGTCACGCAAGAGCATCCGCAATGGTAATAATCAAAACCAATAGCCAAAATGTGTCACGTCAGTATTTGATTATCCATTTTTAGTCCATAATCAAACTTAACAACCTCTACCTCCACATTGGTTATTTTTGCATCCCTAACCAAAAAAACCTCCACAATACACAATGCACATCTATCCAATCACAAACGAGTTCCAATCACGCACCCGACCATACCAAATTATTCGTCTTGATGAGACGATTTCTATGTGGGGTGTTTTTGAGTTATTGAGTTTTGAGTTTGGTTATTGGTAAAAGTTGTTAAGTTTGGGTATAGAATGGATGAAATTTGGTTATTTGCTAAAAGACTTGTACTAACTTTGTTTATTACAATATGGGGTGTTTTTTGAGTATTGTTGTTAGATTTGCTTATCCACATTCATTTGCTTATTACAATGGGAATGCTTTAATACCCTTCGCGGCTTCGCTCTTGCTCTTAATCACCGTTCTCGCAAATATTAATATTACTTCAAAAGTCAGCTCGGAATCAACTTCAAAAGTGTAATCCAAGAGATGATAAAGACCCAATTATTGTAAGTAGGAGGCTTGGATAGGGTCGTTATTAAAGCCTTCCAATCAATGGCGGAGTCAGGATTTTTGATTTGGGGGCCGAATTAATAGACGTATTTTTTTTATTAAAACAAGTACTTATTATATCATAAATTTTTTATTTTTTATTATATCATAAAAATTTTATTTTTCAATACATTACATTTGTATATTGAAATAATTCTAGCCTAATGCAGTTAAAATATACCAATCATTTTATTTTTTTCTTCAGGCAACTTCAACAAATTGAGAAATGAGAATGAAAAATAACCGGTTTTTTTAACAAATCAAACAAAAATTATTAAGATTGTACGTATCTATACACGAATAATTATCAATAATATTCAAAATCAGGTATATACAAAACAAAATTTTAAAACTCGGAAGGGGTCCGGGGGGCCGGGGCCACCAGCATAGCTCCCCCACTGCTTTCAACTGCTTGATTCATAAAGACAGAACGAAAATGGGATTATCCCAGTAATTTTAACCAAAGGGGAAAAAAAATATAAGTTGGCGGTTCACCTTCTAAGCAATGTTGAAGCCTTGAAGGTACAATTTTGATCTGAACACATAATGATGGTGCATGTTTTAGCAAGCAAGTTCTCAGCTGCAATGCTTGGGAAATACTCAAAACATTCAAGCCGCAGATGGGCCCCCAATGTTTGCCCAGGTTCCTGTTTGGAAGTTGGTTTGGAAAAGCACGCGAGGCTATCAACATCAATCGCTTATTTGCAAGTGCGAATTGGCCCTCTAGCTCCATCGGCCATGGTGATGGGTTTGTCCCCCTCCCGGAACAGTGGCTACCTCGCAAAAGCACCTCCCAGCCGAACGGTACGGTCCACAGATGGTAGGATCCCCCTTTCGGTCACGCCCAGAGAGTCGGTATGTTGGTTTCGTCGCCCTTCAATGGAGAGGGAAAACACAGGCCCTCTAGCTCTATTGCTTATGGTTTTCCTCACACTTTGAGAAAAGCCCAACTTCTTGCAGGACATTATTCAACATCAAAGGAAATCTGTCACTTGCCAATCTGTTACCACATACAGTACATATGTATCAAGTCATACTCTAAGTCACATGGGATCCCCCTTTCGGTCACGCCCAGAGAGTCGGTATGTTGGTTTCGTCGCCCTTCAATGGAGAGGGAAAACACAGGCCCTCTAGCTCTATTGCTTATGGTTTTCCTCACACTTTGAGAAAAGCCCAACTTCTTGCAGGACATTATTCAACATCAAAGGAAATCTGTCACTTGCCAATCTGTTACCACATACAGTACATATGTATCAAGTCATACTCTAAGTCACATGATTCGCGTGCGGGGGAGCGCAAGCGCGAGCATTTAAGCGTCTTTAAAATACATATCAACCTACTAAAATTTGTGAGAGCGATGATTGAAGGAGCGGGCACAGTGCAAGGATTGAGAACAGAAGCGCAAGACATTTTGAAAGATTATGTGACTAAGGTCATACTCATTCTGCAAGGCTTCTGAGACTGAAAACTCGAGCAACGATCTTGGAAGCGGAATACCAGTCGTCACTTGCGAAGAAAACACACAAATCCAAAGACAACCCAACACATAAAAAGTCAAAACAAAGTTGTTGGAAACAAGTGAAAACAGAAACACAGCAACAGCAGTGAAAACAGATGCCATTCCATTACAAAGCTTCGAGCTGATTTCACCTTCATTGAACAAACATTCTCACTACAGTAACTATAACGTTAAATTAAACCACTCCACTAAAAGTGATCTAGTTTTCAAGGAAGTATGCAGCAACACAGACTACATCAATCTTATGTTCCATGAGAGCTCCTTCGGGGCACCCATATTCGAAAACAACCTGTCCTATTCTGCACGATATCCGTCCAATCCCAGGCTTTCGAGCTTACACCATAAATTTCTACAAACAATATCTGATTATTCACATCGGAAATACTCGAACGACAACCCGCTAATTATCGGAAAGCCTCAGCCAGTCCACACCAACCAAAGCCAAATCCGAAGACTTATAGAGTATAGGGTATATATCATTGGCGAAGCAAGCATTCCTGAACCCAAACCCATGGCATTTTCACTGAATCCACGCATGAATCTTCCCTGAAACCTCTTCAGTCACATTGTGCATAGGAAAGAAATAAATTTCTTTCAACACTTATCCAAATACCTTAAAAACTTTCAAGGATCCTGTATTGTGGCCTGTTCTTATCCAGACTATTTAGCATCAGTCCTCAAATCAATCGGACCACAGGAATCAACCTTGTCAGACTGAAATTCATAAGACGTGCACGAGTCATCTTCGATGTCCTGGCGCTCCTTGTGATTGCTTGATACCTTACCCGAAAGCTGAAAAGCAGGATCAAGACCACAACCACCATCAATTTTCCCACCATTTGCCAACGAAAAGTCATCTACATCTCCCTCATCCTCCTCACCCACTCCATTTATATGATTCACAGAGTCTGCATCATCTTTACGGATATCAGTTCTGGCCTCCTCAACCCCATCAAGAAGAGATTCAACTGCAGAGTCATCATCTTCCTCGGTTATTCCTAATTCACTAATTTGCCACTCATCGTTGTCACTGTCAATATTTGAAGGCTCAAACCTATTCTGTTCCGCTCGTTTCTGAAGCATAAATACATTAAAATAATAACTCACAAGGTCCGCTTTCGTTTTGTAGGGGAAAATGGCTGAGAGATGGTCCCAAAACTTCTTACCCTGAGATGCTGGATTAGAGAATACAACTTCATGAAAGGTTTGTTCTTCCTCGTCACTCCATTTCTTCGCAACCTCCTCTCCCATGCCAGAAAACCCCAATTCCTCAAAGGATTTCTGCCCTAGGTTTTCTCTGAGTTTCTCTCTTGCTTCCATGACATGTTGCTTAACACAACTAATAGAACCCTTGTAGAGACAATTACAGTAGCTTCTCGTACCCCCATCCACAGAGGAATCATATGCAGGCGACTCTGTAGACAGCATAGAAATAATGCAAGTTCCCTCCAGTTTTGCCGTGTTGCCATAATCATCCTCCGACGTGCATGATCCAAAAGACTGGCTGAAACTCTGTGGAGCCCACTCAGGAACATCAGCTTGATGATCTGGTCCAACAGAAACTGGTATTCTAGGATCATGATCCAGCCGAACTGAATAACTGTCATGGGGCAGAACTAATCCGTTCACCCGGTGGTCAAGTTCAAAGTAGTGTGGAAAGAAGGACAAATGTACCACAGCTTCGGACTCAAAAGATTCACCGACATTGCCATTGACCCACAAATCACTAGCGATGCTGCTAGAAGCATTTAGTTCAAGATCTTTTTTGCTCCCATTCACATCTTCAAGTACCGCTCCCCTTGTAATCTTTCCGTCATGTTGAGATTTCCAAGCACTGTTCTCACCTTCATCTTCACACAAAAATTTGGTCAGCAAAACAGACAAATAGAAGAATTGGCATCTGCAGTTTTACTATGCATGCACAGATGGAATTAAAGTTGTTCTTTTAGTTGGTACAATTAATTACAGTTGTTCAACACTGTTCAACACTACAACTGGAGATAAGAGATAAAGGGGTATAGAGTATAGACCACAGGGGACGATGAATCCTCATAAATATGCTTTAGAAAAAGATCCAGTTACATAATCAAGACCAACTTCAGCCCATGGTCCAACCCCAGACACGGATAAGAGGATTAAAGACATTTATTTTCATATTGAAAAAGACTGTCAAGAGAAATACTGACATATGCAAAATCATTCAATTGAAAAAACAGAATCACAAATGAGTAATAGTTACATCCCCGTCATTGACTAATGAACTATCACGAACGTTAACACATGCTTAACCATAAAATGCTATTTTATTATGGCTGGCTGAATCCAATCTTTCAACGGCCAAAGAACATACACAATCAATCACTGTTTTTAAAGATGAATGCGATGCTGCATTTTATCCCTCAGGAGGGGAGGCGTAGGCTTCAAAGCGTAAGTGCGTAACATTCAAAATTTTAGTTCAGTTTAATATTACATATAGTTATCCAAATTACAACAAAGTAAGCGTGATGACGATGCCTTGAAGCATAACATTCAAATTCAGTTTAATAATTACATATAGTATCCAAATTACAACAAAGTAAGCGTGATGATGATGCAAAATAAAATTTACCAACCTACAAATCTAATTGTTAATACAAGTATATACCAATCTTATGTAAAAAGACACACCCAAATATGTACTCTCTCAATTCACACAAAGATTGACAAGTTGAGAGGGTGAGAGTGTGAAGACCTACAAGCCATGTGTTCTTAAAAAGCATACGCCTCACCTGAAATGTGTAAAAATGCGCAAAAAGCGCACCATACTAACACCCCATAGACAAGACGTAGGCTTTTGAAGGGTAAGGCACAAATTCGAAGGCCTTGAGGCGTTTTTCGATAGCCTAGCCTTGATGCTGGCCTCAAGGCAAGCTTCAACTTAGCCTTTGAAAACATTTCTATATATGATTTTCCAAAGCATGACTACAAAATTTGTAATTGTATCGTCCACAAACGTCTTCCATTTGCGAAGCAGTGCGTCTTATACAAGTGCCAATAAATGAAAGGTAGGAAAAATATGACATGCTCTGCTACAGATAGCAACATGCCAAAACATGATGGTTGACTTACCTGAGCCCTAAGCAACGTACTTGTCAAACAATAACAATGATAGAAATAACCAAATGTTACCTGAAAATTGTTTCTGTGGACCATCATTAAAATGCGTGATTCCCCAAACAGGAGATTGCTTAGCTGTCTCTCCATGTTGTCTTGGGTGCTTAGAACCAACATCATAAGACTCCTCATCAAGGAAAGGTCGCTTACAAACCATTTTAGCCTTTCCAAATCAGACAGTTCGGCCAGAAATATACACAATATGCACCTGAGAAGCTGCAGTTTCCACACGAAAGAAAGAGCAGCAAACTAAGATGTCGGAAAAAAATAAACAACTCGAGAAGAAAACCAGCAGTAACAGTAAAAATAACACTGAATAAAAATAACTAGGAAAGAGGTTTAGAGAAAAGAGAGATCTTTGTGGGGCCTTTCATTAACTCTTTTTATTTTTTGAGCCTGCGCGTGCGTGTGTGAAATTTGAATTAATGGCCTTAAACTTGAGAAAAATGACTGACAACATGTAAATCGTAGTTTAAAGCCAAATTTGCCAAGTCTGATTGGCAATTATACCCATACCCATGGATACCCGATCCAGTCCGGTCATTTGGAGGTGGATATTACCCGATTTTTTTACCCTTTAGGAGTTGGATATGAGGATAATTATGTAAATACCTGGTCGGGTATGGGGAGGGTATGATTTTGCTACCCCCATACCCAAATACCCATATCCGCCCCATTGTACCCATTCCTCATTATATATACATCTCTCTTGGACAATTATATTTTTTAACCTAGTCAGTGACAAGTAAGTCTCTGTAGATTTAGTACTAGCCACTTAGTTGTATATGTAACTTTGTTATATCTTTGTTGCACTAAATTGCATGTTTGATTTTGTAACTTTGAGATGTAACGTATTTTTGTCTGGGTTATGTAAATGGATTAGAACTAATATGTATAGAATTTTGGACTTAGTTTAAGGTTATTGCCCGATATGTAATACTTAATTACTTTTGTATCTCTTAAATTTTTTTAAATTTGTCTGTATATTTGCCACTTTCTTCGATGTGTAATTTGATATTGGGTAATACTCGTTTTACCCGTTATCCATATGGGTATGGGTTTGGTGACTTTTAAGTATCCCTATGAGTATGGGTATAGAGATGAGCATGGAGTTTGGGATCAGGTATGGAAGGAGCACTCCCGATCCAAACCCTACCCGTTGCCATCCCTAGTTAGATGCAATCAACATATAGTGATCGGCAAACTATACTGTGGTATGACTATCATGCTTAAAACGTAAATTGAATCCAACTTCAAAAGGCAATGTTTTCTTTTTGGTCACTAGACGACACAAACTCATTTAGTAATTATGACGGGTAGAAAATTTTCCCCATCCCTATTGGGGACATCTTTTCTTTTCTTGTCAAAAGTGAGAAGATTGTATTGATAGACGATACAAACTCACTTACAAAATAGAGATTGTATTACTCTCTCTGTATTATGAAACGATGATGGTAGATGATTTTATCGTACTTTTTGCTAATTCCTTTCTGCATTTGGTGCGTAATTATGATGATTCTTTTCTTTTTTTCAGTGTGTTTTTGTTTTTACTAAATGAGTTTGTATCGTCTAATGACCAAAAAACATTGCCTTTTAAAGTTGGGAATCAATTTACATATTAAGCAAGATAGTCATACCACACTATAGTTTGCCAATCATTATATGTTGATTGTATCTAACTTCAAAAGGCAACCTTTTTCGGTCACTAGACGACATAAACTAAGTATGAACAAACACACAAAAATTTAAAAAAGAATCATCATAATTATGTGTCAAATATCAAAAGGAATCAGCAGAAATCACGAAACAATTATCTACCCATCATCCCTCCATAAATACATAGATGTCACCAAATACAAATGGAAACAAGGTCTTCCGCATTCAAAAATTAACTAAACTATCTTGCCCACGAACGGTAACAAGTCAAATTCGGTAAATAACTCTTCTTAAACTGCTGCAACCATATTAAATGCAAATAACATAGCAAATTTGCAGGCAGACATTGCTCACATTTTAGCAACCAAATCATGTTTATCTAAACATAAAAACTTCAAGACAAAAGTAATCATGGCTAAGCAAGAGGAGCTAGCTTTACCTCCAAAATTGCGGAAAATGGTAGGAATAGAGCAGAACGAGGCAAACTTAAAATTCCATAAACTGATAAAAATTCAATTTGTTACAAAAAAAATATATATATATATTCAAAAAAGACCTAGATCACGATAAGGAATAAAAGACAGGTCTCAGGCCGTTAGAAAAGATTAAACAGATGAAATATTTGGGAAAAAAATGAGGATTTTTCGATCTTCCAGCGGACTTCAACAAAATTGAATCAACCTCGAGCAAAGAACCAAAATCTAGCTTAACATCAAGGGGAAAAGGTTGAAATTCGCAAGGAAATGACCTGAATTAACGGAAAATGGAACGATAAAAAGGACGGGGACGAGAAATTACGAAATCTCGAAACCCTAACCCTAGAAGAGGATCCACGGCGCAGGGAGGGGTGAAAATGGGATCGGTCGAGTGAGGAGGGACAGAATCGAACCATTAAAGAGTCGATTTGGAGAAGGAAAGGAGAAATTGGATAAGTGGATTTGGGATGAGCGATCGAATTTGGGGGGAAATCCTCCGACACTGGGATGAACTTTTATAATCGTTTTTCGCCGATCCGAGGATGGGTCGTTATTACGACAAGGGGCAATCATTGCGGCCGTAATTACGTAGCGGCTCCGCCTTTAAAAAGGTTTTCTCATACTATGAAGCACATGTCATAATTACTGTATCTTATCTTCGGATTCATCAGTATCGTGAAGTGGCACCCTTACGTAATTACAGCCGCAATGATTGCCCCTTGTCGTAATAACGACCCATCCTCGGATCGGCGAAAAACGATTATAAAAGTTCATCCCAGTGTCGGAGGATTTCCCCCCAAATTCGATCGCTCATCCCAAATCCACTTATCCAATTTCTCCTTTCCTTCTCCAAATCGACTCTTTAATGGTTCGATTCTGTCCCTCCTCACTCGATCGATCCCATTTTCACCCCTCCCTGCGCCGTGGATCCTCTTCTAGGGTTAGGGTTTCGAGATTTCGTAATTTCTCGTCCCCGTCCTTTTTATCGTTCCATTTTCCGTTAATTCAGGTCATTTCCTTGCGAATTTCAACCTTTTCCCCTTGATGTTAAGCTAGATTTTGGTTCTTTGCTCGAGGTTGATTCAATTTTGTTGAAGTCCGCTGGAAGATCGAAAAATCCTCATTTTTTTCCCAAATATTTCATCTGTTTAATCTTTTCTAACGGCCTGAGACCTGTCTTTTATTCCTTATCGTGATCTAGGTCTTTTTTGAATATATATATATATATTTTTTTTTTTGTAACAAATTGAATTTTTATCAGTTTATGGAATTTTAAGTTTGCCTCGTTCTGCTCTATTCCTACCATTTTCCGCAATTTTGGAGGTAAAGCTAGCTCCTCTTGCTTAGCCATGATTACTTTTGTCTTGAATTTTTTATGTTTAGATAAACATGATTTGGTTGCTAAAATGTGAGCAATGTCTGCCTGCAAATTTGCTATGTTATTTGCATTTAATATGGTTGCAGCAGTTTAAGAAGAGTTATTTACCGAATTTGACTTGTTACCGTTCGTGGGCAAGATAGTTTAGTTAATTTTTGAATGCGGAAGACCTTGTTTCCATTTGTATTTGGTGACATCTATGTATTTATGGAGGGATGATGGGTAGATAATTGTTTCGTGATTTCTGCTGATTCCTTTTGATATTTGACACATAATTATGATGATTCTTTTTTAAATTTTTGTGTGTTTGTTCATACTTAGTTTATGTCGTCTAGTGACCGAAAAAGGTTGCCTTTTG
Organism: Rhododendron griersonianum; assembly: GCA_018127125.1. Lineage (NCBI taxonomy): Eukaryota > Viridiplantae > Streptophyta > Magnoliopsida > Ericales > Ericaceae > Rhododendron > Rhododendron griersonianum. Next base: position 9,519,027 of record CM030795.1, read on the forward strand.
AAGTTAGATTCAATCAACATATAATGATTGGCAAACTATAGTGTGGTATGACTATCTTGCTTAATATGTAAATTGATTCCCAACTTCAAAAGGCAATGTTTTTTGGTTATTAGACGATACAAACTCATTTAGTAAAAACAAAAACACACTGAAAAAAAGAAAAGAATCATCATAATTACGCACCAAATGCAGAAAGGAATTAGCAAAAAGTACGATAAACCCACCACGTACTTCCCCTCATGTTGTTTCTCGAAATTCATGTCAATTAACCCACCACGTACTTCCCCTTCCAATTCATTATCTACAGATTCTACACCAATCTCATCCTCTCTAACACCAACATTAAGTGAGAGATTATCTTCATCTTCCAATCTCTCAAAAGCTTTTTGAAACATCAAAGCTCTTTCCAACATAAAGTATGTTGCATTCCAACGAGTAGCAACATCTAAACAAGGCACAAGTTTAGAAACAATTTTTTCTTTATCACAACATGATCTAAACTTAGCATACCTTTGCGGTGAGGATCTCACATACCTCACAATGTTGCACACCCTTGCAATTGACACATCAACATCTTTCAACCCCTCACGTACAACCAAATTCAATATATGAGCACAACACCTAACATGTAAATACTCGTGGTCTAGAATAGTGGTGTCTCTTTTCTTGGTCTTCTTCTTCAAAAAATCAATTATGCCATCATTGGATTTTGCATTATCGATTGTGATTGTCAAAAATTTGTCAATTCCCCATTCCACCAAACATTCTTCCACCACCTTACCAAGTGTCTCGCCCTTGTGATTTGGAACTAAACAAAAGTTAAGAATTTTTTTGTGAAGCTTCCAATCACAATCAATGAAATGTGCAGTGAGACACATATAGTTAAGATTTTGAAGAGAAGTCCAAGTGTCCGTGGTAAGGCAAATTCGTTGGTCCTTAAGTGCTCTTTTCAAAGATTTCTTCCCATCTTGGTATATTTTCATACAATCTTTTGCGACCATTAATCTACCGGGCGGATTTTCCCACTTTGGTTGCACCACGTATATGAACCGTTTAAAACCTTGACCCTCAACAAAACGAAATGGCAACTCATCAAGAATAATCATTTCAGCCAAGGCCTTTCTACATGCCTCCACACTAAAGCTAACGGCGGTAAGCTTTGGAACCGTGCCGGTGCCTCCTCCAATCACGGGTTCAAACGCTAGGGTTTTTTGCCTCTTAACTGGGTTCTTCTTCATATTGAACTGGCTTAACTCATACTGTCTACATAACAACTTAATATGTGTTTTCATTGATGATGTCCCATTAGCATTTGAATCACAAGTATATATTTGGCCACAATGGTTACAAACAGCCTTTTGCTTTTCTCCTGGAACCTTTTCCAATTTCTCAAAATGATCCCAAACTTCAGACTGATTAGCCCTACGTTTCGGACTACGTTTTGGACTACGTTTCGGACTACGTTTCGGACTCTGTTCATCCACTGTGATGGGTTCATTATCATCATTATTAGATCCAATACCAGTAATACCAGAATCATCCATCTACACACACAAAAAAAAAAAACAGCAAAAACAAGTAAATAACAACAGATCAAAAGCCACCCCTCACAGCAAAAACAATAGTTCTGATTAGGAAAAAAAAACAAGTAAATAACAGTGAGTGAGATCGTGGGAGGCTGGTAAATAACAGTGAGTGAGATCGTGGGAGGCTGATTAGGAAAAAAAAACAAGTAAATAACAAGACTTGCAAGAGTTCTGAATCTTCTGATTAGGAAAAAAACAGAGCAAACAAACACAGAGAGAGAGAGAGAGACCTGTGTGTGAGAGTGAGTGGACGCACTGGACGGAGTGGGAGATAGTCGGCCGGATCGCCTCACGGATCGCCGGTCGTTCCTCGTCTTGACAGGAGATGAGAGACAGCCGGCCGAGGAACTCGTCGTTGATAGGAGAGAGAGAGAGAGAGAGAGAGAGAGAGAGAGATTCAACTCGTCGGAGGTTGGGAGCAGTGATTGAGATCGTGGGAGGCTGGGTCGACTTCGGAGCAGTGAGAACTGATCGTGGGAGGCTGCTATAGAATGAAAAATTAGGGCAAAATTTGGTAAAGGGTTATATATATTATATTATATTATATATCTATATCTATATTACAATACATAACGGTTTGTAAAATGTCCCTCTCACAATTGTCCTACGTGGCACATTGAAAGGCTCTGATTAAATGAAGGGTTTGAGGGTTAAAATTCAATCCATCCAAGGATTATCATTTGTTTGGATTCGAAATTTGAAAACCCATTATTTTTCTCCCTTAATTTCCAATTCTTTCCTTTTTCTGTGGCAAAAAAATGGAAATTTGTTTTCTTTCTTACTTCCCCCTCTCCTCTCCTTTTCTTATCCTCTCTTCTCTCATTAATTTCTCAACAGCAACCTCGAGGTTGCTGTAATATTGGTATATACACCGGTTAACTTGAATCAACACAAAATTTCAACTACAAAAAAACAACAGTTCAAATATATCCATCGGTTAACTTGAATCAGCACAAAATAGCTATTGTTTTTTTGTAGTTGAAATTTTGCGAATGGGGCGTTAGCTTTCAAGAATCTAGATAGACAAAACTGATGAGCCGTGCCTGAAGGCACGGGCATGCACTAGTTATATATATATAACCGGTCCGGTTTCGACCGGTTTTTATAAGACGTAAACCGGAAACCGAACCGGAAAACCGGTTTGTAAAAAATTTAAAACCGGAACCGGATCGAAATTATTCGACCGGTTTAAAAAATTCGGTCCGGTCCGATTTTTCCGGTTTCGGTCGATTTTCCGGTTTCGACTAACACCCCTAGGCGGAGCCGTGAGTAGTTGTTTACGGAGCTAAAGACCATCCAAAAGTGCTTTGAACGGACGCGATTAGTTGCAGCTGCAAAGAACTTGTTCACGGATTAGCTGTGAATAAGTTTCATCATAGTATAGGAGTAACTATTTGGAGTAATTTTTAGGGTTCCTATTTTTTTTTTAACGGAAATTGAAGTTTGATGAATATAAGTTCAGGATGCATTTTTTGAAAAATGGAGAACAGCGTGTTGAATGAAAACCCATTCACCTCACGATGAACGTGTTGCGATCGTATGTGAATTGCTATCGAATTAACACGATGAACTCTGGAAAAATAAAAGCTAGTTATCTGAATAAGGCTAAAAAAGCGAAAATCCCGGTTGCGATCGTATGTGAATTGCTATCGAATTAACATGATGAACCCTGGAAAAATAAAAGCTAGTTGTCCGAATAAGGCTAAAAAAGCGAAAATCCCAGGGGTATCAAATAAAGGAAGTACCCAAAATGCAAAAGGCCATTGAGAAATTATTTTAAAATTAATGAACGGTTCAGATTATTCGTGCGGAATCCAAAAGCAGGTCCTGCAACTTACACACATCTAATGGAGCTGATTTTTTTACAAAACCATGACCATTTGAGAAATTATTTTAAGATTAATGAAGGGTTTGAATTATTCGTGCAGGCCTGCAAGTCATTGTATATTTTCGATGCCCTTCCATTCGGTACCAATAGTCGATCTCGTAAAAAAGTGCTCTAAAAGGCCCCCACTATCCTTCCCTTTTCATTGTAAGTACTTTTTAAATTTGGCCAAGTTAATTAGTTTTCAAAACTTAAAAGTAGTGCATAATGGGACAATTTAATTTGGGCAGTGATTTTTGCATTCCACTTTTTCTTATAAAATGCACTCTAAAATGTCTATCCCAAAAGATGGATTGTTTTAGGCAAAACTTTGCTGTGCAGCTGGAAAATCGTAAGCTCCATCTTTACTAGCAAGGTAAGGGTCATCATCGGGCCGGGCCGGGCCAACGGGCGGGCTTAAATTTCCTTGGGCCGAAACTAAATCCAGGGAAAAAAAAGAGGATTTCGGGCTAATGGGGGGCTATTGGGCGGGCTACCGGGCCGGGCCTACGGTCGAGCCGAGTAAAAATTCATAGGCCCGAGCCCGTCCATACCAAACTACGGGCCGGGTAAAAGCCCGATGGGCCGGGTGGGCTTCGAACGGGCTGCAGGCCTTCGGGGCAAGGGAAGCCTACAAAACTCTAGTCCCAAAAAGTTTACCTTGCCTTGTGGAAAAATTTAGGGAAATGTGCACCCCTACAATACGAGAGATTTTCTAGTGCCGAGCGAATATATTCTACGTGGTATCCGTTCGGCGCATCCGAGCCGTCCGATACATTTTTGGACTGCTCGGATTGAAACCCTCTCTCTCCTCTCGCCCCAACACTCCATCTCTCCTTTTTCTCTCTCCAAATCTGAGCCGTTCAAACACGGAATGGACGGCTCGGATGCGCGAGCGGGCACCACGTGGTACCCGCTTGGCACTGAATTTTTTTTCCTACAATACCCTTTAAACTACAAGCTAGCACGCAACAACTTTTATCAACCATTGTTCTTGTTCAGTTCAACAAAAAAAAAAAAAAAACCATTGTTCTTGTTGCTCTCAGTCTCGAAAATCTCTTTGTAGCTTCTCCTCCCGGACTCCATTCTGATTAATTCACTTATTTCCTTTGCGCAGGCGCTTGGTTCGCCCCTTATTATCTTGCATTTTGTGAATCCTTTGCATCAGTTTGTTCGTCCCTTATTGTCTTGCATTTTTTGATCCTCCGCTTTATAAGTATTTTTTTTTTCGGATAGCCAAAAATAATTCTCGTAGCCAATTTCAATGTCGACCTCTTAGGGCCTTTTTTTTTGTTGGATCCTCTCCAAACATTGGTGTCCGAAGATCTTCCGAAGCTTTTCATGCGGGAACAACAACTCATTAATGAACCCATCCAAGAGTTGAGAGGATGCCAATTAATGAACACAAAAGTCTAAATTTTTCTCTCTGAAATCTCGTACGGATATATAAATTTCTACCAATGTAGATTCAGTTTAGTCAGTTTCACCAACTTAATATATCCGCATACCAACAAACCTTTTGTTGTAATTGTGTGGAGGGCGTGGTCCGGCGGAGGGACCAGGACGGTGGCCACGTTGCACCAATTAGCCGGACCAGTGAATCTACTACCCATGGGTCGGCGGTCTGGGTCGGTAGCCGATCCGAGTCCGGCCGGGCTTGGTTAAAGTTAACCGAAGTGTCGATCCATAGAAGGGAACGGTCTGGTTCGGCGTATCTATCCATCGATATGATCTAGTTCGGCGATTCCCCGCCGAACGGGCTGGAGATTGCCCCTGTCGAAGTAATCATTGCCATACCAGCAGTCCGGCAGAACTTGTACTCGCCGAGCCTCCTGTCCCCTAACTTGAAGAGGAAGTTAGGAAGAGTTGGGCAGGAGAAGGGAACCTCGCGTCTTATCTCATCCCTTATATTCAGGAGCGGAATATAGGAGATTGGATAGGTTCAGGATTGAGATGTCTATCTGGATCCGAGATAGGCGGGCTCATCATACAACGAATAAGTATTCTAATGGGATTTGGACTCTGCATTCCCTTTGGCTATAAAAGGAGGTATTCACCTCTAGAATAAGGTACGTTCAGAACACTCTCTCAAACCCTAAACTATACCTCGATATCTCCTCTCCCGTTTACTGACTAGAGCGTCGGAGTGCCTGCCCCGGACACCACGCTCCGGGTTTGGGCACTAACGCGGTTGTTTCGTGTGCAGGTCTAACCCGTTCACGTCCAAGCCTCAACCATCCAAGCCCCTAATAATTTATGAGAACAGAAACCCATTTTCCTTCAAATTTCACTCAGACAGAGAGAGAGGGGGAGAGAGAGAGAGAGAAATTTCTTGAGGTGAAAAGGCTTTCCTTTTCTTTTTTTTTGTCTATAAATTCAATTTTGTGAATTATGAGTTCGTCTCGACGATAACAATTGAAAAAATAAAAATTTATGATCCAAACTCAAAATATTCTGAATAAAATTTTGTTAGTTATGAGATAGAGTGAGAGAAAGTGTAGAGATAAGGAGGGATAGAGTCGAGAGACTAGAGACGATGCAAAACGGGAAGACATTAGGCTTTTGTCTGGTTCGACATTAAACCACGTTGTGCTAGTTAATGGATTGGCAAACAGATCTGCTGGCATCCTCTCAGCCCTCGATGGGCTCATTAATGAACGATTATCATTAACGAGCTGCTGTTCTCGCATGGAAAATTTCGAAAAATCTTCAGACACACAGGTCCGGCCCTTGTCATAAGCTCACCAAGCAACCGCCTCATGTCTTTAGTTTTTTGTCCAATAATAGGCCTCCAAATATCGAAAGATAATAGTAAAAATTATTTATGTCAGTAATATTTCATGTAGAACAACGTAACTCAACAGTAAAAATAGAACCTTCTAGCTATGAGGTTGCATGTTTGAATCTTGATACCTACTTTTTAACACAAAAGTATTTTGAAAAACCTAGGGTTTACACGAGGTAAGCCACCGCACCATAAAACAATGAGAGGCCTCAATCCCACCTAGAGTGTCCAAAATCTCAGGGCCAAGCCGACATTTGTTTGGAGAGGATCTAAATCACCTCTTTAACCGGTGCCCTTAAAATAAATAAAATTCTGCAAATTAAAGATGTTAAAATCTCCTTCATACTAGGAAGAGATTAAATTATTTACACTGGCGGTGTAGATAATTTAATCTCAGTACTATTAGCATTTTCCAGTGTACCAAAAAAAAAAAACTAGTACTAGTACTATTTTCTTTCTCTTCTTTTCATTTCCATAAAATAAAAAACCAAACAACCCGTAAGGCCGACAAAGCGAAAAATGAAAATACACACACGGAAAAACTAGCCGTTACGGAGCGTCCAAAGCCCAACGTTCCTTTTTATCGCCTTTCAACCCCAACAGATTGCACATAAAAAAAAACCCCAAACAGATTCTCCCTGTAACGAACTCTGTATCTGTTCCACAGTTTTCACTTCCAGGTGACACCGATCTTGCTTTTCTCAGCGACTCGCCAATGGATCCCAGGGCCAAGAACACCGCCGGATCATCGACACCCACAAAAAACCCACAAACCAATCGATCAAAAACTACCGAAATCTCGAGAGTTTGCGAGAATTCGAATCCCAATCTCGCAAGCCCCGGTTTGAAAGCCTCAAAGTCACCAGCAGTCAAGTCTGCTACAAAGACCCAGAAATCTCCCTCCAGAAACCTTGCCAAACCTCGCGAAAGGAAATTCGTGGTGGCGAAAAGGAGTTCGAAGAGAGAGGAAACAGATTCCACCGTTGTTACTTCACAGAAGTGTTTGGACTCTGCTTATGAGAGTCTCAGGGCTTCCCAAGAAGATTTTTTCAAGAATCGCGATAACATCGATCGGGTTGAAGAAGAGGAGGGGGGAAAGAAGAACCCATTGGTTGAAACCCTAGAAGTTGAGGGTTTTGGATTCAATCGACTAAATGGTAGTAACCCAGATGGGATCAAACGGTCAGTTGAAAACGGTAGTTCTCAGATCAAGGAAAGACGTGGAAAAGTCATGAATTTGGTTAAGGCATTTGAGAGGCTTCTTACTACATCATCAAGTTCGAACGAATTGGATCAAGAAAATGAGGAAAAAGCAGAAGATGATGAGAAGGAGATGGAATCAAAGGCACCCGAAACGCAGATCTCTTCGGCTTCATCCTGTCCATCTCCTTTTTTCTTTACATCACAGAGTTTAGGTTTGGACTCTGGAATAGATAACAGTCATGGAAGGTTGGTGATAATTGTTAGATTGGTTTACAGATATCATTTTGTTCTCTTCTTCCTCTTCTTTATTTTTGTGAGTGAACTCAATTTGGATTCTAATTAGGTTTGTTTTGAATTCTTTTTAGCGTCACTACTTCAACCAGGACTTCCGGGGGTGGTCGCAGAAGCAGGCGAACTGTATGCATTTGTGTTTTTGTCAAAGGATTAAATTGTTACCTTCCTTAAACGATGACTTAAATTTTTAGGATTCATGTTCTCCACTGCAGAGCTGTGAATCATCTGGGACCTTTAGTGGAAGTCATCGGAAGAGGAGGCAGCTCAAAGCAACTTCCCAAAAGCCCTTTGAGCTTCTAACAGAGGTGTGTGCAATGCTCCTCTTGCCTAAGGTGGCATCAATTGGTTTGAATCATTGCTGATGGTAGTAATAATCATGTTCGCTTAAGCATGTTATAGCACATAAACTGATAGTTTCCATAGATATTGCTTCACTTAAATTCTTTAGTATGTTGCATATTCAAAATAGCAGGAAAAATGAAACTGTAGCTGATCCTTTTTCTTATTTCATTTTGGAAAATATAACTTGGTCACCTTTAAATCTTGCAAATTTAGTTTTAACCTTGCTAAAGGGTGCCAATGATGACGTAGTAATTCAAGTCTTGGCGGCATCTTTTATGGGGTAGTCTCTCACTAACCATGGGCTGGCTGTGTTTTGGAGTAAGGGAATGGTAAGGTGGGTGGAGCAAAAGATTGTGCTTGTAATTTGCTGCTGGTCCAGGAAATAAATTTTAACATTTTTATATCCATGCCCTTATATAGAAAGTGATCCTCGTCACAATAAGGCAGTAAAGAAGTTTCACCAAGCTGATTACAGTATTGCACCCTGCCTCGTTCGAAGTGTATCTATGTTCAATAAGCAATGTCATATATCACCAGTTTTTTTTGTTTTTTGTTTTTTTTTTCGTTTGACTGTTTGTGTTTCCGGCTATGTGGAAAGAGATTATTTTCCTCCTCTATTTCTTTAGTGAATACTTCCAAATTACAAGCCACTCATTAATATCCAAGTAGGCTGTGATATCATAGGGCGATAACAAACAGTGACCTAGAAAATACCTGCATAGATCATTTTATGTAAATCATTAAAGTGATCACTTTAAGTAATCAATTAATCATGATCGTCATAGATCACGATATGTAAATCCTAGAAAACACCTCCATTCTGCTCACAATATTTAGTTCGGGTAAAAAGATGTGGGGGTGAAACAAAAAAATATTTCCCACTAATGGCTGTTTTGTGAGCTACTTTACTCATTTAGATGCTTGCGTAGTGGTGTATTTGCCAATCTTACGGTATAGTATCGTGTTAAAGTTGGTGATTGACTTTATTATTAGCAAAGGGGAAGAAACAAGGAAGAAGAATTCAGCAAAAAGGTACAACAAATGATGATAGAGGAGGAGAAGCAACGGATACCAATTGCGCAAGGTCTACCATGGACAACTGATGAGCCACAGGTGAGTACATTTACCAAGGAAAGATACCGTAGTTTGAAAATGTACGCTTCTAGTTGGTGTGCCACGTCAAACCCTGCTGAGTATGGTGTTTTGCATGTTTTGTCATCTTTCAACGTAGTCAGAACATGATAATCACGGGTGTAAAGAATGAGGAAATCATTGGAAAATTAAAAACCTTAATGCAAACAATCATGAGGGAGCAAAGGAACTGACTTGAAATGTTATTGACATTAACAGAGAATACAAAAATTGTTGTGAATGTTCGTATGCCAGTCAAGTCAATCTTCCTTCTTTTTGGTGTGCGAAACTGCCTAGTTGATTTGTACTTCTGTCGTGTTTTGCTAGATGCCTCTTGAGCATATCTTGTACTTGTTGAGTTTTAGTACCAAGTCTTGTATGCATGTTTGGGCTTCTCAAGTGATTAAGTGATGTGAGTTGTTGTGTACAGTACTTGGTTAAGCCTCCAGTGAAAGAAAGCACAATGCCTGTCGATTTGATGCTGCACAGTGATCTGAGGGCCATGGAGCGTACTGAGTTCGACCAACAGGTCCATCTCTAAGACTAATTTATTGATATTGTTTTTGCACAGCAGGCTTTCTATATGAGTTTTCTCTATATGTTCTGCAATGCTTACAAGTTTCCGAAAGACCCTCCATGAACAAGTTTAATGTACTCTTTAATTTGCCTTTTTGTTGCCTGTGCTAAGAGAGTTGATTTGTATTCCATCTAGTGAAGAGGTTTTAGCGAGCAGCTTTTAGGAAGACTGAATTGTATCTAAAGCTGTAACGGGATAAACAAAGTGATATCTCGTACTGATGCCAAAGTGCATTAAGAAAGAAGGAGGTAGCATAGGGATAGCATTAGCAATAGGTTTAAGGACTTGTTAATTCTACTGGACCTTCAAACTGAATTTCGTTAAAATTGCTTCAGAGCACATACTTGTGTCAGAGACTCATATCTATGTGGTTCTCTCTGTGACTGTTGTATCTGACACAAATCCTCTAGGTTGATTATATTGACCATTTTTGGGGTGGTTCATGATGATCGAGCATTCCAAAGCCAATATGATTCATCGCACATCTAGGAATCTGGGCGTATCCTTAGTGCAAATGGTCTTGATTGAGGAAGAATACCTAGTAAATAAGTGTGAAAAAAAGAGTCTAATATCTTGTTTCACTTTTCCACATGGCCTGCATATCAATATGAACACCAGGATTAGAAATTGGCTGGTAGCCTAGTACTAACCTGTGTGACGATAATTAACCAGTTGGATGCGATTTTTACCACAACTAAGTCCTAGTATCTGTACGTACACTTTTTGAGTGGGTGACTAAAAAAGGCCCCTTGATGAGATTATATTGGATACTGGGTAGCTGAATAACCCTTGAGCGTTGTTCCTGTGTTGGCACATTAGGTGGCGGGAAAGATGAGCATCATTGAACAGTACAAGATGGAGAGGGAAAGACAGCAGAAGGTATGTGACAGGAAAAAAGATTATGGTATTTTTAGTGATATAAGTTTGGTATTTTACTGATGGGCCTGTTCAATATTGATCTGTAGTTAGCAGAAGAAGAGGAAATTAAGAGGCTGAGAAAGGAGCTAGTTCCAAGAGCTCAACCGATGCCCTATTTTGACAGGCCTTTCGTCCCAAGGAGGTAACAGCTTACTGGTTTTCATTTACTCGGAACATAAATCAAGGATACCTTGACACTTTCTGAGCTATAAATCATTTGAGTGATGGATTCCTAAAGAACTTGTTGAAGATTCATATCTGTTGTTCAGGTCAGTGAAGCATCCTACCTTGCCCAGAGAGCCAAAGTGCCATTTACCAGAGCAGAAGAAGATCAAGTGTGTCATATCATGTTGAAATGAGGGAAAAGAAGAAATACAGAATTTTAATTCGATATCCATTCCTTGTCGTCAGTCGCCGAATAATGGCAAATTGTTCTCTTTGTACTTTCCAATATTCTTTTTCTGTGCATATGAAGCAATCAATTTAGTATGCAGTTTTTGTGGAACGAGTGATGATGTGCAGGCACAAGTGCGTATTCTTTAGTGAATATCTCGATGACATTATATTGCGACATGCTACTTGTACTATCTCTCTCTCTCCACTGCAGTTCTATACCTGCTCATTTTTTCTGCACTTCCCCAGAAGATTATAAAATGTATGCAAATACTAGTTTTAGACGACGAGCGAAGCACGCAGCCACGCGCGCTCATTGGTAGAACTTATTATGAAGCTTTCTTCATCTCCAACCCACCAACAAAACCACTTTTGAAGCAAAAATATTCAAAAGGCTTGCAAAAAAAACAAAACAAGTGAGCTGAACTTGAACGTAAATAAAGCTAAAAGATCATACAAGTAAGGATAAGACTGCAATCACCAAAACTTACGTAACATGAACTGATTCCAGCACATACTTGAGACGAAACGAAAATAAGTCGAAACGAAAATATAGCATACCCCATTGGATCAATATCAAATTCATTTGCGTGGCGAGCAATAGCCCCACTGCTCTGCAAAAATGACATCAACGTCTTCCATGCCTCTTACTTCCACCAAAAATCCTCTGCAACCAACTCCAAGACCCTGCCTCAGGTATATCTTCCTTGCCATGGAAGCTCCCATATAAAAACGAATCAAGAACCATCAAACCACAACAAAAACAACACATTTCGAATGAACCTGGGTCTATGTTCTAACAAAAGAGGAATTGGGGAAGGAAGTGAACCACTCCAAGTGAAATCTCACATCTGTTGAACAGTTCTTTGAAACTTAATGCTAGCTACTTAGCCAGTTAAGCACAAACAAGTTTACATTCACAAAAACTTGATATGCCCACTGCCCATAGCCACCGTTACTGAAATCAAGTCATCATTAGACACTGAAATCAAACAACATCACAAAGAAATGGATCACCAAAGCGACTCCACAAATGTTCCATGAGATCAAATCTAAGTGTCATATTTGTCCCTTCGCTGTGAACTCTACTAAGGCGAGAGGACATGCATGCAACCAGAAGAGCTGGGTCTCGAGCGTATTCTGGAGAGGAGATAGTCTCGTCTTGTGGAGGTATCCAACTTTCAATATTGGAGTCGCGCTCATCTTCAATGATCATGTTGTGTAGTATGATGCATGTTTTCATTATCCTACAAAAGTCCTCCTTTTTCCAATTACGCACAGGTCCTTGCGTTATACCCCATCTTGTGTGTAACACACCAAACGCTCGTTCAACGTCCATCCTTGCATCCTCTAGTTTTTTAGCAAAAAGCCTCTCTTTTTCAGTTATTGGCTGTGAGATGGTTTGAATCAGAGTTGCCCAATGAGGATACATACCATCAGACAGACAATACCCCATTGTGTACTGACGCCCATTTACAACGTAATTAGCAGGAGGCATTCTACCACGGACGAAAGTGTCAAAGAGCGGGGAATGATCTAAGACATTCACATCGTCGTGTGAAAGCATGCCAACGAAAGAATACCAAATTGATAGATCTTTAGATGCAACCGCCTCCAATATAAGGTTTGGCTTAAGGTGAGGACTCTTGTATGGGTTGTGCCATTTAACGGGACAATTTTTCCATTCCCAATGCATACAATCTAAGTACCCAAGCATACCTGGGAAGCCTCTCTCCTCCCCTTCAGCGAGCAGACGTGCAATATCATGTTCATTTGGTTCGCGTAAGTATTGCCCCTCATATAACCTAATGACAGCATCGCAGAAGCGGTTCAAACTCTCTATTGCAGTACTCTTGCCAATATCTAAGTACTCGTCACATTGATCTTTGGAACAACCATAAGCCAGTATACGTATTGCAGCTGTCACCTTCTGCATGGAAGAGCACCCAAAACGTCCAGCAGAATCCTTTTTTTGGATAAAGTAATTATCATGCGCTTGAACATCCTTCAAAATGCGAAGAAACAATTCTTTGCGCATTCGGTATCGTCTACGAAACTGGTCAGCTGGATAAGTACAATTCTCCGCAAAGTAATCTCTCCATATCTGTCGGTGGCTTCCCTCTCGATTACGCCTTATATATCTTCTCTCGCCCGGTTGTGACAGTAGGGCTAGCATTTGAGGTGCAACAAGTAAACTCATCATCTGCTGCACCCGTTTATGATGACGGTGAGAAACTGTCTCATGATCCTCTTCGGAAGAACTCTGGCCGGTGGATGAACTTGAAGATGAGGAACTAGACTGAAGAACAAACAGTGAACCATTAGATAATTTAACATGTAAAACGACAGTTAGATGAAGGAAATGGAGTAGAAGAGGAAATCGGTGGTTTTATAAATGTTTGACATGGATGGAGAAACTGATATGGCCACTGGTTAGAGCATAGGATTGTAGGAGTAGTTGTTGGTATTATATTTTAAATAGCCAACACCTTTCCCAAGACAGAGATGGGTTCCCCTTTAATAGCTGTGTACATTTTCAGCTAGTGAATTTCACTACTAATGCACGCATATTATTACTTACAGTTCACTTGTAGAATCAATTTGTTCACAAAAGGCTGTAAACGAGCCAAAAACTCGAGCTCGAGTCTTAACGAGTCGAGCTAAGTCTTTTACTAAACGAACCTCTTTAATTGAGCCGAGCCACTCTTTACGAGCCGAGCTTTTGTCGAATGAGCCGAGCTCCAGTAAGCGAGCCGAAAACTCGAGCTTTGAACTCGTGAGCTGCTCGGTTCGTTTACAGCCCTACCTAAAGCCAACACCCCCCACCCCACACACACACAGGCACACACACACAAAATCCAACAAGAAATCTAACGTTGAGCACAAATCTGAGGTCGGTATATACCACTTCATCGCTTGCTACCCGAGAGAAATTCACAGAGAAAATTAAGCAAACAAAGGAAGAAATTTTACATGTTAGCGTGTTCCGTATGTGATGGGGATGCAAAACCCACAATCTCGTTCTGTATGATATCGTTCTCCTCTCGGGGAAAACAAACGGTGATTAAACGAGCGGTTTAGAAATGAATATACGAAGGGATGAATACCTCGGCAGGTCGCTTGAGGTGTGCCTTGAAAACCTCGTGAGGCGAGACATCTTTCGCATTGTTCGCAGCCGCCATGGCTGAATCGAGAGGACGGAGTCCAGAGCGCAATGAGAAGAACAAGTGTTGCAGGCGAGATGGAGATGGCTTCTCAGGGCAGCGGCCACCCGATTCCGCGAGGTTGGCCTAGACCCTATGCTTTGCTGGGTACGGTATATTGGTACTTGGCCCGATAAACGTCATGTCCCGTTGGGTCAACGACGAGTTCATTTCTGTTTCGGATGGCACGGATTTGAAGTGAGAAAGATGAGAGAGAATTGTAGGGTGAGAGAAAAGAGAGGGTAACAATCTAGGCTGTCTGGATGAGCTGCTCGGACACCATCTTAGGAGTGCCCACGTGATATTCACTCGGCACCCAAATTTTTTTTTGTGATTAATATAACTTTTAATCTCTAGCCCGCACATTCGATGTACATAGGAAGCAACAAAACTCATATTTCTTGTTCATTTTTTTTCCTTTCTGGCAAGACACTTGAAAGACAAAAGGGAAGTGCGGTCATTGAAAAGAAAGTGCGAAAATCACTGGTGTTGTGCCTGACAGATTGTGGCGACTTGATGTACCATCTTTTTGCTTCTTGCCCGAAAAGGTCTTTCCTTCTCATACCAGGCTTCCTCCTCCCACTAATCGATTGACCTTTGAGACTTTAGATCATGTCTTTGGACCAGGATCGGCCCTATAATACTTTTGGCAGTCCTCGGAGAATTTGCAGGAATCCGTGCAGAGACAATCGCATTTGACCTCATTTTGGGTTCCAAAAAAATTTAGAAAAATATCCATAAATTTTTGAATATTATTTTATGGGGCCCTGTAAAAAATCAGCTCCTGCAGAGTAATTCGCCCATACGAATCCAAAAGTAATATTTATCGATATTCGCATGAGCTGATTTTTTACAGGGCCCCATAAAATAATATTCAAAAATTTATGTCCTGCGGAGCAGTTCGCCCCTACGAATCCAAAAGTAAATTTTTTACAGGGCCCCATAAAATAATATTCAAAAATTTATGGATATTTTTCTAGATTTTTTTGGGACCCGAAATGGGGCCAAACGCGATTGTCTCTGCACGGATCCCTGCAAATTGTCCCTGCTCGAAATATAAGCCGTATCTATTTTTTTATCATGCTTGGAACGAAAACAAAAAATACCGTTTTTGGCTAGCTGGGTTGGAAACTCAAATAGGTTCTCTCATGGATGAAGGACCATTTAACCCAATGACTTACCATTGGAACACAGGAAAGGATTTGTAAAGGCGTAAGCTATTAAGTATGGGGCGGTTTCGGTCACAAAATATTTGACACAACACTAATCGGAGCCCCACGCAAATAATCGGAGCCGTTTAATTTGTTTTAAAACATATTTTTAAGGGGTCTCGTAAAAAATCAATTCATTCGGATATCGGTAAGAGCTTGATCAGCTCGTTCAAAATTATGCTGTCGATTTTGACCGGAACCAATTGAATGAACCGATCAAGCACTTACCGATATCCGAATGAGTTGATTTTTAACGGGAACCCTTAAAAATACGTTTTAAACAGATTGAACGGCTCCGATCATTTTGCGTGGGACTCCAAAGTGGGTCCTACAAAAAACTTGTGTCAAATGTTGTGTCAAATATTTTGTGAGCGAAACCGGCCCCATTAAGTATATATATCTCTATATTACAAATCGCAACGGTGTAGTGGTCCACACATTTTCTCTGCATAAATCTTGGCCGTTTGATTTAGTACACATTTTTCAATATAAATCTCCACCATTGATTTCATCCGATGGTTGAGTTTCTTCCTTTTTTGGGTTCTTATAATCTTCCCTTGATTTCATCTGAGTTTTTGGTAATGATTTTTCAGTTTCTGAACATAAAGAACTTATTTTTGGTAATGATAGTTGGGTTTCTACACTAAACAAATTTTGGGTAAAGAAGATACCCAGTTATCTCTCCTCACTCTTTTTTTTGGCCAAATCATTTCCAAATCAGAGCTTTTACGCATGGGATTAAGCCTTAGGAGATTAGATTTCACGCATGGAAACAGTATTGACATAAGGGAATCTGGTAATGATTTTTCAAGTTTTCTTAGTCAATCCAGTTTTCTTACCAGATCTACCTTCTCTCTCTCTCCCCTACTCGGACTCGGCGTCCGCATCCGATTCTGATGTGGACAGCCAAGAAACGCCGCTGCAGCGGAGTCGCAGCCACTGCAGCCGACGGTGCCGCGATTCCGACGATTCTGAGGATAGCGACGATGGCAAGGGGAGGAAGAGATCGTTTTCAAAGAAGATTACGGACCATGACGTTGCCGAGCACCTTGCCAAGAAAGCTCCGAAGAAGGTACCGTTACTAGGATTCAATTGCTTCTTCTTCTTTTTTTTCCTACTTAGGGTTTTTATTTTTATTTTTATCAAACGGGCCTATAAAGTCTCGAAGAAATTAAAGGCGGTGTCTGGTTATTCAAACGATTCGAACCCCTTTGGTGATTCAATCTCAACGAAAAGTAAGTCTTTTTACTTTGGTTTATCTGTGTACATATAGAAGATTTGAAAAATCGTATCTGTGACTTCATTTCTACATCTATGTTCTACCCCAGACCATATTTTTGTTGGGTACGTTGGGTTAACTAATATTCTATTCGGCCTGGATTTCTCAAAGTTTTTTGCATAACAATACAACTATTTGATTTGGTTTTAGTGGTGTAGGTTTCCCAATTGAAGTAGCTAGATCACCCCCACTTCTGTTATAGAAGTGCGAGATCACACTCACTTAAACCAATGAATTTACATCTTTACCAACTGATGAACACGATTGACATGACTTCTAATTGGTGGGCAAATGATGAACACGATTATAGGTCGTTGCAAAATATAATTGGGGAGAGAAGGATGGGGAAGGTAGCGACCGATGACATTGATCACGTTGATCAGTGGTGGATCCGAAAGTGAGAAAGGGGAGGCATAGAGATTGTGGAGAAGATAGAAAGTATGGGGAAATATTCTTATGGCAATATCTTTTAAGCGGGCGGTGTTGATATATAATTTTCTGGTTTGATTTAGCTACACTTCATATACAAGTTACAATTTTTTATTGGATGATGTAATTTGTCTTATGTACACTTAAATGTAATTGTGCATGCGGACTTTTTTTTAAAATCATTATGGGAATGACAATTGAATAGTTTTGATGGAATTGTAAAGTACTTTTTTATTTCTACTGTGTACTTGGGATTTAGACTTTGACCATTATGGTGTAACATAGAATTGCAGTGGATTTTTTTATAATTTAATTTAAATGCTTGGGCCAATTTACGCGTACTTGACTAATTTTGAAGGACCGATCTTACTGTCCACTAGCGGTGGCCTAAATAAAAGCCTGAGCAAAGACCCGTATGGAATGGTTCCAAAGTGGTAGATAGCACTTGGCATCTTTTAAACTTGATGGAGCAAACCCTGGAGGCCTTGACCATTTGGCATATCCTTAGGGATCTAAAAATTGCAGTGCAATTACATGATTGGAATTTGAATTCATGTACCTTAATTTCAAAGATGATTCATTTGATGACATGGAAAATATTATGATCGGGGTGCCATAGGCATGGGCAATGCTCTAGATTTTTATTTCTGTTGGTTTGACTTCTTTCTATGGTTTTCTATTTTCTGCTTTGGCATGGTCAGGGGGTTAGTTGTTGCAATTTCTTCACTACAAAGGGTGTCCCTCATCACTTTTGCATGTGCAATGTATGTGTGTAAGAATACATTTTACAACTAATACCACTTGCATAAGAGTTTCTTTGGTGCAGCTTGGTACCTCCATTTTGAGTTCCCTTAACCGTAGGTACGAAAATTTTGATACTTTTTGACATCGATATTAATATTTGGATGTATGATGCTGATGATGCATTTGGTTCAGAAACACTACAGGCAATCTGTTACGGTGGAAAGCACTCGCCTCCTCTCCTGCGGCAATCCCTGGTACTACAAACGAAATACCTTTCCTTTGCAAAAGTAGCTCATGGCCTACTTAAGTTTGATATGTGAACATAACAAAGGTTAAGTTTTATTTGTGGTTTTTTTTTCTTAGGGTTATTTTCTCAAATCTGGTATAAATATGCAACATTCAAGTGTTAAAGCATCACAAAGATAAAGGGATGGATTAGAAGTGGAGTATAATGGGGGACCATCAACGAAGTTAAGAGTACTTTCCCAAAAGTTAAGACGACCCTCAACAAAGAAAGGTAAATTAAGCACCAAAACGTACAATCGTTCAATGGTAGTCTTAGTTTTTGAGACTATCTTTAGGTACATTATGGTGGTAGGTAGGATGATATGAGTTCAACCACATGACACACCCGTTGCGGCTCTATTTTGGTTTAGGGACGTCACGACCGTGAACCATGATGTAAGCAATATATTTCTTTGATTTCTATGCAATTTTCTTCCTTCTTAGGTAGCGGACTCCCTGTCTCCCTAATCTGTACTTTTTTTGGTACTCATTTGCTCTCTTTTTTTTGGCATGGTGGGCAAACTAATGTCAATGGTGGGGTGATGAGCAACTGATTATGTGGTGTGTTGAATTTGATAAGAGCTTTATTTATCAGATTATGAGATCCATAAGAAATTTAAACATATAGAGTTGGATAAGTTACGACTCCTTCGTCAATTGCATTTCTTAATATTTTCTTAGCTTTGTTAATTAGCTTTTTCTATCAGGTGTAGATGAAGCGGGAGGTTGATGAAGCGAGAGGCTGGTGTTGTAGATGGGAAAAACTGCATGAGAGAGCTAAGGGGAAATATGGCAATGGAGGTGGATGGGTGCATGAGGATCACCCGCAGTGGTTTCCAGTTCCGAGCAAGATGGTTGCTAGAGATAGTCCAACTATTGCAAGAGGGAGATGAGAATTAGATAGGGATTTGACTATGGTAAGTATTGGAAATGAATTTGACAATGGTTGACTATGAGTTAGAAGGGATGAGAATCTAACTGAGAATTTACTGTTTTATAATTTGTTAGTCATACAATCACATTATTTTTGGATAAAGATGAGTTTGTCTATAATTTATTTTGTTTAATTATTAGACGATGAAGGCATGATCTATTTGCTCATACCTAATTAAGGTTACTCGAAATCATATTGAATAACAAATTCTTCGATAATTCATTTTAATTGTGCTCAAAAACGTGTTGCGCTGTGCCTTAAGGCACGGGCAATTTCTAGTCTCTAACGTGGACTGAGGGGGCTCTATTTTGGACTCAAAATTGGAAGGCCCTAGGCGACGGCCTCTTTAAATATATATTCCAACTATCACTGTTTTATAAAGATACTCCATCCGTCCTATTTTCATTGTCCATTATTCTTTTTGTCACTTTTGTGTTTATTGAGTATATCTTTCAATTTATAATATTTTTTTATGATTTTGACATCTTTTGTATTATAGAACAAATTGAAATCTATCAAATAAGATCTATATTGTATACTTTCGGAGATTCACATTGAAAGATTTAAGCAATTGAAAACTGACACAAATATCAAAAAAAGACAATGAAAATGGGACGGAGGGAGTAGTTTTTTGTTTGGCCAAAACGACAAAGAAACAATGAGCTTTTCGGCCCATTAATAACTAGCAATATATACTCGTGTTGTGAAGTTGTAAATTAATGCTCCTATATATTATGCAATGAAATAGTTTCACCATAAATTAGATCGGACAGGTTAGTGATTTTTCACTTGGTAATAACTATGATCAACAATTTCCCATTTAGCAATCATTGTAACGAAACTAATTTTTCCTCTAGAATAATAACTTCGTATAGTTAATGTATGCGTGAATGGTCGGAAACTCCTCATTTCTGATTTTAGTTGGGTTTCTCACAAGTGAGAGATAAGATTTAGCTTTTAAAATTAATTAAAAATTAATCAAAGTACGCATAAGCGAACCCGAACATCCTCGTAGATACTCGGAGACATGTTGCCATTGTTATCGGGGGAGAAGTCTAGGGGTTATATACTTACGGCCCGTTTGGATGGAGGATTTGATTTTGGGTGGATATAGAAAGAGGGTGGATATAGAATAATGGGTGATATGTAAGAAGGGTGGACCCACCTCTTAAGAAGGGTGAACCCACCTCTTAAGAAGTGTGGATTGGTAATTCAGTGTTTTGATGATTTTTTAAGAAGGAAGATATGGAAGGTGGATATGAGGAGATAAATTATTAAATGACTTAATTGCCCCCAATTTATTATTTTAATGGATGAATTGGATTAATTTTATTATAACTAGAATAAATAGATATTTACCATTAGTTGTGGGATAAAATAAATTCATTTTATGTTACAAATATTTAAACTTATTATTTATTAGAAAAAAATATTATTTTCAGGAAAAAAAAGGTAAGTGAAAAGATTATTATTATTTTTTAATTTGTGCACCCTTGGATCATTGGATTATTTTTTACTTTCATAGGGTTTTAGTGTTTCATTAATTAGAGGAGACTTGGTGGGAATTTACTTTCTATTTTCTGGACCTAGAGGTAAATTGCCTGGCTCTAATTCTTTGTGCACTCTTTCCTCTAGCAAGTGGCACTACACTGGATAATAAACCTTCCTTGATTACATCGACAGTCTCTCTTCTGGATTAAAAAGAAAAAGGAAAAACAAAACTTTATCTTCTCTCACACAGTACTTCGCCGTCTCTCTCTCTCTCTAACCACACGGATTCACTCTAGTCTTGATCTCCCTCCAAACCCCATACCGATCTCACTCACAGATTCCGGCGAGTCCATATTCCAGCGAGGTTTGCACATTCCGGCCATTTGTCGGCGAAAATCAGGTAAGAAATCAGTTATTGTTTCGGGTCGGGCTCCAGTAACGCCGGTATAACAATATGAATTTTATTCTGATTTTTTTATCGAGCGTAGTGCGAATCACCACCACTTCTCCTCCACACTGCTCCCTAGGGTTTCCGTTCCGTTCTCCAATTCCCGCGCTCCTTCAGTGTAATCCGAGCTACCGTTGCTCCACAACCTCTGGTAATGTGATTCCTTTATTCAATCTCTACTCTCAACTGACTAATTCCCTTTGATCTGTTTTCCCCTATTTGACGAGAGAGAAAAATATCGAATTTCCCCCCCCAAAGAATGACTGGCGTAAATAGGGTTTTTCCCCGTACCAAAATAGTAGTGTTTTCGACAGAGGAATTGTTCACTTGGTCAAATGCTTCTTTGTCGGTTAGTTGTTGCTTTTGTTCAAAGATTGGTGCTTTGTTGAGCTTTCGTCGACTTATTTTACATATTGGTCCGATTGCTTGGGGAAATTGGAAATTTGCGTACTTTCGGGTCATGCCATTTTATGCTAGAAGTAACTCAGAACAAAGGAAATACTACTTCGGAAAAAGCACTTTCATAGAATTTAAGATGTTTCATTTTTGCAAGCATAACACATCAAATTATATACTCCCCCGTCCCAAAAAGGTTGTCCTTTGCGGAAGACTTAAAAATAATGCATTTTTTAAATCAAATAAAATTCGAACCTTTTTCCTCTGGTTACCAGATATCAATGAGTTCTTTATATTTTATCAAAATATAAAGTGAAATTTTATTGACAAAAACGTGATTTTTTGAAGTCCTCTGCAGACAATCCTTTTGGGATGGAGTATGCTGTATGTCGCAAAGAGTGATTTTTAAAACTGCCCATTTACATTCCTGGGGAAATCAAACTGGTTTGCTTCGGTTCTCTTATATTTCTGTAGAAACTCTAATTATAAGATAGTAAGTTTTTTGGTGTAAATAAAGAAGAAGTGTACCGTTGTTTTACATCTTTAGATATCATGATCCTTATTCAGGCTTGATGTTGTTTGTCATTCTGTTTTCAGGCAACTCATTCATTGGATCATCATTTAATGGACCCTCGTAAGTATTTTTGCCATGTCTGATCTATCTATTATTTTATCTACTGCAAGGAGATTGTTGTCTGCAGTAGTGCTAGAGAGGTATAATTTTTTCTCAAGCCCTCCGCCGTGGTTCCTTTGAAAGTTTTCAAACTTAAATTGAGTAGGAACACAATCCATAGAAATGATAGAATCCCTTTGAGATTTTTATAGTGCGATTCTACTTACTCTCTGTTTACTTTTTAATGCACGTGTTTATATTTAGATGTTTCCATGTCACTAATGGTTGGTTTATGTATTTTTGGGTTGTGAAGAACATGTAGTCAGAGGTTCAGAGGTTTTTGTTGGTGGTTTGGTCCGCAATATAACTGAAAGCAAGATTCGCGAGGTTAGTCGTTTATTCATAGATTGCATCTTTTTGAGTAGCTTTTAGATAAGTTCCACCTTGGTGCCAACAATCAGGGGTTCTTTGAGGTCCCATCCCACATTGAAGTGTACTTGAAATCCTTGACTATTAGTGTTACTTAACTTGTTAATCTTGCTGGTGATTGGTTAACTTTATCAGATTTAACTCTGCACGCTTGCAAATTAAATTGTCGACGTTTTGTTTTTTTCATCTTATATATGCATTCGTCAAATTTTTTTTTTTTGTAGTTTGGTGAAGAAAAAACTGAATATTGCCCTTTTCAATTAAGTGCATCGCTTCTTGTAGGGCCCACAATAGTTGGATCTATGAAGCCAACACTTAGTTATGGGACTAAGGCTTGTTTGTTGAGTCGAGTAACGAAACAGTGAGTCCTACAAACTGGATGATGTATTTGAGTGTATCTATATCACTACATCCTTCACTCTACTAGTTTACACAAAAAACTGATACACAACTAGTGTTTGACTTTTATATTTTAGCATGTAAGCCCCCATTGGATTCTTGTCTAGATATCTTTGCTGGAAAGGGATAGAGAGGCTTCAAAGGGACTTCTTTTGGGGAAAAATTCGTGAAGAATTTGAAAATCCCTTAGTGAATTGGGGCATCGTTCACTCTGCTATCCGAACGAGATTTATGAATTAGGATGTTGGATCCTCGGGAAGGTGCCTTAGTAAATTTTGTTGCGACACGGAGAGCTGTTGGAGAAAGTTCATGGCTTGTAAATATGTCATGATGTGGGGAGAGTGGATACCTACATATTTATCGGTCTTTGGGAAGTCTCGTAGAAAGGATTTGATGAATTAGGCAGTTATTTATGGCTGGTAAAGGGTAAGAATTGGGAGGCATAGATGGTGTGGAGAGGATACTTTAGTAGAAGAATTCTGTTTTCAAGATATGGTGGGGTGGGGAAGTGATGCCACGGTAGCAGTGCTTGCATGTTGTTAGGGAAGCACTTTGAGGATTGGGAGATTCACAAATTAGAGGCTGTTCTTGCTTCCGTTTACAGTTTACCTAACATGGGTAGGGTTGACCATATAACTAGCTAAAGCATCTGTAGATCAAACAAGTACAAGGTGCCGCTTTCTTATCATATTTTGGAGGTAGTGTTGAGACCTTTCACGGTAAAGGGATTTATAAATCTAACAGCCCTTCGAATTTGTTTTTCTTTACAGTTGCTGAAATTTCTCCTATTCGACGATATGTTTCATACTCCCTCCGTCTCTCATTGTTAGCCCTTCATACCATTATTGGATGTCCCAAAATGCAAGTCATGTACTGTTGTTTGATAAGTCAAAGAAAAAGTTGGTCAATTCCCAATATTACCCCTTATCAAGTGCTTGTGAATACTATTATCAGAACAACTCCATCCACTATGAAATATTCAATCCAAGGCCTATTATGTTATATAGTGCAAAACCTTGCACAAAATCAAACATGAAAGTACTATGATAGTTTGTAGATCTCAAAAAGCCGGATTGATATCAGGAATTGGCCCAAACAAACTCCATAGCTTGTCATTAACTTCAGTTAACAGTTCATGAGTACCTCCGGTCCCAGTATGTGAATTAAACCCCACACTCAACGCAGTGTGAAAATTTCTACGAGAACCTTCCAGGTAAATTGATATATTCGTTTCTAGTTATGGGTTTAAAGGCCAAACAATAAATGGCCTCATTGTGGGAGCAAAAAAGAAAGAGAGGAAAAAGAATTCATTTCCCCAAAGAAGACTCATAGTATAACTGAAAATATTTTTTTGGCAGGTACTCAACCCTGTACTGTTTCAGTAGTTCGACATAATATTAGACGGTAGTCAATATTTCAATATGACATTCCATCTAAAATAAGTGCTCCTCAACACAATACTTATACAATATTATTGCTCGCAAAAGTTATGTTGTAAGTTGTAACATTTCATCAAAAGTTAATTGCTCTTTATCTGCACATATGAGTCGTTCTCACCGGGAAAATGTCACCTACCCACATCAAACCAACGGTGTCGAGAACGCATTAGACAATACACATCAAACCAAAATTGAAATCAAAGGCGATGCTTCCCGTTGGAAATAATAAAGATACTTTACCTGATCATTAAACATAATAGTGGGATCCCTTTATGGGTAATGTCACCTGTATACATCAAAAAGTATCCCGAGCCAAAAGCAAAAAACACTACACTCAAGAATCAAAATTCCCTACGATATCTGAAAAGTGGTACCTCCCACCCCATCCCAAAGAACAAAGATAAAACAAAACAAAAACACACTCACCTAAAGAAAAAACATCGTTTCAACTTATTAAGGGGTTGCTCACTTCTGGCACAATAATGGCATTTCCATTCTCTAAAAATAATCTACATCAAATACAATAGAGTTTCTTTCCGTGCCTTTCTCCTTTGATTTCCTAGCCCTTCTTTGATAGTGCACGAGCTTAACCAATGACCCAGCGAAAACCCATTGAATGCCCCCCAAAAGCAACAAAATCAAAGCCTGCATCTCTTGGATTCCAAATTTGCTTTACATAGTGACGTACCACTGTAGGAGAAATACTTTACAGTAGTTAATACTCATACCACAAGGTTGGCCATTTTTTGGATTTTGGGATTCCAACTTTTTAAAGATGGAAATCAGGATATACAAGTAATGCTCTCAAATTCAAATTTAAAGGCATTTAGCCCCAATGGTACCCCTTGATTCCTACCTCACATGTAATGAGAACGCTACTTATTGGAAATATATGGGAACGAGCATCCCATAATTACTTTTAGGGTAGAAGTTTAAGAAATATGAACAAGATGCTTTATCTAGTAGACTGAGTCAATGTATGTGTTCTGCGTGACTAGATCATATCTGTTTTCCTCTGGACTCTAGTATCTGCCCTTAACGACATATATGTGTCTCTGTTAGGTATTCTCTACTTGTGGGGAAATTGTCGAAGTACGTCTTATTAAGGACCAAAAAGGCGAGCTGAAGGTTCTTCTCCTCTTGGAACTATTTTGTTGTCTTGCCCTTGCTTTAAGTTTTGTATTACGTTCTTCAGTTGATTGTCCAAAAACGATCTTTTTGACATTTGTCTTTCTTGTTCATTTGTTACACAGGGGTATTGCTTTGTTCGTTTTGCGACGAAAGAGGCTGCTGACAAAGCTGTAAAAGAAAAATCTGGAATCACGGTAAAAGAAGCCAACGGACTGATTAAGCAGATATTAGAATTTCATGGGAGAACTAGTTATTTGCTCAATTTGTGAAGTATGAAATAATTTTTCTTTTATGTGCCTCCACCCCAAAAGTTAACCAAATCGGTGAGCAATGCAATGGGTTTTCAAATTAGTAAACAATTCTTCTGTTAGCGATGGGGGAAAAAGTGTAAGTTTGATAGCATGGTATGTAAGTGCCATAGCTTCTTTTAATAAGAATGCAGTATAACTTTGGGGTTGCATTGTTTTTATACCAGGATTTGTAGAAATAGAAGCTTTGTGGGATCCATTGGAGCCTTTTTGTTTTTAAGGTTCTGAAGCATGAAGGTAGATCTTCAAAGGACACATACAATGTTATAACCGACATTTATAGAAACTAGGTTTGTGGTACTAATGAGAGCCTTTTGATTCTAGCATAATACTCACTTGGGTAAGAACTAGGTCATTCGTTTTGGGTCTGAGCTCATGAATAATGGCATAGAGATGTTAGGTTATAATTCTTTTGGGGTGTGAGCTCATGAATAATGAGTTGGAGATGGTAATAGGCTTATTACATCACTTGTATTAACCGCTTCTATTTCATGTTATATGACTATATGTGCTACCATTCTGCAAACAAATGTTTGTTTTATCTTCATTTGGTACAAATCAACCAGAAATTATTACGACTCTAGCTAGTAATATTTTGCCAATAGGTAAAAATTATCCTCTTTCATTCTTTTTTTTTTTTTTTTGTCCTTTGTCTTCAAAACTTACCAAACATCCGTGAGCAATATTTTTGATGGCCACAATGTCTGCTTAAACAATTGTAAGCATTCACAATGTGGTAAATAGGAGCAATATGTTCATACTCGGTAACTTTCCTTTTATCCTTCTCTTTACATTTGCATGTGGTTGATAAAAGTTGACGAATTTGGTTTCCAGTTTCTGTTGTACATTTAGCAATATCCCCCAGAACCATTACACGGCCACCACAACCATTACAAAA